>CAMZMU010000051.1:41896949-42496949 GCA_947311845.1 Poa pratensis
ATCAGCCTTATGACGAGGGCCCAAGGAAGGCCCAAGGAGGACGACGTGCGGCCCAAGATAGTCGACGTTAGGTCATGCGATCCCAGCCATGCTTGTAAGCGCCATCGGCACCGTTCACCTGAGACCTAGCCTACCATATAGGCTAGGAGGGTCCTTCGTCTAGGGTACGCTCATAGCCGCCACCACAAACCCTAGCGAGATTGCCATCTCGCCATTGTAGCCACAACTCGCCATTCAATACCAGACAAGCAGGAAGTAGGGTGTTATCCTCCGGGAGCCTGAACCTGGGTAAATGCCTTGCTTGTCAGCCGTCGTGATCACCAGCGCTCACCTCTCTCCCCTTCAATCAACCCGGGGTACACAACCCAGGGATTTGCCGAGTCCACGCCCTCGTCAACATGTTTATCATTCCAATATCCACTCCAAAGTTTCTCGAATTGTATGACCGAGAGCGAATATCTAGCGTAAGGGCCAGGGACCAGGGTCAAGTGATTGCCACGCTCGGGGACGCATTCTAAGCGGTTGTTCGAAGAACGCGTAACAGGGGTCAGTTTCATATATCGTGGGACACCCAATAGGATATTTCATGATAAGAAAAAAAAGACACAAATACACCCATCCTACTATATATAAAAGTACGTGTGATTCGCGAGCTGTCGCGCTGTCCACGTCGCCCGTTAAATTTCGACCGTCCGATCGCGCCCATCGACGCCCCTGGACACTCGCACACTGTAGCAGTGTAATTTTAGCCAATCAGAAGCCGCACACGTTTTTGGTGCAGTCAAAGTCGCACAAACAAACTCGCAACGCGAGAAATTAACCCGCGGTCCAATTTTTACACTGCGTGGGGACCTACTTGCAATTCCGAAAAAACACGCGGCCTTTTCTGTAAAACCGCCGGCACAATCCCCTCTTCTCCTCTCTCTCTCTACGCGCACGGCGAGGCCACCGCCGCCGTCGCGTTCCGCCGGCTCCCTCTCCTCCCCCGTCAAATCGAAGACCACACATAGCTGCGCCGTCCTCGCCTCCCCCTCCTCGCCGATCGCCGCGTCCCGAAACGCCGCATCCTTGCCGGAATCGACGCCGAATCGACGCCGCCACGCTCGAGTTCCACCGCCGCGTTTTCTGCCCGCCGAGCACGCTCCGGCGACCTTCAGCTGGCGGCGCCGCCACCCACGAGTTGCCCGCGTCGACGCGTATCCACTGCACCCATCCGCGCGTCCCCGCTCGCAGTAACGCGACGCCGACGTCCTCCGCGCCGCCGCGGCAGCTCGCCGTCCGGTGACGTCGCTGTGAAGTCACAGCAGGGTTGGGCTGGGCCGTGGGCTTCTGATGGGCTGGGCTGCTTCCTGCGCCCAGCTCGGCCTTTTTTTTCCCTTCCCGTTTTGTTTTTCTATTTTTTAAAAACTTTTCTAACTTCCAATAGAAAAAAAGTATATTCACCCAATAAAATATTTCATTTAAATAGAGGTTGCCAAAACATTTAAATACAATTACCATATTATATATCATGAGCTTTCAATGTAAAAATAAAATATAACATATGCAAATATCGAGACACAGTTGTTTCACACAATTTATCAAAAAAATATGGCTAAATCAACAAAACAAAAAATTTAAGTAAACCATGCTTCTAAAAAATTAAACGCCTATTTTCCTCTCCTCTGTCCGAGCTCTCCAACAGTACTTGAGGGTCGACTCCCACGTTTCGTCGCCGCCCTCTCCTACCTCTGCTCGGCGGGCTCGCTGGCCACTGTGGAGATGGAGTAGGTGGTCGGGATACCTCTGTACATAGTGATCTAGGGTTAGAAGTAGGTGCTTGGGCGTTATGCCTTTCTTTGGCTTCATGCCGTAGAGCTGAGGGTAGGACGACGGATCTAGGCGGCCAGATCCGCCGCGCCGTGATCTTCTTCCTCCTTGCTGCACTTCTTTGGTGGCAGGCGTTGATGCTTGCGAAGTGGGGAGGTGCGCATCCTCCTAATAAGGTACGCAGAGAAGTTTGTGTTGGGGTTTCGGCCAGGCCGGCACTGGCTTGTCTTCGTCTTCTGGTTGATTTGCTTCGGTGGTCGGAGCTCAGGAAGAAGGGAAGATTTGCCGGCTTCCATAAGGCGAATCCTTAGCTTTTACTGCATCTATTTCGATCTGCCTCCTCTGGTTTGTGGCATAAATTCAGAGTTGACTGGCGGATTCTTGTATCTCGCGCGGTGAGGGAAGCTAGCTTGGTGGAGTTTCTGGGAGAAGAAGGATTTGCACTTCTAGGTCGCAGTGGATGCGAGGAGAAGTGCTGGCTCTTTGGATCTGAAGCTCTGCGGGGGATTTCTTCGACTGCGTTCATGCGGAGATCATCAACGGCGAGGTATTATGCGTCGTGGTTATCATAGACCTATGGGGTCGCTCCGTGTGCGGCGTTGTGTGCGCCGCAGCGTCTTCTACCTCCAGGCCAGTGGTGCCGATGCGGAGGCCCTCTCCCAGTTCACTCGCGGCGTTCATCGTCGTGCTGGCGCCAAGTGGTATCGTGCCGGCGGCGGCGCTGACGGTCACCGTGTCGAGCTGCGCGTTGCGCACGGTGGAGATGGACCCAAATCGTGTTCCTCTTTATTTTCTTGAGGTCCTTTCTGTAAAAGCCAAGGGCTTGGTTGTAATTTCCTTTATTATGAGGTCCTTGATGTAATTTGTATGCCCACCGTATATGCAGTCGGGATCCTCTGGATCCCTCCCCTTTGTTCAAACAAAAAAAAAATTAAAACGCTTTATATATTTGTTTCACGCTATTGTCAAATTCATAACTTCCAAAGCGTAATTCACACAATAAAAAAACTAACATACTTTATATTTATTAAGGAGGTTATGCAAAAAAAACATTCAAATTTACTGACTATCGGACTATTCCAAACAACAATTCTAATTTAGTGCAAATATTTTCTTGCAGTCTTTTTCTAAATGTAATACTCGAGTCTTTCTCAAAATATTTTACATCAAAACTGTAATATTATTTCAATTTAAAACTTAATCAAAACAACAATTTCTCACAAAAACACGACGGTATTTCTTTTTCTAACGACAATTTAATCATTACATTTTCACGATGACAAACAAAATCAACAATCACACAGCCGCGCATCAAAACTACAAACATATGTAAGCATTCAAATTTGCTAAATGTCCAAATACTCCTGATAATAAATTACAACAAATTTTTACCATTTTTAATCACAACATATACAGTGAGCTTTACTAAGTGATGGATATAGAGCTGCTTTTATTTAATTCCAACAAACCATTTTTTTATGGCCCACAAAAGATAAAGAAATGTGAAAATAATCCGAGTATTCTTTAAGCAAAAGAAGAAGATACAAAAAAAGATACTGTTTAGGCAATGTTCCCATCCTTTAACAGATGATAATGGATTCATTTTTTTACAGTACTCCAAACATATCACAGCTCTTTTAATAATGAAAGCATTTGTCTAAAAACCATAAACAATATTTCAAATTCTAATAACAAAAACACTGTCTAAAGAAGAAGAAAAAACACAAGTGTTTGGAATATTATTTGAGCAAAACAAACAAAACAATAAGAGGAATGTGAATGTGTAATATAACAATAATTTCAAATTGTACGTCCGAAAAATTATGACAAATATATCAACGTGCACAAAAAAAACATTGAAGTAAAATATGAAACCACTCACAAAAATAAATAAAAAATACTAATTATGTCAAAGTATTTTCCTGCAAAAGGTTGACACATTTTGAAATAACCGTTTAAAAAAATACAATACATTCAAAACATTTTAAATTGCTAGAAATTAGAAACACTCTAAAATATATCTCACAAATTGCATTCACTCTAATTACGAAGTTGACACAAATTTGATGTTATATTTCAAAAATATACAAACATCCCAACTTTCTAAATATCTAAAAATATTCGATATTACAAATTGCTTCCTCTACAATAATACATCATAATTCTCACAACAAAATACATGCAGCATTTGAAAAATTCAATGTGCTAAAAAAGGAAAAAAATTAAATCCTCTAGAACATATATATCTCCACTATTATCTCACATAATTCATTCAAAATCCTCTAAAACATATATATCTCACAATTCATTCTCCCGAGTTATGAAGTTCAAATAAAACTTATGGCATTTCACCACTGTAATTTGAATAATTTTTCACAAATTCCAAATGAATTTTCTCTAACTGAAAATTAACTTTATCAAACGACAATATACTATACATCCTCCAATAATGAAATCCAAACAATATGTCGACAGATACAAACATATAAAACCATTCCAACTTACTATACATTTAACGTAACTCTAAAAATGTGTGAAAAACCTAAAAAAAAATAACTACTTACGATATTTTCACCTAAAAAAACAAAACACATTTGAATTTGAATTACAATAATTCCCAAATTTGAGCAACCTCCAAAATCCAACCAATTTTAAAACGGAAACATTTTTAATTTCAATTATTTCCAAACTTAAACAACTTTACGACATCACCATTTTCAAATTCAAATTCAACAACACACGCGCGGCATTGCCGCGCTAGATCCCTAGTATATATATATAGACGTGGTAGATCATGTAAGTATGATACACTGTGGTTGGATGTAATTTGTCTTCATATTCTCTGCTTCGATTAGATGGAACACGTTTTAAGTCGATTTTCCATATATTTAAAAAAAATTAACATATTCATTTATGTCAACGTAATTCAACATCGATGTATGATAATGGTGCGACTGAAATTTTGTAATTTATGAACCTTCGCATTAGACACACGGTAATGTTGTTAGACACACAATAGAAAAATATATTTATATGTTCAAGATTGTGTTACTGAAAAATCTCGGACAATTTTTCGTAAGATAGGATATTGTAAAAGTAAACATATTTAGTATAAATTCTTATAGTCGTTCCTTTGGAGTTTCCTCCGGAATTCACTTCAACCCAACGGAGATGCGAATCAGCTTGGAGACCGGCGGCGGTAAATGGAGCAATGAGGAATCTCAATTTAAATTGGAACTAATTTTTTAACAACCTTTGATGCGTCGATAGATTTTCAGAAAACCTTTGATATGTCGATAGATTTTCAGAAAAAAACAGTGTTACTGATAATTCTGTTAGAACACGGGTTTGTAATAATCTGTTTGTTCTTTGAAAACATTAAAAATCAGTTTATGTGAAAACTTATTTGGCCTACTCATGATTTTCAACTCTCAACGATTCCAGTCAGATCGGCCTAAAAAACATGTATGTATTGTTGAGTATCTGAAAGGACAATGATGTCGCCTAGAGGGGGGGTGAATAGGCGATTAAAACTTTTCCGGTTTAAGCTGATAAATGCGGAATAAAAACTATGTGTTTAAATTAACAAGCTAACAACCTAAATAAACTAGGCTCACCTATGTGCACCAACAACTTATGCTAAGCAAGACAAGCAACAAGGTGAGAGCAATATAGAATACTTCAAGCACGAAGGCTATCACCATGTAAAGTGCATAAGTAAAGAGATCGGGTATAGAAATAACCGAGGCACGCGGAGACGAGGATGTATTCCCGAGTTCCTCCTTTTTAGGTGAGTACGTCTCGTTGGAGGGTGTGAACCAACACAATGGTTCAACAACCACAAAGGTTTCACCTTCTTCTCGATGAACCGCAACACAAAGGTTTGGTTCACCTTCCACTATCGGAATCCTTCGAGGCGGAAATCCGGAGCCTTTTAACAACGATCCGGGGCACAACCCACAACGGGATTGGGGGCCCGAACAGCTACAAGTGACCACACAAGGGTCTCAACTACCACACGGGCGTCTAGGGTCCAAAGACCCAGAGTAACAAGTTCACAAGCTTTCAACTTCCACGAATCCTCGTGGAGAGTACAAACCGATGCAACGAAGCAATGGCAAGAGCACAAGGCTCAAATCCTTCACTCTCGAATCCCACCACAAGCAACTAATGCTTATGGGGGGAGAAGAGAGGAAGAACAACGAAGAACACAACAAATGGAACTTCAAGATCAATATCTACTAGGTTCCCCTCACTTAGAGGAGGAATGGATTGGGTGAATATGTAGATCTAGATCTCCTCTCAATTTCCCTCAAAGATTTGCAAGAATCATGGGAGGGAATAAGAGGAAGGCAAGCTTTTTCCAAAGATCAACAATGGAGAGCGAGAGGGGAGAAAAACTTGCTCAAGAGATGTATCAAACAATGGGGAAGAAAACCCCTTTAAATAGTCCATTAGAAAAAATGGCCGTTGGGCAGTTTTTTCGCGAGCTGGGCCAGAGAGCCGGCCTGTGGCCCGGCCGGCCTGCTCCCCGAGCCCGGCCTGGAGCCTGGCCTGGGCCGGCCAGGGAGCCGGCCTGCTACCCGAGCCGCCCGGCCTGGAGCCCTGATTGCGTGGATCACACGTTCGTTGGGAGACCCCAAGAGGAAGGTATGATGCAGTGTAGCAGCAGTTTTCCCTCAGCATGAAACCAAGATTTAATCGAACCAGTAGGAGTAAGAAATCACTTCTGAAGGTTGTCAGTGGCGCTGACGTGGAACCTGCACACAACACAATAAACTACTTTGCCCCAACGAAACAGTGAGGTTGTCAATCTCACCGGCTTGCTGAAAACAAAGGATTAAACGTATGGTGTGGAAAACAATAGTAAATTGCAGAGAATGAAAAGGAACAATGTTTGCAGTTGGTTGTATTATCAGTGTAAAAGAATGGACCGGGGTCCACAGTTCACTAGTGGTGTCTCTCCATAAAAGATAACTAACATACTGGGTGAACAAATTACAGCTGGGCAATTGACAAAATATTGAGCGCATGACAATGCATATATAGACATGATGATTACTATGATATTCATGTGGGCATTACGACAAAATACATAGACCGTTATTCAACAGCGTCTATGACTAATATCCACGCCAGGTTGTCATACCGAGTTCCCCGTTGGTATTAAGTTGCAAGCAACAGATATTGCATTAAGTAATGTGCGAATGTAAACAAATGCATTAGACCTAACGGCGCACCCTTAAGCTAAGCATCGATTATTTTATTCCCTAGTGGCAACAGCACATCCACAATCTTAGAAGTTATTGTCACTCTCCTAGATTACCGGAGGCATGAACACTATCTAGCATAAATACTCACTCTGGAGTTACAAGCATCTACTTGGCCAAAGCATCTACTAGTAACGGAAAGCATGCAAGATCATAAATTACATATAAGATAGATTGATAATCAACTTGACATAGTATTAATTATTCATCGGATCCAGCAAAACAACATGTAGCATTACAATAAGATGATCTTGATCATGATAGGCAGCTCACAAGATCTAAACATGATAGCAAAGTGGAGAGACAACCATCTAGCTACTGCCATGGACCCGTAGTCCAAGGATGAACTACTCACGCATCACTCCGGAGGCAGGCATGGTGATGAAGAGCCCTCCGGTGATGATTCCCCTCTTCGGCAGGGTGCCGGGAAGAGCTTCTGAACCCTCCCGAGCTAGGGTTGACGGCGGCGGCGTCTCTGGAACTTTTCGTGGATAATGGCTCCGGTATTTTGGGTTTTCGCGTCGGGAAGAATAAATAGGCGAAAGGGCGCCGGCTGCAGAGACGTGGGCCCACACCACCCACGGCGCGGCAGGGGGGGCCCGCGTGGCCCATGGTGTGGGTGCCACGGCCAATGCCGTCCCATCTCAGCAAAAAGCAACGTGGGTTCCACGCAGCTAGAAGCATCTGCATGCGAACCGCCGGCGGCTCGCTACCCCGTGGATGATGTCACGGAAAAGACAGATTGTGAGCTACATATGTCAATGAGGAACATATCCTTGAAGGTGGCGGTCGGTTATGCTTTACCAAATCAACCTGGAGCAAGCTACCATCTTGGTGACATTCTAGCTGGCTATGCTCGTGTCGGGGTGGATGAAATTGTGCCGGGATTTGAAACAATGGAACTTGAGATTCCTGGAGGTGACGAGGAGAAGACACTGGCCCTCTCGTCCTCCTCTGGACTCCGTCTTCGTGTGGAAAAATTAGGAGGTTCTGTCCAAGTTTCGTCCAATTCCGAGAATATTTCCAGACTAGCTTTTCTGGAATACAAAAACAGCAGAAAACAGGAACTGGCACTGTGGCATCTTGTTAATAGGTTAGTCCCAGAAAATGCATAAAAATGCTATGAAGTGTATATAAAACATGTAACAATTGGTATAATATCAACATGGAACATCAGAAATTATAGATACGTTTGAGACGTATCAAGCATCCCCAAGCTTAGTTCTACTCGTCCTCGAGTAGGTAAAACGATAAAAACAAAATAATTTCTGAGGTGACATGCTACAATCATAATCTTGATCAAATATATTGTAAAGCACATGTTATGAATGAAGTGATCCAGGTCAATGGTCTATAGTTTGCTAGCAAGTAGATAATGAGCAAACAACTGAATCATATAAGCAAAAACTTTTCATGAATAGTACTTTCGAGACAAGCATCAAAGAGTTTTGCATAAGAGTTAACTCATAAAGCAATAGATTCTAAGTAAAAGGTATTTAACCAACACAAAGGAAGATTTAAGTTTCAGCAATTGCTTTCAACTTTCAACATATATATCTCATGGATATTTGTCAACACAAAGCAATATAATAAGTGCAATATACAAGCATATAAAAATTGTTGCACCAAAGTTGACACTAGTGTTTGCTTCTAAGATAGAAAGAAGTAGGAAAACTGACTCAACATAAAAGTAAAAGAAAGGCCCTTCGCAGAGGGAAGCAGGGATTAAATCATGTGCTAGAGCTTTTTAAGTTTTTGAAATCATATAGAGAGTAAAAATAAGTTTTGAGAGGTGTTTGTTAATTGTCAACGAATCAGAAAATGGAAAGTACAATATGACCCCTGCCAACCAGACTTTTAAGAGCGGCTCCCATGAAGGACGTTATTTCTACCAGCAAGGCAGATCATCCCTCTTTCTCTTTTGTTTACACATGCAGATATTTCACTGTTTGTCATTGCTTGACTGATAAATCAGGGCAAAAATGTGAAGAGAATTAAGCGGTTAAAGTTGTAATTAATTGGGACTGGGCACCCCATTTGCCAGCTCTTTTTGCAAAATTAATGGATAAGCGGATGTATATGCCGCTAGTCCGGTGGTAAAGTCTGTTTGACAGTTGACATAAAGACATCCACCCCGTCCTCATGAGCTTGGTAAACATTGACACAAAATAGGAGTAATAATTTTTGAATAGTTTAAAGGTAGCACATGAAAAATTTACTTGGAATGGCAAGGAAATACCACATATAGGTAGTTATGGTGGACACAGATGGCATGGATTTTGGCTCAAGGTTTTGGATGCACGAGAAGCATTCCCTCTCAGTACAGAGTTTAGGCTAGCAAGGTTATTTGAAGCAAACACAGGATATCAACCGACACAGCAAGACTTATATGAAAACATATTGCAAGCATTATAAGACTCTACACTGTCTTCCTTGTTAACCAAACCCTTTTACTAGAAAATATCTAGACCTTAGAGATACCAATCATGCAAACCAAATTTCAACGAGCTTTACGGTAGTTCTTCATTAATAGGTTTTAACTACATGATACAAAAGCTTAAACATGAACTACTTGATAACTCAAAACAATTGACAAGTATCAAATTATCCAATACAGTGATCTACAAGAATATGTAAGCTTTTTCCATTATACCATCTACCACATGCAACATTTTCTGTTCCAACCAAACACCAATCAATTTATTTCAACATAAACTCTCCAAACAATTATAAGTGAAGCAAGAGAGTACTTTCTTTAAAAGAACTAACAGCTCTGAATAAGAGATGCATGCAAAACAGGAGCTAAAAGCATAGCAATAGCTAGATAAGAATACTCAACAAGTATAAGTGAAGAATAGGAGTATTCATATGAAAAAGCGGAGCGTGTCTCTCTCCCAATCAAGAATGGGGTCCAATCAAGTTGACCATAAGAAAAATAAAATACTGAAAATAAAAGCACACAGACGCTCCAAGTAAAGCACATATGATGTGAAAGAATTAAAATATAGTTTCACTAGAGATGACCTGATAAGTTGCTGATGAAGAAGGGGATGCCTTGGGCATCCCCAAGCTTAGACGCTTGAGTCTTCTTGAAATATGCTGGGGTGATCCATGGGAGCATCCCCAAGCTTAAGCTCTTCACTCTTCTTGATCACATTATATCATCCTTCTCTCTTGACCCTTGAAAACTTCCGCCACACCAAACTCAAAGTAATTCTCATTAGAGGGTTAGTGCACAATCAAAAACTCACATGTTCTATAAGGACACAAACATGACCGTTACTTTTAACATTACTACTGCCACTGATGTTATGTGAAGCTCTTCACCCTAAAAAAGAATTCCACTCAACACTAGTAAAAGAGAGAATGCGAAAAATAAAAGACAGAATCTGTCTAAACAGAACAGTCCGTAAAGACGAATTTTTTCGAGGCACTTACGTTGCTCAGATCGAAAAACTTTAAACTAACGAAAGATGCGTACATATCTGAGGATCACGCACAAAAATTTGCAGATTTAAATAATTTTTCTGTGATTTTACAGAAAAAACGGTGAACAGCAGAAATCTGTTCCTGCGCAGAAATCCAAATCTAGCATCATCTTCCTATTAGAGGCAATACTTGGCACAACAATGCGAAAAATAAAGATACAAAGGAATTGTTACAGAAGTAAACAACTCCTTGACTCAAAAAAAGAAAAATTGCAGAAATAAAATAATGGGTTGTCTCCCATAAGCGCTTTTCTTTAACGCCTTTCAGCTAGGCGCAGAAAGTAAGAATCAAGTGTTTCCAAGTGATGAAGCATCAACAGAATAATTTGCTCTAACAATAGAATCAAAAGGTAACTTCATCTTCTTTCTAGGGAAGTGTTCCATACCTTTCTTGAGTGGGAATTGATATTTAATATTCCCCTCTCTCATATCAATAATAGCACCAACAGTTCTAAGAAAAGGTCTTCCCAAAACAATAGGACAAGAAGCATTGCATTCAATATCCAAAACAACAAAATCAACGGGGACAAGGTTATTGTTAACCATTATAAAAACATCATCAACTCTCCCCAAAGGTTTCTTTATAGTATTATCAGCAAGGTGAACATCCAAATAACAGTGTTCCAAAGGTGCTAAATCAAGCATATCATAGAGTTTCTTAGGCATAACAGAAATACTAGCACCAAGATCACATAAAGCATTGCAATCAAAATCATTCACCTTCATTTTAATGATGGGCTCCCAACCATCTTCTAACTTCCTAGGGATAGAAGCTTCATGTTTTAATTTCTCTTCCCTAACTTGCATGAGAGCATTAGTAATATGTTTAGTAAAAGCCATGTTTATAGCACTAGCATTAGGACTTCTAGCTAGCTTTTGCAAGAACTTAATTACTTCAGAAATATTGCAACCATCAAAATCAAAATCATTATTATCAAAGTAATGGGACCATTGTCTCCCACATCTCGAAAAATTTCAGCACTTTTATCAGGAACAGTTTCAGTGTTTTCAGGCAATTTTAAACGTTTTGCAACAGAAGTAGAGACATTGCCAACACCAATTACTTTACCATTGATAGTAGGAGGTTTGTTAACACTTGAGTTTATAGCATTTTCAGTAGTAGTAATAGTATAAACTCTAGCAATACTATTCTTTTTAGCAATTTCATCCTCTCTTGCCCACCTAGCATGTAAATCAGCTAACATCCTCACATTATTATCAATTTTAACTTGTATAGCATTGAGAGTTTTGCTCTCTTTAACATCATGAGGCATAGTTTTAATTTTTAACAAATCAACATCAAGAGCAAGACTATCAACTTTAGAGGCAAGAACATCAATTTTCCCAAACTTTTCCTCAACAGATTTATTGAAAGCAGTTTGTGTACTAATAAAATCCTTAAGCATGACTTCAAGATCAGAGGGTACACTCTTATTATTGTTGTAGGAATTACCATAAGAATTAACATAACCATTGCCACTATTAAAAGGATAGGGCTTATAATTGTTATTACCAAAATTATTCCTATAAGCATTGTTGTTGAAGTTATTATTTTTAATGAAGTTCACATCAACATGCTCTTCTTGAGCAACCAAAGAAGCTAAAGGAACATTATTTGGATCAACATGCATTTTTCCATTTGTAAGCATAGACATAATAGTATCAATCTTATCACTCAAGGAAGAGGTTTCTTCAACAGAATTTACCTTCTTACCTTGTGGAGCTCTTTCGGTGTGCCATTCAGAATAATTCATATCATCAAGAAGCTTTGTTGCAGCACCCAAAGTGATGGACATAAAGGTACCTCCAGAGGCCGAATCCAATAGGTTTCTTGAAGAAAAATTTAGTCCTGCATAAAAGGTTTGGATGATCATCCAAGCAGTCAGTCCATGGGTGGGACAATTCTTTACCAATGATTTCATTCTCTCCCAAGCTTGAGCAACATGCTCATTATCAAATTGTTTGAAATTCATAATGCTACTTCTCAAAGATATAATCTTAGCAGGAGGATAATATTTTCCTATGAAAGCATTTTGCATTTAGTCCATGAATCAATACTATTTCTAGTCAAAGATAGCAACCATTCTTTAGCACGTCCTCTCAAAGAGAAAGGAAAAAGTTTCAGTTTAATAATATCACCATCTACATCCTTATACTTTTGCATCTCACAAAGTTCAACAAAATTATTAAGGTGAGCAGCAGCATCATCAGTACTAACACCAGAGAATTGCTCTTTCATAACAAGATTTAAAAGTGCAGGTTTAATTTCATAGAATTCTGCGTTAGAAGCAGGTGGAGCAATAGGTGTACTAATGAAATCATTGTTGTTCGTGCTAGTGAAATCACACAACTTAGTGTTCTCAGGGGTACTCATTTTAGCAAAATTAAAACAAAACAGAAAGATAACAACTTGAAAATAAAAGTAACTAATTTTTTTGTGTTTTTGATAAATAAAGCAAACAAGACTAAATAAAAATAAACTAAGCAAGACAATAACAAAGTAAAGAGATTGGAAGCGTGAAACTCCCCTTGCAGAAATCCTCTTGCTCCCCGGCAACGGCGCCAGAAAAATAGCTTGATTGCGTGGATCACACGTTCGTTGGGAGACCCCAAGAGGAAGGTATGAAGCAGTGTAGCAGCAGTTTCCCTCAGTATGAAACCAAGGTTTAATCGAACCAGTAGGAGCAAGAAATCACTTCTGAAGGTTGTCAGTGGCGCGCTGACGTGGAACCTGCACACAACACAATCAAACTACTTTGCCCCAACGAAACAGTGAGGTTGTCAATCTCACCGGCTTGCTGAAAACAAAGGATTAAACGTATGGTGTGGAAAACAGTAGTAAATTGCAGAGAATGAAAAGGAACAATGTTTGCAGTTGGTTGTATTATCAGTGTAAAAGAATGGACCGGGGTCCACAGTTCACTAGTGGTGTCTCTCCATAAAAGATAACTAACATGCTGGGTGAACAAATTACAGCTGGGCAATTGACAAAATATTGAGCGCATGACAATGCATATATATGACATGATGATTACTATGATATTCATGTGGGCATTACGACAAAATACATAGACCGTTATCCAACAGCGTCTATGACTAATAATCCACCGCCAGGTTGTCATACCGAGTTCCCCGTTGGTATTAAGTTGCAAGCAACGGATAATTGCATTAAGTAATGTGCGTAATGTAAACAAATGCATTAGACCTAACGGCGCACCCTTAAGCTAAGCATCGGTTATTTTATCCCTAGTGGCAACAGCACATCCACAATCTTAGAAGTTATTGTCACTCTCCCAGATTACCGGAGGCATGAACCCACTATCTAGCATAAATACTCACTCTTGGAGTTACAAGCATCTACTTGGCCAAAGCATCTACTAGTAACGGAAAGCATGCAAGATCATAAATAACATATAAGATAGATTGATAATCAACTTGACATAGTATTCAATATTCATCGGATCCCAGCAAACACAACATGTAGCATTACAATAAGATGATCTTGATCATGATAGGCAGCTCACAAGATCTAAACATGATAGCATAAAGTGGAGAGACAACCATCTAGCTACTGCATGGACCCGTAGTCCAAGGATGAACTACTCACGCATCACTCCGGAGGCAGGCATGGTGATGTAGAGCCCTCCGGTGATGATTCCCCTCTCCGGCAGGGTGCCGGGAAGAGCTTCTGAACCCTCCCGAGCTAGGGTTGACGGCGGCGGCGTCTCTGGAACTTTTCGTGGATAATGGCTCGGGTATTTAGGGTTTTCGCGTCGGGAAGAATAAATAGGCGAAAGGGCGGCGGCTGGAGCCACGTGGGCCCCACACCACCCCACGCGCGGAGGGGGGCCGCGCGGCCCCATGGTGTGGGTGCCACGTGGCCCCCTCCGTCTCTCCTCTGGACTCCGTCTTCGTGTTGGAAAAATAGGAGGTTCTGTCCAAGTTTCGTCCAATTCCGAGAATATTTCCAGACTAGCTTTTCTGGAATACAAAAACAGCAGAAAACAGGAACTGGCACTGTGGCATCTTGTTAATAGGTTAGTCCCAGAAAATGCATAAAAATGCTATGAAGTGTATATAAAACATGTAACAATTGGTATAATATCAACATGGAACATCAGAAATTATAGATACGTTTGAGACGTATCCAAGCATCCCCAAGCTTAGTTTACTCGTCCTCGAGTAGGTAAAACGATATAAAAAGAAAATAATTTCTAAGGTGACAAGCTACAATCATAATCTTGATCAAATAATACTGTAAAGCACATGTTATGAATGAAGTGATCCAGTCAATGGTCTATAATTTGCTAGCAAGTAGATAATGAGCAAACAACTGAATCATATAAGCAAAAACTTTTCATGAATAGTACTTTCGAGACAAGCATCAAGGAGTTTTGCATAAGAGTTAACTCATAAAGCAATAGATTCTAAGTAAAGATATTTAACCAACATAAAGGAAGATATCACACATGGGAGGTGTGGATCTTATCTCGAGGAGGACCGATAATATTTCCAACACCGAGTACGCAACAAGTTTTCCATCCGGACTCTGTTTTCAATGATCTTGGGCTTGCTCCGAAGATAATCACAAGCACTACAAGATCATGCATACACATCATAGTCCATCATGTGAGGAGGATAACACAAGAGGAGAGATTGACCTCTCTACAAGAGACGAACGGTAAAACCTCCAACATCAAAAACACCACAAGTATCCAAATGAAATCCGTTTTGATGAACTAGAGCTTGTATGGAGATGAACACAAGCTCTAAATTCTCACATGAAAAAAAAGCCAAATAAGAACCAAGAAAGATGATATGCCAAATATGCAAAGGTTTGAGCTCTCCACAAAGGTGCGATCAAGTTACTCACTTGAGAGCCCCTCTTGATAGTACGCGTCTATCCTATAACCCGGTCTCCCACTAACACCACGAGACCGGTAAAATAGAAAACCTATCAGATCATACCTTTGCCTAGCGCATTCCACTGAGCTCGATGATGACAATCTTGACTCTCTCAAGTTGGAAACCTTTCTTGATTGTGCTTGTTAGCACATGCTTGATGAAGACTTCTCCAAATACTCCCCCATACACCATTATGGAGAGCCTGCTAAACTCCGTCTTCATGAATCCACTTGCACTTCATCTTCTTATCTTGATATAATGATGGCTTGGAGATAAACATGAAGTTCACTCAATCTTTTCCAAGTGATGGCGTGTAGTTGACGAAAAAAATATTCTGCAGGAAGCTTCGTATCTTCCCCTGCAACGGCGCCAGTAATCACTCTTGATGGCCCTTCACGTAGTTACCTGCGTGAAAAATAAATGGGGTTAGGTTGAGACTCCAAGTGCAGAGTGTGTAGTAAGTGGAAGACGTGTTTTCCCCCACGAGGGGTGACTCGAGGGTTTAATATCGAACTCTCGGGGAATCAGTAGTGAAGATTTATCTTTCTATCCTTCTTTTGGTTACCTACAAAACAAAGTAGATGTTTTGGTCCTCAACCTCACCTAGTGGTGTCAAGCACAAGGTGTGAGAATGATATCAAGATAATATGCAATTCAAACAAGAAATAAATATGCAATGTGGTAAATAAATATGCAAGGATGGTGGTAGCAATGATAAATGATATTTTTGGGTTTTATATGATGAATGCAAGATGTAAAAGTGTTTTTGTATTTTCAGATTTTTAAATGGCAGAAATGGAAAAGTGGTAAAAGTGGTTGGAAAGGTTGTTTCTTATGATTAAAAATGGACCGGTTTCATGGTTTCACAAATGCACTCTCTCTTTAATAAAGTGGTAGACAATGGAACACTAGAGTTGACATATGAGATTGCAACACAACAGTTTAATGACAAGTTTATAATTATATGGGCATCACGTCCTAACATAGAGACCTTTTGGTTATTAGTCTCTCTTATACTCCACCAAGATGCGAACAAATCATAACACCTCAGTAATTAAGATAACTCAGAGTATAGCAATAAGTATCATGACATGAAGTTAAAATAAGAACATGCTAGATCTAGTCATGGAGTAGTGGCAATGGTCACACCCACATCTCCGGTAGCATGTATTTCTTTTTATCCCTAGTGAGGCAAACAAAGTAAGGTAAAACACCCAAGTGGATCGCAGAACTTTCTCTCACGTTCACTGCACTAGCCACCTCCCGTACTCCAACTAATGCACACGTTCCCCCTCACGCGCTCTCATAAACATGCTTGATCATGACAAGTAAATAAGAAGGGTACATAATATGCATCTACTTTCATAACTGAAACAAAACCATTGTAATCTCAAACATATATTAACTCATAAAAAGATCCACCACAAAGGTATTACATAGATGACCGTAATCATGTTCAGCAGCTCATACGGTACTAATTAGTGAAGCTCGAGAGAGAGAGATACATAAGTTACTTCCACAAACCCATAGTCCAGAGGTGGACTACTCCCTCTTCATCATGGAGACGGTGGAGAAGTCGTTGGAGAATGGAGACCACGCCGGCAGCGCCCCGCCGGAGTTTCCCCCTCCAATCTGCAGCTCCAGGTCTCTGTTTCAGTGTTTCTGTGTTTCTGCGGCGCTCCTTCTAGAGAACGTCGGGGGACTATTTTTATAGGCGTTTTTAGGTCAAAACGGAGTCGGTGGAGGAAAGATCGACGGCAACGGAGCTCCGAGGGCCAAAGTGGGGGGTCCCACGCGGCCAGGTACTTGGGCCGCGTGGGCCCACTCATCTGGGCCCTCAGGCCTCCGCTTGTTTGCTTCCTTCGCTCTCACGCTTTGTTCCTTCCAAAAAATGATGCTCGTAAATTTTCAGGTCATTTGGACGTCGTTGGGTCCCTGAAAAATTAAAATATAGAAATAGGGTTTTCTGCCTGCGCACGGTTAATTCCATAAAAAATAGGAAACATGTCAAATATTCCCAAAATTATTATAAAACAGTGATATAACCCTTATATGATGCAAATATGACTGGAATATGAGTAAAAATAATGCAAAGTTCATGTATACATTTTACATGCATCAATATCCCCAAGCTTAACCTATACTCGTCCTCGGTGTCAAGCTTAACCTATACTTCTGAACTTCTCTACTTAAGTCAATGATTGTAATATGGTAATCCTTGGTGTCAAGCTCTCATTCCCCTATCATAGCATCTTGAATGATTAAGTTTAAAGTGAAAGCAATACGAGTAGTGTGCTTGACAAAGTACAGGTTGAAAGTCTCATGCCCCTTGAATACAAGTACCTACTCCATGTGTTACTCAACTTGGAAAACAAAGCAAGTTCAAGTTAAATATCATTGTAAGTAATAATAGTATCATTAAGAGCGTCAACTGGGGTACCTCTTGTCCCAGGATATGGAACAAGCCCATATCAAAATGACAAGACAAACAAACACAATGAACAATCTCAACACCCTTTTTATTTACCATTAGATAGCTTTTTATTGTAAGGTGTATCACAGAAGGTTCACCATAGCATGTAAGTAAATTTCCACCATGAATGATGCATGGCTTAGATTAGCGGCCCAGGCGTCTCTCTAACCATTTATACAAACTCATTTAAACTCACTTCATTTCCTCATTTATTTCACCCATGGTAAGCATCCATAAACAAAAGTACATGATATCAACTAAATGAGATGAAGTGCAATGTTGAAAGCTTGCCATGTGACAGCACATATGAGCTAACTCTCAACCAAAGACATTTGTCAAGTCCACAACATCATAATTTTAATCACAATGGGTCATATTTTATTTATGCAATGAAAGTAAAGTGTGCATCAAGTTCGAGAGAGCTATATAACCAACTTTTCCCACAACAATTAACAACATAAGCATTTTCATTCAGAGGTATAGATAACACAAATATCATGATAAACATACTCGGAATAGCATAAAGCTAATAGGTAGATATGGTGGACTCACTGGAAAAACTTTGGTTGAAGGTGTTGGAAACAAGTTTTTGCTTGTTGGAATTTTTGGGCTAGCAAGAGGGAGAAAGTTGACCATCTAAATGCATGCATGAGTGTCCATAGAACTAACTAATCCATGTTAAAACAAGGTAGAATAACATTTAGCATCAAAACATGAATAAAAGATAGCTCTTGATAAAATACTTGCAAATTATTACTCATTAACAAGCTCATGAATCATGCAATTATATGTATCTTTTAAAATTAACTCCAACATCCCTTTTCCCAATCTTATAATAGCATCCAACATAATTCAACCCAAATTTCCAGTAGCTCTCTCATATATAAATGATAGTGTGGTGGTCTCACAAAATAAAAATCTAACCTAAACAAACAAAAAGACGCTCCAAGTTTATGCGATAAAGTGTTTCGATCGAAAAACAGAAGTTAGACGTGTGCAAACCGAGAGTGTGTAGGTCCAGTGGGGTTGTCTTCACATCCCCAAGCTTATGGTCTTCACCATCCTTGGATAGCTCTTGGTGCATCTCCTCTAATCCCTGTGAAAAAACTTCAAAACACCGTTTCTCCCATTTCTTTTTCTGTGGGGCACATTAGTAGTGATAAACAAATAGATTTCTTGCTGCATATAATCCTTAGACAAAAATTCATATGAATGTCCAGAAAGTGTATAATGTTGTATGCCTACTCATAAACTCAATTGGATCAAAAAGATTCAAGTTAAAAGTTCTAAGCATGCATCAAACAAAATGGGACAGAATCTGTCCAGAAAAACAGCAGCAGCTAAACGTATTTTTCTACCCTACTTAACTTTGTCGGAAAATTCCGAAAAATTCATGCATACAGAGGATGAAAAGTTGCTACTACAGTTTAAATATGAGCTCATTCGGAGTTACAGAATAAGAATTAAAAATCATACCGTGCACAGATTCGTGCAGGAATAATATCTCCGAACGCTATAAGCAACTTTTTCATACCAAAATGAGTAAAACTTGGCACTTTATTAAAAATTCCAGAAACTAAACTAAACACTAAGTCTCTTGTTACAGCAAGAGGACACAAAGAAAATCACAAATAAAAACAACCGGGTTGCCTCCCGTAAAGCGCTTTCTTTATAGCCATATAGCTAGGCTTCTTACTTGATGTTTATTGTGGACGAAGCTCATGAGGGAGCTTGAACTGGTGTGTCCCTCTTCCTTGGGAAGTGTTCCATACATTTCTTGTGTGGAAACTGAAACTTCACATTCCCTTCTTTTGAATCAATGATAGCACCTGTAGTACGAAGAAAAGGTCTTCCAAGAATAATTGGACTAGAGGTTTTATTCCCCATATCCATGATTAGAAAATCAACAGGCACAAATGTCATATGTAACTCTACCATAACATCACTTACTTTTCCTAAAGCATGTTTAATGGAATCATCAGCAAGTGCAAGTTCAATAGAGCATTTTTCAAGATTTTTCAATTCAAGTACTTCATATAGTTCTTTAGATAAAACAGAGACACTAGATCCTAGATCAAGTATAGCATGGTGTGTCTCTTTTCCAATGGTTACTAGGACTTTGGGAATCCATATATCCCCAAGCTTAGGTGGTATCATAGCCTCTTGGTTGTACCTAGCAATCTTTTCTTTAAGACATGATTAGCAATATAAGAACCAAAACCAGCTTGGTTATAGTTGATGGAAGGATCACTTGCAAATTTTTGTAAGATAGATATTAATTCATGCAAGCTACAATTCCTAAGTCAAGCAATGGTTCCTTTACTTCACTAAGCATTTTAACTTCTTCAACTTTCTTCTCTTTCACAACCATAATAGTTTCCTTAGCAATTCTCTCTTGCTCATGAATATGTTCCCAAGATTTATTTATAACCTCTTGACAATATTTAATTGTTTCCTCATGTTTTTGAGCTATAATGGTGTTCTTTAATGAGGAAACTTCCTTAGTGAGCTGATCTACCCTTTCAAACAAAGAGTCTTGTTTTTCAAACTTAGATATAAATTCCTTATTAAGCTCCTTTTGAGTAGATATAAATGATCTAATGGTGTTTTCCAAATCACTAGAAACATTACTACTAGTAGTATATTTGTTTGGCACATATGGGGGTTTATTATAAGAGTTATAATTGTTGTTACCATACCCATTATTACCATAGTTCCTAATGAAGTTGACATCAATATTTTCAGGATTATTACCAACTAGTTCTTGCAAAGGCACATTTTCAATATTTTGTTTATTAATGAAAGCAAGAATAGTATCCATTTTAGATGACAAATCATTTGTTTCTTCTATGGAGTTCACTTTCTTAGAAGGATTAGGTGCTCTATCAGTATGCCATTGACTATAGTTTTGCAAAATACTTTCCAATATGTTCTTAGCTTCTACTATAGTTTTTCCCATAAAAGCACCTCCAGCAGCAGAATCAAGAATATTTCTAGACATGTAATTTAGACCATTGTAAAAAGAGTGTAATATGGTCCATTCGTTGACCCCATGTGATGGACAAGTTCTAAGCATAAGTTTAATCCTATCCCAAGCCATAGCAACATGTTCGTTTTCATTTTGCCTAAAAGAAAGAATGTTGTTTCTATTTTGCAAAATTTTAACAGGGGATAGTATTTCTTAATGAAAGCTTCTTTTAAATCATCCCAAGTTTTAATGCTATCAATAGGTAATGAATGCAGCCACTCTTTAGCTTTTCCTCTAAGTGAGAAAGGAAATAACTTCAGTTTTAGAATATCACTTTCCACATTTTTAAATTTCTGCATGTCACATATTTCAACAAAATCATGAAGATGCATAGAGGCATCCTCCATAGCACTACCGCCAAATTGTTCCCTAGTTATCAAGTTCAACAAACTAGGACTTACTTCATAACTCTCAGCATTTATCTTAGGTGTGGCAATGGGCCTAGCAATAAATTGATCATTTGGAGTGTTTGTGTAATCACACAACTTAGTTCTTTCTCCCATTTTAGCAAGTTTTTATGTGTTTTTTTAATTTTTTATGCAAAACTGAAAATAAATATGCAAGACAATGACAAAACAAGATAAATTGCTTTGAAGGTAAAGATGGATAAGATGATGCTCACGTAGGTGCAACCTCCCCAAGCTTAGGTGTTAGCACAAGTTGGTGATGAAGTTGACTTGGTGAGATATCCTTGGATAAATCCGCACCAGAAAACAGAGCTAGTGCAGGGACCCTTGGATAAACCTTTCAGCAATGATTCCCCGGCAACGGCGCCAGAAAACAGTCTTGATGGCGTGTAGTTGACGGGAAAAATATTCTGCAGGAAGCTTCGTATCTTCCCCTGCAACGGCGCCAGAAAGCACTCTTGATGGCCCTTCACGTAGTTACCTGCGTGAAAAGTAAATGGGTTAGGTTGAGACTCCAAGTGCAGAGTGTGTAGTAAGTGGAAGACGTGTTTTCCCCACGAGGGGTGACTCGAGGGTTTAATATCGAACTCTCGGGGAATCAGTAGTGAAGATTTATCTTTCCTATCCTTCTTTTGGTTACCTACAAAACAAAGTAAATGTTTTGGTCCTCAACCTCACCTAGTGGTTGTCAAGCACAAGGTGTGAGAATGATATCAAGATAATATGCAATGCAAACAAGAAATAAATATGCAATGGTGGTAAATAAATATGCAAGGATGGTGGTAGCAATGATAAATGATATTTTTGGGTTTTATATGATGAATGCAAGATGTAAAAGTGTTTTTGTATTTTCGGATTTTTAAATGGCAGAAAATGGAAAAGTGGTAAAAGTGGTTGGAAAGGTGTTTCTTATGATTAAAAATGGACCGGGGTTCATGGTTTCACAAATGCACTCTCTCTTTAATAAAGTGGTAGACAATGGAACACTAGAGTTGACATATGAGATTGCAACACAACAGTTTAATGACAAGTTATAATTATATGGGCATCACGTCCTAACATAGAGACCTTTTGGTTATTAGTCTCTCTTATACTCCACCAAGATGCGAACTAAATCATAACACCTCAGTAATTAAGATAACTCAGAGTATAGCAATAAGTATCATGACATGAAGTTAAAATAAGAACATGCTAGATCTAGTCATGGAGTAGTGGCAATGGTCACACCCACATCTCCGGTAGCATGGTATTTCTTTTTATCCCTAGTGAGGCAACAAAGTAAGGTAAAACACCCAAGTGGATCGCAGAACTTTCTCTCACGTTCACTGCACTAGCCACCCCCCGTTACTCCAACTAATGCACACGTTCCCCCTCACACGCTCTCATAAACATGCTTGATCATGACAAGTAAATAAGAACGGGGTACATAATATGCATCTACTTTCATAACTGAAACAAAACCATTGCAATCTCAAACATATATTAACTCATAAAAAGATCCACCACAAAGGTATTACATAGATGACCGTAATCATGTTCAGCAGCTCATACGGTACTAATTAGTGAAGCTCGAGAGAGAGAGATACATAAGTTACTTCCACAAACCCATAGTCCAGAGGTGGACTACTCCCTCTTCATCATGGAGACGGTGGAGAAGTCGTTGGAGAAGATGGAGACCACGCCGGCAGCGCCCCGCCGGAGTTTTCCCCCTCCAATCTGCAGCTCCAGGTCTCTGTTTCGGTGTTTCTGTGTTTCTGCGGCGCTCCTTCCAGAGAACGTCGGGGGACTATTTTTATAGGCGTTTTTAGGTCAAAACGGAGTCGGTGGAGGAAAGATCGACGGCAACGGAGCTCCGAGGCCAAAGGGGGGTCCCACGTGGCCAGGTACTTGGGCCGCGTGGGCCCACTCATCTGGGCCCTCGGGCCTCCGCTTGTTTGCTTCCTTCGCTCCCACGCTTTGTTCCTTCCAAAAAATGATGCTCGTAAATTTCCAGGTCATTTGGACGTCGTTTGGGTCCCTGAAACATTAAAATATAGAAATAGGGTTTTCTGCCTGCGCAGGGTTAATTCCATAAAAAATAGGAAACATGTCAAATATTCCAAAATCATTATAAAACAGTGATATAACCCTTATATGATGCAAATATGACTGGAATATAAGTAAAAATAATGCAAAGTTCATGTATGCATTTTATATGCATCACCAAGCCATGCTTGCAATAAGCTCAACTCTTCACATGACCATTCTTCATATAAACCCTTGGATGGAACCTTGGTCATCATGAAATCTTCTTGAGTCCAACACATGAACTCCAATCTTTTCCTATGGACAAGATCTACAAGTATATCTCAATGCAAACATTAGACCATAAGAATTGTCATTAATTATCAAAACCACGCATGCGGCAACACATGCCCTTTCAGTATCGACTAAACAAGATTTATATGAAAATGACTTTCACAATACTTGGTTTTTTGGTATTATAAAACCTAGTTTTAGATATTCAAGAGTTAAATAGACGAACAAGACAAAGTTTTAGTTTGTTTAGATGTTAAACAAGTTTACACAAAACTAGCTTTTAATATTTTTATCCAAAAGTTACAAAAATACCAAAAAAAATTAAACGGTTGGGCAAAATAAGCTCAAATTTTCATTTTAATCACTACATGTAGTGTGAATTACATGATTTGTTTAGATCTTTTTAAAATGAATTAATTTTGACCGAAAGTTTGAAAAGTGAAACTTCCAAATGTTTCGGTTCAAGTCCTTTTTTGGATTTCAGATAAAAAGCCTAGAGATAAACGACCTGGCTGGTGGCTTTGAATTATGTGAAACAAGTTACCACAAATGTTGTGTTTTTTTTGGAAAAATTCATTCGCTGTGGTTATGTGAAATAGTTATCGTTTCGTGAAATTTGCACTAAACGAAATGATTCTCCCGTGCGACAAAAACCTTGTTCTCGGAAGCAAAATGAATGCCACTGCTTAAACTGCGATCAGCGAGAAGGCACGAGAAGCAATCTGATTGTACATTCCTGCTGTGAGATAGCTTACAGTATATAATTCTCCCTCTAAACTAATATGCAGTGCGTATTAGTTTTTGTAAAATTAAACCGTGCAAATTTTGATCAAGTTTATACAAAAATCATAAAATTTAGATTACCTAGTCGATACCATTAGATTCACCCTCAAATATGTTTTCATATGATAGTACATGATATTGTAGATACAGAAAAAATTCTAAATAAACATGTTCAAAGTTTATGAAGTTTGACTTTTATGGAAACCAATACACACCATATTACGGCATATTAATTAATTGCAAGTCGTTGATCGATCATGCATGCAGCAGTGTCGCTAATTTCCTGAACTTGATGGTGCAAACGTTAAACACAAGCGGATAAACACCAGCGCTGCCGCGGCAAGACAAGAGCAGCAAACCAACCCGCTCCTCCTCATCTTCCTCCTCGCTGTCACCGTCCCCACACCACCCCCGTCCTCGTCACCCGTCGTCCTCCACTCCTTCCAGAACCACCTCCGCCCTCTAATCCTCCTCCACCGCCTGCCTCCTATAAGACTCTTCACTCCCACTGCGAGCTCCACACACGCACACAACGCTAGCCATCTGTTTCAGCTCAGGCGAGTAGCTAGCCAGTAGCCACACAGCTGCAGCAATGGAGGGCAAGGAGGAGGACGTGCGCCTGGGGGCGAACAAGTTCTCGGAGCGGCAGCCCATCGGCACGTCGGCTCAGGGCACCGAGGACAAGGACTACAAGGAGCCCCCGCCGGCGCCGCTCTTCGAGCCCGGCGAGCTCAAGTCCTGGTCCTTCTACCGCGCCGGCATCGCCGAGTTCATGGCCACCTTCCTCTTCCTCTACGTCACCATCCTCACCGTCATGGGCGTCAACAACTCCCCCTCCAAGTGCGCCACCGTCGGCATCCAGGGCATCGCCTGGTCCTTCGGCGGCATGATCTTCGCCCTCGTCTACTGCACCGCCGGCATCTCCGGTAAGGACCCTTCTGTTCTGTTTCACACACACACACCCCTCTGCTTCTTGGTCTCCTCTGTTTTTATTTCTTCTTGGCTTGCGTGCTAATGGATGCTTGTAAAATACCGCAGGCGGGCACATCAACCCGGCGGTGACCTTCGGGCTGTTCCTGGCGAGGAAGCTGTCGCTGACCAGGGCGGTGTTCTACATCATCATGCAGTGCCTCGGGGCCATCTGCGGCGCCGGTGTGGTCAAGGGCTTCCAGCAGGGGCTGTACATGACCGCCGGTGGAGGCGCCAACACCGTCGCGGCCGGTTACACCAAGGGCGACGGCCTCGGCGCTGAGATCGTCGGCACCTTCGTCCTCGTCTACACCGTCTTCTCCGCCACCGACGCCAAGAGGAACGCCAGGGACTCACACGTTCCGGTGAGTAACCGTGCTCCTTGTTCACAGCAGTAAAAAGATTCAACCTGTGTAGAAATTTTCGTACCGTGGTTACTGATTCTCTGTGGAACAACTCAACAGATCCTCGCCCCACTGCCAATTGGGTTTGCCGTGTTCCTGGTCCACCTGGCCACCATCCCCATCACCGGCACCGGCATCAACCCGGCCAGGAGCCTCGGCGCTGCCATCATCTACAACAGGGAGCATGCCTGGTCAGACCACGTGAGTGAGCTGAAACTGAAACCAACCCCCTTGTTCCTCTGAACTTGAAAATAAAATGTTATTTTGCAGTAATTACTAGTTGCAGTTATGAGTCATGTTGTACTTACAATTCATTAACCTATGATTGATGCAACCCACAAAGCTATTCTAGCATAGAACTGATGTGAAATTGTGAAGTTAATCTCATGAACCGATTTGAAATTGTGAAGTCCCTCCATGTAAGGACACACTATGTGACAGTAGGCAGGTAGCAGCAATAATTGAGCAGCTGATGATATACTATCATTTTGTTAGTTATTTAAAAATGGAAAGTCTACCCTCATCCGAAGGGAAATGCCGAAGGACTTGCCTCGGTGTAGCACGCAACTACTGATTAGGAATGAATGACAGTGACTTCAGAGCTTATCATAAATCTTAGACTACATGCTAAACCTTCATTATTGGCGAGCAGATAATTTAGGGCAGCTGCAGACTAAGCAAATAATTTAGCAATGCTGCTGACAAGTGCTAACTAACCAACCCCTCCAAATTTGGCTTCTGCAGTGGATCTTCTGGGTCGGCCCCTTCATCGGCGCCGCCCTGGCCGCTGTCTACCACCAGGTGGTCATCAGGGCCATCCCATTCAAGAGCAAGCACTAAGCTCCTGTTGCTACAAAGATGCAATACAAATGCAAAGAGCAAGCTGCTCTACGATGGGGCGGCCGTTTCCCATGCCTACTATGTTACCGTGGAATTCCCATTTCTCTTCATGTACTGCCCCGTCTTCACATGAACACCCAGACTTGTAATCTCAGTACTCCATTGTGTATGCTGCCGCCGCCGGCCCGCCGTTATTGTGCAAATCGAGTTTTAAGTTATTTATGTGGAATTCATTCATGTGCCCCTTGTTTGACGCCCCCCTTGCTGGAGCTCAAGCTCTCGGCTGCATTTCTGCAATCCGCATCGACATAACGAGATGTTTTCCGTTCGAACACTGATGGTAGAAACTTGGGAGTAGAGAACTTTTTTACAAATCTGTTAGGGCTGCTGTTGACTGGTGGAAGCTGCTCAAGTTTAGTCCCACCTCGCTTAGGGGAGAAGGCCACACCCAGCTTATAAGGGAGAGATTCCTTCTCCTTTCCGTCCGGATTTTTGGGATGGAACGGGCTTTCCTCTTGTAGTTGGACTGTGTGCGCATAAACGTCTGAAACTATGCCAAGTGTTGAGCTAAATCTGAGTGGACGCTAACAAAATATGAACTAGCCGTTGTTCGGACTGTGCTAGGCAGGCATACAGGAGCCTAGGCGCCTAGCCTATAGCTGCCAGGTCAGGGTGTGGCTGAACCTAGCAATTCATTCGTCACAGGCTAGTGAAAAAGGACAATGATGAGCGTACCAGCCCCGGTTGGCAACTAGCGGCGTGGGCGCGGCCCGCCGGCCCACTCTGGTCCTTCCTAAACGCTGCGGTACACTACACCGTGCTGGTTCGTTTGTTTCATGCACGGTAGCCTAGCTGGAAACTCCGGCCGTTTAGCCGCAAAGGGTTGATGGCCTGTTGCAAGTGTTGGCAAGTGGCAGTTGCGGATACATGAAGCAACGGAAATGAGTGAATGCAGGGAAAACGTACTAGCCGGGTGAATTCTCAGTTTGACCAGACGGCGAAAACAACCGGTGGTTTTGCTGATGGCCACCGCGCCAGCTCAAAAGGGGCTCACGCTGTCGGATCTGGAACAACGGTAGATCGCCAGGACTTGGACACATGCAATGCATACTGCCAGATTGAGCTGACTTGGAATTCACCTAACCCTGGCGATATCAAGCAGATACGACGATGCAAACAACAAACCTTGGTACCAAAAGGGCACCATCTTTGGCAAAAAACATTGGATAGTTCCATATGGTGTACCTTTTACCTGGCTTCATAACAAGGGCACCACCATCAAGCCCGAAAACGCTCGCATGCTGCATGGATGCAATTACTTGCAGGAATACAACCATCAGTAGCAACGCAGACAAGGTTTCATATACGGGTTCGGTATGAACAGCAGTACACACATGGATCAAGATAATTTAACCATGGATCACATTCATTTCATAGTTTCCAGAGTAACTGGTATACTGCATGAGTTGGCACATCGATCTGAGTGCCGCTGCCAAGTAATACTTCCAGTTTACAGCAGTAGCTTCGACCTCGGCAGCATAGGAAATCGGGTGCTGAATGGCTCAACTATTTTCTTCTGTGCAAAATATTGGGTTTCCCTTGAGACTGATTACTTCTGTACAATGGCATCAGGTCACCGAGAAAGAATAAATTACATATAACAGCCAGCGGAGTATACAGGCGGCAAACTACTACTCTGGGCCCTTCAGTTTGTACGGGGTCTTCAGTATACACTTCTGTCATTTCGAGACATGTTAGCACGCCAGCTGTAGTACGCACCGCCGAATTGTTCTGCCTGACAGATCGACCGTCTGCCATGTATACAGGAAAATTAGTAAGAGCTGTAGTCCAGAAAAATAAGCACGGTGTTTCAAAAGCAAAGGTTCAAATGTGGATTTCGAGCTCAGAAAGTGACAGTCCACACCTGATATAGATTCTATTGTATGCACTATTAACAGGTAAGAATTTTATTTGGTAAAAAATTAGAACAAGTAGTATAAGTAGAACTGCCACCTCGTAAAAATATTAAGGATGAAATTGGGGTTTTATGTCTCCATGCAATAACAATATAACCTAATTGTATATTTGCCAAGCTCAGTAGATCATTTGGAGCCATGCTCACTTGGCAGCTAGCATGGTATAAAACCAGTTGTGAATTCAGCGGGATTGTAAGTAAAAAACACTGAAGCTGCAAATTATCCTAACTTCATGTAACACAGATAATAAACTAAAACTTGTGAGCTTATCAGAAGGTACACATACCTTTGTCTATTTGTGAGATGACAACAAAGACTCCGATCCGTCGACAGCTGTTAGCTTCAAAATAAATCAATGATAATTTCCCATACAGTCATGCTATGATACAATTCCAGCTACTGAACGGCCAAAGCAGCTGAAAACCACCCAGTTACCTTTACCAAGCTCCAAAAAAATACCACTTGGTAGTTTATCCTTGATGATTAGTTATCACGCCTGAGTCCAGGGTGTTGAGAACCAGATGCGAAGTCTAGTGAAGGATTTGGCTTCACATGATCCACAAAGGCATGACGAGTGAAATGTTCAGAAGGCGACAATCTATCACGCAAATCAAAAACGTTTCCAAGCCTCTTTCCAAATTGAGGGCTCAGAATGTCCGAGTCAGATACAACCCTCTCCTGCAGTCCCTGCGAGACTTGATGCACTCTAACAAATTGTCCAAGATTACGATCTGTAGGCCGGTTGGGGAATTGATCATCTGGACCTCTTGATGTGATGGCAAATCCTTCGTTGTTGTAGGTTGGTTGCTTTAAATGGTTAAAGGGAATGGCACCATTACCACCAGTCAGGGGAGTGGAAGCACCTGAAAGAGTTATCGGGCTCGAAATCGGAGAGGGTGACATTCTGCCATTTGTATTTTGGGGAGACCTTGACCTTAGCAGAGGACTTCCACATGGAGAAACTGGACAGGATATATTGCTCCGTATATGGAGATCGCTGCAAAATAAACAACAATTTGAGGTGCCATGAAAAGATAGATAAAGTTCACCAGATATCCATTTCCTGGTATGCATGAGGTTAGCTGTAGACACTAGACAGTGCACTAAAACGAGGTGGGAACCTAGGCGCTGCCCTCTAATCACTATAACACACCTAGGCACCTCTTTAGCCTGAACAGCCCGCAATTAGGTACTAGGCGGCACCTAGCCCTTTAAAGACACTGGCAGTAGAAAACAGCAGGATGTCTGGCAGCCGCGTGGCCAGCACTGTAAAAAGTTCTGACCAAGATGCTTTTAGTTTGCATAGCTAAATACTTTGGTTCTCGGTTACTAGCCTGCTGCAATAATGTTGAGACACATTGACGGTGTGTGCTTATAAAGTAAATAAGCAGAACCTGGGAAATGTTGTACCTGTGTTTCGAAGAAAATTTTGCACCCCTTCTCTGGTAAATTGTCTGACCCTCGAATCCCAATGATGATATATCTCTTGTATGCCCAACAACCTAAAAGATCAGTGGAAGCCTAGCAGAGTGAGCAGATCACGAGAATGATAAAAGAAGACACTCGATCTTCCATGAAATGTCAGTTATGGCAGTAATATTCAGGTGGTACCTTGGAATTTGGTCTACAAGATATAACAGACAAATGTTCCAAAGGATCAGAAGTAACAGATTTCTCAAGTGTGACTCTATTTTTTATGAACGGGTGTTGCAAAAGCTCCATTGCTGAGGGACGTTGAGAAGGATCACGCTGTAGACACTTTCTGATAAAGTCCTTGCCATGCTCCGAGAGGTGATCTGGTATTGGTGGGAGTTCCTTGCTATTTCCAATCTTGAACATTGCAGCAATCTGTAGGAGAGAAAAGCAGGAAAGTATTTGATGATTATTTTACTTATGATTATCAACCGAAAAAGCAAGCGTCCTCATCTCAATATTTAGTAAAATTGCATGCAAGTGAATTTTGGAGTTTCCAGGTTGAGACAGCAATAAGTTCTTAAGCAACTCAGGAACAAAAGGTGTCATATCCATTCATCTCGTGTGGAAAAAGGTGTATTTAATAGCCTAGTTTGTTTATTTATTTTCAGCATCTTTTGTCATATTCTCCAAGTTTAAAGGAACAGTTATGTTGCATAGAACTCTCCAGACTGAGCTCTTGGCCTGTAGTATCAGTGTTTACAAGCGGGTAGCTGGTCCCCATTTCTGTTGGTAACTGGTAATATTTCAGGAAGGAGGCAGTCTGCAGCCATCAAACTTTCCTTGTTTTTTTATAATTTTAGAGTAAATGGAATCTTATCTAGTGACATAATGTGCACGTCACTGATCACTCCAAACAACATGCTCATTATATGAAGATAAACTGGACATAAATTGCTTCCAGGACACTGTCAAATTAAAGAAACCCATGATAGCCGTCATCCAAAACTAATAGCAGGAAAGAGGAAGTCAATATGAAGCTGAATTGCACTATCGGTTTTAACTGACTTGAATAAGTATTCGTGAAGCTTGTGTACCACACAGATGAAACAAGAAATGCGGCTTGCAACTCACATTAGCCATCTGATGCTACAGAACAAATATAAAGTGCATGTTTCTAGTAGAATACTGACCCCTTCATATTGGCTCCATGGGGGTTTTGAGGTGGCCATCTCCAGGACGGTGCATCCTAAACTCCATATGTCAACCGCAAGATTGCATCCCCCATTTGAACTTTTTATAACCTGCAAGTATGTTAGATGTAAATTCGTAATTATAAGAAAACAACAAGATACACATGGAACTCAAATGAAAAAATATGCAAAGAAAGTAGGAACATAAGATTTTCAACAATACCTCTGGAGCCATCCAATATGGACTACCCTTAAATGAGAAAGGACATTGCTGCCCAGTGATCTGGGAAAAGGACCCGGAAAAAGTGAATAGAAGACACAATTAATACAACATAATAATGAGTAAAATACATTTAATCGTCTTCTAAGAGAGGTCACTGGTGAACTAACAGATCTGGGATAGCCAAAAGACCAACTCTATTACAAAATGACCACAGATGGTAGAGGAGCACCATTAATATCAGTAGTTAATGTAGTATGCATAAGACCACAGCTGCTGACCACGAGGTACAAGAACAAGTTGACATAGACACTGACAAGGACGGCAAATACGATATGTCGATCTAATTCAAGTGGCTATGGCAATGACTGGGCACAAACGAGAACACGTAAAGGAATGAAATGAATGAAAGGATGGCACATCTGATTTCATCCTTAAAAAGCTAAAGTTATGCCTAAAAGGGTGATGTGACCGGCCAGATTCTTCTAAAAGAAAGTGAAGTGACCAGAAAACTTACATGTTTAGCCATTCCAAAGTCTGCTAGCTTAACACGACCACTAGGATCTACTAGTATGTTTGCACCTTTTATATCCCTGCATATTGTGTAAGCGATATTTTAATACACCAGTGTCCACTAATGCATACGGCCAGAATTTTTTGCAACCAAAACAAATTGAATAATACCTATGGACTGTATTCTTCGCATGTAAATAAGCTAATCCAGAAAGTATCTGCTGAGTGTAGCTGCGTATTGCTGGTTCACCAAGCTGTCCATACTCTTGTAGAAGTTTATGGATAGATCCACCAGATACATACTCCAAATATATATAGAGTCTGTCATCAACCTGCTTTGGCGCAAAATAATGCATGATGTCATGCCAACAATAATAAGCGGTGCATAAAGAAAACTTCCAATGAATCCGAGAAGTTATCATAACTCATAAACACCTTTGCAACCTATGATGAAGGCCTAACGGGAGAAGGGTACACAAATGTAATGAAATTACAGGTAGCATAATCTTCTGAACTTACAGGGAAATATAGCAGTGTAATTGGAAAGCAAAGAAAACAAGAGCAAGTAAATAACAATAGAAGGGAACTGTTTATACCGTTTCTGTGCCATAGTATCGTACGATATTTGGATGCTGTAAGCGGCTCAAGAGTGATATTTCCTGCGAAAAAAATGGTAGATCAAATGGAAACCAATAAGAACAATAACAAATGAACTGATCTTTTCACCGATGTAGAATTTTAGATGCAAGCATAGTTGAAAAAACATACCTGGCCTAACTGCTTTGCACTTTCCTTTGATTTAGGATCATCCGAGAATAGGGTGACCTCTTTCATAGCACACATTTCACCGCTATCACTGATATAGATGGTCAATCAAAACAAGGGGGGAGAACTGTCAGTACTCAGGACATGATTTGAACACATTCAAATGGTCGTCATATAGTACTAACAAATAACCTGTGAGATGCTAAGGATTTTCAAAATATTGTAATAAATGTTTACAGGACCAATTACATCATTTAGCTATAGATGGTCAGTTTTTACACAGACGTTATATTCTGGAAGGATTCGCTATTCTGCATGAGACTATCCACGAGCCGCACACTGAGAATATGGACGGTGTGATTTTTAAAATATTTAGGGAAAGCACATGACAAGGTACGATGGTACTCTTTCCAACAAGCCTTCCGAATGAAGGGGATTCCCTCGACTTGGAGGTCACGGGTGGACGATTTTGTCCAGCAGGGTGCCATTAGAGCCAATGATGATGTTAGACCATTATTTCGAACTAAGGCCTTCGAATGGGGGATCCTATATCACCTGTTTTGTTTAACATCATGGCTGATATGCTGGCAATCCTAATTAATAATGCAAGAGAGGATACACAGATTACAGGACTTATTCCACACTTAGTAGATGACGAGCTGTCCTACGGTATGCCAATGACACGATCCTTTTTATGGATCATGATTTGGCTAAACTAATATGAACTTGATTTTAAGAGTGTTCTAACAATTCTCGGGTTAAAGATTAATTTCCTTAAAAGCAAGCTATATTGTTTTGGAAAGGTAAGGAACATGAACTGGATTAACTCAACTTTTTGTCTGTTGATGGGCTCTTTACCCTTTAAATACCTTCCAATACATTTTCTCAAGTTTTGTAACCAGGATTGGAAGGACATCGAAGATCGTTTTGCGAAACGTCTCAGTAGTTAGCGCTCTAAGAACTGCAGACATCTGGTCTTGTTTAACTTGGTGCTGAGTAGTCTGACCATCTTTATGATCTGTTTGGCGATCCCGACAGGGGTTCAGAAGAGTCTAGAGTTTTATCGCTCCCGATTTTTTCGGCAGTCATGTCAGCATAACAGAAAACACAGTTCAGCGAAATGGAAGATTTTGTGTACCCCAAAGGACCAAGGCAGCCTAGGTATTAAAGATCTGGATGTTAAAAATAAATGCCTACTGAGTAAATGGCTCTACAAGTTGTTTACTAAGGACTGGGAGGCACTTTCTTTGTTTACAGCCAAGCCGACGGACACACACTTTTGGAAGGCCTCATGAGGGTTAAGGATGATTTCATACAGTTTGGGTCATTTTTGTGTAGATAATGGCGAATCGGTAAGATTCTGGGAGACAAATGGCTCAGGAAACGCCCTTTCCAGTTATGTACCCTTGATTATTCAATATTGTTTGTTAAAAGCCATAGAAAGTAAGGCTGTCGACCAATACTAAGAATCATATGTAGTAGGCACAAACTTTTTGCAAGTTACATAATGTTATGATTTGAATGATTTTTTCACTAGTTTTTAGTTCCTCGACAGAACCAGTGCATGGCATACCATAAATTTATATAAACATGCTAGGCATCTAGCGTTAACTAGAGAAAAAAAAGTAGGAACGAGCTACAGTGCTCATCGCATGAATATTAACTATAGCTCTGACATAACACAAACATTGTATGAGACAATATGAAATAAAATAGGACTTGTTATAAAACTCCATATGGACAAAGACCTTGCAGAACAATAAGATAGCCAGAACAGAACAAGTTGTCTTAACGCAAGTACCTTAAAAAAAATCCAAGCATGCTTAATTTACATAAGGTAAAATTTGAAGTTTGATACGTAGGGAAACACATACCTGTTAAAGCCAACATAAACATGGCCAAATGTCCCACGGCCAATCAGCTTCCCCTTCTTCCATCGTGATCCTGGACTTGGTGGAGTCTCTGCTCTACCAGGACTGCGAGATGCTGAAATAGGACTAGCCGGTGTGGACTTGTTCGGAAAAAATGAACTATTAGAGATGCTTAATGGTGGAAGGGGCAATCTGTGGGTTTGCTTCTTCTTCCCACCATCATTCTGACATGTTGGAGATCCAGGTGCCATCCCTCCAGACCTTGTATGTAATGGAGAAGCACTTCCACTATGCACCCTGGAGCTAGGGCCAGGGCTTGTCATTCTTGGGCTAGGAATTGGTGAACACTCTGGACTAGCCCTGCTGGGCTGCCAAAAAAGCTGGGCTAGCATATCACCACCCACCGAGTTATGACCAGATGTTTGCCCTGAACCTGGACTGGAGCACTGACCAGAGCCAAGGAAAGTAACATCTGTATGAGGCTTCACTGCCCAAAAGGCTGAAGTTGGAATATGATCCGGACATATTCTTCTTGGACTTCTAGACGGACTCGACATCAAGCTATTGGGAGCACTCTCCAAGACTACAGGCCGAAGATTTTGTAGATTGGATTGGTGATTGTCAGCTGCAATACCTCTCGGTGATGTTGACATTGTATGGTTACTAAGGAATTGAGTAGTTGCCTTTGTCATCTCCTTGGTACTCTTGGTGGCAATAGCAGCAGGACGCTCTTTGTGCACATTACTTCAGGGTTCAAACAGAATAAAATATATGTAAGAGCAAGTCTGAAAAAAGAGGCACAAAATTAATGCACTACAGTAAGGAGCATACCTTGACTTGCTCTTCGAAGTAACATTTGTTGTGTTTTCATCATCATTTCCAACAGGGCTTGGAAGCTGAGAATCTCCACGATCACTATCAGCAGAACAGTTGCTAGAGACTGAAGCAATCCCTATTTCAGACCTTTTCTGAGGCTTGTTAGGTTTAGGAAGTGGCAGAAGCAGTGGTGGTTTGCCACGTTTTTCTAATATGGGCTTTGATTGAGTGACATCAGAAATGGTGCGTGTCACTGCGGGACGTAATCCAGGAACAGGAAGTGGTTGGGAATGTAACCTATCAGCTGAAAAGCTTTGACAGCGAGAAACTTCTTTTGAAGGTGAAGTTGCACGAGATACTGTGGTAGAACGGCAGACTTTTTCGACAGCTGTATCATTACCACGTCTATTACTCCGTTTTGATTTTGTGGTTCCTTTTTGCTCATTTGGACTTATGAACCGATGAAATGTATCGATGAGGTTCTCCTTGGTTGTTTTCTTTGCATCTTTCGAGGAAGATTTACCCCACCATGATGGCATGTCGAATATGGAAGATTCTGTGGTGTATCTGACCAGCTATGTACTCACCACGACGTTATCAGAACTGATCAGTTACCATATTCTGCCAATTAGATGAGAGCGCAAGCACGGGCCTTTCTCCTGATGGCATATTCCACCCTTGACTTCCACAATAGACACAGTCCAATCACTGCAAAACCAAGAGCCAAGACGGATTAAGATTCCAGCTAGCAACTTGATCATCTGAAAGCATGTAATACTTTTAAGGGTATTATATAAAACAGTAATTCGATCAGTATTAACGATGTGCCAATAGCAATTCTTAGGAAAAGTGCAGGAATGGGAAAAGGTGCCAAGATAACATATGCTTCAATTTGTTCAGGCTTTCCTGGGCAGCTAGTGTGATTCAGTTGCACAACCAGAAAATGGTGAGCATCGGTGTGCGTGGCGCGGGATTGAGGCGTCGGCGGGAGCTGGCGGTAACGTACGCCACGATGGCAGATGTAGGGCAGGCGGCAGTAGACAAGATCAGTGAAGCAAAACCGGTGTGCTTTGATTGGATGACGGAAACGGAAAGGGGAACACATCATGTTTTCAAACTTCATTCAGGTAAGAAGTTGTCAAGGTCACAAATTGACAGTATAACATAAAATATCACCAATTTAGTAACAATCTAACAAGCTGCAGTGGGGTAACGGCTCATTTGGATGGGAATAAATCGCATGTAAATAGTACCATAATAAAGCAGCAAGAGAGGTTCTCTCTAGAATCACAGAGGCGGAACTTAACTAGGGCCACGGGGTTCAGCTGGACCCCCAAAATTTCTGAAAATAAACTGCTTTTAGCAGCACGGGCGGATCTAGAGATGAGAACAACCTAGCTAGCTCGTACCTGGCTCAGAGGAAGGGGCCCCAATGGCCGAAGACTGGGACGGGGTGGAGGCAGCAGCAGGAACGCGCGCGGTGGTCCGTGGCCGAGGAGGGAGTGGAGCGGCGACGGCGGCGGCGACGCGCGTGAGGGGCGGGGCGGGATCGTGGCGTCGGTCGGCGGTGACGGCAGTGGGGAAGGGAGTTGTAGGTAGGGATGAAAACGGAGCGGATACGGACGGAACTGAGTGGTGCCACATTTGTTTTCATATTTTTTTACGGAAGCGGAAACAAATACAGAAACCCCGGAAACAAATACGGAAACAAATATTGTCGGAAACAGATACAGACCGAATACGGTGCGGACACGGAACAGAAAGCAGATGTCTGCCGGAACCAAGAGACCCCTTCAATAATGCAGGAAAACTCTACTAAACCAACAAACTTGTCAAATTTATAAGATGAAATAAAAATATAAGCATATATCATGATTAAATAGGGCCTAAACATGGTTGCTTTAATCTTTTTTTATTCAGATCTAAGTTGTTATGCCTAAATGTTCCCACTAGAATTCCTGGTCCTGCTGGATTTGTAAAGCACTACGTAGTAAAAACGGAAAGTTCCGTATTGCCGGAAACGGAATTTCCGTTTCCGTGGTCATTCCGCCGGAATACGCTGTTCCGTTTCCGTTTCCGTTTCCGCATAAAAGTTTCCGTTTCCGTTTCCGTTTTGCAAAATTCCGCTTCCGTTTCCGTATTTCCATTCCGTTTCTGTTTTTCCGCGGAAAAGTCGGAAAGATTCCGTTCCGTTTTCATCCCTAGTTGTAGGTAGATCCCCTTTGGAAGGTCGAGAGCAAGGATTCGAGAAAGGAAAGGTACGGAAAGAGAGAGGAGTGAGCCTGGCTCTGGCTGCGTACTCCGTTTCGGCGATCCGACAGCCAGATTCGCTGTGGACGGGTCAATTTTTGTCCGCGGTCAACGGCGAATCTGAGCCGTCGGATCGCCGAAACGGACGGCCCAGATACGGGTTGCGCGCCATATGAGTTGCACAAACTAATAACCGCTTTCAAGAGGACTTTAGAGCATCTCCAAGCGGAGCCCTCAAATTCGGCCCCCAAACTGTCCGCGGACGCGTCCGCGGACAGTGACCGGACAGCTCCCAAAAGTGGCCATATCCAACCATGCACCCCAAAAACACCCATAATTGTCCGTCCGGATGCATGTGATTGGTGGGATGGAGAGAGAAAGGAAAAAGAAAGAGAAAAGCAGTAGATAAAGTGGTCCATGTCCTACGTGGCGGCTGTCCGGGCGCGTCCGGCAGCCCCAAACCCTCCCCCACATATGGGGTGAGTTTGGGGCTGCCGGACAGCCCGGACGTATAGGGGCAGTTTGAGGGGACCGGTTGGGTGATGATTTTTGCCTCTTTTTGCTGCCGGACACGTCCGGATGGTGGTGCCGGACGTATAGGGAGGATTTGAGGGGTCCGCTTGGAGATGCTCTTACAGCACGTGTCAAATTTTATTCTAAAGCGAAGAAAAAACAAGTACAGAGTAATATGCTAGGGAAATTTCGCAGAAGAAGTTTTTTTTTACAACTATTTCGGAGAAGAAGTTAGCCAAGAGCTTGCGTGGGACTACAAACTCACTGGGTTATTGAGTGTTTTTTACGTTAAAGGCAGTCAATCCCGTCACCCGTTTAGATAGATAAGAGGTTTTTGTACAGAGTCTCTTACCGAGACAAAAGAAGAGAGAAATAAAATTACATTGATTCCACTAATGCACAAAAAAGGGTCTCCTGAATCAGCTGTGTGGGCATGAGCCCGCTGCTGAAACTCCTGCCACACTAGGTACGTCACCATGTCGCGCTGAATAAAGACGTTTCGGAAAACCCTCTAGTTTCTCTCCTTCCAACATCCCCACATGGCATAGATGAACGCGTCGTTAGCTTCGCACCTCTTCGCATTTGGGACTCCTGCAAGCAAACCATCCCACCAGTTGTTGATGGGGTTATTAAGTGTTCTCACCTACACTTAGAACCCAGCCACCCTATGATCGCAGCTACTCGTCATTCACTATTTTCTGGCCCGTCGCTCCCTCTCCAAAGCACTCTCATCTGATGTGCCCGGCATCGGTCGAATCTGCCCACATCCGACGGACCTTTTCTTCGATCTCTACTGCTAGGTCACCTCCTACCCGGTGCGACCAAATCAGGCTGAAGAGAAGAGGAGGACGAGGAATCACTCTCTCGCGCCAGGATAGGACGCGAGAGACAACTAGGTCACCTCGAGCGCCGCCGCCACGCCTCATCCATATGCTGAGAGAGAGTGAGGGAAGGGTTTTCTCTTAGGGTTACGGGTTGTATATAGAGCCACGGGCCTTTGTGAACGTGTTATTATCGACCATCATTAGAATAGAGATACTTATTGGAAACGGAAAACTTCAATTGTCTGTTTGCAATTGGTAACTGACATTTTAAAATAACTGTGAACCATGTCAGCTCCGCAGAGGCGGCCCATTTATGGCTGGCATGCGTTGGCCACACTCAATTACGAATAATTGTGGGCCTTCTCGTTGCCTCTTCTGATGGGGTATGTTTACCGTCGCTCTGTATTAGTGAATCTAGGCTCAGAAATATCCATACATTTGCACATACTTTGCATTATTATCCATCGTCTTTTCAACTAGCTTCCCCACGTCTCATTCCTCAGATTAAAAGGTAACACTCGCCCACACTTGAAGTTTATCAAATTTCACCTCATATGGCCTCATGCATTCCACAAACTCCTCTAGAATAACAACATGTCCGCTGACATGCCACAGTTGACCTTCCCCACGCAGTCATGATCACATTGGGATTCGAACTTAGCATCAAACATGTTTTCCCCTATTGATCAGAAGATCAGACCTCTAGGGTTACTCCATGCCAATACAGAGCACCGGCAATCGTCTGGTAAGGAATGTGTTGCGGTATAAGACCTTTCCCGCGAGCGCTCACTTCAAATTAGTAGCCTCCTCCAGATCATTGATCACCAATGGTGTCGCTTACTCGCTTCCTCCTCGGAAAGCAAAAGCTTCCCCATTGCCTCCTCCAGCCGCGCCCTCACCGAACGAGGTGAGAGAGCGTTTTCCTTCATCTTAGCCGGATCAGACGACGAGACCATCTAGATCCCGCTCCAGGCACCCCGTCGACGGGAATCAGCGAGGGTCGCAGTATTTTCCGCAACACCCTGGGCTCCTTTGATTCATAGGATAGGAAAAGTGTAGGAATAGGAAAACCATAGGATTGAAATGTCATGGTTAGTTGAATCCTTTGAGAAGAGCAATTGTGTTTGATGGCAAAGGAAAAGTAAAGGAATTGTAAAAAGAGGTTGGAATGAATGTTAGAATTCCTATGGGAAGTAGTACAAGGATTCTTATGGGAAAAATTCCTATAAGAATCAATCCTATGAATCAAATGATCAATGTAGGAAAATTTCCTATAAGATAAATTCCTACAAAAATCCTTTGTAATTCCTTTGAATCAAAGAGCTCTAATGGCCTCTGAGAGAGAATCCTAGGATCGGGAACACAAGTTGTACCGCAGAGGCGCAGAGCCCCTTGGACCGCATCTCCCAAAGGGTAAAAGTTTTTTTTAGAGAAAAATAGGCTTATCGTCCTGTTCCATTTCATGAAATGAAACAATCAGCTCTGATCCGATTACATCCATGCATCCCAGGCCGAGGGTAAAAGTTTGATCATGCCAACCTGAAAATACAGAGGAAAAAAAACACGTAGGGTTGAAAGCATACGAGAAGGGACGAAAAAAGAAAATCAGCAACATCGATCTGCATCAGCTTACCGCGAGCCAAGCATTACTTGCGGCCGCGGGCAACTCCTCATCAAATAAAACGGTGCAACCAACAACCATTAAAAGCACAGACGCTACATGAGAATGGAGCACATCAGGTCGGTCTCGCACGAGCCTTAAAACGATCTTAAGATGGAAAACAACGATGTGCATTAAATCACAGATCGATGGATCGACCTCCTGCAATTACGCCATCGATCGACGTCTAGCTATCAGCAGTCAAGACGCCAGAAAGATGAAAGCCCGACATGTTCAACCGCTCATCCAGCTAGAAAACAATCAATCCATTGACGTTTACTTGTGTTTCAGCTTGCAGACGCAAGCTCTCTAACAACAATCGGCGGCGCATTAACACAAACCGCCCAGACGAATTTGGAGCTTACATTTTTGATTAGTTACAAACGTACAGTACAGGAGAGGAGTACTATTGTTTGCTGCTCCTATTCGGAAACAACACATGATTTGGATAATTTTTTACGGATCCTTTATCCTTTTATCAACACATGATTTGAAGATATTCTTTAGGCGGTTTAAATGAACTCACCAACTAATTACTTGCAGTGTTGGACTCATCTATCTACAGTACACATTTTTCTTGCCATTTCCAGCTTTTGCCGCTTCCCCATATAGCAGGAGCCGTATACGTACGTGGAGCATGCACGGCACTCGATCCTCTACGCGCAGGCTGCGATGGCAGGCGCGGCGGCGCGGAGCTCGTCGAGGGTCGGGGCGAGGTCGCGCGGGCGCACCTCCATCCGGAGCCCGTGCTTCATGAACAGCGTGAGCGACATCTTCTGCTCCACGCGGTGGCCCGGCGCGACGGCGAGGCGGTGGCGGAGGAGCACGCTCCCGGCGATGTTCTTCATCTGCAGGTACGCGAGGTCCTTGCCGAGGCATATGCGTGGCCCGGCGTTGAAGGCCACGAACCTGAACGAGTCGTGCGGCTCGAACTTGGTGCCGTCGGCCGACAGCCACCGCTCCGGCCGGAACTCGAGGCAGTCCTCGCCCCACACCGTCTTCATGCGCCCGGCCGAGTAGATGGAGTAGGTGATCGACGACCCGGCCGGCACGAACGTGCCGTCGGGGAGGACGTCGTCGTCGACCACGTGCTTGGAGTCCTCCGGGACGGACGGGTACAGGCGGAGGGTCTCCGAGAGCGCCGCCTTGAGGTACACGAGCCGGTCGAGCTCCTCGTAGTCGAACGGGGCGGCGAGCCACAATGCCGGGTCGTCGGCGCCGCGGGACGCGGCCAGGACGGCGCAGAGCTCGCGCACGATCTTGCGCTCCACGGCAGGGTGCGTGGAGACGAGCCAGAAGAACCAGGAGAGCGCCACGGAGGAGGTGTCGCGGCCGGCGAGGATGAAGTTGAGCGCGACGTGCTGCAGGGAGTCGTCGGAGTAGGTCCCCTTGCGCATGAAACGCGAGAGGAGGTCGTCGTGCGGCGTGGCATCGGTCCTGTTGTCGGCGAGCTCGAGCTTGCGCGCCTTGATGACGGCGGCGAGGTACTGGTCGACGTGCGCCATGCTGCGGGTGAGCGTGGTCTCCATGCCGAGCCCGAGCCACTTCTTGCAGCGCCAGACGCACTCGGGAAGATGAAGCGGTTGAGGGTGGCCTCGGTGGCGCGGTCGAAGGAGGAGGCGAAGGCGTTCTCGGGAAGGCCACGGGCGAGCGTCTCGGGGTCCTTGCCGAAGGCGAGGCCGCAGATGTTGTCGAAAGTGAGGCGGAGGAGGAGGTCCTGTAGGTCGACGACGTCGGCTTCGGATAGTATAGGCAGCAAACGCCCGTGGATGGATCGGGAGACCCAGCGTGACATGGCGGTGCGGAGCGTGCGCGTGGTGAACTCGAGCGCGGCCGTCTTGCGCTGCGCGACCCAGGTCTCCCCGTCAGAGTTGAAGATGCCGTCGCCGAGCAGGTCGCCGAAGACGCCGTGCCAGAAAGGGCCCTTGGGGTAGTTGTCGAAGCGGGACTTGAGGACGTGCTCCAGGTTCCTGGGGTCGCACGTCACCGTCACCAGCCCGCCTCGGCGCGCCAGTCCGGGCACCGCGAAGATGCAGGTCTGGTAGGTCCCGCCCGTGCGGCGCAGGTTGCCGACGATCCACTCGTGCATGTCCTCGGCGTGGCGCAGCAACCCGGCAGGCTGCCCACCAGCGGCCACACCCGCGGGCCGCTGAGGCCCCTCGACATCCGCCAGAACCACGCCAGGTACGCCGCCACCGCCGCCACCACCACCGCCCACGTCCCCGACTCCATCGCCGCCGCTAGCAAGCTTGAATTATATATATATGCAGGCGATCGATCGATCACATGGGCCACTATGAGAGAGCTAGGCGGTACTGCTGCGATATGCAGTGGGATTCCGGCAGCGGGAGGCTATATAGAAGAACCGGGCGGGCCGAGCAAGCGAGGCGATGGGTGGCAATCAATGGAGATTTGACACACTCGCGACGACGACGACTTCAAATGCCGCCCAGCTGTAATCGTATCCTACTGCTATTAGCGGCAGCAGTAAGGATATGAATAGGAATAGGCCTATTCTTGATGTAGCCAAGGCAGTGACCACGGTTCCCGACCGGCTGCCGCCCCATCCTCCCTGCGTGTGCGCGGGATATAGGGAGGTCCTGTTAGAGTAGCCGGTTGAGTGTGGACGAAGGTTTGACGTGCAGCTTCGTCGTTCTCCAGCAGCGCAATGCAGCTAGGGGCCCTCGCTTGCGGGGAACGTCCGGGTCAGACCATTAATCGCCGCCAGTGGCCGTTGGGAGCTCCGGACCACGGCCGACGGTGCGAGCGCGCCGCGTGCCGGTCGATCGCGGCCGCACCTAACCGGAGCTAACCGTGGGGGGGAGAGCTATTCAATGCGTGCCCGGGAGGCACCCATTTAAAACCGCACGGCCCGCTTTGATTTGTTTGTTGCTGGGAGCGTTGCCGTGCTTAGCTAGGTAAACCTTGCCTGATTAGTTTTACAGGGATGAAATGAGTTAGTAGGACATTGCAGGATCAGCAAAACAGGTGTCAAGTACCCTGCACGGCTGCACGTTGCACCCGGGTACGATGGCTTGGACTTGAGCGGTGAGTCACCCAACATTTACCCAAACAGACGCAAGTAGCTTACCCAAAAGATCAGAGTCAGGGTCCTCTGAGTTTGCATTGTCGTTCTCCTGCCTGTACTTGTACTGTACATGGCAAAGAATGTAAAGTTTTTTTTTCGAACATGAGGATAGCATCGAATTTATGCACACAACTACTCCCTCCGTTTCACAATGTAAGATGTTATAGATAGGTCATATGTTGGCTAGGTACAAACCAAAATAAGTTTATATACACATTAAAACATGTCCAGATACATCTAGATACATATGAATGTGGACAAAAGGTAAAACATCTTATATTTAGGAACGGAGTGAGTATGTATTATTAAAAGTCAGACAAACGGATCTGAAGTCGTTCAACAAAATTCAAGGCCGTATGTGGCTCACGACAGTAATTCCCCTAAGGTGAGTTTGCCTGCAAAATAGGTAAACGAGTTCCATGGCTAATTAGGCTATTAATTACATGTATAGAAAAATCAATCTGCAAGTTCAAGGAAAAGGTGGAGCGGCAATTTTCAGCAGCGCTCCATGACAGTTTCCGAAGACCAGGCGGCTACATGCGTGAGTATGAGGTATCTTGACACATTATATGCAATAAATCAATTGGCGGAAATTTCAAATCAGCAATAGTACATCGGCTAATTATTCCAAAATAAGGCAAACTAAGGCATCGAGAGTTGAGCAGAAATTCTTCTTCACGGGTCAGGTGTAGAAATAAAAGAAGTGCAAAAGGTCATTCAGACCGCAACTACTTTAGCAAGGTAACGACGTCGAAACACCATCATAGTTATTGATTGAGGTGCGTACGAATGTCTAGAACATCCTATATTGATCATTTTTGTATGAATAACATCCTATATTGGCGAGATGTACATATATAATTAATACTATACACGAGACAACGGAACACTAATAGTAAAAACTCTTCACATATGATGTAAAATGTCTTGCATATGTGAATTCCTTCAATTACTTATGGCCACCAAGCATATATTTCTATCTTCTCGGCAAACGTGAGTTTGCCTAAAAAAATAAGTAAAATAGTCCTCCTTGGAACTATATCACAAACCAACTACCTAATTAGGCTACTAATTACATGCATATTAAGGTTTCTACCTAGCTAGTTTTGTCAAAATCGCTACACAGTTGTTGATCAGGAATAGTCCTAAATCTTCTCTAGGGCTTGGAGAATGTCATCCCTAAGATCCTCAAACTTCTCAATCCCGAAACTGAACCTCACCAAGTTGTCCTTGATCCCATTCTGAGCCTTCTCCTCGTTACTCTTGCCCCTGAGGAAAACAGAAATCCATGCATACAAGTCAAATTTCCATCTTTCATGCTGCATCCAATAAGGTTGCAAGGAGAAATCATAAAACATCACATACCAGAAGGACATGACCGCCGGCTGCTGCACGAGGCTCTCGCACCCGCCGAGCGACGTCGCGATAAAGGGTATCTCGAGAGCGTCTATGAACCTCATGACGCCGTGCAGGTCCGACGCCACCTCGAAGCTGACGACGCCGCCGAAACCGGTCATCTGGCTCTTGGCGATGTGGTGCGACGGGCTGCTCTTGAGCCCAGGGTAGTGCACATGCTGGATCTTCGGATGGTTCTCGAGCAGGCGCGCCATGCGCAACGACGTGCGGTTCTGCGTCTCCACGCGCAGCGCCATCGTCTTGAGCCCGCGTATGATCATGTAGGCCGCATCCTGCAGTAAGTTGCAGTAGAGGTTGTTAGCTTTGAAGGACAAATCCAACCGTTCAGGCGTGAACGCTACATAAATCTAAATCATCATAACGTTCATTTGATGTACATACCGGGCTGATGGCGCCGCCGAGGTCTTGGTGCCATGCGCGTATTCTCTTGATGAGCGCCTCGGAGCCACTGATGCATCCTGCGATGACCTGAAATTGAATGGCAAGAGCAGATGCGTTAATTAATTTGTAGACACTAGTGATGTTCCGAAGTAGTAAAGGAACAAAACGGTTAGTACAAGTGTTGTCCAAGTGAAGCTACTACTCACGTCGTGATGGCCGGCGATGTACTTAGTGGCGGAGTGCACGACAATGTCGGCGCCGAGGGTGAGCGGCTTCTGGTTGATGGGCGAGGCTAGCGTGCTGTCGATACACACGAGAGTACCCTTCCGGTGGCACAGCTCAGCGACGAGCTTAATGTCGATGCACTTGAGGTGTGGGTTCGTCGGAGAGTCGGTGTGGAAGAGTGTCACCTGCATACGTAAGTAGTTTAGCATGTCAGAAACCATCATCGGTCAGTCACTGGATCAACCGCAAATGATCATGATTAAAGTTAGGCAACATACGTCGCCCTGGTCAAGAACGGCTTTCAGCGTCTCGATGTTGCTCAGATCAACGAACGTGGACTGGAAAAGCAAACAAGATATTAGCTCTGAATCGCGCAAGCATGCATGTTCTTGCAAGCTAGACAGCTACTAGAGCGAGAGTGGTGATGCGTGTTCGATCGGTCCTCACCCTGATTCCCATCTTGGAGAGCCGGCCGCGGATGAAGGCGCGCGCCTCGCTGTAGCAGTCGATCGTCGTGACGACGTGGCCGCCGGGGGGCACGAGGGCGAGCAGCGTGGCGACGATGGCGTTCATGCCGGAGGAGGTGACCAGTGTCGCCTCCGCTCTCTCCAGCGCGCTGATCTTCTCTTCGAGGACACTGACGGTGGGGTTGCCGTAGCGGCCGTACTCGAAGCTGTGGCGCCGGCCTTCCTTGAAGGCGATGAGGTCGTCCGAGTTCTTGAACCAGTGCGTGGTGCCGCTCACGATCGGCGTCGCGATCGAGTCCGTGTCCGCCATGCCGTTCTTTCTGAGCTTCTCCCCGGCGTGAACCGCGAGGGTGTCGTCGGAGGCGGTGGTGTACCCCGGCGCTGGAGCGGCGGCGGCCGCGTCCTGCTGCAGGTGCTCAGCGGCAGCAAACAAGTCCTCGACCTCGACGCCTGGGAGGCTCAGGGCGATGGCGCGCTTGAACTGCTTTGGAGAACGGCGCAGGCGGCGCTGCGAGGTCTTGACTAGAGACGATGACCGCGCCATTAGTTAGCTAGCTAGCTACTGGGAGCAAGTGAAGAGAAGTGGAATTGAACGGCCGACCGGAGCTGAAGTGTAGAGTCGGAGAAGTTCTTCTTCGATTGCTCTGTGTTCTTGCCATCTGCCTACGATGGTATGCACATATATACCGCAGACGTTCGTCTGCTAGATCCCTGCGCGTCGATCCATATACGCGCCTGCCCGCATATAATATAACGATCGTCTCCCACTCTCTCCCACATGTGGAAGGCATGGTTTAGTCCGTTAACCACATGTAGGGGTGTTTTCTTTTGACATTAGAACCGTGTAGCTGGTAAAAAAGGCGTGTAGTATTAAAGATTAACGTAGTGGATGCTTAATTAATCAGTATGCATGAGTAGTTAACTGCAACATGTCAATGAGATCACTAAAAAAAATAAGACCTGGCGACCCGAATGAATCTAGGCAAAGAGGGAAATCGTCAAAGGCTGCGTGGTGCAGTGTGTGCATAGTACTGCGTAGCCACGCAAGCACTTGTTTATTTTAGTGCGAGCTCAGTACGTGTGTTGATTCCTTTTCGCCGATACGGAGTACCTAGCTAGGTTATCTGCAGGGAAAGCACGTGCATGCGTTAGGTTTTCTGTTGATGCTACGCGGGAGAGACCAGATTAACTTGGTTTGTTAATTTGGGCGTAGCTACATTAGCCAGAAGAAACAAATCCGACACGGTAGGATCTACGCAGTAGCATCGGGGCGCATATTATCGAAAAACTAGCCATCCTGTAACTGGTTAGCTAAACTCAGCTGAAGCAAATAGGATATGCTCTATATGTCGCAAGCACTATCATGTTTTTATTTTTATTTTTAGAAAAAGAGAATTTTATTAATCCCAGCCTCTGCATCGAGTGATGCACACAGCCAATTATTACAAAGTTTGAGTGTATATAATTTTAGCTTACATATCACAAACCATGAAAGATTGAGATATGCCTCAACCGACAAGACAAAATGAATCAGAACTACGAAAGCTGACTAATATGTTGCCACGAATGTCGGGAGAAAAAATCCTGTGCCACCAGTAGTAGTCTCGTGCACCCAGCCACCATAAGATCCCGCTGGTCCGAAGGCAGCAGGAAAGCCCATAACTGGATCCAGTGCACCGCCATATGAATAACCTGTAATACATGGAAATTATCTTTTCTGTTAAAAACAAGATTGTTCCTACAGTTCCAAATAGACCAACAAATAGCAGAAACGCCTATACGAATCTTATATTTGGTCTTTTTATCTATCCCATTCAACCAATTCCCAAACATGTTTGTGACATTGGTAGGAGGGGGGATATTATAAGTGCAAAAAACGACACGCCATACTAGTTTTGCAAAAGGGCATGATATGAAAAGGTGCTCAATACTCTCCGCATTCTTTGCAAGATTATCTTTAGTAAGCAAGACTCTCCTATGAAGGAACCACATAAAGACTTTTATTTTGAGCGGTATTTTTAACTTCCAAAGATCTTTTTGTAGAAATTTAGTAGGGCCATTCATTAAATCATCATACATAGATTTTACCGTAAAAGTTCCATTCTGTGTCAACCTCCATTTAAACATGTCAGGAACATCATTTAACGTAACATCCATTAGGCATAAATGAGACCACATATCCCACTTATCCCCAACAAGAGCCCGTCTAAAACCTAAGTTTAGTGGAGGCGCATTGTGAAGCACATCATGAACCGAAACATTTTTGTGTTGCACAATGTTATATAATAAATGGTATTGTTGCATTAAAGGGAATCTCCCAACCAAGTGTCCTCCCAAAACCTTGTTGTTTAGTCAGTCTATATTTTCGTTTGTTCTCATCGCTCAGCCAAAAGAAACGAGATTTATAAAAATCTAGTCTTTTCCTTACCCCTTTAGGTAATTCTAGAAAAGACAACATGAACATCGGAAGGCTTGTTAAAACCGAATTAACAAGAACCAAACGATCCCCGTAGGAGAGCATCTTGCCCTTCCAACATCCCAGTTTGTCTTCGAAGAGACATTCAACTGGATGCCATTCGTCATTACGGAGCTTCCTGTAATGGATTGGAACTCCAAGGTACTTAAAGGGTAGAGAACCAGACTCGCAGCCAAAGATTTGCTTGTACTGATCTTCCACCTCTTTAGCCTTTCCAAAACAGAAAATTTCACTCTTGTGAAAATTTATTTTTAGGCCCGACAGTTGTTCAAAAATACAGAGAATGAGTTTCATATTTACCGCCTTTTGGATATCATGCTCCATGAATAATATAGTGTCATCGGCATACTGCAATATAGATAAGCCCCCTCAAAAAAATGAGGAATAAGACCCTCTACCTGACCATCTTCCTTCGCCCTCGCAATTAAAATGGCTAGCATATCTGCCACTATATTAAACAGCATTGGAGATAAAGGATCCCCCTGTCTGAGACCCTTTTTGGTTTGAAAATAATGACCGATGTCATCATTAACTCGAATACCGACACTTCCTCCCTGAACAAATTGCGTAATCCAATTGCACCATTCAGGCGCAAAACCTTTCATATGCAAAGCTTGTTGAGGGAAAGGCCATTTAACTTTATCATATGCTTTCTCAAAGTCAATTTTAAAAATAACCCCATCCATTTTCTTGCTCTGAAGCTCATGGATTGTCTCATGTAGGATGACCACACCCTCTAAAATGTGTCTCCCCGGCATAAAGGCCGATTGCGTTGGCCTAGTTATCTTTTGTGCAATTTCGGTAATACGATTAGTACCTACTTTTGTGAAGATTTTAAAACTAACATTGAGAAGGCAAATTGGTCTATATTGTTGAATCTGCACCGCATTCTCTTTCTTTGGCAGCAACGTAATAACCCCAAAGTTCAATTTAAACAGAGGCAAATTTCCTTGTTTTAATTGTACAAATAAGGCCATTAAGTCATCTCTAATGACCTCCCAAAAGGTCTTGTAAAAGTCAGCTGGGAACCCATCTGGCCCTGGTGCCTTGTTTAATTCCATTTGAGAGATAGCTTCATACACTTTTTTCACTAAGAAATCAGCTGTAAGAATGTTATTCTCCTCTTGAGACAGTTGCGGAATATCATGAACCACATTTTCATCCAAGGTAATATCATTGGGTGCCGAATCACCAAACAATTTTTTATAATATCCTGAAATGTTAGTTCTTAAATTTGAATCTCCTACGATGGTTCCTTCGGCTTGCTCTAACTCAAAAATCTTCTTTTTCCTATGCTTTCCATTTGCTATAAGATGAAAATACTTTGTATTATTTCCTCCCTCTTGAATATGTTTAACTTTTGCCCTTTGTGCCCATCTTGTTTCCTCATCTCTACGAAGACAACAAATCCGATCATTCGCATCCCTTAAAGTATCTCGCTCAGACACAGTAAGTGGAGTATTTTCAGCTTTTATATCTAGGTCATCAATAATTTTTAACAACCTTTCTTTCTCTTTCTTATATTTCCCACTTTGATTTTTAGCCCATCCTTTAAGATAACGCCTTATGTGTCGTATTTTATTCCGCCATATTTCAATGGGAGTATCCCCTTTTACAAAAGCAGCCCACTCAGTTGCGACCATCTCATAGAAACCTTCCATTCTAAGCCATGAAAGTTCAAATGAGAATCGCGCCTTGTTACCTAGGTGCGCGTGAACCCCCGAATCCACAAAGAGAGGGGTATGATCCGAACCTGCCCTGGTCAGGGCTTGAACCGTAACCAGAGGGAACTTTTGTTCCCATTCCGTAGTGGCAAGAACACGATCTAGTTTTTCAAAAGTAGGATTTTCTCTCCTATTTGCCCATGTATATTGTCTTCCCGATAGCTCGAGCTTTTTAGGTCCAGACTCTGTATTATAGCATTAAACATGATTGGCCATCGTGGATTATAGTTATCATTGTTCTTTTCTTCATGTTTCCGTATTATGTTAAACTCCCCACCCACCAACATTGGTAGTGGTTCATTTTCACATAGACGAACTAACTCTGATAAGAACTGGGGTTTATGTTCATCTTGTGCCGCCCCATACACCGACACCAAAACCCACTCAAAACCATCATATTTGGACTTAATATAAAGTTTGACACAAAAGTCACCTACATCCGCATTTTTGACCTGAAGGGTCGAAGTGTTCACCCCTATAAGCATTCCCCCGGACCTACCTCTAGGCGGTAGACAGAACCAGCTGAAATCTTGACCAGTAACAAGATGGGTTAAAAAAGGGGTTGCAAAATTAGATCTTCCCGTCTCCGATAAAGCTAGAAAATCTAATTTCCTCTCCCTAATGGACTCTTGCACAAAAAAATGCTTCCCTGGGTCACGAAAACCCTCACTATTCCAAAAAATCCCTCTTGGACTATGCATCTTTGCCTCTTTTTTGTATTTTTAGCCTAGCACTACTACGTCTGTTCAAACTAGAGTAGTCTTTCTTTTTCCTAGTCTTTTTAACCTTCCCCGACGAAACGGAAAGATCAATTTGATCATCGAAATTTCTAGAAATATCATCATCTTCCAGGTCTCCGGTGTGGCTTGATGCTCTATTAAGAATGAAACTGTGTGGATGTTCCTCATATCTATCCTTCAAATTATTTTGCAAAACATTAATCGTTCTATCTAGTTCAGACTTCTTAATTGTTGCAGCTGAAACAAATGATTGAGCCGCATTAGACCCTAGTGACACCCCAACTTCGATGCTCTATCAGCAATCTCTTTGTCCGAAAAAGACAAAACTGAAAAACGTTTATGTAAATTGGTACCTGGATAGGAGTCCCGCCTTTCAGCCAATGCCATTGCCCGCCCCATCTGGGTGTCATTGGCATTGTGCTACGCACGGAGACGACCACTCGATCATAGTCCCAGCATCTCGATGTCGGGGATGCCTCCAAAGTCGATGATGGCCCGCTTAGATGCCACCTTCTCCAATTCACCCGCATGGTTAATTGGGAAAGAGGGCATCAGAGTGAAGATCGACGACGCTGCAGTGTTCGCAGCTCCGAGTCCACTCGATCCAGCACCCCCACCTGGGGTACCCGGAGAGACAGAAGTGGCGAGCTGCCCACTCGATCCGTCCCCACCTCCTGTGGTGACCGGAGAGTAGGGCAGAGGGGACGACCCCCCCACCAGCGATCAACGGTGGAGACGGCGGTGCAGCCGCCTGCTTCACCACCGTCCGAGCCGAAGTACGAGCAGGCTGCTCACACGAAGGAGCAGAAGAATCGACGCCCACCTCGCCGCAAGAAACGGCCACATCACCCAGTGCAGCATCCGATGCACTCATGGCGTCCTGGAGGTCCTGACCAAGACCTTGTCTCTCAGCTGACACATTGTCACCATGTGGAGCTTGGCTAACACCACGTGAACGAATTATAGAGAACTCCTCCCGTGCCAAATCAAAGGAGCGCCGAACATACGGCGAAAACACCACCCCTAGCCTCACCGTAGAGCTTGGTGGCTTTGCCCCGGCTTCACCTCCATTCTCCTTCGCTGCCGGTGTCTCCATCACCACAGATGTAGTATCATCAAGGCTAGCATAGCCGTGCTTAGTCACAGCATCCTTGAAATCATCACCAAGTTCCTCCTCCTCATCATCATCGTCATTGTTCCCATCATTTTCATCCATCTCCTCATCCACAATAGCTGGGGGTTGAAGCCCCTCGACTTCAAATGAGAGATTATAGAACCCATTTTTGATGAACAAAGGAAAGTGAGAAGGAATCTTCTTGTAATTCAAACACCCAATCCGAATTCTTAGAATCCCATGTTTCCTTGTAAAAGCCATATCAATTTCCAAAGTTTTACCAAACATGTCACCAACAGCCCATAACGCCAGAAAATCACCTATATGAGGCCTCGGGATTCCAGAAACCCTAAGCCACACCTCGGGCAATGTGTCCATAGGCTGAGGGTTTTGAGCCCAACTGTCGACTGTGAGCTCACAATCACTGTTTGGCACCCTGCACAAACCAAACACCTTCAGCCGTTCAAGATCATTCTGAGTCGGAAATTGAACCTGGTATAAATTCTGTCCCATCTGACGCACATCCCAAACGAATTGATCTGACGGAACAAGCCTCTGCAACTGTGTGACAATGCTAGGAATACTCATCTCACCCCCAGACACAACCAAAGAAGCCAACCGTACGTTTTCCATCTTCGGTTTGTATGAGGCCGTACAAGGATACTAAAAAAAATCAGCTGTTCATGAGCATATCCATACACCAAGATTTTTGGTTTCGGAGCTGTCAACAAATGACAAGTCCCGTCACCGTGCGCAGGTCCCTCACAAATGACACAGATGTCCACTGTGTAGTCCGTAGACCGGTGCCCTGCCACACCACACCTGTAACACCTTTTGCCTTTCTTTGGAACTGCCTTTGCTAGAGCCGCCGCCAAAAGCTCGGCTGAAACCGCAGCCGCTGGTACAGCCTGTGGTGCAGGGATAGGTGCCGCCGGAGCTGCCGCTGCAGCCATCACTGCTTGCTACACTGGTGCGGCCTGCACGACAACAGCCGCTTCAGCGGGTGCCGCCACGATCGGTGCAACACCCGTCGGGACAGTAGGCACGGAAGCTTGAGCTTGTACTCCAGCAGGTGCCGCCGCTGGAGCTGGCGCCGGCTGCACGAAACAAACAGTGCCCCGACCTCCCCAATTGTCGTAGGAAACATCCCCGTAGCGGTCACGGACACCGCGATGATCATCACGACCGAGGCCATTCCCATATCCATGTGCTGCCCCACGCCCACCATCCACACGGCCATAGGCATAGGCAACATCTCCTCTGCCCCATCCACCATATCCAGCATTGCCACGGCCACGTCCATCGAAATAACGACGGCCACGGCCACCTCCAGCGTGAAAACCTCCTCGGCGTCCCCTTGCCGCATAAAAACCAGAGCCCGCATGGTAGCCGCCGCGGAAACCACCTTCGGTCCACCCACCTCGAAGGTGTGGTAGCGCCCAGCGCCGTTGTGCCCTCCGTGACCCGTCGGCAGACCTCCACCGCGGCCAAAGTCCCCTCCTCCCCTTGCGCCGCCACGGTTCGCCATAGCAACCGCGCCGCCGCAATCTTCCGAGACAGAAGGAGAATAAAATCGAGACCAAAAGAAACCTAGAATACGTCGGAGACTAACTCCAGCCGTACTAGGTTTTAGACTCGTTTTTTTTATTTTTTCTGACAATGGACCCTTCCTTGGGCCTCCATGCATGGCGGGCCTGGCTGGGCCGAAACCCACCTGTCCACGTCCTTTTGGAATTTGAAATTTTGATCCTTGAACAACGGATCGTAACGCCGGCGAGCTTACCTTCGTTGCCGTAGCGCGCCGTCGCCGACAAACGGTAGTCCAGTTGCCATCGCCCTCCTCCTCAACGAAGAAAGAAGCCAGCAGAACTGGGAGCTTCGGTGCCCGCATCCTCCGCGAACGAACCGGCGAACCTGCATCACAGATCGACGTAGAAACAAATTGCGCTGCCGCTAACCTTTGAAGTCGACGTTTCGTCAGTCTTCTCTCCATTCTTGAGCTCGATGATGCCATAGAACGCGAGGGATCCGAGGTCGGTGTCTTGCACAAAGACAAGTACTTCTCGGCCCCTCCCATGGACACCTCGCCATCTTCTTCTTCTTCCTCCGCATCCTCCTCCGCGAGACACCAGAAACGACCGCCAACCGGCGAGGATCCAGTGCCCCAGAGAGAGGTCAGACCGTCGGGTGCCGGAGACGTCTTCGGGGGCGCTTCCGGTGAGGCCAACGCCTGCCGCACGGTCGCCGCCCGCGTCGCCTCAGGCGTCGCCTCTAACGGCTCCATTCGTTACGTCTTCGGGGGCTTCGGGGGCGCTTCCGGTCTTCCACACTATCATGTTTGTTGACATAAGATCTTTCCTTGAGAGATTTTACTTACAGTCTAGCACCTTGTTAATTGTTTTGTTTTGTATTCTCTGAAAGTTTCATGTTGTTTCGATTAATGGTTTGGGAATAAATAGCGTTTTATGTTTTAATCTAAAAAAGCTATGTATTCACAATCAATTGGTCCAAATCAGATATAAATTTTCACGGAATAGCTCACGAAGCATTTATGATTAACTAGAATTTTTTCATTTTTTTCTGAATGTTTTTATTTTTGACGTTTAGATTTGGGTGAATCTTGTACGTCAGATCTAAAATGAAAGGACAGATGTGGAGCAAGTCGCTCGGTGACTTGTAAGCCACAAGTCACCGAAGCTGCGTCGGCCCATATGGATGTAGGGTTTGATTCCATCGGATGCATGCATCTTTGGTACGTACGGGTTTAAGGTTTATCCAACGCATGAGGACTCAGTTTCTGTGACCGCGAGAGAGAGAGGCTAGGCAGCGCGACGGAAGCAAGGAAGCAAGTAAGCGCACTAAAAATCGATCTGAAGTTCAAGGAAAAGGCGGAGCGGCAGTCTTCGGCAGCGCTCGACGGCAGTTTCCGAAGGGCAGCAGCTACACAGGCGTGCAAAAGGTCACATGCAATGAATATATCGGCGGAAATTTCGAATCAGCGATAGTACATTGGCTGTTCATCAGGAAGGCCTTGACAATAAGGCAAACTAAGGCATCAGGAGTTGAGCAGAAATGTTCTTCACGGTTCAGTTGTAGAAATAAAAGAAGTGCAAAAGGTTGATCAGACTGGAAACTTCACCTTATTTCTTGGCACAATAGGGGTGTTTGAAGGCATTGAGGGATAACAACCCATCTAAGATGGACGACCATGACTGGGAGGAGTTCCAAATGCAATCAGCCGGGACAATATCGTTGTATCTGTCGGTCCAGGTCATCCGTCATGGGATGGATGAGAGTTCGCTCAAGAAGATTTGTGAGAAAGTAGAGTCAGATTATGTCCAAGACTTTTACGATCAATCAAGGTGTATTTGAAACAATTAAAAGCTAGAGATGAAAGAGAGGGGGAGCTTGTGGAGCACATGAACGCCTTTTATCAGGTTGTCACGGATATACCGCATGTGAACCTGCAGATTGAAGACGCGTGAGTGTGCAGATTAAAGATTTCTTCTACGATCGTTCCCACTTTCCTATGAGCGTTCGTCAATACATTGTCGTATGTAGGGGCGTACCCAAGTTCAAGCAGCAAGGTGCACAGGACACCGGGTCCAAATCAATTTACTTGATACATTTCATGGATGCATAGCTGCTTGTGACCCCCTAGCTCACTCTTGATGAGAAATGCATGGGACTCATATAAGGACACCGGATAATTTTCTCTCTAGGTCGTATGGTAAGAAAATCGTCGAGTTAATATATGTACACCTCGTCAATATAGGATGCAATAACTTTAGCAAGGTAACCACGTCGAAACACAATAGTATTGATGAGGTGACGTGCGAATGTATAGAACATCCAAATTTTTTTCCGAATAGCATCCTATATTTATGAGGTGTACATATATAGTTAACACAATTCACGAGCCAACGAAACACTAATAATAAAAATTCTGCCATCGGTACGTACAAATGAAGAAAATAATTTCACATATTTGATTCTCATGTAAGCGTGAAACACAAGCAATTATATGATGTAACATGTCTTGCATATGTGAATTCCTTCAATTACTTATGGTCACAAAGCATATATTTCTATCTCTCGCCAAACGTGAGTTTGCTAACTACCAATGGTAGGAGTAACATAGATGCCACATAGGTAAAAACATGATGTGACATGCAATTAATGAATAGATAGACAAATAGAGTAACATAGCTAGTTACCACCACATAACACTTCTCAATATATAATGAGTCTATAAAATAATAAATGAATGTCTCCATGTTACCACATATATGACAATTACCAGTATAGAGTAGTCTAAATTACTCCCCACTATAACCAGCCTTAAGAAAATAAGTGAAATAGTCCTCCTTGGAACTATATCACAAACCAACTACCTAATTAGGCTACTAATTACATGTATATTAAGGCTTCTACCTAGCTAGTTTTGTCAAAATCGCTACACAATTGTTGATCAGGAATAGTCCTAAATCTTCTCCAGGGCTTGGAGAATGTCATCCCTAAGATCCTCAAACTTCTCAATCCCGAAATTGAACCTCACCAAGTTGTCCGTGATCCCGTTCTCGGCCTTCTCCTCGTCACTCTTGCCCCTGAGGAAAACAGAAATCCATCCATATAAGTAAATTTCCATCTTGCATGCTGTATCCTGTAAGGTTGCAAGGAGAAATCCTAAAAACGTCACGTATCAGAAGGACATGACCGCCGGCTGCTGGACAAGGCTCTCGCACCCGCCGAGCGACGTCGCGATGAAGGGTATCTCGAGAGCGTCTATGAACCTCATGACGCCGTGCAGGTCCGACACCACCTCGAAGCTGATGACGCCGCCGAAACTGGTCATCTGGCTCTTGACGATGAGCTGCTCTTGAGCCCAGGGTAGTGCACTTGCTGGATCTTCGGATGGTTCTCGAGCAGGCGCGCCATGCGCAACGACGTGCGGTTCTGCGTCTCCACGCGCAGCGCCATCGTCTTGAGCCCGCGTATGATCATGTAGGCCGCATCCTGCAGTAAGTTGCAGTAGACGTTGTTAGCTTTGAAGGATAAATCCAACCGTTCAGGTGTGAACGCTACATAAATCTAAATCATCATAACGTTCATTTGATGTACATACCGGACTGATGGCGCCGCCGAGGTCTTGGTGCCATGCACGTATTCTCTTGATGAGCGCCTCGGAGCCACTGATGCATCCTGCGATGACCTGAAGTTGAATGGCAAGAGCAGATGCGTTAATTAATTTGTAGTGATGTTCCGAAGTAGTAAAGGAACAAAACGGTTAGTACAAGTGTTGTCTAAGTGAAGCTACTACTCACGTCGTGATGGCCGGCGATGTACTTTGTGGCGGAGTGCACGACAATGTCGGCGCCGAGGGTGAGCGGCTTCTGGTTGATGGGCGAGGCTAGCGTGCTGTCGATACACACGAGAGCACCACTACGGGAAAGCCACACTACGCCGACGGCCGTACTGTACGCCGACGGCTAAATGTCGGGGCCGTCGGCGTACAGCGCGAGCTAGGGCAGCCGTCCACACAGCCGTCGGCGTACGAAGCGCCGTCGGCGTATCCAGCTAAGGCCGACGGCAGCCGTCGGCGTAAACCGTGCCGTCGGCGTACAAAAGGACGCCGTGACGGAACGTCCAGCGGCGTTGATACGCCGACGGCCGTGCCGTCGGTGTACACGTGTACTTCAACGCCGACGGCGGCCGTCGGCGTATAGATGAACCTTTTTTTTATTTATTTCTCTATATAATATTTATTTATTTATTTCTCTATATAATATTTAATGTAGTTATAATTTATATATATATTGTACCTATAATTTCCCTCCCAATTTCAGTATCCCACCCCCGTAAAATAACGGTTCGAATTTCCCGGAACCCAACCCTACAACATATACATGTAAAATAAATAAAAACAACACATGTAAAATACCTTCCTATGGCCTAATCTAACACAACCAAGCAAAAAAGTCCACTGGCCTACCCCCTTTCGACGCACGTCTATGGGGGTAGACGAAAACGTTAGGGTTTTCCCAGCGGATTCGAGATTTCGCCGAAGCGGGGCCCCGGAGCGTCGGAACCCCACCAGAACCTAGGTTGTGCCATACCATATGTATACAAGTGTGTTCGGTGTTGTAAATGTGCAATATCCTACTCCGGAGTGTGATCGGCTTCACCGGCTTCACTTTCTCTCTAGTGAGTTTCTGCACTTAGAGGTGAAAACTCCCGTTTCGGGAGAACCGGATGGAATCTTGTGTTGATTTGGGGTAGACTTTGGTTTCTCACCTTCCTATGGCCTAACCTAATACAACCAAGCAAAAAAGTCCACTGGCCTACCCCCTTTCGACGCACGTCTATGGGGGTAGACGAAAACGTTAGGTTTTCCCAACGGATTCGGTGTTTCGCCGAAGCGGGGCCCCGGAGCGTCGGAACCCCACCAGAACCTAAGTTGTGCCATACCATATGTATACAAGTGTGTTGTGTATTGTAAATGTGCAATATCCTACTCCGGGGTGTGACCGGCTTCACCGGCTTCACTTTCTCTCTAGTGAGTTTCTGCACTTAGAGGTGAAAACTCCCGTTTCGGGAGAACCGGATGGAATCTTGTGTTGATTTGGGGCAGACTTTGGTTTCTCACCTTCCTATGGCCTAACCTAACACAACCAAGCAAAAAAGTCCACTGGCCTACCCCCTTTCGACGCACGTCTATGGGGGTAGACGAAAACGTTAAGGTTTTCCCAGCGGATTCGGGGTTTCGCCGAAGCGGGGCCCCGGAGCGTCGGAACCCCACCAGAACCTAGGTTGTGCCATACCATATGTATACAAGTGTTGTGTGTTGTAAATGTGCAATATCCTACTCTGGGGTGTGACCGGCTTTACCGGCTTCACTTTCTCTCTAGTGAGTTTCTGCACTTAGAGGTGAAAACTCCCGTTTCGGGAGAACCGGATGGAATCTTGCGTTGATTTGGGGTAGACTTTGGTTTCTCACCTTCCTATGGCCTAACCTAACACAACCAAGCAAAAAAGTCCACTGGCCTACCCCCTTTCGACGCATGTCTATGGGGGTAGACGAAAACGTTAGGGTTTTCCCAGCGGATTCGGGGTTTCGCCGAAGCGGGGCCCCGGAGCGTCGGAACCCCACCAAAACCTAGGTTGTGCCATACCATATGTATACAAGTGTGTTGTGTGTTGTAAATGTGCAATATCCTACTCCGGGGTGTGACCGGCTTCACCGGCTTCACTTTCTCTCTAGTGAGTTTCTGCACTTAGAGGTGAAAACTCCCGTTTCGGGAGAACCGGATGGAATCTTGTGTTGATTTGGGGTAGACTTTGGTTTCTCACCTTCCTATGGCCTAACCTAACACAACCAAGCAAAAAAGTCCACTGGCCTACCCCTTCCAGCGCTTGTGAGCCGTTGGATCAGCGGTGTGTTTCTTTCGAGCGCTTGGGAACCGTTGGATGAGCGGTGTGTGTTTCTTTTCAGGGCTTGTGAGCTGTAGTATGCCCAATCAGGAAGAAGCACACGGATCGTGTGCTTCCTTCCAGCGCTTGTGAGCCGTTGGATCAGCGGTATGTTTCTTTTGAGCCCTTCTGAGCCGTCGGATCAGCACTATCACGACCACTTCGTAAGCCATGCGACCCTATATATATCCCACCTCCTCAGACAGGTTACTCACTCACACAAAACATTCCAGCGTCACTCGGAGAGGCATCTTTGGGCAACCAGCGGCAAGACGTCTCTGATGACCTGCGACCGTTCCAAACGGTTGCAGATCATCAGAGATGTCTTGCCGGACGGTTGTAGATCATCAGAGATGTCTTACCGCTGCTTGGATCGAAGTGGCGCTCAAACACAAAACATTCGGGTGTATGACGAGGATTTGATATGCAGGCACTCACGAGCCACCGTTCCCTCGGTCGGATCCAAGCAGCGGCAAGAATCTTTGATGATTAGCAACATTCTCAACATTTGTTCCGACGGTTGCAAATCATCAGAGACGTCTTGCCGCTCCGTGGATCGAAGGCCGATCTGCCGTCTCACGACCACACGATGATTTGCCGATTTGCCGGTCAGAGTGGCCACTGGAGAAGGTAGGCAACTTCGAAGGGCAAGAGTGCTGCGTCATCGAAGGGCAATGGCACCGAGGAAACTGACGAGGAAGGACACATCCGGTTGCATTTGGCCCGATTAGTCTTTGATACAATGTGAATCTGACTACACTTTTTATTTATTATTCATGTAGCAATGCAGATTCAGTTGCATTAATCAGAAAACCCTGATAATGAAAAAATAGAAAATAATAGAAGAATTGAAAAAAAATTAAAAGAATAAGTGATTTCTTTGAATTTTTTTTTTTAAAGAATAAGTGATTTCTTTGAAAAAAAAATTAAGCAAAACCATACGCCGACGGCACGTAGGCCTGAATGGCTAAGCCAAAATCGGCCCGAATGGCTTCGCGCGCCACGAAATCCCCAAATCCCCCAAACGAAATCCCTAAATCCCCGACCCCGCCGCCGGCCGCCCCACCCCGTACGCCACCCACGCGCCGCCCCACCTCGTGATTGCAGCCGCTGCCGCTCCTCTGCTCGCCCCACCCCGTACGCCACCCGTCGTCGCCATGAAGCCCGAGGCGCAGAGCACGTCGCCGGCGTGATACCGCGCGCCTCCTTCCTCCCCTTCGCGCGTACAGCTGCCCCGCGACCTCCTCTTCCTCCTCGACGCCGCAGACGGACAAACCACCTCCCCGACGCGCCGCACGTTCGAGTTCTTCCCCGACACCGTGCGCTCGCCTCCGGCCTCCACAAGCCACCTCCTCTCCCTCACAACCCTAGCCCTGCGCGTGTGCGTCTGGTATTGTTTCCTCTTCTCCTTCCTCTTGTTAATTTAGAGCTTATGGATGCCGAAACTTGTTGTGGTCAGGGTGTGTGAGCTCATGATGGTAATTATACAATGTTGTTTAAGTATGGAGTTGTGCATTACCCTGTTACCTACTTAAGTAGGTGATACTGAACCTAATTTAGCCTAATCATGATTAAGCAGTGTGCTACATGTTTAGTGTTGATGTGTGTATTGTATTGATGTGTGTTGTGTGTGCTAATGAGTTGCCCAGACTTGTATAAGAAATATGTTAGGTAGCCACTTTGTAAAGTGAAAAAAATATCTAGCTTTAGAAACTACTATGGAACTTAGTACTAAGCAATGTGGGGAATAAAATTTAGTACTAAGCTTGGTGGAAATCTGTGTGCACCTCTTAAAAGATGATTTTTATCTAGTGTAGTACCCGTAGACATGTTGATGCTAAATGCTCTTGCTCCCCCTCCTAGTTGAAGCTAGAGGCTTGGCTGACATTTATCTATTCAGCCTTCCAAACTCATATTTTCCCCGACCTGATCTATGTCTAGGAGTATCATTTAACGTATCTAAGTGGAAATGGGAGGCTCCAGGAATGATGCGAGACCGACTGATGATAATTACATGAATTTGAGATGAATTTGATTGTTGATTATTTGATGCTACTGCATTTGGTGCACTCTAGATAAAAATTTGTTCTTAATTGGATCATGTCTTTTAACATGCTTATTAATTGCATTACGTCTTCATGCTTCTTAATTGGATCATGTCTTTTATGCTTAAAAGTTTACCCTTTCTCAATGCAGGTGATTGACCAAGATGAGCCAAGGCAAGGAATCATCGGCCTCCTTGCTGAAGAAGATGCGCCAGAAGAAAGTTACTAAAAGTGGAAGAGAACCTATTCCGAACCCGCGTTACCTGTCTGACAGTGGTGAGAGTAGAGGTGATGCAATTATTAATTTGTTCATGTCTTTATGCTTAATTGTTCACCCTTTCTCAATGCAGGTGAGGGTGGAGATGCTGGAGGAGGGGGAGGTGCCGATGCTCCAGTTCCTCCGAGGGGACGAGGTGCAGGACGAGGACGAGGGCGAGGTGTAGGACGAGGGCGAGGTGAGGGAGGACGAGGGCGAGGTGGGGGCGACGTGTCTTCGGACATACCCTCTGCTTCTGTCGACGAGGGTTCGGAGGAGACGGGCCCCTCCACGGACGTGGGGGCGGGCCCCTCCACGGACTTGGAGGCGGGGCCCTCCGCGCTGCCGAAGAAGCCAAGGATTCGAGGGGAATCCCAGGTCCCTGATGAGGACAAGGAACCTGCTACCGAGGAGGAGAAGATCCTCATTACGCCTAATGGGAGAGAGTAAGTGACTATATATACTAATTTTGAACATGGTAACTTCATTGTGGTCAGGACAATTTGACATGTACTAATGTTTAATTATTGTGCAGCAACTGGATACATCCTGCGGGAGCCCGTGTGCCTAACACCCTGATTGGAGCTTTGATTAGGAAGTTTTGGCCGGGCTTGTACAGTACCGTCCCCAACGGCGCGACGAAGCTAGCCACCCATTGGGTAGACTATCAGGCCGCCAATTACGCGAGCGGCGGGAAATGTTCTGACGCCGTGATCAACAAGTTTTGGGTAAGTTGAACTTTTCGAATTTCGTTCATACTTGATGTCCCCACCATGCTCTCACAATTTGTTTTTTGTGCATGATTAAAGAAGTTCTATAGGGTACTTCCTGAGCAGCGGGGCGATGCGGACAAGACTTTGGAGGGGGCTTGTAGGAAGTTGACACGACAGCAGTTCTACAATGCAAAGCATACCATGATCAATCATTTCAGTACTGAGACGTTAGGCAAGACGGCGGTGAAGCATGAGATTGTGGAGAACCCACTTGAGGTGACCGTAGATGACTACATGGCGGTAAGTAGATTGTTAATGAGATTACATGTTGCTGCTAAGTTGCAATTGCATTATCCGTTCTTCACATGAGTATTGTTTTTTCAGTTTAAGCCCTCATGGGCCTATGGCAAGGATGACGCGTGGAGGGCGTTGGTGTCTAGGTGGGCTGGGGAGGACCCCGCGTTCAAGGCCTTGAGCGAGCGAAACAAGTTAAACCGCGGGAGCGGGGGGACACATCGTGCGGGTGCCCGCAACCATGATCGCTTCAAGGCAAAGCTGGTATATATATACATGAAACAATCTTCATTTATTTCCCCTCATGTTCCTACTTGATACGCATGACACTTCTTTGGCATTGCAGGAGGCCGATTTCGGGGAGCCTTTACGGACATGCAAGCATGGGAGAGGATGAAGATGAAGAAGCCCAATTTTTCTGAGCCTCAGCCCTCGCAGCCCGATTACTTCGGCACTGCCAAGGAGGGGCTAAAGGCATACGTCGAGACGTTCAAGGGTATAAATCCGGAGGTGGACAACCCTCTTGAGCATGACATCGACGAGAGAGCGGTGGTCCTTGCCGGGAACGGTTGGGAGCATGGCCGTCCTCTCATGCTTAGTGCGGTACTCACGCGTACTCCTGAGTTGGGCCTCTCGCGTGTCAAGGCTACCCTCACCGCCGACGACCCTCCCGTCCTGCCTCGTCGGCCTTCCCGAGCTCGCCCCGATGTAAGTTTTTCTCAATTTCATTCTCTTTCCGACATTCGTTCCTAGCTAAGTGGCTAAGTTGACGAGATGCGTTCCCTTTTAAAACTGTAGGCTGATTTCGAGGCGGCCTTCGATGCCGCTTACGCGAGCTATGAGAGAGAGTATCAGTTGTGGGTACAGAAGAGCCAGGAGTATGAGGAGTGGGCAGAGTTGAGGGATGCTGTAAGTTTCAACTTTTATATTTGCAAAATATGACAAGTCCCATTTCCTCAGTTTGAACCTTCTTTTTCTACAACTCCTGACATCTAAACTATCTTGTAGGCTGACGAGAAGTTTCATGCCACTGGAGAGCGGTCGCAGCTGCCTACGCGTCCACCTAGGCCGGGGATCATGCCCGTCGGCCCAACGAGGGAGTCGGTCGCTCGCACATACAAGCCAGCGACTCCGGTAAGTTATTTGCCAAACAAGTTGTTACCGCCATGCTGTGCTTTCCAAGTTGCTAACTTGGACTCAAAACATGTAGGGATCGGAATACTCGAGGACTGCACCCTTTGGTCGTGCTTCCGCCTCGCCGACTTCGACGCGCGCGCTCGTGGAGCATGGCACTGGTGGTGCCTCGCCGAGTTCGTCGCGTGAGACCACACCGTCCCGTGCCTCGCCGGATTCCTTGTGTGGTTCGACTGGCCCACGCGGTCGGTCGCCTATTCTCACGCTGTCAGAAATGGATACCTCGGGCTCTCGGGAGGTGTAGGATGTGTTCGGGTGTAGCGTGTGTGAATTCGAACTATGTTTGTGTCATTTTTGAGTTTGGATGAATTTGAATCATGTTTGTGTCATTTGGATATGTATGTGATGTTTTATTTGATGTTTCTGTGATGTTTTATAATTTGTGCAATTTTAATTGTATTTAAAATGCGCCAGAAACCAGCAGCAAAAAGTTTCAGAAACTGAAAATATGGTCAAGGCTTGCCGTCGGCGTAGGATGCTGTGGGGACGCACAGGATGGCGCCACGTCGACGCTGGAGGACCATATGGTCATGCCTACGCCGACGGCATTGCCGTCGGCGTCAGACTCCTCCCAGACGCACCAGATCAGCACACGTGGCATCCTAGGCCGACGGCACTGCCGTCGGCGTATAGGTGGAGCAGACGGAGACGTTCGACGTCCGTTTTGTGGGTCCCACTGCGGCATCGCCGACGGCGACGGATACGCCGACGGCAGTTTTCGTACGCCGACAGCGTCCTACGCCGACAGCGGCCGTCGGCGTAGGCCTACGCCGACGGCGGGCCGCCGTCGGCGTTTCGACGGTTTCCCGTAGTGCACCCTTCCGGTGGCACAGCTCGGCGACGAGTTTAATGTCGATGCACTTGAGGCGAGGGTTCGTCGGAGAGTCGGTATGGAAGAGTGTCACCTGCATGCGTAAGTAGTTTAGCATGTCAGAAACCATCATCGGTCAGTCACTCGATCAACCGCACACGATCATGAATTAAGTTTACAGGAAACATACGTCGTCCTGGTCAAGAACGGCTTTCAGCGTCTCGATGTTGCTCAGATCAACGAACGTGGACTGCAAAGCAAACAAGGTAGTAGAGTATTAGCACTGAATCGCGCAAGCATGCATGTTCTTGCAAGCTAGACAGATACTAGAGCGAGAGTGGTGATTCGTGTTCGATCGGTCCTCACCCTGATTCCCATCTTGGAGAGCCGGCCGCGGATGAAGGCGCGCGCCTCGCTGTAGCAGTCGATCGTCGTGACGACGTGGCCGCCGGGGGGCACGAGGGCGAGCAGCGTGGCGACGATGGCGTTCATGCCGGAGGAGGTGACGAGCGTCGCCTCCGCTCTCTCCAGCGCGCTGATCTTCTCTTTGAGGACACTGACGGTGGGGTTGCCGTACCGGCCGTACTCGAAGCTGTGGCGCCGGCCTTCCTTGAACGCGATGAGGTCGTCCGAGTTCTTGAACCAGTGCGTGGTGCCGCTCACGATCGGCGTCGCGATCGAGTCCGTGTCCTCCATGCCGTTCTTTCGGAGCTTCTCCCCGGCGTGAACCGCGAGGGTCTCGTCGTAGGCGGTGTACCCCGGCGCTGGAGCGGCGACGGCGGCCGCGTTCTGCTGCAGGTGCTCGGCGGCAGCAAACAAGTCCTCGACGCCGGGCGATGGCGCGCTTGAACTGCTGCTTCGCAGAACAGCGCAGGCGGCGCTGCTTCGGGAGCGAGGCCTTGACTAGAGGCGATGACCGCGCCATTAGTTAGCTAGCTAGCTAGTGTGGGAGCAAAGTGAAGAGAAGTGGAATTGAAAGGCCGGCTGGAGCTGAAGAGTAGAGTCGGAGAAGTTCTTCTTCGATCGATCGTCTGTGTTCTTGTCATCTGCCTACGATGGTCTGCACTTATATATACCGCAGACGTTCCCTGCTAGATCCCTGCTGCGCGTCGATCCATATACGCGCCTGCCCGCATATAATAGGATCGTCTCCCACTACCACATGTGGAAGGCATGATCAATCCGGCTCTAGGCTTTCGCAACCGTGTAGAGGTGTTTTCTTTTGACATTAGAACCGTGTAGCTAGTAAATAAGGCGTGTAGTAATAAAGATTAACGTAGTGGATGCTTAATTAATCAGTATGCATGAGTAGTTAACTGCAACATGTCAATGAGATCACTAAAAAAATAAGACCTGGCGACCCGATTGAATCTAGGCAAAGAGGAAATCGTCAAAGGCTGCGTGGTGCAGTGTGTACATAGTACTGCGTAGTGTCAAGCACTTGTTTTTTTAATGCGACCTCTCAGTACGTCTGTTACTCTGTTGCTTCCTTTTTGCTGATACGGAGTACCTAGCTAGGTTATCTGTAGGGAAAGCACGTGCAAGCATGAGCTTACTGTTGATGGATTGAAGTTACGCGGGAGAGACCAGATTAACTTGGGTTTGTTTGGTCGGAGCTAGATTAGATTAGCCAGAAGAAACAAATCCGACACGGTAGGATCTACGCAGTAGCATCGTGGCGCATATTATGGGAAAACTAGTCATCCTCTAACTGGTTAGCTAAACTCAGCTGAAGCAAGTGGGATATGCTTGGGCAGTTTGGACATAGAGAAATGCCATTTGGGATAGTGAGATGGGCCGTTCGGTTCTCCAGTCTGTCAGATGGGTTACTGACACTGCAATTGATCTCCGTCAGGCAGACAAACAGAAGAAGATTCAACCGAAGAGAGTGCACCTCGATGGATACATTCGAGTTGAGTGACCGTTGATGCGGCATTCAACCAAGATAGCAATGAAGGGTCTTCTGGACTGGTGATTCAAGACCATATTGGGTCCTTGATTCGTGCTCAAGGTATTTGGTATGAACATGCAACTAGCCCTCTCATCATGGAAGCGGAAACTCTTTGAGACGGTGTTCGGCTGGTGGTTAGCGTGGGAGTCCAAAATGTGGTTATGGAATTGAAACATATTCACTTAAGCTTGTCAAGATTTGGAAGGATTCTGGCACTAGTAGGTCTATCATTACTAGTAGGTCTAACACTGGTGCATGAGTTTTTGCCAAGAAATTAGGGAGCTTACTAGGGTTTTTACTAGCTTCAACATTATTCATTGTAGCCGGCTGATCAATCAGCCAATTCACTCGTGTGCTCAAAAAGCTAGTTTGGTTACGTGCGGATAAATTATACTCCATTCTTCTTTGCTAGTATACTTGTAAAGGATTGTAACCCTGGAGAGTAATCAACTAATGAAGCTCATTAAGTCGCAAAAAATAGAGAGAGATTGGTCTCTGGCTGTTCAATAGGATTTCTAGGTGCTTTCATGATAATTGAACGTCCAAAAGGCATCACACAGTTATTCGGATCATCCATGGACGTATATATCACATGTAATTAGTATTTCTACCGTGCAAGTATCGCGTCCAAAAAGCATTATGTGTGCTAGCTTCTCGATCAGGTCGCTATATAGCAAGTGAAAGATCAAGATTTATCAAATTGAATGGGTGAACTCGAAAAAAAGATTATGAAAATTATTTCGATTATAAGAAACTAAACCATATGCAACATCATGAAGAACTAAGTCTAGCAACAAGATGCAATAAGGTAAAACAGTAAAGATCTAGAAAGAATATGACATCCCTCAAAAAAAATTTAGAAAGAATATGACATCCCTCAAAGAAAATAGAAAGAATATGAGACAAGATATATCCTGAAGTTCAAGTTGTTGGCAACAACCCTATGTCTTTGTTGGAGAGGTACTTCTTGTAGTAGTACGTACTTCACTTATCAACATGTACTTTTATTGTTAACACGGTAAAAAACAAAAAAAAGATAAAAAGAAAACAAAATCGCCACATTGGATATGGCCTAACAAGTACGGCCCAGTCGTCGTAGCCCACCAAGTCCACAAACTCACATCTTCTTCCTCCAGCTGGTGGGATCCCCTACCTATCGACCTATGCGATGATAACATCGCATCGCACACCCCTCCACCGCCGCCGGCGCCGTCCTGCCTTCTCCTTCCTCCTTCCTCCCCGCCATTGCTCCCCCGCCACCACGTGCCGCTGGCCATGCCGCCTGCCACCGCCACCCGCGCCCGGCGCCTCTCCCGCGCCGCCTCGACGCCCCGCCCTCCTCCAACCGCCGCCCACCGCCGGTCCGCCGCCGCCCCGAGCTTCCCTCTAACCCCCCCACCCCGGCGAGCTCCTCCACCGCACCTGCACCCCGCACCCCCCTCGTTAAGTTGCTTGCTCGCCTCCACCGCCTCCGCCGCGGCCAGCCGCGTCTCCGGCGGTTCCGGGTCGCTCCATTCTCGTCGTCGCCATCGGCCGCCGCGGCCAGCCGCGTCGCCCGCCCGCCCGCCGCCGACTCGTCTGTACCCCTCCCCTCCCCTCTCCTCCCCTCCCCTCGCCGCGCCGCCTTCTCCCTCAGCTCCGGCAGCCACCGTCGCCTCCACTTTGGGCCAGCCCATACCACGCGGGGGAGGGTGTGCGACGACTTCTTATCGTCACACTGGTCGAGAAATAGGGATTGCCCAGCTGGTAGCCGCCCCACAGCGCCATTGTTTCCCAATCCCAACTGGTGCTGGACCGCCCCTGCCACCGCCGACTAGATCAGGTAGGCTGCTCGCTCCCTCAAGGACTAAATCAGTAAGTTCTCCCCTGGCTGGTGAGATCGGTCGCGAGCAGTCCCGTCTGGGATTTCTTCCTAGTATTTCTCGTCGAGGAACTGCTCTTCATTGTCAACATTTAGGAGGGTTCTATAGACCTTGGTCATAAAGCCTCGCTCCAATTGCAGGGTTTTGTGAGAACCGAGCTACTGAAGCAAGCCGGGTGGTATGGGCGCCGAGGCAGGCAATGGGAAGGAAGAGGCCAAGAAGACAAGTCTGGAGGGCACCGGTCTGCCCCTCCCAGGCAACAGCGTACGCAACGCCGGCAGCGACCCGCAGCTGAGGCAGATGCTCGATTCCCTCAAATCATCCAAGTCCCCCGTGAGTGTACCTGCTCCCTGCGCGCACCTTCGTTTTGTTCTTCAAATTCGTTGCTAGAGTTAGAGCATCTCCACCGGCGCGCCCAATACAGCGTCCGGCAAAGTTGCCGGACAAGCGCTATTGGGCGCGCCGGCAGCCGTTGCCACCTATTGGGAGCGGCGCGCCCCACCGGTCGCTCCCAATAGACGCTCCCAGATGACAAATTCAAAAAGTATGTCTAAAATAAAATCAGTTGAATGTCTGAATTCACATGTCCCAATGTAAAACTGAATACATAAATCAAATAGGGCTTACAATTATTCAAATTAAAATAAATTGGACACTCAATTAGGATGGCCGTCTGCTTGGCCTTTGAGTGCCCACAAATGCTCAACTAAATCATTTTGCAGTTGCTCGATGTGCTCCTTCATTCTTAATTTCAGCGTTAATTGTGAGGGAAGTGGCAAAGTCCGCAGTCAAATCCGCATATTCATGATCAATCTGGGCAAGAGGACCCACATGATAGTATGGATGGTCATCATGTTGCGGAGGATCAACACGTTCACTCTCGATGATCATGTTGTGCAAGATCACACAAGTCATCATCACCTCCCACATCTGTTCTTTCGACCAAGTTAGAGCAGGATACCTGACAATAGCAAAGCGAGCTTGAAGCACCCCAAATGCCCGCTCGACATCCTTCCTGGCACCCTCCTGTTCTGCTGCAAAATGAGACTGGCTTTGACCTTGAGGCTGGGAGATGGTCTTAACAAATGTAGACCATCTCGGGTAGATGCCATCTGCTAGATAGTACCCTTGTCATATTCATGGCCATTGATCTCATAGTTGCATGGTGGAGCTTCGCCTTCAGTTAGTCGGTTAAAAACCGTTGAACATTGCAGCACGTTGATGTCATTGTGAGTTCCTGCCATACCAAAGAAAGCATGCCAAATCCACAAATCTTTTCAGCCACTGCCTCTAGCACGACACTGCACTCTCCAACATGACCCTTATAAACTCCTTGCCAGGCGAATGGGCAATTCTTCCATGCCCAATGCATGCAGTCGATGCTTCCAAGCATACCAGGAAATCCTCTAGCTGCGTTTTGTGCCATGAGCCTAGCAGTGTCACCTTAATTTGGTTGTCTCAAATACTTTGGCCCAAACACTGCAACAACCGCCCTGCAATACCGATACATGGTCGCGATACATGTGGATTCAGCCATGCGGAGGTAGTCGTCTACTGCATCTGCGGGAGCTCCATATGCAAGAACTCTCAGAGCAGCCGTGCATTTCTGGATAGAGGAGAAACCAACCAGTCCGGTGCAGTCACTCTTCAGCTTGAAGTAGTCATCGTACTCCCGCACGCCCGTCAGAATGACCATGAAGAGGTCTCTGTTCATCCTAAACCGCCGTCGGAATTCCCGTGTGTGGGATCGTCGGCGAAGTAGTCTTGTCACAACGTCATATGTCCCTGCATCCGTCTGCGATCTTTGTTCATCCTCCTACCCGGCTTCGAACCTCCAATCCGAGGCGCATCATTCATCTGTCCAAGCAAACCAACTAGGCAAGTGATGATCGCCAACTGTTCGTCGACCAAGGCATTGGAGGCGGCATGGGCGGTGAGCAATGCGCCCGCCAGCTGGAGTTCGTCGTCGCTATCCATCTATATCAACACAAGGTTTAGGAAAAAATGAAGTCTACGAGAAAAATTGAGCTGAGCAATGCGACGAACACCTTGCTTGCGGGGAAGTTCTCGGAGGCGGCGACGGTGTAGCGCGAACAACAAGTGCGGCTCGACGGAGAAGAGACTACAGACACTGCGACGGGAGAAATAGTGCGCCGTTCCTGGCGCGCGGGGGGAGACGGGCGTCTGGCCGGCGGAGGGTGGGAGGCGGCGACGGGGATTCAGTAGGGAGGGGCGACTCATTATGGACGGGGATGAAAAGGCCACATACGGACGCTGGGGGGGGGGGGGGGGGGGGGAATAAAAGGGTTGGGTCGCTGAAGCGTCGCCCCCACCCGTCGGGTTTGGACGAGGCGCGCGTTGCCGCGGTTGCCGGCACGCCTGCTTGCGTCCCTAGAACCTGGGCGTGAAGCGGGTTGCCAGACGCTGTATTGGGGCGCGCCGGCAACTATTTTCTATTGGGCGCGCCGCTGGGGGTGTTTTGCTGCCGGCGCGCCCAAAACGTCTATTGGGAGCGGAGTTGGGCGCGCCGGTGGAGATGCTCTTATTCATGGACTTCTGATTCCATAGAATTTTGTTGTCTGGAAGTTTGTTTTGATCCAAGTCTTTGGCTTTGTTCCATTGCAGGCTGTGATCAACTATGGTGCCTCATGGTATGTAACCTTCTTGCCCTTATTTTGTTCTTGACGGTGAGAAGCTCACACTGTAACTACTAGCAACTACTACAAGAATGGTGCATCAATCCCCTAGCACTGTTGTGCCAATCTTTTTTTGGGTTCAGTTAAGTAATGAGCACTTGTTGCAGTGCTATGTCCATGTTGTAATGCTGCAGCCATTTGAGGATGTATATGCAAAGTCTAGACACACACAGCTAAATATTGGGATAGATATGAGCTAGGTTTTTTCCAACGCTATATCTAGTAGTACTATATTGGTTTGAACTCTGTATAAGTTAGCTGTCTAATACAAGTTTAGATACAAACTTTCGTTTGGCATTAGTGAGCATATAAAGGAGGATACTATTTTGCTTTTCCTCATTATGTGATTAACTCTACTCATCATTTCCAACTACTCAGGTGCGGTGTTTGCGGCCAGATTCTTCCACATTTCTGCAGGTTCAGTAATGAATTCAAGAATCTGACATTTATCTATGCCCATGTTGATGAATGCCCCGAAACAACTCAGAACATACGATACACTCCGTCCTTCCATTTTTACCGGGATGGAGAAAGGGTGGATGAGATGATCAGTGCAGGGAAGAGAGACTGCGTGATCGGTTGTGGTTGCATTCGTGATAGTGATTTGTCAGGCTTTGGCTTGCAGCCTCCGGGGACGCTGTTTTCATGTACCGTTATTTATGCACAACATTTTTCTACTTTCCAGTTGATATTGGATCTATCTGTGTTTTGCCAAGTCTTGTTTGATATGGAAACTGGAAAGAAAGGGCAATGTTAAGCTGGTCAGCATTCTTGCTAACTTCTCTCCCAGGCAGAACCCATTTTTGTAGTTTTTACTCTCTGTGGTTTATTCCTCTCTATTGCCAAATTTTCCTTCATTTGGTGAGCTTATGTAATCAGTGTTCGTTGATCATTGCCAACTGGCCATTGCTTAGTGATACAGAACGCTAAATCAATCGATCTGCCTGCTAAGGACTGATGCTGACGGCAAAGCTAAAAAAAATTATACTCTCTATCCCACAATATAAACGTTTTTGCAAGCTAAAACAGTTTGCCAAAAGGTATTAGATCGTGGGACGGAGGGAGTAGTCTATAGGGAAGTAATCAAAATATGCAAGCATTTTACATTTTTTTTTTAGATAAGGGGGTGCGGATCCCCGGCCTCTACATCAAATAGATGCACACAGCACTCCGCAATTATTAAGACCAATAGTATCAAAGTTTACAATTCATGGGTCACTTAAAGTGGCTACAAAAATCAGCCACTCAAACAGAAGTTCACTAGCCCTCAATCCTTCTAGTGTGTAGCCACCCATGTCGATTGAAGATAGCCCGTACCACCGTAGTCATACGGGTACATCCAGCGTCCATAAGGCCACGCTGATCCACAGGAAGCAGGTAGGACCATGAATGAATCCTTCTAGTGTGCAAGCATTTTACATTGTGTTGAATAAACATGAGCAACTAATGCTGCTAACCATGGAAGTTGGTTGTTCTAGCATGTCTGAAACCCGCTGCTTGCAAATTTGGATGCTATTGAAATGAGCACTGCCCAATAGGCATCTAGTTCGTCTAAAGAGTATTCTTTCAATCGCAGCCATTCGAGAATTTTTATCATTAGGTGCATAGCCTGCCAAATTATAAACCAGTGAACCACTGGCAACAAAGCAAAGAAAAGGTTGTGACCTTGAAGCTGAGTCTAGACACTGCTGGAACCCGCATTGCGGCAGCTACCAACTTTCCAATGAACATTTCAATTCTCAACCACAAGCTTCTTTAAAAAATAAGCGCTACAGTACAGCTGTACAGGTGAACTGGCTATGCACGATCTTCTGCAGATATTGTGCAAATCTGAATGACCTCACTTGAAATTCAATATAAAGGCATCATCAAAGAATCACCGGATATGAGGTATGGAATCTGGGACAATTCGGCACAACTGAGCGCAGGCTCCATGCAAAGGAACTATCTGCAAGCAGATGTATGATTGAACAGGGACAACAAGTATATACAGCCAGGCTCATGAAAGAATCAGTAGTCAGGGATCACGATTTAGCAAATGTTGGGGCTTAGAAACTGCCATTCTCAACTTTGAGGGGCCTGATTTAGTTCTACTGCTGTTCCGGTCTGCCTTGATGGAAGCAATCACAGCATCAGCCCGGGACCAAGACCTTTCCTGCCAACTAATTTCACACCCAGTTTTTCACAGAGGTAATGCAGCCTCATTTCATCGCCTCCTCTAACCTCTCTTAGCTCCATAGCCTGCTGCCGTGATAGTAATGTGTAAACATAGAGCTGCTGCTGTTGGTTGAAATGTGCCTGTAGCTGCTGAAACAACGATTTGTTTGAGTGGTGCTGCTCCTTTTTCCCCCCTTCAGTTGAACTTTTCTTTTGAGGGCCGCTTAGTTCCACCTTCAGAATGGCTGGAGATTTAGGATCAGAAGCTTTTCCACCAAAAATGAAAGAGAAGCTCCCGAATTCTAGGTCTGGTTGCCTAAACAAGTCTACTAGTAAAGTAGCGCATGCAAGAGCATTTGTAGATGGGCTCTTCTGTACTTTGTTTTTTGTTACTCGAGCGTTGGCATGGATATTGATGTTAGCAGCCTCTCGTACACCAGTAATAAAAGCTCCATGCATAGTTGCAGGTAACGCCTTGTGGTTGCTTCTCCAGCAAAAAACAACCTCCCATCTCCAACACTTTCGGCTAATATGTCATAGTCATCTCCAGATGCTCCAACAGCAACGTGTGAATACGAACCTAGACTGAAAGAGTCTGTGCCCCATCTTGTACAGACACTCTGTAGAGGATCTGGTACCTCAACCCCTTGTGGTTCATAGATACCTGCAACATACAAGGTTCATCTTTTAGACAGAAACCTTTTTGAGCAGTTCAATTCAATGGCACAACATGACTAACACACAGCTACACATTCCAGTGTAACTGCAGAGGTGAACATGGTCGCCGGCGGCGGCGAGTGTGGCTTCGCCTCTTCGAAATCTGGGGTTTACACTGGACGGGACATGGGGCACACGGCTGTGCATCTGTTCAGGTGGAAGACGTGAATCGGGGCAAAGCAGTTTGCTTTTACGCCTTCAAGTTCATGATACGTAAAGAACAGCTTTACCCTAGTGCCGCTCTAAAGGCGGTTTGCAAATTGTAAAGTTCAGAGAAGCAGTGTGCCCTTGCCCTGGCCTCTCTGAACTCTGACCTTATCTATCTGCTCTTACAGAGAAGATATATAGTCATACAGAATTTGACGATAGATCATAGTACATCAATTACTTTATCGAAACTCGAGGAGTTTCTGCTCATCTGATCACATCATTCAGCAGGAGGAGCAGCTAGTGTACAAGGTTTCTGACAACATCTTCAGTAATTTTAGAAGAATGACTGGCCTGACAAAGTTCAGGATGAACCATGCTTGATTGCAGAAACTATACATGCTTATTCAGAATGATGTAAGGAACGAACCAAACTGATGGAGAAGATATGAACATACTGCCTGCTCTTGGCTGACATGAGCTTCTTGAATAAGATGGAATGATATACACGGACCACATGCTGATCTCAAGACAAGACCAGATGGTGAAACAAAACACTGTGGGAGACTTTGCAAACTATACGCCGCCTTACATCGTAGCAGTACTCTTGTTGCCAGCAGCATGGTCTGTCCTCAACATTATAACTTCACTGCTATTAGTATGGGATGGCTGATCATGATCTAAGCCATGCACGACCGAAAATGGATCCGTGAAAACGCCAAAGAATGCAATCAGTGGATCTGCGCGTGCACTGTCGATAGATAGCATCAGATACCGGGCTTCGACGGCTGGGAACTGCAACAGTCTCTTGTAACCAATTGTCGTGCCTTCGACAATTGTTTGCCACACTTCACCAACTAAGATGTCCACATGAAAGTGGATCACACGCTGTCCCATCTGGATAGGCTCCTGGAGCTGGAGCACGTTGAAGGACGTAGACCGCTTGAGGTCGAAGAGCATTTCCCAGCTTGTCTGCCCTTCCTGTGGTGCCCAGTAGGAGTATATGCCATCTCGAAGCGCATTGGAGGGTGCAAACTAAAGATTGTCCAGCCCACCGTGCACACTGCTCGCGCTAACAGTCGCATTGGCAGCGAAATTCTGGGAGAAAATTGTCCGCCGAATCTCAATAAATTCCTGAAGGACTTGCGTATCTTCATCAGAAATGAGCCCTGATGAGTTGGGAGGAACGTTCAGTATGAGGAGACAGTTTGTACCAACTGATTTGTAGTATATGTCAAGCAGAGTTGTAGCATTTTTTGGTTTCTCTGAAGAATGCCAGAACCACCCTGGCCTGATAGAAACATCACATTCTGCAGGAACCCAGTCTTCCCCAAAAGGATCCCCACTGCGTGAGTATCTGGCAATTAAGTTGGAATGCCAGTCAGTAGATTAATGAATTTCTAATAGCAATATATTTGTCAATGATGAGCAACCTCCTAACATCCCTTAAAACCAGAACACTGCAAGTTGTACAGTCACACGAGATTTCAGTTCCAATATGCCACATGGAGTTTACAATTACAAATACATGTACCAACTATAGGTTATTTCCTGCCAATCACTTTCATGTTTGTCGTTGCTACATATAAGTAGATGAATCAAGTTACACTAGTCAATTCTGGTTTGCCCAAGGGGTTGTGACTTTGGAGCCTCAACAAGAATAACGAACTTCATAGTTTGTAGATATTCTAATTGCTCATTTCATAGTGGGGGTGATTGCAGTAGTTGAATCACATCACCTAAACCTACTGCCTGGATTGTGTTTGCTCTACTACAAGACTTTCCAGTAGGTACTTTTTTTGTCCACACATGTTATATAATACTAGCACCCTAGTAATTTTGTTCAACTACCTGATGCCAAGAATGATGTTTACCTTCAAAGAGAAGATAGCTTTAGTATTTATTTAGATCAAATATTATTGTTAGCTGTCTGTTTAGAGGTTATCATCAGGTACTTTGGAAGGACAATAGTTGCTCAAATTACGTTACCATTGCAGTAGTTGGAGGTACTAGTACAACTATAGGACACTACTCACAATCAAGTAAAACTATGGATGTGTTCCAAGTGGTTTCTTTAATGCTTGTGTGTTCTACGTGGTACCTAGCAACAAGTAAAGTCACTAAGCAGCTGTCTCTTTCCAATCCACGGTACTGTGTTTTCCCCTCATGTGAAACAGATAAAAGCTAGAAGCACACCATTAAGGTTAAATAAGATTTATCTCCTACTAAATGGGAAGACCAATCACCATGATTTTTGTTAGAAAAAAGTTATTTATCTAATTTATCGAGAATTCGAAATCCAATCACACGCAAGGCTAAAAAATTTCAAGTCTAGCTGTATCTTAAGATATCATCCATGCTAGGATCTGAAAACAGGTAACTGACATGACCTGTAAGCTGGGTGATAAGGCTAATGCGGTACATGTGTTTTGACTAAATACTATTTTATATACAAACAAATACAATATAGTGGTACAGAATTAACAACAAATCTTCACATCTTTTCCAGTTGAACAAAACTAAATCACTTACTCAGTTACGTTGCCCCCAATTGTCATGTCACTCTTGTTGAAAGTAGACCAGGAAGTACGACCCGCAATCCCTGCTTCGTCTCCGATCCATCTAGTATCTGGTCCATCATCTGAGAATATAACAACCTTGGCTGGAGCTGATGGATAAGCGCAAACCAGGCATCGAACATGTAATTCATCTCCCTGTCATCGCCCTTTGCACCATCAAGCCAAACTTCCTCCACATCTCCATACCTGAACATGCAAAGGCAGAATCTATAAGCAGAGTAGAATATAGAGTTAAGACTATATTCACCACAAAAACATATGGATAGAATCCACACACTCTGTAATACAGGTAATAAATTAGGGGAAATGGACCAACATTGATTGTCTGTATTTCCCAGAATCCAGAGCAATGCAAGAGGCAAAGAACTAAAGGCATAAGCACCAAATATTCAATCATCAGAGAGATAAAGTGCTCAGTGACTTTCACCAAGGAAACACCACAAGAGGTTAACTGTATTTTTTCATCAGGCATCACAGTCCACAATAAGCACAGAATACCCCAATCCAAGAACGATACCACAACTTTCTGCAAAGGAACAAGCATAAAGGCTAACTTTCTGAGTTTTCAGTCTAAACTTTCACATAAAGATCGAAGGTTTCCACGACCTGTATCTGCATGCTAAATTCAGTAGTTTGCCTTCAAGAAACTGCAAATAAAAAAACTAACAACGACAATACTGTAATTCGAGGCGCACGGATGAACACACCTGGTGAGCAATTCCGTCATCTGGCCCATGTAATGCTCATTGTACGCGAGGGTGTCGCCGTACACGGGCTCGTGCCGGTCCCATGGCGAGAGGTCCAGCCCTAGGCCGATCCCCTTCGCGCGTACGGCGGCCGAGAGCTCGCCGACGACGTCCCCCGCCCCATCCGCCACGGCGAGGCGGCCACCGAGTAATCCGTTAGCGCCGACAGCCAGAGGCAGAACCCGTCGTGGTGCTTGGCCGTGAGCACCACGCGCCCGAACCCTCCCTCCGCCGCGACGCGCGCCCACTGACCGGCGTCGAGGGCCGACGGCGCGAACACGGCGGGATCGGCGTGGCCAGTGCCCCACTCGGAGTCCGTGAAGGTGTTGGGCCCAAAGTGGATGAAGAGGGCCATCTCGGAGAGCTGCCACTGGAGCTGCGCGTAGAGGGGACGGGCAGAACCGGAAGAGGAGAGGGCGCCGCTGCGACGGCGACGGCGGCGGAGCCATGGGCGCGCAGTAGTAGGTGGAGGTGAACTACTAACACAACGAGGAGAGTTGACATTTTCGGGACTCGGGGGAGAAGAGCGAAATGGCTAGCTGACGAGAGCGCTCGCGCGCTCGCTCGCTCTGCGGACGCGTTGACGCGGTGTGGTGGGTCCCGCCCACGTGCCTTCTCCCACCTTCTTCTTCTTCCTCCCGTTCCATCCCCAATTCCCCACCATTCCTCTCCCGATTCTCCCCCAATCTCTCTCCCTCACCCTTCCCGGCGTCGAGACGGCGACCGACGACGCCGTCGAGGATGGAGCGAGGCGAAGCCGAGCTACCAACAAAACCCCAAGCCGAGACGGCGCCGGCGACGCCGCGCGGAGTGGGGGGGGGGGGGGTTAGAGGGATGGTCGGGGGCGGCGCCAGACCGGCGGAGGTCGTGGTTCGAGCAGGGCGGGGGCGGCGAGGCGGTCGCGGTAGCGCCGCCGGCCGCGGGCGGCGGAGGCAGTCAGGCAGGAGGTTCAGCCGGCGGTGGCGGCGGGGGCGCTGGTCTTCCTCCTCCCGGCGTCCTTATCGTTTTGCTGTCGGAACCGCACGTGCGGCGCGGTCGAAACCGCGCGAGGCTTTGCGCGCGCAAGCTAGCCTCTCCCGGAGAAGAGAGTGTTCACTGTTCAGTGTGTAATCGGGGTTGACCGGAAAGCCTACGATGTGAAACAATGTGGATTATGACAATTTTTCAGAGTAAGTGGACACGCACAGAAAAGTTCCTTATCAAAAATGTGATTTGGACTTTAATATGTGTCCGCGCGAGTAAGGACCAACATCTCCACGATTTCCAAAAAAAAACATCTCCTAGCTCACACAATGGCGAAAATGAAAAAAAGACAATTACGTAAAATATGTACAAATTAAACAATAATATGAATATATATTTTATGATGAATCTAACAATACCGATTTAATATGGAAAAAGTCAGTATCCTATTGTCCAGGCCGTGAGTCGGTTTTTTTAGTCCACCTTATCTCCTCCTTGTTTTTCTCCCCTTTTTTTTTTTTCTTTTTTCTTTTTTCTCTTCTTCTTCACCAATAGCTATCTCTCCGCGACAGTCATGAACCTCTCCTCTCCCACCTACGTGCCACCGTCGTTCAACTCTCGTCTAACGCATCGCCGCCATGTTGTCGTCCCGCTACTCCTCATCTCGCACCCTATGTCGCGAACTACTCCCACGCGGGACTCGACAACGGAGACGATGCCGCTACGAGGGGCGACCATCGCGGCTGCGGAGCCCGATCCCGGTGGACTGTGACGTTGTAGAGGGCAACTACTACTACTCGAAGTGGCGACCTTGTTTGCTGCAAGGACAGCGGTGATGCTGCTAGCCGTAGACAACAGTGCGGTGAGGAGCGGCGGGCTGCTGCTAACCGGAGTTGGATGCTTCAAGCGGCGAGATGGCCTACCAATGGTGGACCGCGGTGCCAGTCGTATGCGGTAGTGTTGCAAGGAGCGACGACGCTGCTGCAAGCCGGAGTTGGATGCTGCAAGCGGCGGGATGGTGGTGCTGCAAGCTGAGGGCGGCGCTTCCAACGGTGGTTCGCGATGCCGTTAACGGTGAACCACGTGTTGCCAGCCGTGGGCGGTGGTGCTACCAGCAGAGTCAAGATGCTCAAGTGGTGGTCGGCGGTGCTGCCAGCCACAGTGGAGATGCTGCTAGCGGTTGTCGACGGTGCTCGGCGGAGCTAGACGGTGCGCAATCCGTGCAGGGAGACCGGCAACGAGGTGTTTGAGGCTAGGGTGGAGGCTTGTGCCTGCTTGGGTTGGCCATGCATGGCCACGACCGTCTCTTCTTGTTCCAAGTATGGAGCCGGGGTGGCGGGCGCGTGGAGGCGTGGTCGAGTGCGACGGCGATGCATAGGTGGCGCGTGGTGCTTCTGGTGCGCGAGGTGGTGGGCGCCGGTGGTGGTGGTGGTGAGGGCTAAGCCGTGGCTCGGCTAGATCTGGCCAACCTTCGCATCGGCGGCTGTGCGTGGTGGCGGTTGGTTGGCGGCAGTGAGGCGCGGCGTCGCTAGCGTGCGGGCCAAATCTGGGCTAGGCGGTTCTAGTTCTGGTGGCTGCCTAGATCTGAACTAGGCGAGACTGGATTTTGGCGGCGACCTCGTGGGCTGTTTGGCCAGGAATATTTTCGGGGTGCGTATTGGTGGGCTCCGGAGAAATCCCTGCTGGCATGTCCAGCACCGACACGACGACGCCCGTGGGCGTCGCCATTTCTCCCTGGAGGGCGTCGAGGCTACCCCTTTCTCAAGTGTCGGGGGAAACCCTAGGACTAGCTCGTTGGTCTAGGCAGCAGCGTCGTCTTAACGCCGCATCCCTTCTCGAAGGTGTTGCCTTGGTACTTTGTGATCCGTGGTCCATGAAGCATGGTGGTGGAACAACTTCGGAGGGGCAATGGTGGCATGCCGCCATCTCACCTCGTCGCCTCGCTGTTGATCTCCTTGATTGAGAGGTGTATCATCTTTTTTTTTCGTGTTGGGCATGTCTATGATGTTGCCTCTCATTTTCTTGCATTCGAATTTCATGTATGGTCATGGTTGTTTTATTTATAAAATGGGACGAAAACCTATTTCGAATAAGATAGTTCAAGAACAAATAGGGTTGCACATTGTCGACGTACGTTGGTACGTCGTCTGCCCTCGTCTGCCCCGACCCTCTCATGCTCGATCGCCCCCACGCTAAGCCCATATACCTTGGCCCGACCCATCAAGAAACAATCTCTTCTGCGCCCCATCGTTAGCGCTCAAAAAGCAATCAACCGAAACCGAATCACTTTCCGTTTTTTGATAAGGCAGGCTACACAATCAAATAATCAAACAAATCAATCAATCAAATCTTACTTGCCAAATCGCGTTTTGTTTCCCTATATCCCAATTAGAGATAAAACTCCGTACTGCCCGTTCGGTCTAGCTCCCGCGACGCGCAGGGCGACCGCCTACGCGGCCGTCATCGCCGTCACCCCTGCCACCCTCCCACAAAATTTCCGGCCGGCTTATCTCGGAATCGCGCCGCCGAGCTCTGGATCTGGATCTGCGGTGGCCGCCACCGCCAAGCTCTCCGCCCGGCCGGCGCGCCGGGTTTCCGCCATGACCACGCGTTCACACCGTCAAGGGCCCATCCAAGCCTGTCGTCGGCACGTCTGCTGCTGCACTGCGCCTGCGAAGTCAAGACGCGTCGGGAATTTCGCCCTCCCCACGCAACCGCGTCGTGTCTGTAGCGAAGTTAATGCCGCCCTGGCAGCCTGTCGCTCTCGCGGCTGCCCATCCGTGGCTCCGCCCCTGGCGGGCATCCTTCGCCACCACGGCGTCTTCAATGCCACTGCACCTGTGCGTCAGCCGCGCCGGGTCTCCTTCTCCATCCCCGCTCCCCGCATTCAAGACACAACGGCTCCCTCTGCAAACTGGAGTCATGGCGGGTCAAATCGCCATCTCGAGCCTAGCTCGGCGGTGGCCGCGCTAGGCCTTGCCCTACGGACGCACCATGGACCCTTGTCACCTCACGTCGGGAGCAGCGTGAGGCTCGGCTTTTGGCACGTGGCCATTTACGCCACCGTCCTGCCTTCGGCACCGCACCATCTCGCCCACGCCCTTATGTGCAGGCAAGCCTCCATCACTCGCGCCACAACTACGCCTCTGCCTCCCTCCAAGAGCTCCACACGCCGCTGCCATCGCTGCGACGCCCGTGAGCACTCCCACCGTCGACTGCCGCGACCCCATCAAGTGCGATCAGTGCGGCCGCTCCGGCCACTGGGCAAGAGGCTGCCCCGAGCTCCGCATCCCACAAGCGGCATCAAGGAAAGACCCTGCTCCTCGCTAGCCCCGCGACGCGCCTGCCCCTGCTCCTTCCAAGCTCGCGCGCCCACACGACATGAACTTCCCCGGCCTCGAGCTCGCCGGCGACGCGGCCACGCGTGGCTTCGACTACCTCGGCGCTCCGGCGATGCGCCCGGACTCGGACTGCGTCACCATGGCGACCTCCTTCGACCTCGACGTCTCACGCCTCGATTGGGAGTGCACCGCGGTGGTCGTGTTTGTGCTGTCTCCGCCGCCGGGCACGGACCGCACCACCGTTGAATCCGCCTTCCGAAGGGAGTTCAGCCTCGCCGCCGCGCAACTCCATGTCAGCTCGCACTTCCCGGAGCCGTTCTTGGTGAAATTCGACACGGCGGCGACTCGCGACATCGTCATGGCCAAGAAGAGGGCGTGCTTCAAGCGCCATGGTTTGGACATCCACTACAGGCCTTGGCGATGCATCGGGCAGGCCTTCAACGCCAGCCTCCACTACCGCGTGCGCCTCCAAATCGACGGCCTCCCACCCTTCGCGTGGCGGCCGAATGTCGCCGACCGTGTCATCGGCCGACGCTGCGCGGTTGCAACGCCTCGGCTCCGGCTTCAACACGATGGACAACACGGCGTTCTTTGGTTTATGGGCGTGGACGGCGGACCCAGAGCTAATCCCGAAGGTGGTTTGGTGCACCTTCGCCAACAAGGGGCTGGGTGGCGTCTCCTCGCTTGTGCGCGTCTCGCGGGATCGCCCGGACCAATGGAAGAGGGGTATGGTCTTCCGCGTCATCATCCACTTGGAGATCATCGAGGACTACACAGCCGCGCCGCAACTCGACGGTGGGGCGCCAATCTCCGACTTCCTGCCTTCGTCACACACTCTCCCTCCGTGAAAATTGGGCGTCATCGACGGCGCCACCCCTGCTGCGACGACTCCGGCCACGATACCTCCTCTGGGTCGGGAGCACTCTCGCACGCGGCCAACTCTGGGCGTTCTCGATCACGGAGCTCCAGGGGCGATCGGCATGATGGCGAAGACGGCGTCGAGGACACGCGTGGCGGTGGTCGCCGCTCGGATGATCGCGAGGGAGATCGCGTGCGCCCAAGTGATGGGCAAAGGCGTGGCCAGTCGCGTCACGGCCATGGCTGCGACGACCGCACGCCGCGCCGTAGCAACCGCCACGCCGACGATGATGATGATGCCCAGCGGCGACACGGCGGCGGCTCACGGCGCAGCATGTCTCGTCGTCCAAGCATGGGCGGCTCTGCTAGCTCTAAGTTGACGAGGAATATCTCCCCGGCAACAGTGCCAGAAACTGCTTGTACGTCACACGTCAGTTGGGAACCCCAAGAGGAAGGTATGATGAGTGCAGCAGCAAGTTTTCCCTCAGTATGAAACCAAGGTTTAATCGAACCAGTAGGAAAACGAGGTTTGCTTCGAAGGTGTTGGTGAAGGAGTGTAGTGCGGCGCAACACCAGGGATTCCGGTGCCAACGTGGAACCTGCACAACACAATCAAATTACTTTGCCCCAACTTAACAGTGAGGTTGTCAATCTCACCGGCTTGCTGAAAACAAAGGGTTAAACGTATCGAATGGAAATGATGTTTGTTTGCATAAAACAGTAGAGAACAATGATTGCAGTAGATTGTATTTCAGATGTAAAAGAATGGACCGGGGTCCACAGTTCACTAGTGGTGTCTCTCCAATAAGATAACTAACATGCTGGGTAAACAAATTACAGCTGGGCAATTGACAATTGATAAGTGCATATAACATGCATGTGTGAGCTGTGGTGTCTACTATGAGATTCATTTGGGCATTACGACAAAGTACATAGACCGCTATCCAGCATGCATCTATGCCTAAATAGTCCACTTTCCGGTTAACATCCGTACCCCTTCCAGTATTAAGTTGCAAGCAACAGACAATTGCATTAAGTAATGTGCGTAATGTAAACAATACATTCATCCTTGAATAAAGCATTGCTGTTTTACCCCTAGTGGCAACAACACATCTACAACCTTAGAACTTGCTGTCACTATCCCAGGTTAAATAGAGGTTGAACCCAACTATCATGCATAAATACCCCCTCTTGGAGTTACAAGTATTCACTTGGCCAAGGCTTCAACAAGTAACGGAGAGCATGCAAGATCACAAATGACATAGACATGATAATATAATATTCAGCTCCACATAGGTATCAATATAAGTCAGATCCCAGCAAACACAACATGTAGCATTACAATAAGATGATCTTGATCATGATAGGCAGCTCACAAGATCTAAACATGATGGCACAAGTGGAGAAGACAACCATCTAGCTACTGCTATGGACCCATAGTCCAAGGATGAACTACTCACGCATCACTCCGGAGGCGGGCATGGCGATGTAGAGCCCTCCGGTGATGATTCCCCTCTCCGGCAGGGTGCCGGGAAGAGCTTCAGAACCCCCCGAGTTAGGGTTGACGACGGCGGCGGCAGCGAATATGTTCTGGATGAAAGGCTCGGTGTTTTAGGGTTTTCACGTCTCGGGGAATAAATAGGCGAAGGGGCGATGTCGGCGGACCCCCGAGGGGCCCAAACCACAGGCGGCGCGGCTGGGCCCACTGCCGCGCCGCCAGGTGGTTTGGCCACCTCGTGGCTCTCCTTCGTCTCTCCTTCGGACTCCGTGTACGTGCTGGAAAAATAGGGACTTGGCCTTTTGTTTCGTGCAATTCCGAGAATATTTCCAGAAGTAACTTTCTGAAACCAAAAACAGCAGAAAACAGGGAACTGGCACTGTGGCATCTTGTTAATAGGTTAGTCCCAGAAAATGCATAAAAGTGATACGAAGTGTATATAAAACATGTAGCAAATGGTATAATATAAGCATGGAACAGCAGAAATTATGGATACGTTGGAGACGTATCAAGCATCCCCAAGCTTAGTTCTACTCGTCCTCGAGTAGGTAAAACGATAACAACAAATAATTTCTGAGGAGACATGCTTTCACACAATCTTGATCAATATATTGCAAGGCTCATGTCATGAATGAAGTGACTCAAAGCAATGATCTATAGTTTGCTAACAAATAGATAAAGAGTAAACAATGAATCATATAAGCAAAAACTTTTCATGAATAGTACTTTCAAGACAAGCATCAAAAAGTTTTGCATAAGAGGTAACTCATAAAGCAATAGATTCAAAGTAAAAGGCATTGAAGCAACACAAAGGATGATTAAGTTTCAGCATTTGCTTTCAACTTGTAACATGTATATCTCATGGATAGTTGTCAACATAAAGCAATATAACAAGTGCAATAAGTAAATATGTAAGAATCAATGCACACAAAGTTGACACAAGTGTTTGCTTCTAAGATAGAAAGGAGTAGGTAAACTGACTCAACATAAAGTAAAAGATAGGCCCTTCGCAGAGGGAAGCAGGGATTAAATCATGTGCTAGAGCTTTTTAAGTTTTCGAAAGCATATAGAGAGCACAAAATAAGTATTTGAGAGGTGTTTGTTGTTGTCAACGAATGGTAGTGGGCACTCTAACCCCCTTGTCAACCAGACTTTCAAGAGCGGCTCCCATGAAGGACGTTATCTCTACCAGCAAGGTAGATCATCCCTCTTCTCTTTTGTTTACACATGTATTTTAGTTTCTTTATAGATGACACTCCTCCCAACCTTTTGCTTACACAAGCCATGGCTAACCGAATCCTCGGGTGCCTTCCAACATTCACATACCATGGAGGAGTGTCTATTTGCAAATTAAGTTGCTTACTGATAAATCAGGGCAAAACATGTGAAGAGAATTATTAATGAAAGTTGTAATTAATTGGGGCTGGGCACCCCGTTGCCAGCTCTTTTTGCAAATTATTGGATAAGCGGATGTATATGCCACTAGTCCATTGGTGAAAGTCTGTCAGAAGTAAATGACAAGATTGAAAGATAAAACACCACATACTTCCTCATGAGCTATAAAACATTGACACAAATAAGGAGTAATAAAGTTTTGAATAGTTTAAAGGTAGCACATGAAATATTTACTTGGAATGGCAGGAAATACCACATAGTAGGTAGGTATGGTGGACACAAATGGCATGGGTTTTGGCTCAAGTTTTGGATGCACGAGAAGCATTCCCTCTCAGTACAGAGTTTAGGCTAGCAAGGTTGTTTGAAGCAAACACAAGTATAAACCGGTACAGCAAGAATCACATAAAAACATATTGCAAGTATTATAAGACTCTACACTGTCTTCCTTGTTGCTCAAACATTTTACCAGAAAATATCTAGACCTTAGAGAGAACAAATATGCATCCCAAGTCTCAACAAGCTCTACGGTAGTTCTCCACTACTAGGCTTTAACTACATGATGCAAGAGCTTAAACATGATCTACTTGAGAGCTCAAAACAATTGCAAAGCATCAAATCGAAACAAGACAATGATCTACAAGAATGCATATGTCTTTTCCAATACCAACTACTACATGTAGCATTTTCTTTCTTCCAAACAAACACCAATCAATTTATTTAAACATAAACTCTCCAAATGATAATATAATGCAGCAAGAGAGTATTTATAAACAAGTGCTAACAGCTCGAAGAGATGCATGAAAAACAGGAGCTAAAAGCACTGCAGTAGCTAGTTAAGAATACTCAACAAATATAAGTGAAGAACATGAGTATTCACATGAAAAAGCGGAGCGTGTCTCTCTCCCACACAAGGATTGCTAGGATCCGAATTTATTCAAACAAAAACAAAAATAAAAACACACAGACGCTCCAAGTAAAGCGCATAAGATGTGAAAGAATTAAAATATAGTTTCACTAGAGATGACCTGATAAGTTTGTTGATGAAGAAGGGGATGCCTTGGGCATCCCCAAGCTTAGACGCTTGAGTCTCTCTGAATATGGTTGGGATGAACCACGGGGGCATCCCCAAGCTTAGGCTTTTCACTCTTCTTGATCACATAATATCACCCTTCTCGCTTGATCCTTGAAAACTTCCTTCACACCAAACTCAAGACAGTTCTCATTAGAGGGTTAGTGCATAATCAAAAATTCTCATATTCTGTAATGATACAATCAATCCCAAAGCTTCTGGACATTAGCTACAGCCACCAATGCTTTGTGGAGCAAAGAAATCCACACAAACACAGTAAAAGAGCGAATGCAAAACAAAAGGCAGAATCTGTCAAAAACAGAACAGTCTGGAATGACGAATTTTTTCGAGGCACTTAAGTTGCTCAGATGGATCTGGCCTAAAATAATGAAAGTTGCGTACATATCTCAGGAATATGCGTGATTTTTTCAGAATTTTTTGAATTTTCTACAGGGAGATAAGCTCAAATCCGTGACAGCTAAAAATCTGTCACTGCGCAGAAATCCAAATCTTGCATCAACTTTCAATATAGAACTTTACTTGGCACAACATTGCGATAAAATAAAGATACAAAGGAGTTGCTACAGAAGTAACAAAACTCCTTGACTCAAAGAAAACAAAAATAACAGAAATAAAAACGATGGGTTGTCTCCCATAAGCGCTTTTCTTTAAAGCCTTTTAGCTAGGCATAGTGATTTTTATGATGCCCACATAAAGATGAGAGTTGAAACATAAAAGAGAGCATCAAGAAGCATATATAAAACATGTTTAAATCTAACACTTTTCTATGCATAGGAGTCTTGTAAGAAAACAAGTCAATGAAGAACAAAGTGACTAGCATAGAAATGCAAAACAAGTGTAACTTCAAAAATTTCAACATAAAGAGAGAGACTTAATATTATTGTGATATATGAAATCGTGTCTCCCTCTCTCATAAGGACCAGTAGGTCTTAAAGTACCCAGCAAATAAAAGCAAATCAAGAGAAAGCTCAAAACATTCATCATAAAGAGAGGTGGTTTAGTAATATCAAAATTTCACAACCATATTTTCCTCTCTCAAAATAATTTTCAGCGGCATCATGAATAAACTCAACAATATAGCTATCACATAAAGCATTCTTATCATGATCCATGCATAAAAGTATCATCACTCTCCACATAAGCATGAACATTATCATTAGTAATAGTGAGAGTAAAAGTATCACATCCATCATTGTAATCATCATAAATAGGAGGCATAGAATAATCAAAATGATTTTTATCCTCAATAGTAGATGGACTGAGAATATCATATTCATCATTGTAAACATCATATATAGGAGGCATATCATAATCAACATAAACTATATCCTCAATAGTAGGTGGACTGAAAATATCACAATGATTATAATCATCATATATTGGAGGCAAAGTATCATGAAAGCAAATTTCCTCCTTAAAGCTTGGGGGACTAAAAATATCATATTCATCACAACTAGCTTCCCCAAGCTTAGACTTTTCCATAGCATTGGCAATAATGGTGTTCAAAGAATTTATAGTAATACCATTGCTACCATCATGCAAACAAGCCTCCATAGGTTTTTTAATTTTCTCTCAAAAGCATCATGTCCTAATTCAATATAAAGTTCATAAAGATCTCTAATTTTTTTGTTGTTTTCCATTAAGCCTAACTAGTGAAAATAAAAACAAGAAACAAAAAGATATAATTGCAGAATCTAAAGGAGATACCTTCCAACACTTACCTCCCCGGCAACGGCGCCAGAAAACGTGTTGCTAGCTCTAAGTTGACGAGGGAATATCTCCCCGGCAACAGTGCCAGAAACTCTGCTTGTACGTCACACGTCAGTTGGGAACCCCAAGAGGAAGGTATGATGAGTGTAGCAGCAAGTTTTCCCTCAGTATGAAACCAAGGTTTAATCGAACCAGTAGGAAAACGAGGTTGCTTCGAAGGTGTTGGTGAAGGAGTGTAGTGCGGCGCAACACCAGGGATTCCGGTGCCAACGTGGAATCTACACAACACAATCAAATTACTTTGCCCCAACTTAACAGTGAGCTTGTCAATCTCACCGGCTTGCTGAAAACAAAGGGTTAAACGTATCGAATAGAAAATGATGTTTGTTTGCATAAAACAGTAGAGAACAATGATTGCAGTAGATTGTATTTCAGATGTAAAAGAATGGACCGGGGTCCACAGTTCACTAGTGGTGTCTCTCCAATAAGATAACTAACATGCTGGGTAAACAAATTACAGTTGGGCAATTGACAATTGATAAGTGCATATAACATGCATGTGTGAGCTGTGGTGTCTACTATGAGATTCATTTGGGCATTACGACAAAGTACATAGACCGCTATCCAGCATGCATCTATGCCTAAATAGTCCACTTTCCGGTTAACATCCGTACCCCTTCCAGTATTAAGTTGCAAGCAACAGACAATTGCATTAAGTAATGTGCATAATGTAAACAATACATTCATCCTTGAATAAAGCATTGCTGTTTTACCCCTAGTGGCAACAACACATCTACAACCTTAGAACTTGCTGTCACTATCCCAGGTTAAATAGAGGTTGAACCCAACTATCATGCATAAATACCCCCTCTTGGAGTTACAAGTATTCACTTGGCCAAGGCTTCAACAAGTAACGGAGAGCATGCAAGATCACAAATGACATAGACATGATAATATAATATTCAGCTCCACATAGGTATCATTATAAGTCAGATCCCAGCAAACACAACATGTAGCATTACAATAAGATGATCTTGATCATGATAGGCAGCTCACAAGATCTAAACATGATGGCACAAGTGGAGAAGACAACCATCTAGCTACTGCTATGGACCCATAGTCCAAGGATGAACTACTCACGCATCACTCCGGAGGCGGGCATGGCGATGTAGAGCCCTCCGGTGATGATTCCCCTCTCCGGCAGGGTGCCGGGAAGAGCTTCAGAAACCCTCCGAGTTAGGGTTGACGACGGCGGCGGTAGCGAATATGTTCTGGATGAAAGGCTCGGTGCTTTAGGGTTTTCACGCCTCGGGGAATAAATAGGCGAAGGGGCGATGTCGGCGGACCCCCGAGGGGCCCAAACCACAGGCAGGCGCGGCTGGGCCCACTGCCGCGCCGCCAGGTGGTTTGGCCACCTCGTGGCTCTCCTTCGTCTCTCCTTCGGACTCCGTGTACGTGCTGGAAAAATAGGGACTTGGCCTTTTGTTTCGTGCAATTCCGAGAATATTTCCAGAAGTAACTTTCTGAAACCAAAAATAGCAGAAAACAGGGAACTGGCACTGTGGCATCTTGTTAATAGGTTAGTCCCAGAAAATGCATAAAAGTGATACGAAGTGTATATAAAACATGTAGCAAATGGTATAATATAAGCATGGAACAGCAGAAATTATGGATACGTTGGAGACGTATCAGGCTCCACCTCCCGTCGCGAATCCCGTGAGCGTGAGCGCTCTCCGCGACACCGCTCGCCAAGCCACGGTCATGGCCGCCAGCGCCAGCTCGACGTCGACACGGCTCCTCCACGCCCATGGCTCCCGTCGCTCGTCATCGCTCCCCTGCCACGTCCGGCACCAATGCCAGCCCTCACTGACGAGCAACTCACGAACAAGCTGCAGGAGCTCATGACCGTGGGCCTTTTGGCGGCCCGCGACGCCGTGCCGGAGTTTCTCGGCATCATCACGCCCGTCGCTCCACCTCGCCGTTCTCCTACGCCACCTACGGCCTCGCCATTTAGCCAAACTTGCCGCGACTAGCTGCAGAGCATCAGGGACTCGCCACCTTCCGCCGCATCCTCTCGACTGGCTTCTCCGACGCTCTCTTTTGAGCGCTCCGCTGGCCGCATCGCCGACGCCACGGCCCTGGCGGCTCTGGCCGCGAACCCTGAGCTGAGCGCGTGGGGCATCAAGGACGACGCCATGGTGACCGCCACTGCTTCCGCGGCTCCGTTCCTCTCCACCCGCGGGGTCCCCACCATGTGGGATGGAGCGAATGAGGCCTGGTTCGACGCGACGCCGGCACTGGCCGCTCGCCTCGAGGATCCGTCGAGCCCCATGGGCAAGGCCATGCCTGTCGAGGAAGAGGATACGAGCCCTACTGGCGCGGTCGCATGCGGCGACGCCACGGCGCTGCTACTTGAAGACGAGGGCCCTACTGCACTGCTGCTTGCAGACGTGAACCTTTCTGTCGTGGTCGCGGCCGGCGGCGCCGCGACGCTGCTGCTTGATGAGCCTGGACCTGATGTTCTTCCGGACAGGGAGAGCTTTTCGAGCAACCTCGCCGCCATTTCGGGTTTGCTGGACGATGAAGGCAATGAAGCCATAACCTCTGTCAGGTCACTGTTTAGCTCAACGCCGGTGCCGTTACTTCCTCGCCCAGCTCCACCTGCATCTCAAGAGGTTCAGGCCCCGGCTTTGCCCGACCAGGAGCTGACCACCGTCGCACGCCGCAGCGAGCGCCTAGGCGCGAAGCCATGCATGCCGGCAGTGGACAAGGCCATCTGGGTGCTCAACAAGAAGATGGGGATCGACGTGGATGATGAACTCCCGGTTGTTACCACGCGCAAGCTTTACGTGGACACGTATAGGACCACCATGACGGGCCAAAGGCACCAGGCCCTTTCCAACCTCTTCAAGCTGACAATGCCTTGCTTGGCAGAAGCTGATGATGCCCTTGTCGCAATGGAGGGTCCAGGAAGGGTGGAGACTGGAGAACTGGAGATCAAGGAGGGGTCGTACCTTAAGTCGTCTACTAGTTTACTTCATGTTATCTACATCTTTGCTAAAAGCTAGCTCGAGGTGGGCATGTCACCTCTACATAATGTACTGCAACTTCAACGACATCAACTCCAACTGCACCAACTGCATCATCCGCATCCTCTACGATCTCCTCTGCTCATCGGCTGATCTTCTGCAATAATGAATAACCTCATCCTCGACATCGCCAACTGGAACGTTCGGGGCCTAAATGATCAAGCCCGCAAAGACAACCGTCCACTCTACGCTCGCCAACACCCCTTGCCACATTGCATGCCTTCAAGAAATTAAGCTGGACAATATCGATCAAAGCACAGCGACATACATCAGGGGCTTTCGTTTACGCTCTTTTGCTCAAAGACCGGCCACAGGCACAAGAGGAGGCATCCTTTTGCTCTGGAACATGGATTTCGTGACCATCACCAACATCTACATTGGCACGCACCTGATCTCGGCGGATGACTGCATTCTGGCTTGCGGCACCGAGTTCAAACTGACCACCGTCAATGGCCCCAGCAATGACGCCGATAAAGGAGCTTTTCTTGACGAGGTGATTGCCTGCGCCCCCAGAATGATGAAAAGTAGTTGATCCTAGGTGACTTCAACCTCATCTATCAGGCCTCGGATAAGAACAATTCCAATCTGGCTTTTCCGCCTGATGGGCCAATTCCGCCAGGCGTTGAATCAGTGCCAACTCAAGGAAATTAAGCTGCAAAATAGAAAGTTCACCTGGAGCAATGAGAGGAACGACCCCACACTTGTCAGACTGGACCGCGCTTTCTGCAACGCTGGTTGGGACCTAGCTTTCGAGAACCATGTGCTGCATGCCCTTTCATCCTCGCTCTCTGATCACTGCCTGCTGATGCTGTCTAATCAGTCTGGCCCCAGACGTCCGCCCTCTTTTCGCTTCGAGAACTTCTGGTGCAAGATGCCGGGCTTCCGCGACGTGGTTTCGGCCGCTTGGGCCGAACCGACCACCCACACCCAGCCAGTGCACATCTTCAACCACAAAATGAAGCTGACTGCTAGGAAGTTACGGGCGTGGAGCAAAGGGCTTTTCTCTGATCACAAACTGCAGTTCATCATGGCTCTGGACGTAATACTGCAGTTGGATATTGCTCAAGACCATCGGCCCCTGTCGGATGACGAGAAGACCCTGCGTGCGGGGCTCAAACGTCGGGTGCTTGGCCTTGCTCTTCTGGAACGCACTCGGAAAAGACAGGCCTCCAGGATAACTTATCTCAGGGAAGGGGACGCCAACACCAAGTTCTTCCACATTCGTGTTAATTCCAGGAGGAGGAAGAACAACATCCAGCGGCTACGCAAACACGACGGATGGGTGTCAAACCACGAGGACAAGGCTTCTCTGATTTTTGAGCACTTCTCTCAAGCTTTGGGCCCCCACACAATCGGACTCTGGACATGGACTGGGAAGCAATAAACCCTTCTGTCGGAAATTTGGAGGATTTGGCTCTCCCCTTCTCCATCGACGAGATCAAACACGCCATTGATGAGATGCCTCATGACAAAGCTCCCTGTCCAGATGGGTTCACGACGGCTTTCTTCTCATCCTACTGGGATATCATCAAGGAGGATCTTATGCACCTCATGGACGCCTTCTCGGAACTCTCGATCAACAACTTTCACGTCATCAACTCGGCCAATATTGCTCTCCTGCCCAAGAAAGATGGTGCTGACGCAATCACGGATTTCCGCCCTATAAGCCTGATTCATATCATCCCGAAGATTATTGCTAAGGCCATGGCGATCCGTCTCACTCCCAAGATGAATGACTTGGTCTCACACTGTCAGAGCGCCTTCATTAAGACTAGAAGCATCCACGACAACTTCATGTACGCCCGAAACACTGCTAGGCGTCTCCACCGAAATCGCACTCCCATGTTGCTGCTCAAGCTTGACATCGCCAAAGCCTTTGACTCCATGAGATGGGATACCTGCTTGACATCATGCAACGCCGGGGATTTCCCGCCAGATGGCGCGCTTGGATGTCTATCATGTTCTCCACCGCCTCCTCTCGTGTCTTGCTCAATGGCATTCCATGACTCCGATTCTGCATGGTAGAGGCCTCAGGCAGGGGGACCCCCTCTCGCCTCTTTATTCGACATCGGCATTGACCCCCTCAACAGAACTCTGTAGTTGGCGACTGAGGCGGGGTTGCTGCAGCCTATTCCGGACAGGCTTGCCTCTCTGCGGGTCTCTCTCTTCGCCGATGATGCGGCGATTTTCCTGGTTCCGACGGCTGAGGATGTCTCTAATCTGGCTAACACTCTGCACCATTTTGGGGAGATCACTGGACTGGTCACAAACATTGCCAAGAGCGCCATCACGCCCATTAGATGCTCGGACATTGACTTGCCAGCAATCCTGAATGATTTTCCGGCTGCTATCGTGCAGTTCCCCATCAAGTACCTTGGCCTTCCAATTTCGATGGGAAGACTGCGAAGGGCTGATTTCCATCCTTACATCGACAAGGCCGCCTCCCGTCTCCAGCCTTGGAAATGAAGATTCTTCAACAGGGCTGGCTGCGCTGCTATCGTGAAGTCCGTTCTCTCCTCCATGCCATCTTCCTTTTGACAGCCCTCAAAGCGGACAAACGCACGCTCAAAGCTTTCGATAAGCTGCGGCGGCATGCTGTGGAACTGCAGTGACACGTCAGCGGGGGCAAGTGCAAGGTCAGCTGGGACAAGGTGTGCCGCCCTAAGGGTTTGGGAGGTCTGAGAATCCTAAACCTGGACAAATTCTCCAGGGCGCTGCGCCTCAGGTGGCTATGGCACGAATGGGTTTCTCCAGATAAACCTTGGGTGGGGTCGGAAACGCCAAATGACACTATTGACCGGAACCTCTTCAATGCAGCAACAAACGTGACGGTGGGCGATGGCCTCAAAGCTCTTTTTGGGGAGCCGCTTGGGTGAATGGCCTCTCCCCTCAACTGATTGCTCCAGCGGTATTCAAAGCCTCTCGCCGCAAAAACAGAAGTGTGCACGACGCGCTGACCGACGAGAAGTGGATTTCGGACTTGGATGTTCTAAACTTCACCACGGATCACATCGCTCAATTCATTCTTCTCTGGGAACTCATGCAGGACGTCGTGCTCATTCCGGGGACGGCTGACACCATCACTTGGACACTCACTGCCAATGGGATCTACACGGCCAAATCGGCTTACAAGGCGCAGTTCATTGGTGCCATTGCGGCCCCTTTCGTGGGCATCGTCTGGAAAGCTTGGGCCCCGTCCAAATGCTCCTTCTTCGCCTGGCTTGCTGTTCAGAATAGGCTGTGGACCTCCGATCGCCTTGCCATCAGGGGTTGGCCCCACCAGCCCACGTGCCAGCTCTGCAGATGCTCTCCTGAAACGGCCAGGCATATCCTCTTTGAGTGTCGCTACTCTAAGCGGTGTGGACCGAGGCGTCTGTCTGGCCAAAATGCCCAAACCTGTTGCAAGACCTTGGCTCGGGGAGGCCAAATGTTCTCGAGTACTGGAACTCTGTGGTGAACTCTGCTTGCTCTTCTCGTCAAGGCCTGAAGACGGCAATCACCCTGATCACGTGGGAAATCTGGAAGGAGAGAAACGCCAGAGTTTTCAACAATAAATTTGCTATGCCTTCCATCTTGGTCCAGAAGATTAAGGATGAGGCGAGGAACTGGATCCTCGCGGGTGCGAAGAAGTTCGCAGCGCTCTTTGACTAGGGCTTTCTGCTAGAGGCGTTGGAGGCCTCCACCTTGTCGCAATGACAATTTTCCTCTCCTTGAGAGTGGACGGAATAGGTTGAGTTGGTTAAGTTGGGGGGGGGGGGGGGGGGTCTGTACCCTCTTAGTTTGGCCGTGTCATGTTTGCTCCTTCTTTATTAATATAAGGCAAAGCTTTTGCCCCGTTTCAAAAAAAATCTCATCTGACAAAAACATTCCCTCTCCAGAATATATTCGGCGGCCAGCTGCTCGTCACATCACCAAGCCGTTGTGGATCACTGGCCGGCTGATCGTCACGATTTGCCTCTCGGCTGGCGGCCGGCTGCTGATCATCATCACCAAACCGCTGCAGCACCAGTTGCCTCTCCGGTGGCCGCTAATCACCATCTTCTCCGGCCTTCATCTGTTTAGAGGTACACAATGATCTGGGTGCAGTTGGCTGTCAAATAATCTCATCTAAAAATTGGCGGAACAAGGGATATATTGCTTCAATTCTAACCTTTTTTCCAAGCCCGTAATCTCATCTAAAAGCTGCGAGACCTGCCGGCATACAGTAGTTTAGTTAGTCAAATTTTGACTGAACCTGCAGCAAGATCAACCCATTGTAAAAACGGTTTTGCTAATTCTTAGCTAGCTGAGCTGAGAATTAGCTTAGGGCTCAGTCGATTCCTTAACCATCCGATCCTTCACGTTAAGATTCGTGTATCTTCTTGTCGTTTGTACCATCGCTAATAGCGAGTTGTGCGCACAGCGTACGTGCATCTAGCTGGGCTTCTTCCTTAGTACTTTGTTTCTACCATCTGATCCTTTATTTATTTGGTGGGCTTTAGTTCTATTTCCTTTTTATCAAAAAAGTTGAGCCCTTCGGACGTATATGGGCCTCTGTTTTTTTTGTTACTTTGTTTTACTGAGTGAGAAACCTTGTTCGTTTTATCTGTTCTTGTTGAGTTTCAAACATTTTTTTTTTGTATTTCCTTATACTTATTTTGTTTTTCATATCATTTTATTTTTCCACTTCTCTCTACACTATTATTTGTGCGTGTTACACACCGCATAAATTTGTTATTTATAGACTTTTAGCATAATATTTTAAATATTTGTTTATTCAAATTTGCTAATTCTCAGTAAGAATTAGCTTAGTGCTTAGTCGATGTCCTAACTGTCTGGGTTTTTTTTCACTCCAAGACCCGTATGAGTTGTCGCTGGTCTCGCCGCCGTCACTAGTTTTTTTCTTTTTGAGAACCGGTCTTGTCGCTAGCTAGGAGATCTTTGCTTGATCTGTTGTAATTTATTTACTTGAACTATTTTACTTCTGCATGTAATTATGTGGTTGGTGATTAATAGAAAATAAGAAAACGACGCAGTGGGGGTCTTCCCCACTGTCCTACGCGAGTCAAAAAAAAAAGCTGGGAGATCTTCGCTAGCGGCGAAATGTACGCGGAGCCGTACGAGCCTGTAGTTGGGACTTTAGTTTTTTGTTTCTTCTGACGCTTTGTGAACTGTTTGTAATAGACTTTTATTTCATGTACTTTTGTGTACAAATTGAGCATATACCCACGCGTGTGGCCTTTTTCTTGTGTTGCATTTTGTTGTTGTTAAAGGGAGCGAGAAATTCTCAGTTATTTTATCTATTTTTTGTTAATTCTCAAAGAAAAAAAATATGTTTTGTTGTATATTTGCTGGTACTGATTTTATTTTTATTTTTCTTATTCCATTTTCCTTGGTAAATCTCATGTGTCCTAATTTGTCTCTACATTATTATTTGAGTGTGTTAAACAATGCACACATTGGTTTTATAGAGAGTACGACATTATTAACTATTTTTTTATTCATGATTATCTATGTCTATTTTTTCTTAACTAGTTTTTCGGAATTATTACTTCTTAATCAGATGAGAATTAGTTAAATCCCAATCAACTTCGTAGCTCTTATGCCAGATTTGTGCGAGTCGATTGTTGGCTTGTGTTTTTTGTGTACGGAGGTCAACGTTGTTATTCTGTTTTGTACCGACCATGATTTAAGTTTTTAATTAGTGATCCATTTACATGAATTTTGCTACATGTCCATTTTGTTCGGTTGCAAGTTGGGTTGCATCTGAGATTTTTTTCAGCTGCATGTCGGGTTGCAATTGATATTATTCAAGCTGCTAGTCGGTTGCAAATGAGTGAGCTGCAAGTCAGGTTGCACCTAATGTTGTCCAGCTGCAAGTGGAATTGTAACTGAGATATTTTTTTCCAATTGTAAGTGTGGTTGCAACTCAGATATCATTTTCCAGTTGCAAGTGGAGTTGTAACTAAGATATTTTTCCAATTGCAACAGAGATATTTTGTTTCTAGTTGCAAGGGGAGTTGTAACTAAGAAAAAATTTCAGTTGCAAGTGCGGTTACAACTGTGATATTCTTTTTCAATTGCAAGTGGAATTGTAACTGATATATTTTTTCGATTTTGCTAATTCTCAACTAGGTGAGATTTTGCTTAGTGCTCAGTCACCTCCGCGACCGTTCGATCTTGTTTTGCTTTGTGATTCGCGCTGGTTGGTGGTTGGCTCGTTTTGTTGTTGATTTCTGTTGTTGGGCTTGTTGTGGCCCGTCTGATTTTTTCTGGAGGTGCGAAATAAGTTAGTGGACCGGGCTAGGGGTGCGGGTACTTTGTTGGGTTCGGTGTTGCTTTTTTTTTCTGAAGGTGCGATAGGTGGACAGGGTTGGGTTGTTGGTTGGTTGTTTTTGCGATCAGACTAGTGTTTTTTTGTGTACGTTGCCAATTAGTTAACTGGACCAGTTTTTGTATGGTCCGACTAAAGAAAAAACTGTACTTATATTTTTTTTTCTTTTTAGTGTAATGTGCCAAAATTAATTTTTCTGAAGGCAATCGCTCTTTTTTGTTGGAGTTCTTATTTCTTGGCCAGAATGATTTAGAATTGTGGACTTTTTTGTTTTTGGTGAGTGTGTTTTGTTTGATTTTTTTCTAAGTTGCCTAGTCATTTTGTTGTTGATTTATATATATTTTTTCTGTCATGTTTATTTTGAATAGATTCCCATCTTTTTTATAAGTACCGTCCAACGTGAGTATGGTTTTGCAGAAGGCAATTTTTTCCATACATTTGGGACTCTTGATATTAACCGTACGATATACGTTGTTTGTGAGATGTACTGAGGAGGTTACCATATTAGAGGAAGATGAGATTTCCACCATTATAGGTTGACAATTATTATCTCTGCAGGCTTTCGTGTCGACAGACGTCTATTTTTATTATTTGTTTATTTTTGCCATTGTTTTATATTTTTATTTATTATTAAAAATGAGATTTTGCATATTCTAGCAGCCAGTTTTAATTGAGATATGTTCGTGTTTTTATTTTATTTTTATTTTTTATTATTGTTTTTATGTTTTTTTCTTTTTTCGGCTCGGGTATCAACATAGTCGAAAGCGGACGGCCTCTCGTCATCACACGAGATCAGCGAGACGATGACGTTCCATAAGCCAGTTGCAACTGAGATTTTTCTCGAACCTAAGCCAGTTGCAACTGCACTTGCAACTGAATTTTTTTTAGCCAGTTGCAACTGCACTTGCAACAGAGTTTTTCTCGCGTGTGGAAGCTAGTTGCAATTGAATCTACAACTCGTTTTTTTTGTATTACTGGTTTAATTATTTTTTTGTTTTTTTGTCAGGATGGCAGTTGCAACTGCACTTGCAATTGAGATTTTCTCAAACCTATAAGGCAGTTGCAACTGCATTAGCAACTGAGTTTTTTTTTGCCAGTTGCAACTGCATATACAACTGAGATTTTCTCAAGTCTATAAGCCAATTACAACTGCACTTGCAACTGAGTTTTAATGAGCCAGTTGCAACTGCACTTGCAGCTGGGATTTTTTCAAGTCTATAAACCAGTTGCAACCGCAGTTGCAACTGAGTTTTTTTTTGAGCCAGTTGCAACTGTACTTGCAACTGAGATTTTTCTCGCGTGTGGAAGCCAGTTGCAACTGAACTTGCAAATCGGTTTTTTTAATTATTCGTTTAATTATTATTATTTTTGGTTTTGTTTTTGTCTGGATGGCAGTTGCAACTGCACTTTCAACTGAGATTTTCTCGAACCTATAAGCCAGTTGCAACTGCACTTGCAAGTGAGTTTTTTTAGTTCGTTGCAACTGCACTTGTAGCCGAGATTTTTTCAAGTCTGTAAGCCAGTTGCAACTAAGTTTTTTTTCGCATTTTTTGTCATGTACATATATATAACTTTTGCCTTTGTCTAGGCCTTGTATTCACATTTTTTTGTGCTTTCAATTTTTAATTTATTTTTTCGGTTGCACATGTGTCAGGATTAACTATTGCAATTGAGATTTTCAGTTGCAGGTGGGATTGCAACTGAGTTATTTCAGTCAGCTGAGCGTTAGACGGACCCATATTTTTCAGTTGCAAGTGCGGTTGTAACTGAGATATTTTTTCCTAGTTGCAAGTGGAGCCGTAAGTGAGATAGTTTTTTTTTTTCATTTGCAAGTGGAGTTGTAATTGAGATATTATTTCCTGTTGCAAGTGTGGTTGCAACTAGGATATATTTTTTCTAGGTGCAAATGAAGTTGTAATTGAGATTTTTTTTTCTAGTTGAATGTTCGGTTGCAACTGAGATTTTTTTCTGTTTTTAATTTTAAGCTAGTTGAGAACTAAGTTAGTGCTCAGTCACTTGTGCAGCCTTCGGATTTTACGTGAAGATTCGTGCAAATTTTGTTGATTTTCCGCCAAGAAAAATTAATGGTAAAACAATAGTTGTTAGCCAGCTCCGAACCCAAAATCTCTAGCGGTCACACGAGCGTACGTACCACCAGGCCAGGAGCTACTTGTGAACATGAACTTCGAAACATAATAATTTGGTTGCTTTTTTATTTTGACTCTTGATTTTTTATTTTACTTTTAAGTAATGCTTGTCGAGAGTCGTCGATGTGGTCTCAATTGAGAAAAAATATTCTTGAACAATTGTTTATGTGTGTGATTTTGTTCTAAATTCGTTTTTGCAAGTGTCTTGCGGCTGAGAAAAAATCTTGATGTTTGAGTTTTAATTTTTTATATTTATTTTTGTGTTTCATGTTGGATGTGCGTGTACTTCCTGCACATATCTTGTTGGCGGTGCAGTGGTGGAGGTCACGGCAGGAGCTGTGCCTACATATATACAATACAACATCTATACAGACATATCCGCTGAAATAAAAAAGTTACAACGCGAAAGTTGTGGGAAACGGTACGATCGATCTACTCATCAAAAAAATATTAAATGGTCGACCGAGTGCGACAAATTTGACAAAATTCGCTTAAAAGTGTGCAAACTTCCGTCCAAAATTAGAAAGTTATAGTCGGCAAAACTCGAAACGAATAACGGGAATGGAACCTAGTCGTTGACGCACATATATTTCGTATATATTTTATCTCGAATTGTAGCACGGTACATTTTTCTTGTTTGAAACCTCCGTGGTACTGATTGACCTGCTGTTGCCTAGCGATGCATTCGTGTATACTGTACAGTCATTGAGTAGAGTTTGCATGCAGTGATGAGTTTCAGGTTACTTTTTTTTTGCTGGAAGAGCCCACGGGCGAACGGAAAGGAACCGAGTAGCAGCCTATCAATGATTCCTATCGGCGGCACTGACAGGCGCACGCGCCCGGACGGGTAGGTCCAACAGCTGTGTCAGGTGGAAATTGGGTCAGCGCGTACGGCCATTAAGCTAATTCTCAGTCAGCTGAGCATTAGAGACCCTTGTAAAACGCACCCCAAGGCTAAAAGAAGATCAAGCACTACTATTAATTGAGAAATAAAACTTCAGATTTGAAACTACCTCACTTTGAGGTTTATATTGAACAACTGGAAATGCTATAGGTTGTCCCGGTTCTCATTGTATTCCCAGTAGGACTGCCAATTAGAAGCGTCAGGGCATCTCCACTCGTTGGAGACCCCCAGGCGCTATTTTTTTGCTACTTTTCATCGGGCTGAGGTTGCATCGGCGCAAATTAGAATGCTGGGGGTGTGATTTTCCCAGCCGTCCCAACCCCAAGTCCCAACCCCAAGTCCCCAATACGTGGCCTTTACTTTTTTGTTCAGTCCTTGTCATTACAACAAACAGGCTGTGGGCATGCCACTGAGCTTGACCGCGTCGCCGCCAAGACTGCCCGAGACTACGCCGGCTCGCGCTCCCGCCGCTGCTCTCCACCGCCAACGAGTCGTGTCTGTCGGAGCTCATCCCGCGGTGGACTCTCCTCCAAGCCGTCGTCGCCCTTCCCCGCCGTGGCCGCGCAGCTCAGCGCGCACTGCCGGCCGCGAGCGCGAGCCCCGGCCCCGGACGAGAGCTAGGCGGCGACGCCGGCGCGAGGCGTGAGTGCGAGTCCAGGCCGTCGTCGTCCTTCCCCGCCGTGGCCGCCTGGGCGACGCCCAGCTCCAGGATGCCGTAGGGGTCCTGCGGGTACGCGTCCTCCGACGAGCTCTCGCACGAGCCTGAAACAGAGGGAGACGTGGCTGCAGCTCCTCGTCTTGGCCGCTGGCCGGCGATGTGCCCATCTGCGAGAAGATGGTCAGCAGGCAGCTCAGCAGTTCCTCCGACAATCTCGACAGACGGGCGACGCCGGCGCGAGAAAGAGCGCGGCGAGGTCGAGAAGAAGCGGAAAAAAGCGCAATTCACCAACCGTTCTGGGAGCGGGGCGGCGGCGCGAGCCTCGGCCTCGGTGACGGCCTGCTGCTCCATATGGCGGGGACGGCCACGGGCACACCGTCGGTGGGGGAAGAAAATTGGGGAGAGAGACGGGCGGTTGGTGGGGAGGAAAGGAAGAGAGAGAGGGCACGTGGGTGGGGAGAGAAAAAGAAGAAGAGAGGCGCTGGTGGCTGACAGTGGGCCACTGCATGCAAAAAGGCGCCCCCAGGCCGAACCCAACGCCTTGGGTTTGGCCTGGGGGCGCCGGCGCTAATTTGGCGCAAAACGGCCCTATTTTGGGTCCTGGGGGATGACTAGGAGAATTTAGTCTTTATTTGGCCATCCGAGCCTAAAACCGAACCTAAAAAGCCTCCGGGGGGGGGGGGGGGGGGCGCTGGGGGACGAGTGGAGATGCCCTTAGCATTGCTTCTGTAAAATAGCCATGCGATTAGACTAATCACTAACACTGCACGGAAACTAGAAACGATATATTGCTCATTAACCCCCTATGTGACATTGTATATAGAGCATATGGAAGATCCGTCTTCAACTTACTAAGCCAGTGGCATGGCCTCACTTGTTTGGAAAGTGCTTTGTGTAGCAGCTGCCTCTGGTATGATTTATACCTGTTACATGTAAATGGCTGTCAAGTTCAATTCAAACCCTATATAGTGCACCAGTAGTTCTGTAAAGATAATAAATATATATGATGAAGTGAAAAACAAATACTTTTCTTTGGTCTGTGCACTACTGGACCGGTAACATGTTGCAAGCAGCAATAAGGCATGCATTCATTAACAGCAGTCTCAAGAGATGTAGACGACAAAATAACTTTCGATATGGGGGTGGTCTCAAGAGACGAAGACGATGTAGGCAACTACTGCTTTTCGACAGAATCCTCATTTCATTATTCAAACATTACTATCATAGAAGACTAAAACTATCCCAATGCATGGTAGATTGTTTTGTCTATTCATTTCTGATTGTTGTCCTCATAAATTGATAACAGATAGGAGAAGCGTTGTGTTGCATATGGCATCATCAAAGCGTACTGGGGTACGGACTCCATTCCAAGACCTAACCAACGGCAGCAATTCAGGTAAATATATCACCACCTCTTACCTACTTGGACCTTGTAGATCCTAAATATTCTTGCCTCGCAGGACAAAGACCAGATCCAAAAGAATTGAAGAGACAAAGGGAACGAGAGAGGTATGCATGAAACAAAGATGATATTAATAAAAAGAGGTGTGAGGCCCAGCAACTGAAGAAAGATACAACAGCTAATCTCAATGGAAAACAGACTACATCTAACACACCAGTTGCCATATCACCTGGTACGTTCATTCTTTTCGTCCGCCCCATATGATGCACTAATCAAAAGCATGATGATGCACCTCTCAGAAATGTGATGAATTCTTCATGTCAGGATTTCCCACTCCAAACAATGCCACTGGGCAATCAGCTGTCACCCAACGGGGATACACTCCAACTACAAAAGGTGATGTTTACTACCAGAAAGAGCAGCATCATTTGTGTATTACTACTGATAGTATAAAAATGGTGATGTAGGCATACCAACTGTTGTGATGCCGTCCGGTGCGACTCCATTTGATGGATCAAACTCATTTCGTTCAAACAGGAGTGCCTCTTCTAACAAGGAAAATTTGACTAATGGTGATTATTATAGTATTGGGTCTATGCAGGGATGTGGGTTAGAAACGCCAGTTCGAGCCTTAAATAGCTTGGGTAATGAGGAACACCTGCTGCTCACATCTTATTATAGTGAGAGGATTTATGTTACCACGAATCGTAACTGATGTTGTTCGCTCAAAATTTATGCAGCCATAGCCAGTGTTGGTCTGCAGTCATGTGCTTCGCCATTCAAACAACAAAATGAAGCTACAAATGCCTCACATACACCTTGGGAGCAGAAATCGAATATGTCTAATGATCATGAGAAACTTGCCGATAAAGGGAAAGAAGGTTTGGAATGGAAAAGAAAAGGCTTACATCTCTGTTTTCACTACAAGAAATACCGAGTATCATATCAAAGGCCTTCCGCACGAACCTCTTTCTCATTATACACACCTATGATAAAAAATGGACAAATCAAACTTAAGAGCTTAACATTGGAATGCACACATACAGTAGAAAAACCTCACAATGAACTTACAATTCGACGAGAATGGCGTTTTGGCTCCCGGGAGCATATGCTCCCGGTATTTTCAAAAAAAATTCAAAATTTGAAAACTCATCAAAAAAATCCGAAAAAAATCATGCACGTACCTGAGCATGGCACGCATCGTCGTGTGAAATTTCGCACCGAAATGTCACCGAATGCGCCCTGGGAAAAATGACAAATTTCTGACAGGAAATGAGATCCGAAAATTTGAATTTCTTGTCAGAATTTTGTCATTTTTTCCCAGGGCGCATACGGTGACATTTCAGTGCGAAATTTCACACGACGGTGCGTGCCATGCTCAGGTACGTGCATGATTTTTTTCAGATATTTTTTGATGAGTTTTCAAATTTTGAATTTTTTTTGAATCTACCGGTAGCATATGCTCCCTGGTGCCAATGCGAATTTCCGCAATTCGACTCTCTTGCAAAATTATCAAGTGACCAAAAGAATTAGCACCCAAAAAAAACATATCGACTGTAGTAAGGAAAAGATTTTAAACTCAAAAAGAATTCGGTTTTGCTAATTCTCAGTTGACTAAGAATTTGTTAGTTCTCAGTCGATTGTTTAGCCGTCCGATTTACTTGATCTATCGCTGATTATGACCGAGCGTCAGGTTCTGTACGAACGTGGGCTTCTTCCTACCAAACAGTTTTGGGCTGTATTTTTCCTTCCGTCTTGTTTGGTGGCCCGTGAAGATATGCGTTTGAAGTTTCCGTTGCTTTATTATTTTTGCCTCGTTGCTTATTCTCATCTCTAGTCAGTTGTTACGTGTGTAGCATGGAACAAAGAACTTTTCATTTTCTTTGTTGTAAAAACATTTTTTTGGTAGTTATATTTTCTTTAGTCCTTTTCTTTGTTCTTTTTTTCCATTTCTGTTTTTTAATGTCATACTTTTAATATTTTTAATTCACACTATTTTTTGAAATTTGAAATTGTTTTTCATTTTTTGTCATCCTCGGTCTCTTTTATATATTTTTTTACTATTATGTGTTTATCTAAATAAATTTTGTTAGAGTTGATTTACTTTGTTCCATGGAATGGCATACTTTGTCCACTCTTTCGCGTGCATTTTTATCTCAGGACTGCATCGCACTCAATTTGTTACCGGTTGCACATTGATTGCAGTCAAAAAAAAAAAAAAATCTTGATACACCATGGTTTGAAACTGGATTTTTTGGTACACCATGGTTGCAATGGGACTTGTTATTGGTTATGCATGGGTTACAACTAGAATTGTATTTCAGAATAAAAAATCCTAGTTGCACCATGTGTCAGACACCTAAATGTCTGGAAGTAAGGATTGTCCGAGTTGTGGTGTGATGCCTTTCGGGTGACACCTTGGATATGGGTTGGAGCACGCCTTTGTGTTTTCACTCATCAGATAGGCGAGGGACGTCGAGCTTCACAATCATCGTCTTGATGCAAAGAGGATTGATGTAATCGTTCGGAAGCTGATTGTTGAGGTTGATGCTTGGCGATGTGGTAGTAGTGAGCCACCGACGGTGTCCTAGAGGTTGTCGATATAGTCCGAGCGGCTAAAAAAATTCATTTGACTCGGCGTAGTTCTGATAAGTTCCGAGATGGTTTCTAGGGAATTTGGTGACATTCCAGCCAACTCCGGCGAAGGACGAGGCGATCGAGGAAGAAAGTGGCTCGAGACGAGTAGGGCAATCGCTTGAGGCGACGGGGCGCGTCGCGTCGCCTCAAGGCGATATGTGTGGCACGTGCAACCTTGTTGTTGTTGTTGTTGTGTGTTTATCTAGTATTTTTAATTCTCTTCTTCTGTTGTCTAACTGCATGGGCTTTTTGGTGTTTGTTTTGCGGTGTGAACACTTGCCCTTGTTTTTGTGTGTTCTTTTTCTCTCGTGTTTGTCTCGAAATTTTGTGTTTTTCAAGTGAATGGAGAACGTGTGAGAGCGAAGGATGACAATGAAGTGCGTGAGACATTCATTTTTGTAGTTTTTGTGTGTGGTTTCTTCTGTATATCCATTACAAGCTGGTTTCTTTTTTAATATTTTGTGAGTCTTTAGTGGGGTTGCAACCGAGTTATCTCAGTTGCAAATCGAGTTGCAGCTGAGTTTTTTCCTACTTGCAAGTTGTGTTGCAAGTGAGATTTTTTCTAATTGCAAGCGGGGTCGCAACCGATTTTTTTTCCAGTTACAAGTCGGGTCGCAACTGAATTTTTTCCAGTTGCAAGTCGGGTCGGAACTGAGTTTTTTCAGTTGCAAGTCGGCTGCACTTGAGATTTTTTGCAAGTGTATTGCAACTGAATTTTTTTCTAGTTGCATGTCAGCTTGCAACTGTGATTTTTTCTTTCTCGTCCTAGTTGCAACTGCAGTTGCAACTGAGATTTTTTATTTTTGTCCTAGTAGCAACTGCACTTGCAACTGAGATTTTTTTCTTTTTGTCCTAGTTGCAACTGCATTTTGCAAGTGAGATTTCTCGAGGATGCCCCAGTTGCAACTGCATTTGCAACTGAGATTTTTTTGTTTTCTCTCAGTTGATTGCACTTGCAACTGAGACTATTTTTATCGTCCCAGTTGCAACTGCACTTAAAATTGATATTTTTTGTTCTCGTCCCAGTTGCAACTGCACTTAAAATTGATATTTTTTGTTCTCGTCCCAGTTGCAACTGCACTTGCAACTGAGATTTTTTTATTATTTTTGTCCAAGTTGCACTTGCACTTGGAACTGAGATTTTTTTTTGTCCGAGTTGCAACTGCACCTGCAAATGAGATTTTTTTTCTTTTTTGTCCCAGTTGCAACTGCACTTGAAAGTGAGATTTTGTCGAGGATGCCCCAATTGCAACTGCACTTGCAACTGGGATTTTCTCGAGGATGCCTCAGTTGCAACTGCACTTGCAACTCATATTTTCTCGAATATTTTTTGTTGTACCAGTTGTTGCAACTGCACTTGCAACTCTACTTGCAAGTAAGATTTTTTTTCTTTTTGTTTGAGTTGCAACTGCACTTGCAACTGAGAAACTGAGATTTTTTTCTTTTTTTGTCCGAGTTGCAACTGCACTTGCAAATAAGATTTTTCTTTCTTTTTTGTCCCAGTTGCAACTGCACTTGCATGTGAGATTTTGTCGAGGATGCCCCAGTTGCAAATGCACGTGCAACTAAGAATTTCTCGAGGATGCCTCAGTTGCAACTGCACTTGCAACTCATATTTTCTCGAATTTTTTTTGTTGTACCAGTTGTTGCAACTGCACTTGCAACTCTAATTGCAAGTGAGATTTTTTCTTTTTTGTTTGAGTTGCAACTGCATTTGCAACTGAGATTTTTTTGTGTCCTAGCTGCAGCTGCACTTTCACTTGAGATTTTTTTGTCTCGTCCCAGTTGAAGCTGCACTTAAAACTAAGATTTCTCGAGAGTGCCCCTGTCAGTGAGACTGGGCGCTATGTGGGGTATGTACCGTTGCTTTTCCAGAAAGCCCTTTTCCCTCTCTCTCTCTCTCTCTCTCTCTCTCTCTCTCTCTCTCTCTCTCTCGGGGAATATTCCAGCGAGCCGTCCTCGTCCACTTGTTTTGAATCAGAAGAGGGACACCAACCATGGGGGAGAGAAAAGTCGTGAGCGAGGAGGAGGGAGGGGATTGACGGTGGAGAGAGCAACCTCCGAAAAGAGGCGACGACAGGTCACCACCCGCGGGAGCGAGGAGGGGTTGTAGAGGAGATAAGCCAAGTAGCGGGTCTGGGTGGCGAGCTAGTGCTTGCGTCACCTGCGAGAGCTCGATCTGGACTGCGGTATCGACGAGCTAACGGGGGCTGCAGTGTGGACCATGAGTCTGAGGGGGCTGCTCTTTGCAGTTGTTCGTCAGCTACGAGGCAGCGAGGTGCGAAGGGCCCGTCGGTATACCCACCCGATTTGAGGTGGACGCCATCCCGGCGAGGCGAGAGGCGGTTTCTGGCCTGGGTATCAACTTATTCGAACAACTCGGACGGCCTCTGAGCGAGACGACATTGATGGGTTCGGCGAGACAAGATCGGCCAACAAATACGTACCACAATGCGCTTACAACCATTCAAAAAAACAGAAGCGTACACATAGAGCTAGGCTGGCTAGATGATTTTGTTTCTTTAGCGAAATGTACAGAAATTCATATGCGTGCATGGCTGCGCCGTGCAGCATGCAACAGACCTTTTGATGAATCAGCCCACCACCAAGACAGTAACAATGGGCCCCAAGCCCAAATGTAAAGCGAAGGCAACATTCGCTTTGGATGAATCAGCCCACCACCAAGACAGTAACAATGGGCCCCAAGCCCAAATGTAAAGCTAATTGATTCATCAAAAGGTCTGTTGCATGCTGCACGGTGCAGCCATGTCGGCTGAGAACTAGTCAGACCCAAAAGAATTGCATGGTTAGTGCGTGGAATGTGCAATTGCCAATCTTGACAGAAGTTAAAAATACATTATTTCTTACCAACAAATGATTACAAACCCTTTTTTTTATGTTGACTAAGTGTCATGTTCCCATCATCCATCTATAGCATCTCTTTACATAATGGTGTGAACAATAGAGGGTTTCAAGAGGTGTGTGTGATGGTCACCGGTAGGTGAATGTAAGAGAAATACATTGGCATTCTGTTATGACTACATGTTTGCAAAATTACATGAAAAGTATAAACTATTGCTCTTTCCCTCCACTGGATGGTGTTGTCGTTGGAATCTTGGAATATTTACGTGTGGAGAAAGAAACTTGAGGGCCCGTGGCAATAGTTCCCATCTCATCAAGAAACAAATGCTAGCAATAAGATCAACTTTATGCTGATGCAGTTGACTGAATTCTGAAATGCCTGTTATGTATCTACTTTACGAGCAGAACCACCTTAGTGGCTTAGTTCATTGGTATCTTTACGCCAGATTATTTCTTATCTAATAATCTTAATACTAAATTAAAATTATCCTAGATCGCAGGAGCCAGATCAAATAAAAACGGCAACAAGAGATATTCTGTGATCCGACACCTACCAAATACAAAATCATATTCCTAATCATCATGTACCAATATAAATAGAGATTACCTATTGTGTTTCCTCGCTCATCAATCCTCACCAGCGGCGTCAATCCGGCACCACGACGAATCGGCGACAAGGTTTGAACCGTCGCCAAGGTCTCTGCCGCCATCGATCCCATCCGTCAATGCTGCTCCGGGATCGGCGTCTGCCGCTGCGGCGTCATCGCCGGCCTCGCGCAAGGCGGCGGAGGTCTGGCTCGATATGCGCCATCCGCAAGGCGGAGGAGGTCTGGCTCGATACGCGCCATCGCGTGAGAGTTCGAAGGGCCGGAGGGCGGTGCACCGGAGGGCCGTAAGGCGAGGGCGTGGCGCGGGAGGTCCGGTCGTGGGAGCGAGTCGGCGGCGTTAGGAGCGGGAGGGGGCGTGGGGAGCAGGCGGCGGGGATATGGGTGCCGTCAGGCCGTGGGAGAGCAGCCGGCGGTGTGTAGCCCGTGGAAGAATGATGGGAGCTGAGGAGAATTAGGGATGGGAGGTAGCGAGGTCAACGGAGCAGAGAGCCAGAGAGTGATGCTGGGACACTTTTTGTCGTCTTCTTTTTTACCCGCTTCCAGAGTAGACTGTAGACTTGTCCATGCCACTGCTTCCCTTTCCCTTCGGCCCAGTCTAAACACTTAACTAGATACATCCGTATCTAGATAAAGTTGAGACCATTAATATGGATCGGAGGGAGTACAATATTTGTCTCCGTTTGATTTTTTCGTGCTTACAGAAAATCCCGTTATTAAGTAAAGAGGTGCAATGAGAGAGTTATACATTTGTGTTCTTTATATACAAATTCTATATTGCCATATTTATTTTATTTTTATTTCCGCTTTTGTAGATCGTGGCTGTGACAGAAATTGATATTATCGACGCTCCGAAAGAATCTACCGACATAGAATCCAATGCAATGATGGTGGAAGAGACTGAAAACTCAACAAGTTCTACACAATCAAAAGTGGTGAGAATTGTATTTTTTATTTTAATATATAAATGTTCTATATATCCATATTATATTTCGATGTATGTTTCAATTCTGTAGATCATGGACCAGATCGAAATAAATAACGCCGACACTACTAAAGAACCAACCGACATAGACCCGAATGAGGTGCTGGTGGAAGAGACTGAAAACGCAATGAGTCTCACACAATCAAAAGAGGTGTGTACTAAGAATTGTCTTTTTTCTATGCATACAAAAATTTCTGTTTGATCATCCGCTTTTTCTAGAGCGATTTCATAATTTGATTGTCTTGCTCACATAAAATTTTATGTATGTTGTTATAGATGGGATCAACCGAGGTTCCCATGGAAAATATGGTGGATACTAAGGTTGATTTTACAGAAATTAAGGAATACATCATGTCCTTCCCAGCAAAAACCATATTGGTGCGGATCCACGATGCTTGGTTGACACGTGCAGATTTGGAATGTTTGTTACGTGATGGTAGATGGTTGGATGGCGACATAAGTTAACATTTCCGCATACAATCAAACTTATGTGCATAAAAATGTGTAATTATTTGTTATAACGTTTGCTTCAAACTATAGGTTATAACCGCATATATTTACTACCTGCGGACTCAGGAACATCTACTTAAGAGAGCGGGTGGATATGCATTTTTAGAGAATATGCATATTTCTGGAAAATTAAAACGAGATGGTGAAATTTCTATAAGTCAGATCATCCCAATATTGTACGACGAACTCTTAATTATCTAGAACATGACATGGTAAGACTATCTAGATAACTTTTTGGGTTTAATTTATTATTAGTTCTGGTATGACTTGCATTATTTTTGTCAGCTCTTCGTCCCAATTAATGTGACACAATTCCATTGGTATCTATGTCATATCGATGCCAAAAAATGTTGGATACAAGTATTGGATTCGTTTGGTTCTAGGGTGAGCCGATCCGACCTACATTTTACGGTGATAATTTACTACAGTCGTACTCATCTTTCCTTTTTGAATAACATTTATTTTCTACATATTATCATGCTCTATTACATTAACAGCTTGAGGGCTCGAGAATCACTTTATGATTGCTTCTCAAATGAGTGAATTTGACATAGGTGATAAGTGGGTGGACCTTCGAGTAACTCAATGGCCAATATTTGAGTGTGTTCATGAGCCGATACAATCAGATGGGTAAGTTAAAAACTTATTATATGATCAAATATGAATATGAATAATAACATGGATACTTAATTTATGTACGATAATTCCTTATATGTACCGATTTATATAGAGCAGTGTTTTTTAAAAATATTGCAGCTCATCATGAGGCTTGTTCATGTTGCAATTCATGGAATACTTCACGGGTGAAGGTCTTGCACATGCCGTAACACAGGTATTTTCAAAGGAATCACCAAAGTAGATTCATATGAAATACATTGTTACAATCAATTAATTCTAATTAATACTTTGCAGGAGGGTATCAAAATCTTTAGGGAGCATGTAGCTATCGCTCTGCACGAATCTGTTTTGAACGAGATAAAAGGAACACCAGAATATCCAAAAGATGTGTCTAATTCTGATGGATCTAATTCTGATGTTATGATGGTGGAGGATCCGAATTGATTATATTTGCCTGATGAAGTTGAAGATAAATGTCCTACTCCAGTCCACATCATGCCCACAGACCCACACGAGTTATATAATGGGCTTTGCAAGCAAATAATGTCGATTCAAGACGCCAAGTCTTTGGAGTAAGTTTTTTTTTAACATGTTGCGTACTCCAAAGTTTTAATATGAATTGCTATGATTTCATAACTCTTAACATTTGTGTTGCAGAAAGGAATGGGTGCGGAGCTCCAAAACTTATCCAATAGGTTTGAGTCTTAAGAAAATTCAGGATATAATTAGGATGGACCAGCTGGTAGAGACTGATGTGCACTTTATGGATCTACGGTTTTGTGTAAGTTGCTATAATCACGTATTATCATTGGTATCACCGTGTTTCTAAATAGTTTTTTTTCTTAGACGGCAATGGTTGATTCCACACGAGGTGACAAGTGGCGCGTAAAGCCAAATGTTCAGTCGCTGGCAACGTTGTTCCATAGCTGGCCTGAGATAGACTTCAAAATCTCATCACGCAAATTGGTAAAGATAGTTCACTTGTCCATCGTTGTCATGTTTCATTTCTTTCTAATGATTGTCCATATGCAGGTTTTTCTTCCGTATGCATCCATCAATCACTTCATCTAGTTTTCCATCGACAAGCACACATCTCGTGTATACGTTTTGGATCCTCTTTCTGTATCGCCGTTGCTGGAGAGTAAAATGATGCGATCTCACAGCCTGGAATTGAAATTACAAAGAATTTCATTCTACCTAAACGATGCGCTCGCATTAGCACAACCCGACTGGGATTCCGATATCTTTTTCTGTCCACGTAGATCACCGGTTGGTATTCCAAAAAGTTCATCCAGGTGACTATCTTACGAGATAAACTTAAGTGTTTTACTTTGTCTATTTACTATTCAACATAATGATGAGGCATTCATCTACAGGAATTTGTCTGGTTATCTTGTTTTTTACATTATGCTCTCATGGAATGGTAAAGACTTGGTTCATCCAGTATGCACGGTGCGTATTTACATTGCACATTTTTATTATTTCCTCATGAAATATTCGAGCTAATGACAAGTACTGTTTGTGTAGGATGGTTTTAAGCTAAGCAAGAAATTTTTGTTGCACTTGCTCAAGTACCATGAAAATGAAGCGCAAGACAACATCTCTGACATTGTACGACAATATCTAAATAGCATCGAGGAGTAGATATTAGTCGGGTGCTTATTTCACGTTCGAACCGATGTCAAATTATACCTTTTGTCGACATACACTACAAGCGAAGTAGAATTTTATTGTTTTTTTAAATATCTTGTGGATGTCTTATTCTTACACATGAATGTTCGCATGTATTATATTGACAAACATTACGAAAAAAATAGGATCCATAGCAACGCACGGACATTCAATTAGTTTTGGTAGAATGGGAGGGAGTACTTGGTACCAGAGTGTGCCTCACGTCTTGTTTTAGCTGATTGTAATCCTGAGAACTTGCCTGTGGCAAGATGGTTAGGAGGGTGGTTGTACCCCCAGCCCACCAGAGTTCAAACCCCAGGTTTGACGCTGGTGTTTCTCATTTAAGGCGGAATATTCTTCAGTGGGAGGCGACGTTCCCGTCGACAGCGAGGCGCCCGTGGTGACTTCGTCAATCTCAAGACTCGACCCGCCTACTCGGTCTATCGGAGGTGCTCATAGGGGTAGGGTGTGCGTGCGTGCGTTCATAGGGGTGAGTGTGTGCGCGTGTATATGAGCGCTTGCGTTGTACTGTGTTTAGCAAAAAAAAAAAAAAAAAAAAAAGCTGATTGTAATCCTGTAACTGAGGAATAAAATGCTCGATGATTCCCTGAAAAAAAACTTCAAGGACACGTCTGAAAAATATCAGTCAAGTTTTTTCTTTACATAAAAGATTGTCAGAGAGGTTGACTGGCCGTGCCCTGTGCGTGGCGAGCCCGAGCGAACACCTCGCGGGGGAACCAGCCACTCGTTCGTCCCCCCACGATCCCCGAAGCTTCCCGCCGAAGGATGTGTTGGTATACGGCTCTCGCCGCCGCGCCCGTGGCCGGAGCACGGTGGCCTCCGACCTCACCCCGCCGCAGCTACCTCCGCCGAGGAAGCTCCATCCGGGCAGAGGCGCCTCCAGGGGGCGAGGCGCGGCGGAAGAAGGTCGCCGTCGCCGGCGCCGGGTGGGCGGGCCTCGCCGCCGCGCACCACCTCGTCAAACAGGTCTGCTCCCGCGCTCTGATGCCCGACTATTCCTCCCACGTTACTGCCTTCGATTCGTAGCGCGCACGCTCTCGCGTGATTCCTGGCTGCGCATCATCAGCTTATCGCGCGCTAATGGGGCGGGTGCTCACTGTTTCTGTTCATCAGGGATACGAGGTTACTCTTTTCGCCGCGGACAGCGGCCCGACGGAGGAGGTCGGTCTCAGAGGTATTTCAGCTTCCATTCCGTACACCGTCTACTTTGTTCGGCCATTACTGATTGTCCCCGTAATTTTACTTGTTCGGCCATTACTGATTGTCCCCGTAATTTTCATCGTGACGTTGCACCAAGGGTTCTGGTATCCATACCGAAACGTTTTCTCCCTAGTTGATGAGCTGGGGATCTCCCCTTTCACGGGGTGGACTAAAGCGGCGTACTATTCTCCACAAGGACTTGCAGTAATATCTCTTTCTCTTGTTTTATTCAGTGAACTGAATTCTGTCGACTTGAACATGCTAAAATTTTGATGCGCATGGATACACCTAAGTTTCTGGGGCTTCGCCTACTTTTCTGCATCATAATACTTGTTGCTTCTCTGCATTCGGTATCTTTGGATGGCCCAGTGTTTATTTTTAGTAGCTTCCTGCTAAGGCTGTAAAAATGGTAAAACAGAAATAAAATTTTCTTCTAAACTTAGCCAAAGGCCTCAAGCTACATTTGAGGATATATTAGTGATTTTAACAAAGCTCCTGATGATTCTGACAAGTCCTTATGGTTTGGGCAATTCAGATTCAAGTCTTTTTTTGTACGATTTGTTTCTTATAATGGACGTTAGCGGAAAATTTCCCAAAAAATCATGTCCAGAATAGCATGTATCATGTCATTTACATTGAACTCTAATGCGGATTTGAATGATTTTTGTGCCGACATCCGTCCTGAATCCTGAAACATCTTTTTTCTGATCTACTCCCTCCGTACCATAATATAAGATGTTTTAGGTATTCCAAGTCCTGGAATACCTAAAACATCTTATATTATGGTACAGAGGGAGTAAATGCAGGTCGAATTCCCCGTTTTCCATGACCAGCCTCGATTGCCAGCTCCCTTTGGAATATTTGCGTATCCTGAAGTATGGTTGCTGGCGTTAAATATTTGTGCTGCTCACCATTTTTTGCAGTTCTAGATACCTCACAATATCATGAATTTTCTCTGTTACAGTTCCCTAGTCTTCCTTTGATTGATAGGTTGACATCAATTCCTGTCCTATCTGCAGGTATAGTTGTGCATATGTCCAGCTCTGTTGTTAACAAGCTCACTTCTGACGACTTTCCTTTGCTTTTGTCTAGTAATTGACTTCGACAACACAGACACTGCCTGGAGGAAATATGATACAAGTGAGGAAATTTGATTGCCTACTGTCTTAAATTTTCAAGAGAACGATATTCACTTCTTTTAATCTGCTAGTTGTTTCATAGTAAATCACTTCTGCCTCATGTTCCTGTGACAGTCTTATCGTTCTGAAATATGAGTCATCTTCCGTACAGTGACTGCAAGAGAGCTTTTAAAAATGTTCGGGTGCTCTCAAAGACTATACAAGGAAATTTTTGAACCGGCTATTCAGGCTTCCCTGTTTGCTCCTGGGGATGTTGTATTATTATATGCTCTCTCATCAGGTTCCTTCCTTTTCTTACCCCTGTTTCTTACTGCTTTCGTTAAAATGTTTAACCATTTTTCCTAATGATCCCCCAAGCCATAATGTTAATTGCTTTAGTAGTTTTTAAATCTCAAATATAATTCGTTTAATTTTGAGGCACTTTTGTTCCTATTATGCCTTTGATTAACTTCATCGACAACTGAGTTCTTCTTAACCCTGTTCCATTTCCTTTTCGAATGGAGCCCACCTAACTTTAATTAAACTGGTCGACTTTTATTCCCACATCTCTTCTTTTTTGATGCTGCACAGATGCACTCTCATCATTTCTCTGTTTAATACTATCTGTAATTGATTTCGTCACCAATGTTCCGACATGTGACTACCAAATAATACTGGAGAGCAAAGCAAATAACAAACATACTTTACTAAACTAAATGACTCAGTATTCATCAAAGATCCAAGTTACAACCTAAATAACTCAAAGACCATTTTGAGGGACTTAATAACAGATCCTAACGTTTTTTTAACATTGCCAGAATGCCACGTTGGGTGGCTTCTTCGAGAAGGATATCGCTTTCACCATATTATATATCTCTACTCAAATTAAATAAGTAAACATTGTCCGGTCGTCATCCATGCCATTGTCATTACTGTGAGAACAGAATGGGGAGACACCTTGCACTTAAATGTGAGAATGGTTTTTCCAAAACCGGGTGTATTGGGTCGGTTTCTCTGTGCGGGCTTGTTTAGTTCGGGTGTTAACGGGTTGATTCTGACAACAGTTAAGTTTAGTTCGGTTTTGTGTAGCAAATGGTTGGGTATAATCAGGTATGGGGTTGAATAGTAATGGGTCCAAACAGTTTAACCCGTGGTTCGTATCTGGTTTGTGAGATTAGTTTAGTCCTGTTTGCTCTGCTTGCTCGTTTATGACTGCATCCGGCGATGCTCGCTGCTCGCAGCCCCTCCTCCGCGATGTCAGCGCGGCGATATTTGTCTCCCCCACCGATGAGCACGTGCTAGCAACAGGCTGAGGCTCTAGCAGACAACGATGTTTGGGCGCGAGCCATCGGGGCCGGAGATGAGGTCGAGGAGCATCCGCCGTCGGGGCCGGCGTGCTCCAGTCAGCCGCAGGGGCGCGATGGTGGTCCGCGGCACACGACTCCACCCACCTCGGGGATGTACTTCTCGCAGTCGCACGGCGGCGGCGGTGAAACGGCCGACGGCGAGGCCTGCCTCGCCACGTTGCAGGACGAGAACACCAGATGCTCTGCCAATCAAGATTCAGCTGCTCTCATGCCATAGCGAATTGAGAAGCAAGTTGTAAAGAGGATTAATTGATCTGTTAATTTGTTTTGGATTGGGGCTAATTGGTTTTTGATGGGACGACGGCCGGCTGGCCTTCACGGCTTCACCCAGGAGAGCGTCGACTTCCAGCACCGCATCGTCCAGCGCTCCGGGCTTGGCGAGTACGCGTACCTGCGTGAGGCGTTGACCCATTAGATCAAACGGTTTCCAACCGGTTCTAATAAATGGTTTTAACCGATATATGCACTAGGTTTAGTTAGGTTTGGGTGGAAAGATTGAGTGAGTTTGGTTTTGGTTGGGTTGATATTTTTTTTGAATCGGTTTAGTTTGGGTTTGGCTGACGGAAATATTCGCGCAAGTTAAGTTGGGGTATGGGCAGTTCTCAAACCATCCCCAGGTTTACTTGCACTCCCTACTTCACCTGGACTACATCACTATCCTTCAAAGAGTTAAAATGACTTACACTGTGACTCCTAGGAAGTATGTATTTGCATTGTGATTTCTCATGAATTTCCCATTTTACAGGAAAACTCTGATTTTCTGTTGTGCCGTGGGGAAGTAGAACATACAATTTTCCCCCCTTGGCTAAAATCACTGGAACTGAAAGGCTTAAAATTCATTGCAAATAGAGTTCCAACAAGTTTGATGATAAATAAGGACACCGAATGTGTCTCTGGAGTTGTCTGTGGCAAGGAGGTATATGACGCAGATGCATTTGTTTTGGCCACTGGACTCTCACCTCTACAATCTATAGTTCGGAACAGGTAACTAATCCTGGAGTGGTCATTCCATGCCTACTGGGCCAGTTTTGCCTTAGATGCCTACATTTAGTTGCTTTGAGATATAAGATTGCTCTGAAAATATATGTTATTTGTGGAGCCATAGGTTTCACAAATTCCAATCTATATTAAAAACTATTTATGAGCTTTTATGACCACCACATTTTATGTAGTCCGTTTCTACAGTCACGACAAGAATTCACCGATCTTCTGTATCTGTCAACAATTGACGTGATCTCCGTAAAATTGTGGTTTGATAAAAAGGTAAGTGCACCATACACTTTATCGACTAAGGATAATGTTCACGATATGCTCATGATACAATTCTGTGATATATAAATGACAGGTCACAATTCCAAAGGTTGCTAACATTTGTTCCAGCTTTGATGATTTATCGGGCTGGACATTCTTTGACCTTACCTCTATATACGATGATTACAGTGACGAACCAGGAACAGTTGTGGAGGCTGAATTTGTATGTTCAACTCATAATCAACCAACTCTATACTAACAGAGAGCATGTTAGTATAGAGTTGGTTGATTATGAGTTGAACATACAAATTCAGCCTCCACAACTGTTCCTGGTTGAGCATGTTCTGACATAATGTATCTTAATCTTGGAAATATCATTTTTTTTGCAGCATAATGCTAGCCATCTGTTGCCACCGAATGATCAACAGATTGTTTCTGAAGCTTCATCACGCCTTATTAAATGCATACACGATTTTGAGGGGGCCACTGTGATTCAACAATTGGTCAGAAGATCTCCTAGATCTGCAATGCACTTTCTTCCAGGTAGATATAAATTTTATCTTACCGCAATGTATGTTCATAGTCACTATAAATTGTACTTATGGATATATTTTTTGTGGTAGGAAAAAGCGTATGTGACTGGACTTGAAGCTGCTAATATGACGGTGGACTATTTTGGTGATGGAGACTTTGCTAAAATACTTGCAGTGGAAGGAGATGAGCCTCATATAGAGACAGCACGTGATCTCAACAGAAGAGCCAATGAACTAAAGACTCAGATTCCTTTCTCAGAGTTTTTTCTCCAATGAGATGATTGAAATTTTTCTAGACCATCACCAGTGCTATCATCATACAACTCATACATAAAAGGTGAGCAACTGTCACTCCCTTTGGTTTGTTCATTAATTTATTTTTTCCAGTGGCATAATTGTAATTTTCCTAGACAGTGACCAGTGTTATTGTCATACAACTTATCAATAAAAGGTCAGCCAGTTCTCATTTTTATTTTATTTTCCCATTTTTTTATTTGTATCACTTTATTGAAGTATGGGTCTTTCTTTTGTGGAAGGTATTATTAATGCATAATAAATCTTATGATGGAAAAAAGTGTTATGGAATATGGCGACATTGCTTGTCTATATACAATTATACATAGCGACATTGCTTGTCTATATACAATTATACATACACAATAGCAAAGCAACTTGCTCCTGAGTTGTACTTTACTTTTTTTTAAGGCCTGAGTTGTACTTTACAGTTCGCTTATCTTCGCAGTATATATTGAAACATCTATACAACTCCATTCATAAAGAGGCCCAAGTTTTCTCAGGTATATATTCCTTTCCTCATCATTTCCACAAACTCTTCATAGTCGATATTCCCGTCCTGTGAATTTAACAACGACAGTGGTTAAATATGTTCAGATGGCGCTAAGATGGAAAAAAAAAGCTCACCTTGTCTTTGTCAACTTCATCCAGTACTTCTTTAATATTTGCATCATCACCCATTCCGTACTCTGTCATGGCTTGTTGAAGTTCGTCTCTTGATATGTACCTACAGTTATTATTATTCATATTGTCTATTACTAGGAAAAATTGCGCGGCGTGCGATAAAATTTAAATTTGGAAATATTCTTATTTTTAAAAGTGTGGAAATTTGAAAATCATTGAAATGCAAAGAGAGAATACGTTCGGAAAATCACTCCGATTTTGGGAGATGTCGCGTGGTAAAATTTAAATTTGGAAATGTCATTTTTTAGAAAGCGTGGAAACTTGGGAAATTATTGAATTTATATTAGATGGTTAATTTAGCTCAATAATTAGAGTAAATACATTATTTGAGAATTTTTAAAATTTAATTTAAATCCAATCCATGATTAGAGGATATGAATTTGGTTTTTTTGCAAATAATGTTTAGAGGAAGTGCATTTAATTTTTTCTTGAAATTTTTACCAAATTGGAATTTTAAAACATACTCGTTGGTTGGCATTAAATTTTTTCTGGAAATATGTTTATTTTTTGTCATAAGTAGCTTCTGATCAGTTGCATATGTTTTTTATATTTCTGAAATTCAATCTATGTTGAAGGATGTGAATTTGTTATTTTTTGCAAATAATGTTTAGAGGAAGCGCAATTGGATTTTCTTGAAATGTTGATCAAATTGGAATTTGAAGACATGTTTGTTTTCTTGTCATGAGTAGGTAGTATATTATATATAGATAGATTTATTTTTTCCGATCGTTCGGATGTTTTATGCATATTTCGCCGCGCTCGTGCGATAAAATTTAAATTTGGAAATATTCTTATTTTTTAAAGTGTGGAAATTTGAAAATCATTGAAATGCAAAGAGAGAATACGTTCGGAAAATCGTTCCGATTTTGGGAGATGTCGCGTGGTAAAATTCAAATTTGGAAATGTCATTTTTAGAAAGCGTGGAAATTTGGGAAATTATTGAATTTATATTAGATGGTTAATTTAGCTCAATAATTAGAGGAAATACATTATTTGAGAATTTTTAAAATTTAATTTAAATCCAATCCATAATTAGAGGATATGAATTTGGTTTTTTTGCAAATAATGTTTAGAGGAAGTGCATTTAATTTTTTCTTGAAATTTTTACCAAATTGGAATTTTAAAACATACTCGTTGGTTGGCATTAATTTTTTTTTGGAAACATGTTTATTTTTTGTCATAAGTAGCTTCTGATAAGTTGCATATGTTTTTTATATTTCTGAAATTCAATCTATGTTGAAGGATGTGAATTTGTTATTTTTTGCAAATAATGTTTAGAGGAAGCGCAATTGGATTTTCTTGAAATGTTGAACAAATTGGAATTTGAAGACATGTTTGTTTTCTTGTCATGAGTAGGTAGTATATTATATATAGATGGATTTATTTTTTCCGATCGTTCGGATGTTTTATGCATATTTTTTCGGTGGACGAAATGGACAAAATTGAAAGGTGCTTAAAATTTTGGAATATTCAAATTTGAATTTTTATCGTGTGACATGATTAATCACCATTTATTTTTTTGTGGCCAATTTGATATATTTATTTTTATTGTCGTAGTGGGTATATTTAAATTTGAATTTATTGATATTACAGCATTTAACAGGGAAAAAAATGGGAAAAGAAAAAATCTGACGCGTGGGCCCTCTGTGACGTCATGATGACGTCACAGTGGCCAGAAGAGGCTGGTTCGGCCGCGGCGGCGTGGACCTCGCCGGCGGCGCGTCACCGCGTCCTGGGACGCGAGCGTGCGCGCGGCGAGCGCGCCTGGTCGCGGGGCTCCCGTAGGCGGCAGCGCCGCCCATTTTAGGTCGCCGGAGCGGCCGCGGCGACCTGCGGACACGCCGGCGTCGATTACGGCGATGGCGTGGCATTCCGGCGGCTGATCTGCGGTGAGGTGGTGGAGGCGGCGACGGCGGAGCGTCCGGTGGCGGTCGATTCATCTGGGGAGGGCCGTGGCGGCGGCGACCTCGGGCCGTCGCGCGAGAGAGGAGGAGAAAGGGGGTGTGGCGGCGTTTTGCAGGGAAGCCCCTGTGGTTTCTCAAATTTGCAAATTAATCCTTTTACGTGCAAAGTTTAGGACTGTTCCGCTATTTCCAGTGAGCGCAGGAGGCTTTTTGTAAAAAATGGCATGTTGACCGTCCAGTGGTCGTCCGATCCGCGATCGACGGCGCGGAGAGGCACGGGCACTGCTGAAGCGCGTTACTGTAGATAGCACCTCACATCTACAGTGATTGTCGACGTGGGCTAATCTGGGTCGTCCGTTTGTCCGATCGGACGGCTGTCGAATGCGGGTGACGTGGCCGGGTTCCTGGGAGGCTGAAACGCTCAGCTTTGATATATTGATAGATTAATACCTGCTGTCTATTCTCAGTGGGCAGTCATATTTTTTGAAACTTGTTAACTCCCCGGCACACACACAGACACAAACCAGTTAACCATCACACACCCGCCCTTGAGTTGTTAACTCCCAAGCAGAAAATAATGCAAGAACAGCATGGATTATCATGAATTTTTATACATTAAATAACATGATTGGTATGTGACTTGGGTTCAGAAGTTTAACATTGGTTAACTGTATCACTCTTAATCTACGGTGATGCACGCAAGATAAAATATATTTGTTGGTTAGCGCAATTAGTATTACCCGCTGTTGTCTTTGTCGAAGTGTTGAAATGCAAGGAGCAAATCCTCCTCCTTTTCCAGCTTATGTTTATTCATCATAGCAGTCAGGAATTCCGTGTAATCTATGCTGCCACTTTTGTCTACATCAACCTGAATCATAGTATGGTCAGTGAAATCTTCATATACTTAACTTACGGTGAAGAGTGAAACAAAAGAAAAAGGATCTTACTGCTTCCATAAGCTTTTGAACCTCTGCTTCACTAATCTTTGATCCTAACTTTGTCAAACCAATCTTCAGCTCTTCAACTGTGATTGTACCACTCTTGTCTGTATCCATGTTATTGAACAACTGTTTCAGGCCCTTGATTTCCTCCGGTGATAGGTTCTCTGCAATCACCTTGAAATGAAATGAAAGGAACAGTGCGTCAGCTTAATTATACTATGACAAAGTAGCAGTCATCTTTGTCAAGGAGGATTCACCTTAAGCGCTAGTTGTTTTAGCTTGTTCATTGCCTTGAATTGCTTCATTCTTAATAGGACCGCGCTATCGATAGGTCTGTCAGATGCACCACCTTCTTTGAGCCATGGATGTTCTGCACACGAAGACGTTGATTTACCAGGATGACGTATAAACTATACAAATGCAGAAGAGATCCATATTCATAACCCCAGACGGTGTACTACCTAGGGCCAGTACTGCAGTAACACGCTTCTGGGGATCTCTATTTAACATTTGTCTGATAAGATCTTTTGCACTTTCAGATATCGTCGGCCACGGGCTGCTACTGAAATCAACTTCACCCACCAGTATAGCATCAAATATGCCTTTCTCCGTTTCTGCTCAGATTTGCAAACTGCAACATTTAGCTCTGCGACATACAAAATGTAGTATGTTAAGCTGAAGATGTATGCAAATCTACCTGCCCAGAAAGGCGGTAACCCACATAGAAGAATATACAAGATCACTCCGACGCTCCAGACGTCGATCTCTTTCCCATAATTTTGATGCAAAACTTCTGGCGCCACATAGTATGCAGTTCCTACGATGTCCTTGTACACTTTTCCTGCATTTGTTGGGGGAAAATGCGATATATGGTTACATGCAATGCTGAGCTGAATTGTTAATGCGAATTCTTCTTCCTCGAATTATGGTCGACTCAATGAGACTGTAGTCTGAAAGACTCTGAATAATGTGGCAAATGATGGAAAAGATTGTGGCATGGTGCTTACCTTCTTCGATGAAGACGGAGAGACCGAAGTCGATGGCCTTGAGCGGCGCGTCCTCGGCGGGGCTGGCGAGCAGGAAGTTCTCGGGCTTGAGGTCCCGGTGCATGACCCCCATGAAGTGACAGACGTGGACGATGGTGAGAATGTCCCGGCACACAGCGGTGGCCTGGCGCTCGGAGTAGCTGCCCTTGGCTTTGATGCGGTCGAAGAGCACCCCGCCGGAGCAGAACTCCATGACGAGGTGCACGCTGTCGGTGTCCTCGAAGGCGCCCCTGAACTCGGCGATGTTGGGCTGGCCGCTGAGGTGCTGCAGGATGGTGACCTCCCGGCGCATGTCCTCCACGTCGGCGCGCCGCACCAGCTTCCGCTTGGACACCGACTTGCAGGCGTACTTGAGCCCCGTGGCGCGCTCCGTGCACAGGTACGTCGTCCCGAACCGCCCGCTCCCCAGCTTCCGCTCCAGGTTGTACTGCGAACGCACGTCCGCCATCGGCCGCTGCAGCACAGGCCGGATCGCCCCGCGGGACATCGACCCCGGCAGGAGGCTCGGCAGCGGCGGCCGGCCGGACGACGGCTTTGGTGCTGCCGGCTTCGGGAATGTCGGCCGCTGTGACGCCGACGGTGGCCGTGGCGGCTTACCGTGCCCAGCCGTTGCCGCCGGCTGGTTGCCGAACGACGGCGGCCTCTCGATCGTCCCTGACGTGATGGGTATCTCGTACGTCTTGGTGAAGCAGTTCCCCATTGTCCTTTCTTTTGCGGTGGCCTTGCTTTTCTTGGAGGAGCTGAACTGGGAAGGAATGAGACGGAGGTTTTGAAGCGGGGTTTTTGGGCGAGGCGGGAGCTGCTTGACCGATGAGGCTGATATGCCTGTCCCCTTCGCTGTTTGCTTTTGGTCCGGGGTTTGAGCTTTACTAGATGACCCGTTTGCGCCGCGGGCGCAAAAGACGGAAGCGAGAATGTATTTTAGGCCTAAGTTTTATGTATTTTAGGCGAGAATGTTGTAGACTTTATTTGCATCACTTATCATGGGATTTCTCATAGCTAAATCTGATTATTTGGCTACACATGTGGATTTCTGTGTGAATGTAGTACTGTTGATAATGTTTAGTGTCATGATCAAACAATACCATATAGTACTGCAGGGATACCCTAAAACCATAAGCAATTCTGTTTATTCTCTCTGGCAACACCAAAATAACAGCTGGCTTATTCTATCCAGCAAAATTCTGCTGGTTCCATCAGTAAGCTCTCTAGCTTGTGTTTGCTTGAATCTAATACATTATATCCCAATGCAATTATTAACCAAGCAACTCTTTCTCGAAAAGTTCCATGATTCCAGTTTGGAATTCAATCATATTACAATAATCTGGAAAGAAGGAAATGCACACTCTTAATCAGAATAATGATGGGAAGCCTTTCTTGGTTTCTGCAAGACAAATAACGAAGAAACAACAAGATAAGACTTAATACAGTTGCGGAAACGGCACCCATGCTATTAGGTATGCTCTATGTTGGGTAGTTAAACAAACAGAGTTTACATAGCTGGGTAGCAGCAACATCAAAAGGCAATCAAATTCCTTGTAGGCAAGGAGTCTACTGGTGCCAAAAACTAAGCTAGGTGAAGTTGTATCATCGATATGCAGTGTCCGGGGTGATCTCCATCTTAAGCCTTGTCTTTTCCATCGCCGATGTTCTGGAGTAATGAGAAGATAGAAAATTTAGTCTATGCTTCGTGCATTTTCATAGACATGCTTTGCATAGCCTGTTCAAGAACAGTTTTCTTGCAAATGCAGACATGTTTAGCTACAACCTGCAAGTATCAAGAAAGAGGATTAATAGATACTCCCGATGAAACCTACGCTGACGCTTGGTTTTCATGGGTACAATACAACTACACAAGAACTTGTCACACCCGGTACCGTGGACCGTGGTCAAGGTGGGCCTGGGCTTCATGGGCCCGCATTACCGATGGATGCCACCAAAAGGGAGCAGCCACGCCTGGCAGAGGACATGGAAGAACAGAATAGAACACGGGTCGTTCCCGTCCTCTCTCCCGTCCCCTTCCTCTCCGGCAGCTGCCCAAGCGGCGATCTCCTCCGGTGGCCGCTCTCCACAAGCGGCGGTATCCCGAACCTCACGCCCCGGTGATCACCGACGGCAACGGGGTGTTACAGTGGTATCAGAGCTAGCAAATCCTCCACCGAAAATTCCCCACAAAAAAAATCCCCAAATCCCGCTTCGATTTGATCTGGAAGCGATGGAGGTGGCGACAACAACGACGGAGGCGCACCTGAGCGCCATCCACCAGAGCTTGCTGCAGATCAGCGCGACGCTGGGTCGCATGCTCACCTATGGCTGCGTCAACGCCACCAGCAGCCCAGACGCGATGGTGCCCGCCAAGTGTTCGACGGTGGGTCTCAACCCCAATATCGGCGCCGTTGAAGTGGTGGACTCATCTCAGCAGCCGGGAATCGTTTCCACAGTCAATCCTGGACTTGTGGGAGCTCCGTCGTCCTCGACCATGCAGCGGTTCGGCATCCTCAAGTCGGGCAAGCACACGCCCACCACCTGTTCGACGGGTGTCCTCGACGTCGACACTGACGCCAAGAATGCCAAGCGAGATGCAGGCACCCTACAGGCAGGCTTGTCTGTCCATGTACCATGGGACCCAGGTGTTTGCAATGATGCGTACAGCATATGCCAGGAGAAGACTGGTTCTCATTTGCATGGAGTGAGAGGTTGTGTTCTGTACGTTTGGGCACTAGCAAACCAACTCAAGGAGCTGCAACTCCCATTACAGTGCATACCCATTGAGATTGATCAGCCTTGTAGTCTGGTCATTTGGTCTATCACCATTTCATGGGATCCTGGAGGTTCAAGGTTTGCATGTTGGCTACTGAATAACAAGCATTTTGCTACATATATCGATGTGTCTTTCATGAACCAGCTGCTCCATTTATATGTTTGGGAGAATGGCAAGTCGACAGTTCATGCAATTGCGCTCTATGTTCAGTGTGGCCCGGGACTTCTAGAAAATGTTCTTGTGGTTGCAATGTTTGTTCAATTGGCCCAGAAATTGGTTGATTTGCCTGTGCTTTACATTCAAGTGATCAAAGAACAATGTGACTACACCATTGCTGGAAACAACACAGGTTACTCCATGCACAACCTGCTAATGGATTCAATGGGAAATTTGCAGCTGTTTGACTCTTATGCGATGGGAAGTGGTCTGTGTCAGTCAGGGCTCTTGTTTGCATATGTTACTGATGGTATATGTTTCACCTTCTCATGGGACCTTGGAGAGCATATATATGTTGACAGCTCCCAGCTATACACAATTGCATATGATCTGCTGGCCACAGAATGGCACGCTGGAAAGGTTCTATGGTTCAGCAGCAATGAGAATTTGGTCCATCCGTATGTAGTTGCTGGTGGTTGTTGTAGACAATGGGATTCAGGTATCTTGCAGTTTATTTACACGAGTGTGTTGTATGGCATACGACAAGATGCTCTGATGTTCTTGTTACTAACTACCGTGAAAGGAAAGGAAGCTTGGGCTGTGCAAGGTAAAAAGTCGCTGAACTTCCCTGAAATAATTCAATCCAAGCAGGCTGCTAGTATTGCCCAACCCTCTGAAAATCTCAGTTGTTACTATGAAGCTGAGATGACTCCGTCAGCAAATTATGGGTTACTTCAGTACTCATTCCATTACCTTGCTTCTGCTAGTTGTACATGCTCATTCAGTTGTTGGAGCAACTTTTGTTCGTGGGACCAAGGAGATACGGCTAGAGCAGTGATAAGAAGACATGTTTTCCAAAGAATTGCATCAGAGGGTGCTGAATATAGCATCAAATTGGGCACTCGGTCTCCAAATTTTGGAATTCAGAATTTCTTTTCAATGGCCACTTCGGCAAACAAAGTTCAGTACAAGCAGTGGGATCCAGGTGTGCGGAAGTGTACAAGCACAACAGAGCAATATGCATACGGTAACAAGTCCGTTGACATGGTTGGGCATTGGATGTTGGGACAGAGTGATGACGCTGATGTACTGCTAGATGGTAGTGAAGGTGCAGCCTGGGATCATGTGCTAGCAGGAATACGGTCGTGGAGGACATGCTTTCAGTCTTGGGTATATTCGGCATCTCAGAATACGTGCCCGGTGAACACATGCCATTGCTTGGGACAAGCAATGTTTTTTGGGGGCGGTACACTGTCACACCCGGTACCGTGGACCGTGGTCAAGGTGGGCCTGGGCTTCATGGGCCCGCATTACCGATGGATGCCACCAAAAGGGAGCAGCCACGCCTGGCAGAGGACATGGAAGAACAGAATAGAACACGGGTCGTTCCCGTCCTCTCTCCCGTCCCCTTCCTCTCCGGCAGCTGCCCAAGCGGCGATCTCCTCCGGTGGCCGCTCTCCACAAGCGGCGGTATCCCGAACCTCACGCCCCGGTGATCACCGACGGCAACGGGGTGTTACAGAACTAAAGCACGTGATTTGCACGGGGTGGAATCGGTATTACATCAGTAGCAGCACTATAGATACTCACTGCTAAAATTGCACCACCCACGAAAGGGTTACTAACATAAGAAGCCTAGGTTCTAAACGATATGTAGATATCAAAGTTGATAGGCTTATGAAAACACAAATAAATAGGATGGCAGCGTGTTTACTAAAGGCGGATGGATGGTCTCGTAGTGTTCAAGCGTCTCCGGCGTCGACTCGCGCCGAATCGCCCCTGTTTTTTCTTGATTGAGCATCGGCTCATTCGCCTCCATTGCGCAGAGAGGAAGAAGAGTAAGGGAAAGTGAGTCAACGGGCGGCGTAGATCGGGAGGGGAGAAAATATCTATCGCTACAGAGGCTGTGCAGCAACACGTGCGGCTCACGTGAGGCCGATGAGGACTAATGTTTTTGCGTTTAGCCACCTGCTTCAATATTACGAGGACCATTCTGAAAAATACAGCTGAATCGATAAGTCGATCTCTGCTGCTCGGTCGTTCCCAAATCGAGCGTCCAGTCCCAAATCCCTAAGAGGAATTTGACAAAATGACACACTTTTCCTCAGACTTTGCCCCGTAAGCATATCTTTCTCTATCTTTGCCAAAATAACACACCTTTGATTACCACTTGGACTAAATACCATGTTTCACCCTTCATTACTCTAGATCGAAGCGTAGGGCGCGTACCGACCGAAACTCTCATCCCCTCGCGTCGCCCCCCCAGGCGGCGCCAGGGGCGACCTTCCCACCGCCGCCAGTCCCTACTCTCACCGCCAGCCCTGCCGCTGCCGTCGCCGGCCTCGGCCGCGGCGGTGGCGGCACCCCTCCGCGGCCAAAAGGGCGGTCGGAGGGGAGGTTCTTCAGCTCAGTTCGGAGGTGGCCGCCCCGTGGGGGCGACGGCGGCCAGGGAGGAGGACGTCGGGCCGGCGGGCCCGGGCGGAGGCGACGGAGGTGCGGGGGAGTCCGCGCAGGCTGTGGGCGGCGGTGCGACGCGGGGCTGCCGTCGTCTGCGCTGGAGGTGGTGGCGATTCAGATGGGCTTGGCGGGCCCGATCTGGGCCCGCCGGGCCGGGCTCGTTGGCGAGCTTGTGGGGCGCTGCTCGGGCGAGGCGCGGTGGCGATGGCAAGGGTGCGGATGCTGCACCGGAGCGGGCTTGGCCAGGGGCGACGCGCGGTTGCTGGCCCTCGGCTCGCAGTGGTAGGAGGGCGAGCAGAGATTGGAGCGGGCTCGCGGATGCGAGGCGTGCGGGGCAGCGAGGACGCCCCTCTGCGGGGCACGCACGGGTGCGGGCTGCCGTTCGTGCGGGAGGAGGCGGCGGCCCCGTCGAAGAGGATGGAGGTGGTTGGCCTGGCGTGGGACAGCCACGGGGGCGGCGAGGCAGGAGGGCATGGTGCAGGGTGAAGGTTCCGGCGCGGTAGGTGGCCTCCGGCTGCCGTGCTCCGGCACCTGGGCGACGTGAAGGCCGGGGTGGCGGCCCCGGATCGATGCGGGCATGCCGGCTGCCGTGGAGGGAGGTGCCGCGGCGGCAGCGGCATGCGGTGGAGCTCGGCGGTTGACGACACGACCAGGACGCCGTCCTGCGGCTCCCGAAGCTTTGCGGTCGGGTTGAACTCCGGGCGAAAGCTCGCACGGACTTCGGTCGGTGCCGACGACGGCGGCGCCCTCGGGCGTCGTTCTCCTTCTTGTTTGCGTCGTTGTGGAGTTTTTCGACCTCGACTAACGCGGGTGGTTCCAAGAGCTCCGGGTGAAAATCTAGCTCCTCGGGAGTGGCGGCGGTGACGATCTCGTCACTACCTTCTTGGAGGCGCCGCTTTGGAGCTCTTGACCTGCGTGGTGCGACGGTTTCGCGGCGGATGTGCAAAATGGGCGTGTGGTCGTGGGTGGTGGACGTCGGGGCGGCGGCCCCGGATGGCGGTGGACGTCGAGGCGGCGGCCTCTGTCTCCCACGCTACGACAGTTCTAGGCGGCAGAGCCGTTGTCTAGCGGGGGTCTGGGTGGCGACCTGGATGGAGACTGCGCGGGCAGAGGGTTCATCGACCTGACTGGATCATCTTCGGGCAATGCGAAGGTCGATCTGGTTACTTCTCCGGGGTGGCGCCCCAATACATGGTGGGTTTGGTGGCAACCTGGATGAAAACTGCGGGGGCAGAGGGTTCGTCGACCATGATTGGATCGCTTTCGGGCAATGCGAAGGTCGATCTGGTTGTTACGCCGGGGCGGCGGCCCCGGAGCGGGTGGTGTGTGTTGTGGCGTTTGTCGACTTGGGTCGTGTGGACGACGAGTTGCTTCGTTTGTGTCATTCTTTTTTTTTTGAAAGGGAAAACAATATATATTAAGCTAGCAAGCCGCCTCATTAAAAACCTTCCAGTCCCCTTAGGTACCCTGGTAAGGAAAAGAGTGCGTCAGAAACTTGCTGCTTTAAGCATCAACAATAGTTACATCGTTTGCGAGCACAGCTCTAATACAAAAGGGAGGATCATCATGCCACACTCCATGATCTACCTCATTAAACTTTGAAAGCTCGTGAGCTGCCCTATTGGCTTCCCTAGGACAATGCGCAAAAATAACCCGAGAGAAATTACGACAAAGGAAAGAACATTCCTCATAAATAGCTGCTGCAGCTCCTAAAGAATTGCCGCCATTTTGCATGACCTCGACAACCTCAGCACAATCAGATTCTACAAGCAGCTTGTTACATCCCACCTGAGCAGCTAGAATCAGTCCATTGCGAAGGGCACAAGCTTCAGCTGTTGCTGCATCCTCGACAAATTGGAGTGTCCATCTTCCACAGGAAATAGAAGCACCAACATAGTCCCTAATGATAGCGCCGGTGCCGCCTGAACCGGTGTCAATGTCAAACGCTGCGTCAACATTCAGTTTAACGAGATCCTCAGGAGGCTTAGTCCAGCCATGTCTTACAATGGGACCTGGCAATCTTTTGTTTGCTCTCTTATAGTTCAGAGCAAGCGCCATGATCGACTGAGCCGTCCTCAATGGAGCTTGGAGCATTTCGCCATGGGTAGCTCGACGTCTTTCCCACCATAGATACCAGGTAGCCACCGCTACTAGATCACATGTACGTACCTCTGGCAGCAAAGGAGCAGTACTAGAATTGAATAAAAGGGACTCCAGGATCGGTGTCCTCCAGCTTCAAGGACCATTGCATCATTTATTTGTTGGATCAAACCCAGCCCTGTCCACACCTCCTTTACCCTAGCACACTTAAAAAACGCATGAGAAATACTCTCACAGTCAATTGAGCACAACGGACACTGACCTGAGACTTGAACGTGACGATTTGCTAGCACACCCATGCATGGAATAACCCCCAGCATCGCCCTCCACACATGTATTTTAATTTTAGCCGGAGCATGCAGGGACCAAATCAATTTCCAAACCGGATTCGCCGCCGAGGAACCAAAGACCTGGCCGGTCCTACGCAGTTTCCGACCATGTTGATGATCCCACTCCAGAAAATAGGATGATTTAACCGTGAATATCCCGTTCTTATTATGGTGCCAAGAAATGAAATCCTCCATCATTCCGACAGCTAGGGGAATTTTCAGAATTCTTTCCGCGTCTCCCTGCCAGAATATATCCCTGATCTGCACTTCATTCCATGCACGATTCTCATGATCAATCAGCTCCGACACTTTAGTGAGCACAATATTCCCCCGTCTGGTCATTACTTTCTTGTTTGGGCTGCTAGGAATCCAACAGTCCTCCCAAATATTGATGTTCTCTCCGTCGCCAACTCTCCAAATATGACCACGTTTAAATGTTTGTATACCATGCCAAATACTTTGCCATGTATATGAACTTCCTTTTTCAATTCACAATTCAGAAGATCACCTGAAGGATAATACTTTGCTCTTAGAACTTGTGCACAAATGGATTCAGGTTCCGAAAGAAGGCGCCAACATTGTTTGGACAGCATTGCCATGTTGAAACTCTCCAAATCTCTAAACCCCATCCCTCCTTGTTTTTTAGGGATACACATCTTCCACCAAGAAAACCAGTGCATATGTTTTTGTTGATCCTCATCTCCCCACCAGAATTGGGATATTGCTTTGATTATCCCTTTGCATATCTGTTTGGGAAGTTTGAACACCGACATCGCATAGACTGAAAGAGATTGAATAACAGCCTTTATTAGTGTTTCCTTACCACCGAATGATAGCATCTTCTCTTTCCACCCACTCAACAATTTTATTGCCCTATCAATTAAGTGTTGAAAGCAATCTGTCCTGTCTACCCCAACGAGGGGAGGTAGCCCAAGATATTTATCTGTAATGGCCTCTGTCATAATTTCCAAAATATTGCAGACTTCCACCCTCCTATCCACAGAGGTACACGGACTAAAGAAGATGCTTGATTTTGCCACACTTACCAACTGTCCGGATGCCGCACAATAATCATCAAGGGCACACTTCAAACTAGCCGCATTTGCACTATCTGCTTTCATTAAAATTAGAGAGTCATCGGCAAATAGGAGGTGAGAAATTGCAGGAGCCGATCTGCACACTTTCACGCCCTGTAAATTCCCATGATCTTCCTGGTAAGCAATCAAGCTTGTTAACCCTTCAGCGCAAAGCAGAAATAAATATGGTGAGAGCGGGTCCCCCTGTCGGAGGCCTCGAGTAGGAGTAAAATAATCAGACAAAGAATTATTTAAGCGGACTTGATATCGAACCGAAGTGACACAAGCCATTATCATCTCCACCCATCCGACATCGAACCCCAGCTGAATCATAATAAGTCTCAGAAATTCCCACTCCACCCTGTCATACGCCTTGTGCATATCAAGTTTCACCGCACATGTACCATAGCTGCCCACTCTCCTATTTTTTATTGCGTGGTAACTTTCAAACGCAACCAAGAAATTATCCGAGATGAGCCTTCCTGGAACAAAAGCATTTTGCATCGGCGACACAATCTCTGGTAAGAAGATCTTTAACCTAGCTGCAATCAGTTTCGAAATCACCTTGTAGACCACATTACATAAACTAATGGGTCGAAACTGAGATATGTGCTCAGGATTTTTGATCTTAGGAATAAGAACGATTGTGGTATCGTTCCAACTATCTGGAATCTTTCGAAGATTAATAGCCAACAATACCTCGTCCGTGAGGTCCTCTCCAATAACACTCCAAAATTTCTTATAGAAGACAGCATGTAGCCCGTCCGGACCAGGGGCCTTCAAATCCCCAATATTGAACAAAGCCTTCTTCACTTCCTCCCTTGTGTACTCAGCTGTAAGCGCATCATTCATAATCTGTGAGACACGCGGCTGTACCTTGGCAATGACCGCAGGATCTGGCATCTGAACCTCCGATGTAAAAAGAGTTGAGAAATAGTCTGAAGATAATTGTAGCATATCACCTTCGTCTTCTACCCACAGGCCCGTGTCATTCTTTAATTTTTTAACATGATTATTCTTCCGTCTTTTCGATGCAAAGTTGTGAAAATATGAGGTGTTCTGATCACCTGACCGAAGCCACTCAACTCTTCCTCTTTGTACCCAGTACAGCTCCTCTTTTTCCAACAAATCTTCAATTTCAATTTGGATATCCTTCTGCTTACTCAATGCATCATCATCCAATGGTCCGGACATTACATCATTAAGTTGCTTCTGTAGCTCACGTAATTTAGTTCTCGGTCCTTTTAACACTTCTTTGTCCCAGTCATGTAAAGATTTATGGACAGCCTCTGTAGCTTGCGCAAGCGACGAACCAGGGACTGATTTGGCTCGCTCCCAGGCAGCCTCAACTATTGCATCGACTGATTCCTCTCTAATCCACCTTGCCTCAAATTTTTTTGTGCCCATCGGCCTAGCATGAACAATACCAGCATGGTATTCAGTATCCACCACCAGTGGCCGATGATCGGATCTGTCAAAATTCTCATGTATTACCGCTAGTTGAGGGAAAAGAAGCGACAATGACTGTGTACCCACTGCTCTGTCAAGGCGTTCGCGTATCCTGCCCCGTCTCCAAGTATAGATGTCACCAATATACCCCAAATCTTCCAGAGAACAGTCAGACAAAACATCTCGAAAAACCTGCATGCAACGCTGGGGACGAGTACTGCCCCCCTCCTTCTCAGTCCCAAACATAATCTCGTTAAAATCCCCCCCGAGTAGCCATGGGAGGTTACTTAACTGATTTAACTCACGGATATAATCCCATGTCAAGTGTTTTCGGCCACCACTCGGCTCTCCATAAATACCAGTACAACGCCAACCCGATGGCAGTGATTCATCTATTCTGATATCAATATAGTTAGAATGAATTTTCCGAGAAGTAACATTCAGCTCATTATGCCAAAACATCAAGAGACCGCCAGCCTGACCATCACTTTCCACTACCTCCATCTGATCGAATTTCAACCGACGCATAAGATTACCAGCCTTAACTTTATTCAAATGAGTTTCAGACAGAAAAAGAATATCAGGACGAATTCTCTCCACAACTATCTGGAGAGCTCTAACTGCCGAAGCCTTCTTCATGCCTCGACAGTTGTAAAATTGGGTTTTCATTGCTCCCGGACGAACTCCTCTCGGGAGTTCGCCGATCCTATTAAGGAGGAGTTAGCTCCATCCTTTTTTGTTCGCTTGGAACGATCCTTCTCTGTACTCTCATCCACTTCGTCAGCTACAACATCATCTCCACTCATGGGCATATCGGATGGTAAAGTGTCACTCGCCACAGCTTCATTAATTCCTTCCTTCTCACCGTTACGAATAAAGAGCCTCTTCTTCAAAGCAGATTCGGAATTCACCTTGTCCAGCATGGACGTATCACCATTTTTTATTGGGCTAGTGACATTATTCTTCAAAGGATCTTCAGCCAGTACAGGGTTGGCATTAAACCTCCAGCTAGGAGGGATCTCACCACGACCTGAGAAAGAATGGCCACGCCCACCGGCTGGGCTTCTCCCACGGCCACCCTGGGAGTCACCTCGTGGTACATAACTCCTTCTACCATGCCATGTCTCCCAGTCCGCCTTCAGAAAATCACCCCACTTCAAACTATCTACGTCGTGCTCTCCAGTACCACATTCGAGATTTGTATGACCAAAGAAACCACATGCCGCACAAAATTTTGGGATCTTCTCATACTTAATATGATAAATCTCTCTCTGCCCTGCTCGTGAGATCGAAACCACTCGGGCCAAAACCATTCTGACATCTAGCTTCACACGAGCTCGGACAAAGTTCCCCACTCCCTGTACATCAGTTTCAATCTCTATCACTTTACCAACCCTCTTCTCCACTAGGTTTGTGATCAAAGGTTTATTACGGTACCCAATAGGCAACTTGTGTATCTGAATCCATGCCGATATAAAGTTCAGATTAACTGTTTCCGGGGCTGCTAATCCATCATAAGGTTCAATGATCACCGCATTCTGGCGAAAGTGCCATGGCCCACCTTGCTCAACCTTCAGCCAATCTCCAAGGCAGAAGCACTGGATTGTGAACAGGTTATCCTCAAGAACTGTAAACTTCACGTCCCTAGCAGGACTCCAGGCCACCTTCATGTGTTGCTCAAAAGTTTGGGGGCTGAAATAGTTTGTAGTATGCACCCTTGCTAGGGCCATCCACTTCATACCTTCCAAGGGAACTTCCGATTCATCCTCAAGAATCAGATCATCAAACTCATCATCCTCGATACCCAGACGTTGGAGCAGGTCATCGATTGGTTTCCCCTTCTCGGCCAAAGCATCAATCTGACTTGCAGAACTCGCAGAAGACGCAGACGCCATGATTTGGTGCAAACTTTAGATCGGATCTTCAACTTTTAGATCGCAGAACAAGGAGAAAGTTCACGACCCAACCAATGAATCGAGAACAGGGCAGTCTCGGGAAGTATATAGCCCGGCTAGAAGAAGCCGGGAACGGAAATAACTCCTCACCGACGTGAAGTCGGGATCGGAGGCAGAAAAACCCTAGTCGCCGGAGGGACTAGGGGAATAGACGAAGGCGAGTTGTTTCGTTTGTGTCATTCTTTTGTATAGATTGTATGATTTTTGGACCCGGTTTTCCTTATAAACTGGGTCAATTCTTTCTATCTATTCGAGCAGTGGTACGACCACCTTGTCCTAAAAAAAAAAAACCATGTTTACTCCTTTTTTTGCTCCGGTCTAACTCCAGGCCGGTTTTCCTCTAGGCTGAACCGGTCTGATCAGACGTAGCTTTGGAATTGATCGATCAAAATGGAGGCTAACTGCTGTCAAAAAGAAAAAAAATAACTTTACGTGTGCTATCTGTCGATCGCATCTTCCTCTGTCCAGCGCCGCTGCCGTGCCTCACACCCGCCCCGCCGCACGTTGCATCTGCATCTCGCCGGCCACCGCTGAACCGCCCTGCTCGCTGGCCGCCGCTCCGCCGCTGCATCCAGGTTGGTCGCCGGTCGCCCGATCTGCCTGACACGCCCCAACTCTGTAATTTGGTCTCCGTGGTGCACTTAGGTGCCCTAGATGATAGGCCTGCCTTTAGCCCCCTAGATGACTGATAGCCCTGGTCCTGTCACAAGGAGGTAAAGAAAACTTATGTTTTTTCCTTTCAATTTCACTATTTCTAATAGCTCTTTTAAATGCATTGCATTGGTGTATTATGTAGGCAACTTGCTACGGCGACTGGGACCGCTGTTTCTCCAATAAGAAATGTTGTGAAGATTGCAAAGAAGATCACACCGAAGAAAAGAAAAAGAAATTAAAATCTCCATGGCGAAGCTTGAAGGATCTGGCTTTTGGATAGAATTTTGTGCTATGTCGTTGTGATGTTTTCATGTAGCTAGTGAGATGAGGACTCTCTGTTTGCTTCTGGATCATGCTTTTGTACGTGACTTCTTTGATGAGGACTCACTTTATGCTTGAAACCTTGATTTGCAACTAGAGGAAATTCTTATAATGCCATCAAACGATTGCCACATTCCGAGAATACCATCGAAGTAGTCGTCGTTCCGAGAATGCCATCAAACAAATCTCATCGTTCCGAAAATAACATTTCCGCTAGTTGACCGCTAGTTGACCGTTAAGTCCATGTGAAAAGACTATTTTGCCCATTGTTATAAATTTCGAAGATTTGATCTGAAAAATTCGACAGAGTTTTGTCTTGTTTTTTTACATTTTGCAACATAAAATGAACACATAATATAATTGACATTTCAACAGCACCGATTTCAGCTCATGTACAGCATATGACAGTACCTCTTTCAACAACATATGACGTCAATGACAATACCATTTCAGAATAACCATAGTTCAACACGATCTGCCCAAAATGAGAGTTTACAAGTTCATGACATCTGACCAAAATAACACAGTTCACTACATCATTTACGTAGTCACCTACAGACACAAATTCATCACCACGTTTCAGCAGTAAAGTTTCCTTTTGCTCCCCGCGGCTGGGTTGTTTGCTGCGGCCACTTTACTTCTCGTTCCCATGGCTGGGCTGCTTGTTATACATGCTTTGCTCCTTGTGCTCATGCCTGGGCTACCAGGAGCTATGATTGAGCCTTTTCTCTTGGTAGCTGGTGGTGTTTCCTGTCCAGAAGCAACCGATTTTACCTTGGGTTTGCAACCCTTGGCCTTGCTTCTTGTCTTGCCTTTCTTAGTAGTACCATCTTCCAGCAGTAGTGGCACTTCATTGGACCCAGTTACAGACCTGTGATGTAAAAAGATGTAGAAAATAGAAAAATGAAAACAAACCAGTGACATAGCAAAAAGTGGCACTTGAGCAACAAAACAGACTAGTGACATAGCAAATAACTGAGAACAGAATAGACCATGAACAAGCTTCACATCTAATTGTTTTGTGACATGATGATAATAGTTTTGTGCAGTGTACCTTGTCGAACTTGTGCTGTTCTGGTTGATGCTAGGTGGGTACATCATGGTTGGAGCAGGAACAATGGCCGTTTCGCTGTTCTCATATTCAATCGTTTTCTTCTTTCTTTTCTTTGGTGGACCTCTGCAAAAACAGAAATTGATCAAACTGAATTGATTTATGCACAAAAAAGAGAGAAGAATGTTCAAAGTAAATTGATCATACCTTTCAAGAAGCATAGCAGCCATTTGATCTGGGTCACCATTCCTACAAGTGTGCCATCTATGTCCATATTGCTTGCAAATTGGACACTGGTGCGACCCCTTTTTCTTCTTCTCACCACACCCTTTGTACCTCTCGGTTCGTCTCCTTCCTGCTACATGCTTCAAGATTGGAGGATGCAACATGAATCCATGTTCAGATTTAGGCCATAGTTTTCTATCAGGCAGTGGACAGATTACTGGGGCATAAGCAGCTTTGAACTTCTCCACAGAGAAGTATTCATGTACTTGCTGCTCAATCGATCCTCTCATTTTACAAATGAGTGCAATTGTATGCACACATGGCTTTCCAGAAAGCTGCCACTCACAACAAGTACATGTTTTGTATTTGAGATTTACAACATGCCTAAACCCACTAGTACCAAAGCAATTAACTTGAGCAATGTGCTCATCACTTCTGTCCACGGTCAAATCTAGACCCCTGCTCTTTTCTTTCAATTTTTTAACAATATGTGGCAAAATAATCCCTTCCATTTTCTTGGAAATCCTTCTTCTTAACTGTCGTGGGATTATCACGGCGGATGCCATCTCTAGATGACTTCGTAAGTGTGGGATTAGGTACGCGCGGAGATCGTTGAGGTGGGTTTGCACACGGGAGAAAGATTTATACAGCTTCAGGCCCCGGGAAACATCGTCCGGTAAAAGCCCTACATGCTGTTTGTGGCTAGATCTTATTCCGTATGCCGATGAGCGAGTCGCCGATGCGGCGGCTCTCTCTATGTTTTGTTGTCTCTAGTCTATTGAGATCTGAGAGCTTAGGGTTCTAGGTCCTTGGAGTCCACCTTATAAAGACGGTGGGTCGCAAGGTTATAAGGAAACTTCTCCGTTAAGGAAAGCATAAGCCGGAGTCCTACTTGGCGACTAAGTAATGTAATTTCGTGTCTTCCAAGTTATGTCTTCTCCGGTCTTCTAGATTCTTCGCGTTGTACGTCATGATCTTGGGTCGGCCCATATTTGTGTAAGCCAGTCCACGATGCGGCCGTGAACTTATGATAAGCCGCACTTTAGTCGCGAGCTGCGGGTTAAGTATTCCCCCGACATTAGCCCCCGAGTTTAGCTTGGGCTCAGCAAAGGCTTCGTCTTCTCCACAAGTCGCCATGGCCTATGTGTTAAGCCGCATGCTGAACGTCCTGGGTAAACTCAAAAAGTCTTCACAGATTATCTTGGTCACGCCTTGTTGCATCAGGATCTGCTTATCTGAAGATTTCTCAAATCTCTTCATATGCTTGATGATGCCGACTTAAGATCTTGATGCCACTAATTAACCTTGACGGTTCTGCAGCTTCTCCTTGATTTTCTTATCAAATGATTGGAGCGCCATCTTCTTCTTCTTGTTCAGGCACAAGATCTTGTCTTTCATGATAATGTCTTCCTGGGACACGAGGCTCATGCCGAATTGTTGTCGTAGTGAATGTTGACTTTGAAGATGATGATGTTGTCGGCTTGCGTATGTAGAGCTTGCCGATTTGTCGATATTGAACTTGGCGACTCACTGATGTTGAGCTTGGCGACTCACTGATGTTGATGCCGTTAAGCCGCGAGCGTAGAAGTTGTTGGATAATCATGTCAAACTTTGGCGAGTCGCGGACGAAGAGGTTGTCGAGCCGCAGAATCGTTGCCAAGTTGTAAATGTTGCCGATGCCGGCGTGGTCGATGTCCCCGAGTTCTTGACGTCGAGGTTGGCGACTCAAGAGATGACGAGTCGCGAGCACTAAGGCCATTGAGCCGCAGATGTAGAGGTGTTGAATCGCTGATATTTGACGATGTTGTATAGGCTGCAGATTTGTTAATGAAGAAGTCGCCCGGTCGCCGCGTCATACTGCCGAGCTGAATGCACACGCATGACCGCTGGGTACAGACTGTCGAGGTCGCCGTACCACGCTACCAAGTTTTTCGCCCAGCAGTAGTAACACGCCCAGAGTCTTGGAGCGAGCAAATATGAGTCGCGGCCATCATGAAGAAGTCGACAACTTGCTAAAACTGCCATCATCTTCCAAGTAATATGCGAAGATACACACGTGCTGGTAGCTGGCTTAGCTATTCTTGATTGACTTTTCCTTCTTTTCTTTTTTCTCTTGGATACGTAAATCCATGAGAGTTTCACGTGTAGCTAGCTGAATACTACATGCATGGATTAGCACCTTTGCCATGAAATCCATGCACGTATGCATGCACAAGTGGCCTGTAGCTGATTCCCTTGGAGTAGTAACGTTGTACGGGACCTCGCTGAATGGACACATCCTCTATTCAAGTCCTGGCAAGTCAGTGGCGATGTTGTTGGTGCTGCCAAGCTGATTACATTGACGTTTCTGAGTTACACACAATTGATGCTGGCGATTCGAGAAGTGACTGGCGAGTCGTGAGCATATATTCTTGTTGAGCTGTTGATGTAGAGTCCTCCGTATTACGGGCGGAAAACTGAGATAAGCCGCCGAGTAGAATGTCGAGGACGGCCAATCGTCGTAAAGGTGGCTGATTTGTTGATGGTCATCGCTTTGTGATACCGAGCTGAATGCAAGTGCATGGCCGCTCGATACGTGCTGTCATCCAGGGAGTATGCAGTAGAGCCTTGAATAGCTAGTCTCGATATTCTCCTTTTCTTTTTGAACCGTGAATCAATGAGCTCCATGTGGAGTTTCACGTAGTAGCCAGCGCTATCTCCATGGACTGGCTTTCTCGCTGCAATATCCATGCATGTAGTGTCTCTGTTGATGGTTGGACATTATTAATCTTCATTGGAGCCAGATTTAGGCCGCGATAAACCAGCGGTAGTGCAGTTGTCGGGCCCTAGGGCTTGGCTCTAGAATATTCTCATCAGCAGAAATTGAAATTGTAGTATATGCCAACATAGCCTCTGATGAAAAATCCATGGTTATTACTGGATGCAGCCCCCGAGGCTCAAGTTGTATGCTTGTTCATGCGGCTTGAGAATCAAACTCTTCTCAGCTAAGCAAAAACTTGTTTGTCCTAGCCCCCGGGCATTAAGTAGGCATGCTTTTGTCATCCTGCTTGATGTCATATATTTCTCCTTTTGCAATTTAATCCTGCAACAACTTGAACAAAATTGTTGCTTCCAAGAAAATAATGATACTTGGAGTAGAGCAATGCCACTTTATAAACTTCAAACTATGAAATATTCTTTGAGCCGCTATAAAGATAATCCCCGTAAAAGCTGTAGAGATAAATCAAGGGATGGTAATTAAGAGTTCCATTTGATGTGGCTATATAGATAATAGTGGCTTCAACTGCCGATGTCGGGAAGATAATTATCCCCATCATTAAAATCTGGTCGTGCCAATTAGAACTCATCTGGCCGAGTTACAGGTTCCTGTAATTCAAAAGGCAAAGCCCCCGAGGAAACAATAATAAAAACTTTGATGATAATATTTTAGTCTTGACGGCTAGTAATAATTCTGATGAGACTATAGTACTCCGCATAATAGCATATGGTACCCTGCATGATAGCATAGTATAATCTAGATGATAAATGATATTTTGCATGATAGCAAATGGTATTTCGCATGATAGCAAATGTTATTTTGCATGATAGCAAATGGTTGCATGACAACAAATGATAGCAAATGGTATTTCGCATGATAGCAAATGTTATTTTGCATGATAGCAAATGGTTGCATGACAACAAATGATATTTTGCATGATAGCAAATGGTACGATGCATGATAGCATATGGTACGACTCAGTATTTCCCAGGTCTAATGTGTGTTCAGGGTCGAGAACGGCCATGATAGGCAGCCATGATAGGCATTCAGACTCGATTGACGCCACATGCGGGTACTTTAGCCCTTCCGAATTATCTCTATTACCGTTAAGTAGGTCCTCACGCGGCTCAGTATTTCATAGGAAAATGTGTGTTCAGGGTCGAGAACGGCCATGATAGGCAGCCATGATAGGCATTCAGACTCGATTGACGCCACACCCCAGTACTTTGGCCGCATAGTGCGAATTGCTTCTGACTTAAGGCGAGTATAACCAGGAAAATTTGCCACAAAGAGCGATTCCACGAGAATAAGCCGAGCTTATAAAGCTACAAAGCCCCCGTAAAACCCAGAGATTAGTGAAAATAAAGTCTCAGCAACTCAAATTGAGGTGAAATGACAACCCCCGGATACCGGTGGTGCCCGCTTTATTTCACTAATCCTGATGTGCGACCGCGCGTAGGTGGCAGTCGACTTTTGATATAATCAGCTGCAATAGCTGTGACGAGCTCTAATTAGCTTTGATGATAACCAACTCTGATTAGCTGTAAATGTGATACCACGGGTCACTGATTTGACCCAAGAATTGATACAACGAGTCACCTGTTTAACTCAAATATCGATAAGATGATGATTCGTTAGTGACTCATAAACTGATGTAATGATGAGCTGTATGCGACTCATAACATGATATGAAAGTAAATCACTAGGCGACTCATAAAATGATATAATGATAAGTCGCATGTGACGCATGAAAATATATGAAGGTAAACAAGTAGGTGACTCATGAAATGGTATGGCCATGAGTTGGTGGTGACTTATAAAATGATATAATGATAAGTCATGAAATGATATAATGATAAATCATTAAATGTTATAATGAGTCCCCAAATATCAATGCTTAAACATTTGGTAATCTTGGTATGTTAAGATGCCCATTTGCAGGTGCAAATAAAATTCTTATCATGCGATAAATCCAATTCAAACTGTAGAGAGCTAGACTTTGATAAATGCAATGCGAGTTATAAAGAACTCTACTTTGATAAATGCAATGCGGGTTGTAAGAAACCCGACTTTGAGAAGTGAATGTAATTAAATCTCAAAACTGATATAAATTTGAAGCCTGCGACATGATATATTTTGAATCGCATGGTATTGATAATAAGCCTGATAAACTAGATATTTAGCCCCCCGAGATTGACTCGGAGGTGAAACTTAATCTTTTTGACAAAAGCAAAGGTTTTGAGCATGAAAGCGACTTAGCTTGTTTTTGTTTTCCAGGCATCGCTGAAGACGTAGTATAGGTCGCGGATGACGGTGAATAGCTATCGACAAACCGCATAGACGAGGTCGTGGTTGAAATTCCCGACAATTTGTTGTACTCAAGTAGCGAGTGCCTTTTATTGCACATATATGTGCGTGTTCTCTTGAACTATCATACTTTGTGGAAACCTGTACACACAAAGTAGGCAGACGGAAGGAAAATCCTTTGCAATATACATTTGTATGGGGTGAGCTAGTTTGAAGAATAGCACCTGATGGTTCCGTAGGAATACGCTTAACACGATTTTCATGATTTCTTTCTGTATGGTGGCCGGACGTGTTGGCTGGTTCCACTTTTGGCCGTCCAAATGTTGAAGCTTGGTGAATCGGAGGATCGCACGATTTATTTAAATCACTTGCTCGATCATATGTGCCACCATCTGAAGTCGCCTAGTTGTCACGTGCGACCCGGATGTCCCATGAACGTCTTTGCAAACATGCATGAAAAGGAAACATCAGCGTAGAAAAATAATTAGCATGTCATGTACTAGCAGAGATAAATTGTTGAGAGAGCTGATGTGTCCCATGCAGGGCTGATGATCTTGTCATGTTGGTGTTGCTCATGTTGTGAGTCTGATGGACGTATGACGTCCTTCCAGCTTTGTTTCATGGTGGCGTAACGCGCATATTCTCGGTCGCCTATGTGTGGTATACATCCGGATTTGATCTCCTGCAAGTATAGGTGGAGAAGGCAAAGTAGTTCTTGATAAAATTTGTACGTGAAGTGAGCAAAATAGAATAAATAACCCTGCTGATTTTTTAGCGAGTTCCGTCAGTCCGATTGCCGAGGACGTCCATGTATCTTCTTATGTCCTGGACGAGGTTGCCGGCTGGACGTGTTGACTCATTTTTCACGTACGCATGTATCTTCCACGTGTGTGTAAATCTGCACATAGGAGATGGTACAAACTGGACAATATTTTTGTATAATTGAAGTTGCAGACCGAAGCAATTTAGGAAAATAGCACCTGATATTTGAAAATAGCTGAGATTTATTTTCAGCCAATAAAAGCTTGCTGACTTAATGGATGGCTGAGACTACGCCGATGACGGTGCCTCATATGATTATCACATGAATAGCAGCAGGCTTGTCTGTGTTTCTCCATGACTGATTTTTCATACGAAGTACGCTGGTACATGCTCACAATAAAATCAATGCATTAGTCTGTATGCTTAATTAATCAATCAAATCAATGAAATTCAGTAGATGAGGCGTTTTATTCTCCGCGGCTCAGGCGAGTGGTTTATGCGACCGATCACCACGAGCCAACAGTGATTTGGCGAGTCACCGTCTTTTACAAATTTAGACCAGCTGCGCGTGCGTGCAGATGACGACGATTTTGCTGCTACGGAGAGGCGACATCAGTGGAAAGTTAGCTTGTATCACAAATTGAATGATGGCTATAATCATGCGATCGACTCGACTGATTTTGAGAAAAAATAATGGCTCCCAAAATTAACTCAAAGGTGCCGGATTTATTGTATTGATTGAAACAAGAATATGAAATTAAAACATGGAAACGACTTAGCTGTAGCATAATCGTGCGGAGACGAGGGCGACTCATTGAAAACGGAGTAAGCCGCAAGTCAAAGTCGTTCGCGACTGGAAGCCGACCGTGCCATCATGGAAGCCGGAAGCAATTGAGGCGGGCTTGAAGTCGTCCGCGTCGATCCGGACGTATGTCCACCTCCAGGTTTCGTATTGCACCAAAGGAATAGTTGCTGTACCTGGCGGGTGTTGAGCTTACCACACTTTCCTCTATTTTTTCTTTTCTCCGGTGCCTCACGAAGCTATGCATGTGCGTTGGCATGGCTAGTTGAGTTGCCTTTTTTAATTCCTTGGGGGCGACGCAATTCAAGTCCAACACGTCAGACTCATCATGCTCTACGCGAGGCCGCCGGCTCCTCGATTGATCAATCAATTGGCTGTGCTAAACACATGCAGGCTGACGCCGATCCTTGCTATCGTATCATGTAGCAGGCCGCGACTCTGATCGCAGGAGGTCGTGTATCCCCGGAAATTCTTAATCCTGGAGATTCGATCAGCTAGCCGCGCGCAAGGGTAAGGTTGATGTCGAACCCCGCGCTTCTGCCGGTGAACCCGCTGACGCTCGATGCCGCGGCCATGCAAGCTGTCGTCGTTGTTGAAGATTTGGACCCATCGACCCTTAATCCGCGCGCACGTCTCCCCACGGTTGGCGCCAACTGTCGTGGGATTATCACGGCGGATGCCATCTCTAGATGACTTCGTAAGTGTGGGATTAGGTACGTGCGGAGATCGTCGAGGTGGGTTTGCACACGGGAGAAAGATTTATACAGCTTCAGGCCCCGGGAAACATCGTCCGGTAAAAGCCCTACATCCTGTTTATGGCTAGATCTTATTCCGTATGCCGATGAGTGAGTCGCCGATGCGGCGGCTCTCTCTATGTTTCGTTGTCTCTAGTCTATTGAGATCTGAGAGTTTAGGGTTTTAGGTCCTTGGAGTCCACCTTATAAAGACGGTGGGTCGCAAGGTTATAAGGAAACTTCTCCGTTAAGGAAAGCATAAGCCGGAGTCCTACTTGGCGACTAAGTAATGTAATTTCGTGTCTTCCAAGTTATGTCTTCTCCGGTCTTCTAGATTCTCCGCGTTATACGTCATGATCTTGGGTCGGCCCATATTTGTGTAAGCCAGTCCACGATGCGGCCGTGAACTTATGATAAGCCGCACTTTAGTCGCGAGCTGCGGGTTAAGTATTCCCCCGACATTAACTCCCATTTCACCATCAGTTTGTGGCAAATCTTGTCAAAAAAGTCTACAAGGTTTAATCCCTTGTATTGTTTCACCCAATTGTTGAATGATTCAGCAAGGTTGTTGGTTACATAGTCTACCTTGGAATAAGTTGAGAATTGGCTCCTCGACCACAACCTTATGTGGTTCTTCCTTAGGTACTTGATTGCTTCTGCTTTTGCTTGCTGTATGGCTCCCATGTGCTTGTTATAGTGATAAGGATTCCACGAATAAGCTGCTGGCCATAGATGGTCATCAAACAACTTCCCATGAAACCTTTTCTTGAAGTTGGTTACCAAATGCATCATGCATTCCCGATGTTCAGCAGTGGGAAACACATCATGAACTGCACCATCTATGCCCTTCCCTGCATCGTTGCAAATAGTGAGCCCCTCTGGTCTCTGGAGTGCCGATGGCATCTTTTAGCCTTTCCATGAACCATAACTAATTATCTGATGTTTCCGAGTCAATTACCCCAAAAGCAACAGGATACATCCAATTGTGTCCATCTACAGCACATGCTGTTGCTAGCTGCCCTTTAAACTTGCCTGTTAAAAACGTGCTATCTATGGCCAAGTATGGCCTGCAGCCGTGTAAGAACCCATCTACACATGGCTTCAATGCAATGAATAGCCTCTTGAATCTGATAACTCCTGCGATCTCATGGTGATCAATAACAAATATGTTGCCCGGGCAAGATCTATCAATCTCAGCCTTAAATTGTACAATTTGTCAAAACTCTCTTACCAACCCCCGTAGAGTGTGCGCATATCTATCTCCTTCCCATAATACACCTTTTTGGAGCTGACCAAGATCTTGTACTTGTCATGGAGCCTTCTCTGCAGCTCTTTAGGTCTCACAGTAGCGTCCTCTATAAGCCAAGCTCTAACCTCTATAGCGTCCTCTATAAGCCAAGCTTCTCCTGCTTGGTTGTTTTTTTTAACATGTTTTTCTTTTTCTGAACAGTTTGAGGGTAACTTGGGTATTTGACTAAAAACTGACAAGTTTTTTCCTCTGGGTTAACGACCAACTACGGTCAACTGACAGAAGTGACATTTTCGGAACGATGAGATTCGTTTGATGGCATTCTCAGAACGACGACTACTTCGATGGTATTCTCGGAACGTGGCAATCGTTTGATGGCATTATAAGAATTTCCTCTTGCAACTATTACTTCTCAGTTGTGGAGTCTATGGGTGAATTTTATTGAGCTGATTATGAAAATTGGTCAAATTGCTGCCATGTGAAGCCAAAATTATTTTTAAAATGATGCATTCATCTCATATTCAAATCCCCAAATTGAATTAGATATCATCTGAAATAGGAACATTGTTTATCAACATAATACTTGCATTTCATGGTATCTCAAACAAATTAATTGCATTGCCAAAAGGTTAATTACATCAGAAATTACATGCAGTGGCGAAGCAGCTCTGCTGCTGCTACAGGGCACAGCAGATCACCTATTCTACTATATATAACAGGCGGAAGAAACCGCGCCCCGTCATTCGTCCACGTCGCCGGCGGGTCGCTGGCCGTCCGATCCACGCGACGGACGGCCAGGATTGAACCACGTCGTCTCCCGCGGGGCTACTGTAGCTCAGCTCGATTTTCTGCCAATGAGCTTGCGACGCGTGGCCCCGGTTCCCGGCCGGTCACCCGGTGACCCCCCTCCGCACGAACTTTGGCGTGGCCTTTTTGCAGGAACCCCCTCCCGAAGGACCCCAACGTAAATTCTAAAAAGTCCAAGGACTTCCGTGCAAAACAACCAACACAGCCTCCTCTCCCTCTCTCTCTCCCGCGCGCCTCCGAGGCCGCCGCCGGCGTCGCCGCCCAGCCCCGCTACTCCGCTCCCCGCCTCTCAAATCGGAGGCCACCAGGAGCTCCGCCGCCGAAGCTTCTCCAACCTCGCCGAGTTTGAGCTGCCGGGACGAGCAGGCGAGCCGGAATCATCCCGGCCGTGTGGGCAGCCATCCGCCGCACGCGCACGCCGCCGGCGGGCCTCTGGCGACCATACGGCGGCGGCGCCGCCAGCTGCGGGGACTCCGCGTCGAGGCGCTTCGAGCGCGCCCAGCGACGCGTCCTGAAACATCAGCACGACGTCACATGGGCCATCCATGTCAGATTTTTTTTCTAAAAAAAACCCAGCCTATCCATATAATTTTGACATATTTCTTAATAATATAAACTAATACTTTTAAACATGTCCAAGAGAAAAATGACAAATATGTCAATGTATTCACATAAAAAAAATATAGACAACAAAATTGCAAATTTCAAATTTCCACGTCGCAAGACGGACAAAATATGACAAAACAAAAACCAGCCTATCCATAAGATTTTAAAATATTTCTAAATAATGGAAACTAATAGTTTTAAAGATGTCCACGAGAAAAATGATAAATATGTCAACGTGGTCACATAAAAATAAATACAGATGATGCAATTGCAAACTTCAAATTTAAATATTTCTAAATAATGGAAACTAATAGTTTTAAACATGTCAAAGAGAAAAATGATAAATATGTCAACGTGGTCACATAAAAATAAATACAGACTACGCAATTGCAAACTTCAAATTTCCACATGGTAATTAAATTTAATGGGCGGACAAAATATGACAGATATGTCAACATGTACACAAAATAAAAGCCACTTACTTACAACATATGATCGAATTGTACGTTTTCAAAATTCGAAATTTCAGACGATTTTCAAATCTGCGCAATTAATAAACGAAAAAGAAATTCAAACACAATAAACGTGCCAACATAACCACACAAAAAAAACGTTCTTATAACCTAAAACCAACTACTCATGTTAAAGAAAGCAAGCACAATTGAGAAATTCAAATTTGCTAACATTTAAAAAAAAAAACCAAAAAAAAATCATACCGCAGCTTTCCAACCCAAAATTTCAAATTTACTCCCTAAAAAAAAACTAAAATTCTTTCACCTCCACATGCGCGGCAAGGGACGCACTTACAAATATTCTAGATAGATCACGACCACAAAATTTAAGCATTTAATAAACATGAAAATAATTCAAATACGAATAACTCCCCAATTTGACCATTTCAAAAATTCGAACAACTTCTCAGCCTAGACAATTTTTGAATTTCAACAATTTTATAATTAAATAATTCACCATTTTAGCCCACAGGCGCGGCGGAGACCGCGCTTAGTCCCCTAGTAACAAACTAAAACAAGCAGCAAACAGAGGAAGCAGCGCTCGACGGCAGCAGCGGCCATGCTGTGCAGTACATCATCGCGGAGGCCGAGAGCAGCAGCAGCTTGCCCTCCGCGTCCCTCCCTTCCAGCTGACGCGGCTAGGGTTCATCTCGGAGGTGGGCGGCGTGACGATTGAAACTGCAGCCGGCAGGCGTGGTAGCCGGCGATCAGGAACGGTGGCAACGCGCGGTCCGTCGCCACATGCTGCGGCGGTGCCTTCCGGTGTGGACGGGGCGGCGCCTAGGTCCGGGCGGAGATGTGGCGATGGCGCTGGACAGAGGAACACGAGAGCAAAGCTACATCTGACACTACAGGAAAGCCACAAGACGCCGCCCCCTCGTCCAGCACCTCCTCTGTCACCACTGTCAGACAGGTAACGCGAGTTCGAAATAGTCTCTCTTCCACTTTTAGTAGATACGTAGAATGGCACACGCACATGCCCTGGATTATCTGACAATTTGTTCAATCACCAAATAATTGGATTGAACAATTTTTTCCAATCCCACGGTAAATACTAGAATTTCATACACAAATACATGCAAGATCAAACGTTAGATAGTAAATATCCCTCAAATCGGCACTAGACCGAACCCTAGATAGTAAAGTACCCCCAAATGCAACTATCCGAAGATGGATCTCCACATTATTCCAATATCGGATAAAGCTAACTAACTCAAGATTCTTACCTCGTGTAGGAAGGGGCTTGCGGTGTGGCGCCAAGGTGGTGTGGCGGCGCGGTGGTTAATGCCGGCGATGCCCGCCCTTGGTCAGGTGGCGGCGGCGCCGCGCTGCAGCAGTGGAGGAGGGAGGCGCGGACAGCCGGCGATGCCCGCCCTTGGTCAGGTGGCGGCGGCGCCGCGCTGCAGCAGTGGAGGAGGGAGGCGCGCGAGGGGGCCGGGGAGGGGAGCCGTGCCGCGCGTCCCCAGAGGCGGGCGGCCTACGGAGGCGCTGGGCGGCGTCGTCGCTGGGGAGGAGAGGACCTGGCAGGCGTGGTCACCGGAGCCGGCGGCGCTAGGGTTGGGGTCAGGACAGGTGGGGATCGAGCGGGGAGGTTTTCTCTTTCCCGTCCCGAACAGGTGGGGATATGAGGGCAAAGTATACGCCGACGACATAGCCAATTTTTTTTTAAAATTTTGTATTTTTTAAAATTATTATTTAGTATACAAAACATTACTAGTATGTATTAAAGCATCTATACTCACTTTACGGCGCTCAAAAAAAATTTGAATAATTATTTATAATTTTCCTATTATCTATTTATTAATTCATTTTATTATACTATTACTTCTTTCCTGCCTCGGGGTCCCTATAAAACTTGCATGTGGCCCTAGCACATGTTGGTGGGTGTGGTGGGAGGATGGGAGAGACAATGACCACCTCAATTGCATGCATGACCTTCACACGCGTGCATGCGATAACACACTTGTGCAGATTTCTCCATCCGAAGTGGATGTCTGTGAAGCAGGTCACACCCCGGAGTGGAATCTTTGCCATCCAAAACCCATAACACACTTGTACACACATGGTATGGCACCCCCTAGCTTGTGGTGGCATCCCGACGCTCCGGACCGCCTCTCCGGTTCGCCCGAAAGGGGAGTTTTCACCTCTAAGTGCAGAAACTCACTAGAGAGAAAGTGAAGTCGGTGAAGCCGGTCACACCCCGGGGTAGGATATTGCACATTTACAACACACAACACACTTGTATACATATGGTATGGCACAACCTAGGTTTGGGAGGGGTTCCGACGCTCCGGGGCCCCGCTTCGGCGAAACCCTGAATCCGCTGGAAAAAAGTCAAAGTTCCCGTCTACCCCCATAGACGTGCGTCGAAAGGGGGTAGGCCAGTGAACTTTTTTGCTTGGTTGTGTTAGGTTAGGCCATAGGAACATGAGAAACCAAAGTCTACCCCAAATCAACACAAGATTCCATCCGGTTCGCCCGAAAGGGGAGTTTTCACCTCTAAGTGCAGAAACTCACTAGAGAGAAAGTGAAGTCGGTGAAGCCGGTCACACCCCGGAGTAGGATACCGGACATTTACAACACACAACACACTTGTATACATATGGTATGGCACAACCTAGGTTTGGGAGGGGATCCGACGCTCCGGGGCCCCGCTTCGGCGAAACCCTGAATCCGCTGGAAAAAAGTCAAAGTTCCCGTCTACCCCCATAGACGTGCGTCGAAAGGGGGTAGGCCAGTGAACTTTTTTGCTTGGTTGTGTTAGGTTAGGCCATAGGAACATGAGAAACCAAAGTCTACCCCAAATCAACACAAGATTCCATCCGGTTCGCCCGAAAGGGGAGTTTTCACCTCTAAGTGCAGAAACTCACTAGAGAGAAAGTGAAGTCGGTGAAGCCGGTCACACCCCGGAGTAGGATATTGCACATTTACAACACACAACACACTTGTATACATATGGTATGGCACAACCTAGGTTTGGGTGGGGTTCCGACGCTCCGGGGCCCCGCTTCGGCGAAACCCTGAATCCGCAGGAAAAACCCTAACGTTTTCGTCTACCCCCATAGACGTGCGTCGAAAGGGGGTAGGCCAGTGGATTTTTTTGCTTGGTTGTGTTAGGTTAGGCCATAGGAACATGAGAAACCAAAGTCTACCCCAAATCAACACAAGATTCCATCCGGTTCGCCCGAAAGGGGAGTTTTCACCTCTAAGTGCAGAAACTCACTAGAGAGAAAGTGAAGTCGGTGAAGCCGGTCACACCCCGGAGTAGGATATTGCAGATTTACAACACACAACACACTTGTATACATATGGTATGGCACAACAAAGGTTTGGGTGGGGTTCCGACGCTCCGGGGCCCCGCTTCGGCGAAACCCTGAATCCGCTGGAAAAACCCTAACATTTTCGTCTACCCCCATAGACGTGCGTCGAAAGGGGGTAGGTGTGGCGCCCCGACCCGACTGATATACAGTGATGATGCGTGTCACCGGTTACGCGATACAAACGGAGGTTACGGGTTTACCAACCCCGGCCAAAACCTTTGGCAGGCGTTGCTCGGAATAACCGGCAACGCAACACTCCGAGTGATGCCGTAACACGGGCGCAACCCTCAATGCATAATAGTAAGATCAAGACTTGTGGAACAACTGGCACATCACAGACTCTACGACACAAAACATATAATTCAACTCTTATAATAGAGAAAGATAGCAAATGACAAACAGAGGTCACAGACCCAACATTACAACAAGCGGAAGCAAAGGGCGTTGTTCTAAACAACAAGAACCAAATTATGGCCTAAGAGGCCTACAGATAAACATCCAGCGCCAGCTATTCCGAGATGTCCCAAGCTGCCACCTGGGAACCCCAGACTACTCGTCGACGTCCACAAAGAACCCACCTTCGAGGTCGGTGAAGTCCTCTCCTGAAAACAAGCAAACGACGTTGAGTTCGACGAACTCGCAAGATTAAGAGCTAATATATGCTCCATGATTGGCTTTCAAGGTTTTATGGCTGTTTTGCATAAAGCTGATTTTATTTTAAAAAGACATAATTCCATGGCATCGGCTAATCAGAATATTTTTGAAGAGGGGTAAGAAGTAACTCTTTTCTTGTGATTACCTTTCTCATCATCAACCATCATCACCACTGTACCTGTTCATCAAAGGCACCTCCCCGAATCACCCTCGAGGAAGTCAACCTTGCATTCGTGAAGTAGTACCTCTAGTACTCAGTTTTTAATCATTCCGTTAAAATTATTCTATGATCAGCGTCCATTCCCAAGTCGTCCATAACCGCGGACACGGCTTTTCGAAAAGATTTATCCCTGCAGGGGTGTACAAAGTAGAAGTCCCCGGAGTCCCGAGGGGCCCCAGCTCCTTCGCCACGCGTACCGCCAGACTCATTGCCAGACATTAGCTCTCTTCCGGGGAAAGCTGGCTGAGTGTGAAACGGCTACAACCTTTACCTTGCTTAAGACTATCCAAGGATCATCAGTGGCGGTAGGACGGGTTTGGTGTCTCCTCCAGTCACCCTGTCCCGCGGCCACTTATTTTCCTAATACCACCATCCTCATCCCAGTCTTGGCCACCATCTCAACGCACGCGCAAATGGAAAGCCAAACTAGAGTACCCTCGGCTAGTCCGCCACAAGTTAGTCGGTCGATGGGGGTTCCATATAGCCCACGCATGGTTGCACGCTCAACTTGGTTCAAGAGGTCCAGAACTCGCACCTAGGCGGTGAGAACGGGACAACCCACCACATCCCATGTGGCCTCTCATCCCCACCTTTAAGCATTTTATTATCCATCACCACAATTCCTCCACCATCAACATCACTGTCACAAGTCAACACCTGTTTCCAGCATGTACCATCCCTAGTACAACTAGGCATTTCACTAAGCATGGCTAAGCATTTGCATAGTATAGTAATTATATCAGGCCAACAATGCAAACCTATGGTAATAGGAGGGAAAAACAGGCATTGGCATCGGAATCTTAATGCATTCTATAGGATACTCTAATCCAAGCAAAAGACATTTAGAACCGCATGCAATATTATAGTGGAGAAATATTTGCGGAAAATAGGATAAGACATGCTCAGAGGGGGGATTACGCTTGCCTTGTTGAACGGAGTAATCAAGCTGCTCGTCGGAGTAACGATGCTCAACTCCGGACTCGTGATCTACCGGAGAGCAAACAACACCGGAAAGCAGAAACAACAATCAACACAGGGCAATTGTGCAATGCATACAAGAATGATGATATGACATTTTAATGCAACTAAAGGATCATGAACATGATCAACAATTTAAATGAGTTGTCCCAAATTATTTGGCACTAATTGGCACGAACCCATATTTATCTTAATGATTCTAATATTACTAGTAGTACATTATTTTAATTGTGATCAAGTATGCATGATGATGATTTTAGGTAGTTCACAAATTTCTGAGCATTTTGGTATATCAAACACATTTTTCTGATATACTGAGTAAAAGTTATTAATTTTATAACTTACTAATTTAAATATGTCCTTTTAATTATTTTCTTTCCTCTTTTAACTATTTTCTGGTTATTAATTAAAATCCAACACAAAACAACTATTTTACAACCAGAATAGAGGAAGGAATACTTTGGTCAGGAATATTTTGGTACTGTGCAATGTCGGAAAATCCGAATTTGTTTTACATCGGAAAATCCGATCGGATGGTGCGCTGCAAAAACGGCTAAGGACCTAAAATAAGTTGGTACTGGAAATAACCGGATTATCCGGTTGTTACCCAACCCGGAATATCCGATCATGACACTGACGAACTGAAACCGAACACTGAAAGTGTCGTTCGGCCGGGAAGACACCGGCGGCGACCACGCCCTGGCGCTGCTGCGTGCGTGGGGTGATCTGCAGATAGTTGCGGGAGTGGTGGCGACTCGTGCGCGTGCGGGGATGCAGAGAACGGGACCGCACGGCACGGGTGCGTGCGCGACATGGCGCGGCCATGGCGGAGCCGAGGACGGCCGCGAGCTACGGCTACGGCGGGGAGCTTGAACCAGCGCGAGAGGGGAGAGGGGAAGCAGGGGGAAGGACCGCGAGCTCACCCTGAAGTCGTTCACGTGCTCGGGGAGGCCGGAGGTAGACGAGGACGGCCGGAATCATGCGGCGGAGCGGCGGCCGTGGTCGGCGAAGAACTTGGCGGCGACGGCAATGCGAGCGACCCCGGCTCGATTCCGTTGGCAGGGCGGTGGAGGAGCTCACGGCGGAGCGAATAGTGGTCGTGGCTTGGCTCGGGGTGCTCCCGTACGACGGCGATGTGGCGGCGACGGCGGCTCGGGTGCGGAGCTTGGGGAGAGAAAAATGGAGAGAGGAAAACGAGAGGGCAGCGAGCGGATAGGGCAGGGGCAGTGGGCCTCGTGTGCTTGCTCTTCTCCTGCAGAGAGAGGGCAGTGGGGGGGGCACGGGGCGGTCGAGCTCGTGCTCGAGCTGGGCATGGTGCGGCCCGGCCGTGCGTCTCGGTCGCTACAGAGAGGGAGGAGAGAGACGACGGCACTTTGCCAATAACCCCCTGGGATTTTTAGAACTATCACGAATAGGTCCTTTCCAGTTCTGGCTGCTCTGTTTTTGATTTAAATGAGGCAGTTAAACACTTCCAAAAATTGTGCAAATTTTTGTGTAACCTCCCTGTACCTTGGGCAACCACTCATAAAAATTTCGAAGCATTTGGAGTCCATTTGCTTGGAGAATAAAATAGGAAGTTGCTTATGGGCATTTTGAGAATTTCCAAAATAATATTCTTTTAGAATTTTGAAGCAAGACAAAACAGTGGTTTGAGCACTTGGAACTTCCTCGACAAATATACAATGACAAAGTACCTTTGTTTGCAAGTTTGAAAACTCTCATAGCTTTGAACTTCTCATTGAAGCAATTCATATTAGAGGTTTTTCAAAGTTATAATTGTTTAAGCATGTTTAAATAAGGATGCCATGATGCAATGGAACACAAAAGTGGAAATTTTACTCGGGTTTTTAGGTTTTCAAATTTCGGGCTGTTACAGTAGGCCAGTGGACTTTTTTGCTTGGTTGTGTTAGGTTAGGCCATAGGAACATGAGAAACCAAAGTCTACCCCAAATCAACACAAGATTCCATCCGGTTCGCCCGAAAGGGGAGTTTTCACCTCTAAGTGCAGAAACTCACTAGAGAGAAAGTGAAGTCGGTGAAGCCGGTCACACCCCGGAGTAGGATATTGCACATTTACAACACACAACACACTTGTATACATATGGTATGGCACAACCTAGATTTGGGTGGGGTTCCGACGCTCCGGGGCCCCGTTTCGGCGAAACCCTGAATCCGCTGGAAAAAAGTCAAAGTTCCCGTCTACCCCCTTGACCGAAGCCGAGAGGGGGTAGGCCAGTGGACTTTTTTGCTTGGTTGTGTTAGGTTAGGCCATAGGAACATGAGAAACCAAAGTCTACCCCAAATCAACACAAGATTCCATCCGGTTCGCCCGAAAGTGGAGTTTTCACCTCTAAGTGCAGAAACTCACTAGAGAGAAAGTGAAGTCGGTGAAGCCGGTCACACCTAGGAGTAGGATACCGGACATTTACAACACACAACACACTTGTATACATATGGTATGGCACAACCTAGGTTTGGGAGGGGTTCCGACGCTCCGGGGCCCCGCTTCGGCGAAACCCTGAATCCGCTGGAAAAAAGTCAAAGTTCCCGTCTACCCCCTTGACCGAAGCCGAGAGGGGGTAGGCCAGTGGACTTTTTTGTTTGGTTGTGTTAGGTTAGGCCATAGTTGAAATTAAAACACACATATACCCCAACTCTTGCGAAGATTCCCCCGTTCGCTCGATGTGGGAGTTTCCAGCTATATGCCCAAAAACTCGCTAAGGAAACAATGATGGTCGTGAAGCCGGTCACACCACGGGGCAGGATAAATTGAGCCATATATTTAATATTTATGTTGTAGGTGTATATTACATGTGTTGTTTTTATTTATTTTACATGTATATGTTGTAGGGTCGGGTTCCGGAATACTCAAACCGTTATTTTATAAGGGTGGGATACCGTAATTGGGAGGGAAATGCTAGATCCAATATATAAAAATTATACCTACATTAAATATTGTAGATCCAATTTATATATAAAATATACCTACATTAAATATTATATTGAGAAAAAATAAATCTAAATTAATTTATAATTAGTTGGAAAAAACAATTATACGCCGACGGCCTTTTATACGCCGACGGTAGCCGTCGGCGTATCAGGGCAGCAAAAGGCCTCCCGTTTGAGCACCGTCAAGGATGGCGCTATACGCCGACGGCCATTTGTACGCCGACGGCAGCCGTCGGTCTATGTCGGGCTACACCGACGGCCACGTTCGTGGCTCCCCGATCTCGCCTTATACGCCGACGGCCCCGACATTTGGCCGTCGGCGTATAATCAGGCCGTCGGCGTCGTCTTGTGGCTTTCCTGTTGTGTGACCAAACCGGTTCAGTCTGAGGAAAACCGGTCTGGAGTTAGAGCGGAGTTAAAAAAGACAAAACATGGTATTTAGTCTAATTGTTAATCAAAGGTGTGTTATTCTGGCTAAGACACAGAGAGACGTGCTTACTGGGCAAGGTCTGAGGAAAAGCGTGCTATTTTGTCAAATGATTTAACCCTAGAGCCTGCTGTCATCCCCAGACCGAGAGAAGTGCATGGCCGGCGGTGGCGACTGCCGCGGCACCGTTCCTGCGCGGGCTTGGTCCCGCATCCGCAACGGCCGGTCTTTCCTGCTGGAGACGTGGCAGCGCGGCGAGCCGGAGATGCGACCGACGGAAGGCCGCATGGTTGCTCGCGCGCACGGCGGGGATGGCGGCGCTGGAGAAGCAGTTCTACGGGCGCGCGCTCTTCGTCACCATCGTCGGCGAGCGGCGCGTGACGCCAGCGGACGTGCTGGCGACTCTAAAGCTGCAGTGCGGCGTCCAGTTGACGGCGGTGAAGTTGGAGGTGGCGTGCCCACCATACCATTTCTTCGTCCGATTCGACTCGGCCGACGACTGCACGTGCGTGGTGGATGTGTCGTCGTTGCTGCGTTGCGGCGGCGCACACGTGAAGATCCGCCGGTGGAGCCGTGATGGGCGTGGTGCTCCGGGGAAGACGGAGTACAATACCGTGCTGAGTATCGAAGGGCTGCCAGAGGAGGCGTGGGAGCCGCAGGCCGTTAACCTTCTGCTTGCTGGTGTCGACGGTGAGCTCATTGAGATGTTGCCAGCGACTGACCGTTGGGTGCTGCTGGTCAACACGTGGCTGCGTGATCCATGCGCCGTGCCCAAAAGGCTCGTTGTTACAGTGCCGGCGCCTACTCTGCTCCCAACGCAGCCTGACTCCGACGAGGACGTCGAATCACCGCCACCTCCAAGCTCCCCTACAAAGAAGCGCACACAGGAGTACAATTTGCTGATTCATGTCAAGGAGGTGATCGACCGTGGTCTTTTACTGTCAGAAGGTATCTGTGCTGGTTTTTACCCTGACGAAGAAAAAGACCTGAGTCGGAGGCACACGTTCAAGACTTGGCGTGGCAAGGTGGATGGCACTGGCCCTGGTGATCATGGCTATGCGTGAATGCAGGAGCAGCAGCCTGGATTTAGTCTGGCGATTTGCTATCTTAGTTTCTAATGTCAAGATTGTTCAGTTTGGTTTGTAATGTGTGTGGCTGCTGAACTTGGCATCTGGGGGCGCCATCTATGTTTGTTGTTAAGTGATGTAGGCTAATACTATGTAGCTAGATGATAAATCAGTGTTTAGTGTACTGTTCTGCTACTGTTCACCACTGTACCTTAGGCAGATGTGTGCAAAGTAGCTTGAAGCCTGTAACCTGGGCTCTCTGTATATCAAAGACTTTGTGTGCATGTCGAGTAAAACCTGTCGTATGTGTTGGCCATGAACTCTAATATGGGAGAAAATTGCAAAAAACCACCACAATTGGTGGTCAAGCTTCAAAAAATCACCGGCTTTCATTTAATTCGCAAATCACCACCACTATTCGTTGACACGTTGCAAAAAACCACCACTTTTTCGCTAACCATCCGCGATGCTCAGTTAAGTATGAAACTGGCAGACGGGGTCCACATGTCATCATCTCCAACTTTCGCAAATCACCACTACTATTTGTTGACATGTTGCAAAAAACCACCACTTCTTCGCTAACCGTCTGCCAGTTTCATACTTAACAGACGGTTAGCGAAGAAGTGGTGGTTTTTTGCAACGTGTCAACGAATAGTGGTGGTGATTTGCGAATTAAATGAAAGCTGGTGGTTTTTTGAAGCTTGACCACCAATTGTGGTGGTTTTTTGCAATTTTCTCCTAATATGGCGTCCAAACAAGCTAGCGGCACAGTTAACAGCCGCATTCTGATGATAGCAAGTACACGGGACTGCTGCCACACCAAAAGAACGACTTCCTGTAAGAGCATCGAGAGGAAACATATGCAAAGCGTATCGGCACAAACAAATAATTCTAAGCAATAGTCTGCACCATGCATAGAAGCAGAAAAAGCTCAGGTCATAGCACAGAAATACATAAGTATATAAAGTTCAGGTCATAGCATGTCTGCATGTGCATAGGATCAAGCGGAGGGATGGCTTCGTAGGTCTTTTCCCCTACTGACCAAAGTCACTACTTACAAAAGCGTGCTAATGAAGAAGCATTCGCTTGCATAAAACAGCCTCTACACAGGCATTTACACAGCCATCACACGAGGATGGGACTGCAGCAGAGAGGACACATCTAGTGGCAACATGGAGGCAGATAGCAACGGCATCACATTAGCCTGGCAGCATAAAACAGAACCCGTAGGTGCAGAAACACGTGTCAAGGCAGCGAGCAGTACTAAGATAGTCATAAACTCTTCACCTGGCCCTTGCGAGCTAAGGTCATAACAAGAACCATCCATGAAGACAGGGCTTTGCAAAAAGGACCTGTGAATCAGATAAAAGAACAAAGAATCAGCACATCATACTGGTACCGAAGATAAGGAACTGATGCTAGCATGGGTGGGGGCAAAAAGATTTCTGTGATCGAAAGAGGTACATAGAGAACCCAATACTGCAAAGTAGAAGCGTGGAAAATAAGGTAATTCCATACACAAGGTAATTAGAAGAAGCATACCTATTGCTATGTAGCTAGATAAAGAAGGAAATAAATAGATGCATAATGTAATTAGGCCGCACCTTATGTACAATCGATGTCTGCAAACACAGCAGACAAGCTACTACTTTTGCTTCTTGGGCTCCCCAGTCACCTTGGCAGAAGGGTTAGTCCTGATACACGAGAATAGTACTCCCTCCGTTCCAATTTAATTGACTTAACATGTGGTGAATAATAAGTCAATTAAATTGGAACGAAAGGAGTACATGACAAGCATTCTGCACTACAGGAATCGCTCTGTATGCTGACGGCTTTTTATCGAATGCCGTCGGCATATAAGCCATAAGTCGAGTGCCTGTAAATAACCGTCAGCATATACAAAGCCGTCGGCATAGAGATTTTTGCCGACGATTTTCTCTGGCCGGTCGTCGGCATACGCCGCGCCCCTGGAATTCCGTTTCACCGCGCTAGGCGAAGACGTCAGTTCGAAAAATAAATATGCGGATGGTGGGGATCGAACCACGCACCTATAGGCTCGGGCGAAAAGTCAGGTCACGCTGACCATTTGACAAATCGTTATTCAAGTAAAAATTCTACACTCATTCTTATTTCTATTCGTACTATTTTGTACACGGTAGCACTAAAAATGCAATAGAAATACAAGATATCTAACACGCTGCATGCAAAATGTGTGTGTAGCTACTTGGCTCGGTGGGTTTTTTTTCAACATATACTTCTTGCTTTTAGCAACATACATGTGTGTAGCTGCTTCGTGTTCAAGGTAGAGACACATAGGGTATATATCTATTATATACATGATAGTACCAAAAATTAACAACATACAAAGAGATTGTTCAACGTCCATACCTTCATGACTTCAATGTCCATACAATGGTGCCAAAATGCTTTTTTTAAATTACTTTATAAATATCACGATAGTTCACTCTAGATTTTTTCCAGAAATCAGTTAAGGTACAAAAGTGGTGATTATATCACAGAACGATTGATAGTTTTGAAAAATTCGACCCCTTTCGACGAATAACGATGGTGGACATTTTGACCGTTTTTTCAAAAAAAATCAAAGAAAGTGAAACATTACTCAAAAAAATAAATCCTTTGGCATGGAGTTCTCTTATGTGTACTACTTGCTAGCAAAAATAATAAACTTTAGTTTTGACAAACTTTTCAAAAGAATGCTTCACAAAAACGTGTATCATCTATAAACTTGTATAGGTTTCAAGCAAAATGATCAAGATATGACCATTAGCGTGGCATAGTTCGTGATAAAGTCCTCATAATTGGCACATAGGTGTATATTGGTATGGGCAACAATGCTGCCGAACTGAATTTTTTGAAATTATTTTTATATATATCATTTTCTATTTTATAAGTGCCGAAAATGACATTTTTTGTGAAACAAGTACAACAAATATGGTGAAAAATGGCACCAATCCAAGTTCCACACAAAGTAGTCCATATTTTATGGATAATCCAAAAATATTAGTAATTTTCTCGCATTTTACCTATTTTCGCCTATTTAAATGACTTTATGCCAATTTTTTAAAAGTTATTCAAATTTGAACTACAACTGTGTCCCCGGGCGTTCGGTCTATTTGGTTTGCTCGGTCCGGTCTTTTCGGTCATCCAAAATTTCGGTCATCTAGAAACGCTACCCGAATTACGACCGGTCTTTTCGGTCTTTTTGTATTCGGTCTTCAGTCTTTTCGGTCCGGTCTTCGGTCATGACCAAATAGACCAAAAAAGGAAATAACAGCAACACAATCTCTTGTTATATTTAGCTCATCCTCATAGTTATATTCCTTCAGCTCATCCTCATGTTCAAATGTCATCTACAAAAAGACAGCAACACAATCTCTTGTTTAGATGCCAATACAGAAATATATAATCATAAGCATGCGTACCACTAGCAGTCTAGCACTAGCAGAGTAGTCTAGCACTAAGCCTGATCTAGCACAGTCCGGCAACAAAATTACAGGGAAACAAGAACCAAGCTTGATGTGTGCTTGGCATGCGTGCCACAATCTCTTGTTCTAGTAGACATGGGAGGAGGCGGAGAATGGATGGAGGTCGCTGGTTCCAGGCGGCAAGATGGATGGATACGTATGCGTACCACAAAATTCTAGGGAAACAAACGGCGGGGATGGAGTTAGGTCATGGAAACGAGCGCTAGTGCTGAAATTGGGGAAAAGAAGTAGGGAACTAGGCCTCGATGGGCTGTGCTACATGCTAGGGTACACGAGTTGCGCCTGAATGTCTAATTCGCATCGCTAGTTCGGTCCCTTCGGTCATTTCGGTCCTCAGCTCGTGATAACCGAACAGACCGATATTATTTCTGTGATAACCCAAATTTCTATGCTATTAATTAATTTGATTAAAATATAATTAGCTTTTGATTGTTGTAATTTTGCTAATCTTTTAAGATTAAATTAGATGTTATTTTGTGCAAGCAATAGAAAAATAAGAAGTTGATTGGTTGATTTGCTTGTGTGTATTAGCTAGTACTCGAGTAGTGCTTTTGCATGTCGATGGAGCTAGCTAGAGTAGTAGTACTCTGATGTTTTTTAATCGGGTTGCTTGCATGTGCATGCATAGTTGATCCGCACCATGCATGACGTTAGGGATTAGGCAAGCAAGAGTCAACGTGGCTTTGTCCTAGAGGCCGGCTACCTTATCCCATTATCTTGCGTGGACTTCTGCATGCATCGATGCACATCCTGTTTGCCTTTGCTGGTAATGCTTTGCTTGAGTGAGATAATCTTCAGCTTGGTAGCTTGCTTGCACTGCCTGTACCGGTCGCCAGATATTTTGTGCATGCGTGGCACCATGCCAGTGGCCAAAGCCTACGTGGAAGTGTGCATGCTAATCAGCCCATCGCTGCGTGCCACGAACACCAGAGTGATCGTTAGATATTTTGCTAAGCCAGTGCTGTGGCTTACTGCCGAAGGGTCAGCGGCAAGCGGCGAGCGGCGAGCGGCGGCCCAGATATTTTAGCTAGCTTAGCCAACGATCGATTCCTATATATAGTTAGCGATAGCTGCTGCTGTGCTTCTCAGCTTCTGTACTCTCCTCACTCCCACGCAATGTTCATCGATCGACTGAGATAAAGAGAGGGCGACTGAGAGAGTGAGTGCGGCAGCATGCGTGGACATACGGAAGGAGATGCTGCCAAGATATACGGATCGAGAGAGGGAGATCAGGAGCTAGGCGTCGGCGGTGAGAGTGAGCTAGGCAGCTCTGACATGCGGTTGGCGCGGCGAGCGGAGCGTCGCCGGTGGTATTCTTCGGCTACTCTGATCAGCCGGCGTACGAGCTCGTATGCCTGTGGCGTATGAGCTAGTACACGTATGTCAATCATGTCGATCTGGCTGGTATCCGGAGCTAATCCTACCAGATGGATCAAGCGAGTATTATTTGATGTCTACGACATAGTTTATCGAGGCAAGCAGTTCTTATCTCTCCCATATAGTTTGTAGAGTATACTTTGATGAGAATATGCATGATACCTTATTGGTACGAGCTTATGTTGATATGTGTGGGCTAATGCGCCGGTGTCGTTACGGTGATGGATCCGTAGGAGCCACCGGTACGAACCGGGCTTAGCACGTATTTTCGACATGCAAATGAACTGAATGTTTTTATAAAGAAAACTTGGTGTTACGAAGGTGATCGTATTGTACCGGTCACAGTACAGGTATGGGACTGTCTGAGTTCTCCGTGAGGGGCGGCCCTTGAATGGAAAGTGTCGGTGATGGATCCGTAGGAGCGACCGACATCGAGTAGGTCAAGGTGTCCGGTGTCCGAGCGGGTGAAAGGGCTCAGCTCGTTCTGGAATCCTGTGTGGTTCTGGGCGAGGCTGTCGATGTCGGAGTACCCCTCTTAAGAGTGTAAAAGCGTGAATATTCACCCCTGTGATTCCCGGGTAGGGAAACTCACTTTCATGTGTAGCACCATGTGTTTTAATCTGATTAAGAACTTAACCACACAATGATTGACTTACTTGTATTTCGAAAACCTAGTGTATTTTACAAAGTATATGAAAGTGTATGAATTGTTTGCTGAGTATAACTCCTGTTGTACTCACCCTTGCTATCCTTTGTTTTTAGTTGCAGTATCAGAGTTCGCAGCGGAAGCCGACGTTTCGAGGAGTAGGCTGGACCAGTTGGGTGGGATGCGAATAGAGAACCTTTTTATCTTTGTAAATGTAATTAATCTTGTAAATTTAATGTATTTGAGCTGCTTGAGATCCACTGTGCTGGTTTATGCCTGCTTCTCTAGCCTTGCGCGTGTATAGGCTTTCGGTCTATAGGCGCGCGGCGGCTGTCATTCTCCCAGACCGGGTCTCGGGGCGTGACAGCGACGGCCATGCGCGACGGCCAGGCTCGCTCGCGGCGGCGACGCTCGCGACGGCGAGGCGGCGACCCCCAGGCGCGACGGCCACGGGCGCGACGGCCACGGGCGCGACGGCCACGGGCCCGACGGCCATGCGCGACGGCCAGGCTCGCTCGCGGCGGCGACACTCGCGACGGCGAGGCGGCGACCCCCAGGCGCGACGGCCACGGGCGCGGCGGCCATGCGAGCCGCGGCGGCGACCCCCAGCACGGCGGAGCATGACGGCGGCGGTGAGGAATTAGTACTAAATTAGGGCTAGATTCGTTTTTAATGAATAAATTAGTACTAATTGAATTGCTAATCCAAATCAGACGAAATTAAAATTGCTAATCCCTAAATTATGCAACCATTCCATTCCATCTCCTTTTTTTCCAACCGAACAGCAGGATGGGATGGAATCGTGACATTCCATTTTATTGGAATGGAATGGTTCGGTTCCTCCCATAGCACGGACCGCGTCTGCGTCAAACTCAACAGCACGATCACCCCAGAGAACAAGCCTCAGTTCATTGCCTCTACAGAAATACATGCAGAGACAAAATCAGACACGCGAACCACAAATCTGAGCAATAAATATTAAGGATAACAGTTAACAAGTGCGACAGCTTACAACAGGTCTGCCAGCATAATTGTCCTTGTATTCGATGCCGCTGTCTGGTACATGGACTGAATAGGGATTACATCAGAAACCATAGTGATCCTACCAATAACATCTGCAGTAAGTCAAATTGGGCAACAAATGTCAAACAAGCAAGGCAAATGCGAGAAAAAGAAAGCGTAGAAAGGCAAGGGAAATCCATCATAACTAACGATGAAGCTTGTACGAGTCATGCCGGGCCTTGGGATATCTGTGAACGCAGTTAGACTGTACGTGCAGAATGGAAAGGTATCTTCCAAGCCAGGCTTCTCTTCAACCACAGTGTATCTTGTAAACTGCACCATGAAAGGGCTCTCTACAGGCCTGTAGGATGGCTCTGATGGGTTACACAAGAACCTTTTTATGACATAGACCTTTCCTTCTTTCAACACATCCTTGAAGCGATCCACTGAGCTTTCAGGGATTTGACCATACATGTGAGTTCCCTGCAAAATAGGTAATTCTATTAGACCGAGCAGGAAATTAAAAAACGGATTTAACAGCAGCAGTGTAGCAAGCAGCTAAATTTGAAACTTTAGTGCTGACCTCGCTATCAAGCAGAACCAGGTCAGTATGCTTAATCGGTCCTTCATCAGTACCACCACGATAGTGCCACATGCGAGAAACAAGAACACAGATGGTCCACTGGTGGCTATCCTTGTGAATCTCAGAAAGGAGGCTACACGCCATCTGCAACAACATAGCAAGTATGATTAAACCATAAACCATCAAGCATAGCAAAAACGTAGAGGCAGACAAAGGAAATTACACATAGATAGATAATTTTTCATAGGCATTACCCGGTAGAAAAGAAGAACGCCGGATGAAACAAACAAGTCCAAAAGAGCAAAAGCATACGCTCCAGCAATAATATTTAAGAAAAAGAAGACGTCACACATAGGCTAATCGAGGTAATCGGAACTGCTGCACATAAGCCACCGGTAAAAGCCTGTGCTAATGCTGGATGAAAGAAACAGGTGCAAAAGAACAAAACTACACGAGCCAGCAGTAATATATAACAAAAAGAAGCTATCACACATAATATAACCGAGGTAATCGGACTCGTTGCATATAAGGCATCGATAAAATCCTGCGGCAAACAACACCGGCAAAAGAACCAAAATTCAGAAGCGTGCGGCAAACAAAAGCATATAGAACAGAACATATATCTAAGTAATTATAATAGCAGCTAGAACTATTTGTTTACAAGGGCCTCAAAAATCTCCAAGAACACAATATTTCTAGTTTCAGAACCGCACGTGCTATCCTCGTTCTCAATCAATATTCGAAGAGCTTTTTTTGAGGTCACTCGGGACATCGCAACATAAAACTGGAAAATGGGTGAACACAGGACTTTTGAGGTATAGGCCAACAGCTGCAAGAGTCTGTCCCTGACTTTTATTAATAGTCATAGCATAAGAAATTCTAATAGGAAACTGTCGTGTCTCGTTGCACGGACACCGGGAGTATAGGATACCCCTTTTTAGGTTCGGCACGGGGCGCGAAGGAGGCTGAGAATCGTCTTCTTAGGCGGAGTCAAGATCAAGCTCTCCTCTCCACGATCAAAGCATGCAACCAAAGGGACACAAAGAGCTACCCAGGTTCAGGTCGCCCGGAGGCTAAAAGCCCTACTCCTGCATGTCTGGATTGATGAGTTCTTCATAGTGTGGATTACAATGGAACCTCCCGGGCAGGGTACCCGGAAGGGTTTTGGCCCGAGGTAGACGAAGGACAGATCCTGACCCGGAGGAGATCACCTTCCTCTCTACCTCCGCAGCCCTAGTCTAGTCTTGCTCTGGTTCTAGCTTGTCTTCGTCCTTGGTTCGACCTCCCCCTCCTCCGTGCCTTGGTCCTCCTTTTATAGGCTAAGGGGTTGCCACATGGTCACGTGAGGGGCGTGAGGGTCCTTCGGGGTGAAGGACCCTCCTCATCTAGTTTAGGGGGAGACGTGGCCTCTCCTCAGCCTAGCGTCTCCCTTGGGTTAGGTGGGAGCGTCCGCCTTGGGGTGGACAGGAGCTGACACCACCACGGGGCGTGCTTCCCACCCGCGCTGCCTTCGCCTTGCTTCCCAAGTCTTCCGTGGTGAGGTGGAGTGCTTATCCACAGGAGCGTAGGAGGTACCCGGGAGGGAGCCTGGCCTCCTGCCGGGAACTCGGGCTCTCGGGTCCTTCCTGGCCTTCTTGCTTGATTCGGGGACCCGGAAGGTCCCCAGGACCAGAGCCCTTAGTCGATGCAGGCCTTGCGTGTCTTGACGGTGAACCCGCCAGCTTGACTTGAGTCTTGGTCTTGTCCATCTTCAACTTGGGCCCACATGGGGTGGACCCACTTTGGCAGTACTAGGGGAACCCCATGTTCCACTGTTGCGACAGTAGCCCCGGGCATGGTCCCGGTGGCTCTTACTCCAGCTGCCGGGGCCATGGCCTAAAGATAGGTCAAAGTGGGTCCCGGGTACCTGGTCTTCTCAGCTCTATTGGGGACCCGCCGAGGCGAGGTAGAGACGAGCCCCCGGGTCCTGTTGACTGAATCATGGCGAACGTTGCGATTCATCCGGACCCCTTGCTTATCCTGGAATCCAACGGGCGAAACGCGCAGAGATCGGCACGCCCCCTCGATCCCCACGTCCGTCGGAGTAATGGGGCCGCGACGTGACGTGTGGGATGCCTTATAAGCCGCGACTGGCTTCCACTGTAGCCGTTACCTCTCCATATTCGCTGAAAATCCCCAAATCGCCGCCTCCACCTTCGTCTTCCAGACTCTGTTCCGCCGCCTCCCCTTGTCGCCGTTGCACCAATTTCCCTTCTGCTCCAATGGCCCGAGTGAAAGTTCTCGGCCGGAGGAAGAGGAGCGCGGAGGCCTCGCCCACCGAGAAGCCGCTGTCCCCAAAAACCAAGAGATCGCGGCGGAGATCGGCGCGCAACGCCGAGCGGGCCGAGATCAAGAAACAGAAGGCTTTGTTTCCCAGCTGCTTCGCCGGTGACGCGGAGACGATGCGGAAAGCGGGGCACTTCGGGGTGATGGAGTCCGCTAGCGCCGATGGTGTCCCAAGCAGATCCCCATTTTCGACAGCTTCATGATGATGGGGCTCGTCCCCCCTTTCTCGGATTTCTTCATGGAGATCTTGCGCGCGTATCAGCTGAAGCTCTTGCATCTGACGCCCGCCATCCTCGACTTGGCGGTCTTTGCCTACACCTGCGAGGCGTTCGTCGGGGTGATGCCATCCGTGGCGCTGTTCCGCCACTTCTTCTACCCTCGCATTGGGGGCCAAGGCTGGATGGGAGGCAGCGTCACGTTCTGCTTCCGTCCGAACATCAAGTGGGCCTTCCCCCTCATGGAAACCAAATCCAGATGGGAAGAGTGGAGGGATCACTGGTTCTTGGTCGGGGTGCCAGAAGCTGATGCTCAGCTGGAGGAGCCGACGGAGCGTCCAGTGGATCTGGACACTTGGAGAAGTGTCAGCTTGCAGGATGAACAGTTCTCGGCGGTCGTGGCGCGCTTCAAACTTCTTCGCGAGAAAGAAGTTTCCGGAGCCGCCATTGTCGCCCATTTCCTCCGCAATCGCCTCGCGCCGCTGCAGAAACGCCCGCACCCGGCCTGGAACTTCCAGGGCCCCGGGGATCCTTCTCGCCTGAGGTGTCCCGACATGGAGGAAAACCTTGTCCGGGATAATGTGAGAGGGACCTTCACTCCAGGGGTCAAGTACCAGCTGCCCAAGGGGTTTCTGCCCCTGTGCGACGACCCGGAGAAGGACAAGATCCTGGCGCAGATGCCGGTCTGCAACGCTTTTGGTATCGTAGGCCGGGCTGATCACGGGCCCAGACCTCCTGTGGTGAAGACCCGCAAGGTCAGGGCACCTTCCAGCCCTGAAGAAGGAGAATGCTGGGAGTCCAACGAGGAGAGCGAGGAGGAATCCGAAGAGGAATTCTCCGGCTCTGATGATGACGATGACGACGGAGGCGACGGGCGCGAGACCGACGCCTCCGACAGAGACGAGAAGCTGGCGACGACCCTGTTGGCAGCGATGACGATGATGAAGATGACGACGAGGAGGGGGCTGCTCCGCCCCCGCAGTCTGCCCTCGGGGTCGATGCTGCCCCAGACCCGAGTGCCCGTAGCCGTTCCCCGCCAGTCGTGGTGATGGGGAACGATGAAGACCATGTGGACGAAGAAGCGAACGCCGCTGGCTTCGTCCGAGCCCCCCGCCGGAGAGCTCCTGCCGGCCGCCTGTCACCCGTGGTGGAGCCACCTGCTGCCTTGGGAGAGACGCCAGCGAGCCCCCAGGCATCTTCTGCTGCGTCGGCAGATGTTCCCCCGTCAATGGGTACCAAGCGCACCCAAGAGTAAGCCTCTTCTTCACTCTTTTCTTGCACTTTGCACTCCTTGCCTTCCCCAAGGAAAATGACCGAGTGTTGGTGCAGGGGTTCTCCTTCCTTGGGTACTGGCAAGAGACGGCGTGACACGGCGGAGGACGACACCGCCACTAGCCTTGGAGCCGGTGGAGGAGGGATGCTTCCCCTCCCATAGCAGAACTTGAAGGCCGTCGAGGGAGCGGAGTGGGGAGCGTGACGGCGACCTCCCTAGCTCACCCGGGGAAAGCGCTCGACGCCCTGACGCCCGAGCAAGCAGGTAACCCAGAGCTCGCGGGTAACTTCGTTTTCTTGACGCACCAATGCTTTTCCTGACATCCTTTTGTTCCCAGATTCAGTGGCCAACGTCTTTTCTCCCGGGGCCTTCATGGGGGGACCAGCCAGGAGAAACCACCTTCCCTCTCGCCTTCAGAGGGTCAAGAGGTGTCCAAGGGCGCCCCGAGTTCGCGGGCAATGGGAACGCAGACCGCGAACCCTGCTCCGGGTCCAGGCCTCGACTTGATAGAGAGCTCCTTGATGACTGGGACGGTGTTAACGACTTTCGCCTCTTTTTCCACTGATTCTGGTGCCAGCAAGGAGATGGCGGCGCTGATGAAGATCAAGGAGAGCCTGGCCGCCAACCGCAAGAAAAGTGTGCCTGCCCCGGGAGGTCCCCCGGCAGCTACTCCAGGGTTCACCATCAGTGGTGACGACGCGATGGATGCCATCATCCGCGGGATAGCTCAGCTGGGCAAAGACTTGTGCGACCGTGAGGCCGCCGTTGTGGGGACCATCGAGAGTGTCGAGGAACTGATCCAGACGGGGATGGACAAGCTGAATCGCTTGGCAACCCAGATCACCACCTTGCTCCCGGCTCTTGAGAAGAAAGACGCAGACCGGAAGGCCGAAAGTGAGCGCCAAGGCAAAGTCCTCTTGGCGAAAGAGCGACAGCTAGCCTCCCGGGAGGCAGAACTGGCTGAGAAGGAGAAAGCCTTGGAGCTCCAGAAACTCCAGCAGGAGCAGCAGACTGAGAAACGCCTAAGGGAGGCAGAGGATCGCCACCGTGAAGAGCTCGAGGCCAAGGACAAGGACATCCAACTCTGGAAGTCCAAAGAGCAGGAGGCCGCCCAGACCATTGAAGATGTCAAGAATGCACTCCATCAGGAGCAGGAGTCCGTCCGAGCTTTGCAGCAGCAGGCCAAGAATGACGGCCAGAAGATGTCCGAGCTGAAAGAATCCTTGGAGGCGCAAGGTAATGAGCTTGCAGCACTGAAGGAAGGCCATCAGAAGCTGATCCAGGCCAACTCCCAGGCATCTTCTGAGCTGTCCGAGCTTCGCCGCCTTAACCAGGAAGGTTTCGCCGAGGTTGAAGCCGCCTGCGACTTGGCGACGACGCGAGTGAAGCGGCTGAGTCTGCCCACTGCAGCCCCGGTGTTGGAGCCAAAGCGCCAGAGTCTGCCCCTCGTCGCGAGATTCATCAGAGAAGTAGTCGCTGATCTCCGGTCTTTCAAGAACAAGATGGTCACCCGGCTTGTAAGCGACAAGCATGAGACGAGCAAGGCGACGGCGGCCTTGGTGATGGCGTCCTTCAGAGAGGCCAATCCGGGCGTGGCCTTGCCGGACTTCTTGGCCTCGTCTCCTTCTGAGGCATCTCTCCAGGCGGTGTCAGCTCCCGCGACCGCACTCGCCATGAAGAAGTTCCCGCCACTTTAGTTGTCCTGCACCATGTTTGGGCATTCGTGCCCCCGAATAAACTTTGCGTCAGATCTCATGTACCAGCATATTAAAACTTGCTTGTAATAGGCTAGAACTTGCTATGCTACTCTAGTTCTCGGGTTGCTTTTATTTGTCTTTAGCATGTTTTTACTTTTCTCCACGTCCTTGAGGAACTTCCTGGGATGTAAGCTTACCCGCGAGGCCCTGACAGGTCAGGCATGCGCTCGCGAGCCCTACCGATACCCAAAAAGCCGCTCACTCTGTTGGCACGCACGTCCCCGGGGTGTATCAGGTCTGTGCACCGCTTTTTACCCCCGGGAGAGTCGATACCCCATGAGTGCTCGCACGACGGTCGAGCCTTGCCTTTCTAGTTCCGCACATGTTCTGTTACCCGAGAAGTAGATAGCACGGACTGCAGAAACAGGTTTGAGGGTAACTTATCTTTTATTCATCATGGACGTCTCTGAACGACAACTGGACACTTCAGGGTACATCTTGTGGCAACATGGCTCTTCCGGGTACACAACACGGATTGCTTCAACGATTCTTGCAGAGGAAGGTTAGCAGCTTCTTCCATCCTGGCGCATCGGTTGGCCATGTCCCACAAGCTCTCCAGGGTATCCACAACATGGATACTCATCTTTTCACGCATCTTGAGGTTGCGGACGTTGACGTGGAACGCGGCGATGACGGAAGCCTCACAGAGGTACTTCGGGATAATGCGGTCGACGACGCCCCGGAACCTCCAGATGTAGTGTCGCAATGTTTCCTCAGCTTCTTGCTCCAGGTGATAGAGGTCGGAGACGGTTGCAGGGTACGGCGTGCAGCAGGTCTTGAGGTGCTGGCTGGCCTGGCCTTCCATGTCCTCCCGCGAACGACGCCTGGGGTTGGAGCTCTGACCAGCACCTTCTTCAGGAAGTTCCATGGGCCGCTTGCCATGGGGGTCCTCAGGCTGTTCCTCCGCCGGAGGTAGTGGCTCGGGGACGGCAGCGCCGTGGTCGATGGTCGGGGCAGGACTCGTGGAGCGTGGCATTGGAGAGCGTAGTCCAGCAGGTTTTCCAAGCTGTTGATCCATGCCTTCGCACGGGGATCACTCTTGCACTGATCTGGGGGAAAGGAGAGAAGCGCCCGGGCCACGCCCAGAGCTTCCTCTAGCCCCCAGCCTTTCCGCGATGCCTGGCACGCTTGCTCTCCAAAGACCTCCCGAGCTCCCGACATGACTTTTGCTTGTGACTGAGGCAGCTGCTTGCCTTGTCCCGAGGAGACGGCTGTTCCTGGAGCGGATCCGACCGCGGACGAGGTGCTCGAGGCAGATCTTGGCGATCTTGCCGTAGACCGCGAACCAGAAGAGAACTTGACGACGAGCTTGTTTCCGAAGAAGAGGAGCCTGATGTAGACTCCGACGTTGTCGACGAAGAGCTTGCCGTCGCGGCTGATGTAGGCGAATCCAGCACTTGCGCCCCCTACCTGGCGCGCCAGATGTCGTGTCTCGTTGCACGGACACCGGGAGTATAGGATACCCCCTTTTAGGTTCGGCACGGGGCGCGAAGGAGGCTGAGAATCGTCTTCTTGGGCGGAGTCTAGATCAAGCTCTCCTCTCCACGATCAAAGCATGCAACCAAAGGGACACAAGGAGCTACCCAGGTTCAGGCCGCCCGGAGGCTAAAAGCCCTACTCCTGCATGTCTGGATTGATGAGTTCTTCATAGTGTGGCTTACAATGGAACCTCCCGGGCAGGGTACCCGGAAGGGTTTTGGCCCGAGGTAGAAGAAGGACAGATCCTGACCCGGAGGAGATCACCTTCCTCTCTACCTCCGCAGCCCTAGTCTAGTCTTGCTCTGGTTCTAGCTTGTCTTCGTCCTTGGTTCGACCTCCCCCTCCTCCGTGCCTTGGTCCTCCTTTTATAGGCTAAGGGGTTGCCACAGGGTCACGTGAGGGGCGTGAGGGTCCTTCGGGGTGAAGGACCCTCCTCATCTAGTTTAGGGGGAGACGTGGCCTCTCCTCAGCCTAGCGTCTCCTTGGGTTAGGTGGGAGCGTCCGCCTTGGGGGTGGACAGGAGCTGACACCACCACGGGGCGTGCTTCCCACCCGCGCTGCCTTCGCCTTGCTTCCCAAGTCTTCCGTGGTGAGGTGGAGTGCTTATCCACAGGAACGTAGGAGTACCCGGGAGGGAGCCTGGCCTCCTGCCGGGAACTCGGGCTCTCGGGTCCTTCCTGGCCTTCTTGCTTGATTCGGGGACCCGGAAGGTCCCCAGGACCGGAGCCCTTAGTCGATGCAGGCCTTGCGTGTCTTGACGGTGAACCCGCCAGCTTGACTTGAGTCTTGGTCTTGTCCATCTTCAACTTGGGCCCACATGGGGTGGACCCACTTTGGCAGTACTAGGGGAACCCCATGTTCCACTGTTGCGACAGAAACTACCGTCGATGTAAAGTAAACGACTATCTAGGATCTCTAACGGTAAGGCATATCCTGGTATATAGACAACATCTCCAATATTAGAACCAGTCATCACAATGACCTCAATAACCTTCTCAGCAAGCCTAGTAACAATAAGCCGTGTCCCATTACATAAACCGTTTGCCTGGCTTATATTTCTAAGAAGCATGATGGGAACACCTCTTTTAAGAACCAATCTATGATAAGGAAAGTTATTTACTTTGACGGTATTTAAAACCTCAACAGGATAGAAGATGATATCTATATTACGAACTCCATCGGCTGAGTTTCCCGTTGAGTCACAACTTAAGTATTCCCTCTCCTCACCGGGCACCAGAGAAAGAACATGGTCATTGATTTCCTCAGCTATTTCATTTGTTGGTGTTAAGATAGCCCTTTCTTTTAAATAGTTAGGACCAGAGTACCTTTTCAAGAAATCTACATACAAAGCCCCAACAATAGCAGGAATTTTAGCACCATCCGTCTGCACTAAATGTTCACGGGAATGGTTATCCAGGTAGGGTCAGATTCCCCCTGCCGCGCCACGGCAGGGACCGTGCTATTCCCAATGCTTAGAACCCACTGATCAAAAGCCGCTGCCTCAACCTGCACATTAGGATCCATAGTCTGAACAGCCAGACGCATATTAATAGTAAGGTGAAGAACTGTGACACAACGCCACAGAGGAGAATTTGTAATAGCAGCATTTACAATCTGAGACCGGGTCCCACCCTCAATAACAGGCAAGATTTGCCTAAGATTACCACCTAGGACTACTATTTTACCACCAAATGGAACATTGGCCTGTGAAGGATCATGGTCAGACAAAACATCACGCAAACTTCGATCCAGCGCCTCAAAACACTTCCTATGCGTCATCAAAGCTTCATCCCAAATAATAAGAGACGCCGACTCAATCAAAGAGGAAAGCATGGTACACCTTCGAATGTCACAGACCCCGTTATCATCAAGATCAATAGGAATTTTAAATCTAGAATGTGGTGTCCTACCTCCAGGCAACAGCAGGGATGCAACACCCGAAGACACAACAGTTAAAACAATTATTTTATATCCTCGAAGGTACGCAACAAGAGCATTCCAAAGAAAAGTTTTTCCAGTACCACCATGGCCAGAAACAAAAAACAACCCAGGTTTGTCTTCCCTCACTCGATCAACGATAGATTCAAAAGCTTTTGACTGATCTATATTAAGTTTTTTTGCATAGCCTCGGCGGTTTGAATGAGTGATTCGAAATCCTGAAAAAGTTCATCGCTAATCATACTATTTCCGCATGGACCAGCATCATAGACAGATCTTAAAGGCAAATTATGATCCAAAATATTGCAGCCATTCTTAGCAAAGACAACATATAATTCATCTAACAACATGTTTTTCAACTCATCAGCAGGAACAGAATAGGAAGTATCACGAAGAGAAGAACGTATCCTATGCTGGATGTCTTCAGCCAAATAGGTCCCAATATTTTTCAAAAAAACCATTTTCATCAACGACGCCACAGAAAATAATCATAGTAATAAACAACTGACGCAACTGGTTCCCCATACCCCATTTCAAAGCCTCATCGAAAGCACAGTACCATTCGCTGTCATCACCAAGTAACCCCCTCATAGCACATGCATCCTTGACTGATCTTCGAATACATCGTCTGGTATGGACTCCAGGACCGGTGTTGATGGCATGATAGGATGAAAAACATCATCTACCAATTCACCGTCAAAGAGAGGCAAGGGTTCGTTCGAAGGCACAATATCTTCGATCATGTCCTGACTCATCAACTGAGTCAATCAGTACCATTCGATCATGTAAATAAAGAAGTAGCCTGCGGAGCTACGTTCAGTTCAGGGGGGCCGCCGCCCCCCTAGCCCAGCCAAATTTCATCAAAAATCCAGTAGTATTTGCCCTTTTTGCCTTAAAAATTGATGGTATTCAGCCTATTTGCCCCCCCCCCCCCCAACAGTGGCCCAATATGGCCTAGCAGCCCATTCGCCCCCCCCCCCCCCCCCCCGGCCATTTGGCCCAAGCTCCGCCACTGGCTTCGTCCCTCCCTTTGGTTGGTTCTGCATAGAACTTTCTAGTCCGTGTGAGCATGTGGTGGAATGTCGATGGTGAGCATAGCTATAATCTCGTCTGACCCAAAGTAGGGTAGAGACACGGAGATAGGGGATAAGAAAAGGAAGGACCGGATAACGTCGGCTTCTACGTCCGCAAAGGAAGGAGGCATGGGGCCCCAAGTTTTTATTGGGCTAGGAAAAAAGAAGAAACATACAAGGCGGGCCGGGAACGAAAACGGGCTTCCGCACATGTTGGTACGCTTATTTTTTTTAAGCCGGCCAAAAAGCGAGAAAGAAGAAAAATACGTGTATACACGAAGGGTACTTGACAGGGACAAGACGGGGGTCGATGGCCCGCGCTCGCCTCTCCTTTCTCGCGAGCTCCACTTATATCCATGGCAGAAAAATCTCGATCCTACATGCACGAGTGGGTTTCCACTGTGGTTCCGACCGGTGTTTTCGTGAGACCGGGCGCGCTCGTCCTAATCATTCTGGTTGTGAGGTTCGCGTGAGACCTGTGGATATGGATCCACGATCTCAAAGGCACAACGACGAGCTCCACCGCTCGTAGAGGTCTGTCCTGTTCACCCCCATCGCGGACCCACACAGTCACGGACGGGGATGGATTCTGTGGCCTCAAACAGATGTTGACGAAGTGTACCAACCGTACATCTATCTGCTCGCTCTCGGTCCCCATGAATCTCTCAACTCTGGAGGGACCGAATCGGTTCGACGGGAAGAGAGTTGGAAGGTGGAAGAATGGAACTCAAGACATACCAACGGAGAAGCGTACAAGAGCGGAAAGAGCCCGTGGTTTATCGGAGAAGGGGACTCGAGGACGAGGCAGTGGAGGGCTTACAACAGCTGGGAGAGGGGCCTGTGATGTCGTCAGTGCTAGCGCTCTCAACTCCGCGCAAGCTAGATCTGTCGGTGTCGGAGACGGCATGCCGCTACCAGAACCCTCTGGAAGCACAAGCGAGGATACAGGCAGAACGACCGGAGGCTCTTGCCGGCTCAACCTTGCTTCGGCCCAGGCAAAAAGTACCGGGTTGGGTATGGGCACGGCGTTTTGAGAAGAAGGAGTAGATAGAGGTAGAGGGTAAGCTATCTGAAGACGTTATGTCGTTTCTTTGCTCGCTTACAGGTTTCCCCCGTCCCGCTATTACCAGCATGGCTGGCACAATAAATCCCCAGCGCCGGCGAGCAGCGGCGCTTGCACTTGCCGCCAGGAAGCTCTGGGCATCGCGAGTCGCCATGACCTCCTACGGTCGGTCGCCGGAGATGTAGCAGTGGCCGCCCGTCGTGGACGCCACCAGTTGCGTGAGATGCAGCTATGGCCGCCGTCGACGGAGATGAAACGCCACGCGTCGGGTGAGATGCAGCTATGGCCGCCGTCGACGGAGATGTAGACGCCACGGGTCGGGTGAGATGCAGCTCTGGCCGCATGTCGACGGAGATGCAGACGCCACTGGTCACGTGAGATGCAGCTCTGGCCGCCCGTCGACGGAGATGCAGACGTCTGCGGCCGCGTGAGATGCAGTCAACAGCGACGAAGCTGCACAGCAGCTCTGGTCTTCCTGCACCAATAGTAGCACCACCGTCGTTCTCTTGAAGCACCGTCACACACCTCGGGTAGCACCTCCACCTACCGATGGAAGCAATGCCGGGTCCCAACGGTAGCAACTCCAACCTTCTTTGGTACCACCACCTACCACCATTGGTAGTTCCTACTAAGCCCCGCCGCACATCTACGGAAGCGTCTTCGCACACCTATGGTAGCAACTCCGCCCACCGCCGAAAGCAACGGCGCCCGCTGATGGAAGCACTGCCGCCCAACGTTGGTAGCACCGTTGTCCAACGCCGGCAACAACGGCTTGCAACTGCGTGCCAACGTCGCTACTCTGAGATATAGTCGTCGCAGGAGAGGACGCATGTCTTCGCGTCGTTGATGTAGCAGCCCTGTCGTATGTAGCATCGACGTACACCTCTGGTAGCACCGGCACCCGCCGTATGTTGCTCCGACGCGCACTGCTCGCAGCATTGGCGCATCCGTAGCAACGACGGCCACAATAGGTAGCACCGATGGACACCATTGGTAGCTCACGCAGCCGCCATTGGTAGTAATGACGTCCTGCTTCGGCAGCAACACCACAGCCTTCCCTTTAGCACCGGTTTCCTAGCCTCGGAGCAGCGTTGGCTCTCCAATGCAGCAACACCGTCTCGCCATTGTAGCTCTTGTGGGCACCCTCGGAGCACTGCCGGTCGTAGCAAATTGTACTATTGTAGCAAAACTACAGGGCAGTTGTAGCAAAAAAAAAAATGTGCCATTGTAGCAAAAACGACTTCGCCAGAAACATCGTCGGAGACTCTGTAGCAAAATCTTTATTCTATTATAGCAAAACAACAGAACTTTTGTAGCAAAACTTCGCGCTATTGTAGCATCGTACCAAAATCCAAAGTCGCACGTAGCACCGCCGCCAGCCGCATGTACCAAACCCGGATGCCGCACGTAGCAAAACTCGACGCCGCTTATAGCACTGCCAGAGACATTGCCAGAGACTCTCACCTATGGTAGCAGTCATGCCCGCACCCGGTAGCATCGTCGACTCATCGGTTGCAATGACATGCGCTGTCGATAGCATCGTCGGCTCATCGGTAGCAACGCTGCGAGACGTTGGTAGCATCCGCTCGTAGCATTGCCGGATACCGTCAGTAGCATCGTGAGCTCGATAGTAGCAAATTTTCGCAAATTTTGTGCTATTGTAGCAAAACTGACTTCGCCAAAAACATCGCCGTAGACTCTCGTCGGAGACATTGTAGCCAAAAAATTGTACTGTTGTAGCAAAATTATAACGATTATAACAAAAATAATTGATGCTATTGTAGCAAATCGACTTTGCTAGAGACATCATCGAACACTTTCAGCGGAGCCTGGAAGCAAAATCTTTATATTATTCTAGCAAAATAACATGACTTTTGTCGCAACAATTTCATTCCGCTGTAAAAAGACGAAGATGGCGGCCGAGTCGCGCGCGATGGCCGCGGCGGCGTGGTCCTGGCTCCTGCGTGGAGAAGATGTTGCAGGAGCACCTCGGGCCGAGCGCGGTCAGGGTCTCGCTAGAGCACATCGCCTCCCTGGCGTCCCCCGACGGCGACGCCATGCAGCGCGTGGCGGCAGCCTTCGCGGAGGCGTTGGCGTGGCGCGCGCTCCGGGCGTGGCCGGGCCTCTGCAGGGCGCTGCTGCCCCGCGCGGCGCCCACGCCGGCCGAGGTCGCCTTCGTGCGCCGGAGCTTCCTCGACCTCTGCTCGTTCCTCCGCCTCGCCGGCGCTGCCGCCAACTAGGTCGTGCTCGAGGCCATGGAGTCCGAGAAGATCTTCCACGTCGTCGACCTCGGCGGCGCCGACGCCACGCAGTGGCTCGAGCTGCTCCGCCTCCTCGCTGCGCGACCCGAGGGCCCGCCGCACTTCGGATTCGCCGCCGTCCACGAGCAGAAGGACCTGCGCACCCGGCCATGGTGCTCACCTAGAGGAGACGGCGACGGGATCAGGATTTGGGGAAGGGATAAGGTGGGGCAGCACATGGGTGGGACCCCCGCTGTTTGTGGCTACGCAGGGGGCACGTGTCGTGCGGGCGACCCGGAGGATGGGAAGTGCGTGATCCCCCGGGTGATCACAAGCCTTTTCCTTTTCCTAAATTGTACCGTAAAAGACCTCTCCACGACAATTTCCAAACGGCAGGCTGCTACACGTGCATCTTCGAGGTATCCTGACAGATCACATGCAATAAATCAATGAAGGTTGACAATAAGCCAAAGTAAGACATCAGGAGTTAGAGCAGAAATGGTCTTCACGGGTTAGATGTAGAGAAACAAAAGAAGGGCAAAAGGTCGATCAGACCAGAAACTTCACCTTGTGGTAGATGCAAGCAGCCATAACCATGCGATTTGTATCTGTCGTATAAGGTCATGCATCATGTGATGGATAGAATTCGCTCAAAAAGATTTGTGAGAAATATAGAGTCAGTTTATGTCCAAGACTAACGATTAACTAAGGTGTATTTGAGGAGAAAAAAATAAGTTAAAGATGCACGAGATGTGGCATCTTGTGGAGCACATGAACACTTTTAATCAGGTTATCATGAATATACCGGGTGTGAACGTGCAGATTAAAGATGCGTGACTGTGCAGATTGAAGACAAGTACCGATAAGGGGATTCTTCTTTTATGTTCATTGCCACGGTCCTATGAGCATTAAGAAAACCACAAGTTAATATATGTACACCTCTCGTCAATATAGAAAAAAGTCTACATAACCCCCCTATGTTTTGTGTTTCGGTCGATAGACACCCACAACTATCAACTGGGTCATTTAAACCCCCTAACTATGCAAAACCGGACAAATTACCCCCTGGCCAGTTTTGACACTGGTTTTAGCCAGGTGGACACTGGTTTTGGACACGTCGGCTAGACACATCACATTGACACTGTTCGTTGACCATGTGGCGTTGACAGGAAGAAAAAGCAGCAGTCCAGGTGGACGCGCTGGTTAGCGGGGAGCCGCAGCCACGCCGGCGAACAAGCCGCCGTCCCTTCCTGTCGTGGGGTAATCACGGCAGATGCCATACGGGGTGGCTTAACTCGGGTGTGAGCCAGGCGACGTAGGATTCACAGAGAGGTTGCACACGCAGAGTTTACCCAGGTTCGGCCCCTCTGTATGAGGTAAAGACCTACTCCTGCTTGTATGTATTTGGATCTGAATGGGGTGTACAATGGTGTGCGCATCAGAGCTTGCGGGTGCTCCGGAGGCTATGGAATGAGATGAGTCTGCCTCTAGGGTTGCTCCTTGCCGGCTTTATATAGGGAGCCGGCTAGGGTTTACAGGGAATGACGGGTTCCGCTGGCGGCGCTAGCTATCCTGCCTACAAGTGCGGCTTCGTGGAGCGCACTCTTCGGGATACATAATCGCAGACTGATTCGAAGATATCTGCTGCCGCCTCCCCGAGCCGTCATACCGGGATCCTCGGGGACCCGGTATCCTGGAAGATGTACACCGGGTGGGCTTTGGGCCACCGGGCCTTGAAGACCGACTCGGGGTTCTGGGCCTACCCGGTTGGGCATCCCCCCATCATTAGCCCCCGAGTTCGTCAGGGACTCGTCTCCGGCTTGGTCTTCGTCTTGCGAACTGCCGGGTCGTGTCGTTGAACGAACTCCTGAAACAGAGAAAAGAAAACAACGGCTCGGAGTGGTGGATTTTGGCCTTTAACGTCCGGTGTAACTCAAGTTTTTGTTTGATGCCGGCTTGTGCCCGTTGGGACGTTTGCCATCCCGACTCGCCTCGGTGCGGGTTGTCCCTTGCCTTCTCCGTCTGACGTCATGGCATCTTTGACCGTTTGTCCGGTAGTGTTTGTCTGTCTGGCGCCGAGTCGATTGATGGGACTTGACGGCGCATCGACTGCCTCCACCTCGGGATGGAGCAGTGGCAATGATGACACTCCTTGACCCGCACGCGCCCGATCCATCGGTCCACAACGTCGTGACAGAGCGACGTGGCCGAATCTGAGCCGCATTTTTCGGCACGCTCCCGTGGAAACCGAGGCGTCGCGCGGGAATCGAGGCGTCGTGCGACGTGGCGATAGTGGGCGACGTGGACGACGTGGGCGGCGCCATTTACTGCGGTAACGGCTCCACTCACCGTGCCTATTAAAGCGGCAGGGGAGTGCGGCAGGTGAACTCATTCTCCATTTCTTCCTTGCGCTCGCCGTCACTCTCTCGAGCAGCTCGCGCTGAGTTCTTCGCCGCATCGCCGCCGCAGCCATTTTACACTCTTGCTCCTCCGCCTCTCTTCCGGCCAAGATGGTGGCGCCCAAGAACAAGTGGGAGAGGTCGTCGGTGACGGCGCAGGCGCTGGAGCAAGCCGCCAACGAGGGCTTGTTGCCGCCGGCGTCGGAGCGTCGGTGGCGCATCGCCTCCGCGGATCCTCGCCCGCGGCCATCGCCGGGCGAGTTCGTCGCCTTCCTCGCGTTCCTCGAGCGCGGGCTGGGCTTCCCCACGTCGGAGTTCTTCCGGCGATTCTTGGACTTCTACAGGCTCCAGGTGCATGACCTGACGCCCAACTCGATCCTCCATCTCGCCTGCTTCGTCACCCTGTGCGAGGGCTACTTCGGGTGCGCCCCGTTCTTCCCGCTGTGGCTGTGGATCTTCCACGGCAAACTGGGGAAGGGTGGCGACATGGCGCCCTGCGGCGGCCTCAACTTCCAGGTCCGCGGCGACGTCGACTACCTGGATCTCGGCCTCCCCTCCAAAGTGTATTGGAGGAAGTCGGGCTTGTACATGCGGGAGCCGGCGCCTGATGGCGAGATCGGGATCCCCTGCTTCTCGCCATCGCCGAGCCGGCCTCGCAATCTTCAGGAGCTGCCGCGCGACGCCGACTAGCCCATGGTGCGCCGGCTGATGGCGCGGCTTCAGGAGCTGAAGAACGGAGGGCTGACGGGTCTGAACCTCATCGCCACTTGGGTGAAGAGGAAGATCGCACCTCTGCAGCACCGGCCCTCGCTGATTTGCGAGTACAAGGGGACGAAGGACCCGCAGCGCCATGACCCGACATTGTCCGAGTCGGTAGAGCAATTCACGCTGCGGATGAAGCGTGTCACGGTCCACCCGGCCCCCGAGTGGATCGTGGGCGGCCTGGAGGCCTACTCCGCCAAGCATCCGGCTCCTGAGGTGAGTCCCTTTGCTTGACGATTCGAAACACTTTCCTTTTCTTGGTCTTTTTATACCGATCTTTCTTGCTTTGTCGAATTCAGGAGTTTCGGTCGCTTGTTGGGTTGCCTCCGATCCGCGGAGACGCTCCCACGGTGCTTGCCGGCCCCAACGACGTCGTCGAGCGCGACTCTGACGACGAAGCCGACAGCGCCACCATGGGCAACGAAGCCGCCTTCTCCTCCCGCCAACCGATCCCCATCATGTCTGAGGATGAGGAGGAAGGAGAAGAAGGAAGAGAAGAACGCGCCGGGTCCAAGAACCCGGCGCCTGCTGAAGAAGATGATGAAGATGATCAGCCGCTCCGCATCCGGCGGAGGCGTAGGCCTGCGGCTGAGGACGCCGGGCCCAACTCCAAACGTTCCAAGTCGGCGAACCCGACGCCGCCGCTACCGGAGCGATCGGCTGGGGCTGCCGTGCAGTGCACCGTCGTTGCCGAGCGGAGGCAGAAGGCCTTGCGGGACATCCCTGCGAGGGCTTGCGCCGAATCGCCGCCTGCGCCTCGCTTCCGAGGAGTTCGGACCTCAACTCTTCCACCTGCGGGTGACAGGTCTGCTACTGATCCTCATCCAAAGTTCCACTGGAAACGCTATCTTGAGTTTGACCCGTGCGAGTGTCGCAGGGCTGAGGACGCGTCCCTCAGTGACATGGAGGACGCGCTGGAGAGCGACTCCCAGCGGGCGGAGCCTGCCGCGCACGTCACGGAGCCAACCACGAGAGCGCCGAGTCCTCCGCCTTCCACCGGCGGAGGCGACGAAGTTATTGTGCCCCCTCGACCCGAGGGGGCCACTATTGATGACACAGTGCCGGCTGGCACAGTGGATGCCACGCCTCAACCGGAGACGGCGCTGGTGGTGACGACGACCCGCGCCACCGCGACGGCTTCCTCGTCGGGTGGGCTGACTGCCCAGCCCCCGAGCTCCGTCCCGGGTGCATCTGCGCCCCGGCCTGACTTCCGAGCCGCCATCCAGACAGCGATGGATGCGCACCAGGTACGTAGAATCCTTCTTGCACCTGTTGCGTCCATAGCGTATATGTAGCCCCCAAGGCCCGAGTCGCGTTCGTAGAAAGCGGCTTGGGTCTTCATAGTTTTCTGGATGCAAAGTTTGGCGAATAGTGTAGTCCTTGGTTTGCCAATGTCGATGTAGAGGCAGGCCGGTGGCGGGTGTGTATGCTACTCGGAAAGTAGCCCCCGGGTTCTTGACCCGGCGTATTATTGTTTTTTTTGTTGGGGCTAGCCCCCGGGTTAGCAAATGTTGGTGTAGAGGTAACCCGTGGCGTAGCCCCCATGCCTCTTCTTGATTGTTTATTTTCTTGTGAACTGCAGGAGCTGTCCTGGCTCCTCGAAGCCGAACAGCAGGAGACCCGCCGCCTACATGAGGAGCTGAAGAAGGCGCGCGACGGCTTCATCTCCGTCGCTGAGCACCAGCAACTGCTGGTCGCGCAGGAGAGCCGGCACACGCAGGCGTTTGCCGCGGTGCAGGAATCCTGCGAGCGGCTCAGCAAGCAGAAGGAGGAGGCGGACGCCGCCCTCACCCAGGCGACCAAGGGGTACGGCGAGGACCTCGAGAAGCTCGAGCGCAAATCCGGCGAGGCTGAGCGCGAGATGAAGGAGCTGACCGAGCGACTTGCCACCCTCGCCGTTGGCATCTGGGGTAAAGATTTCATGCGACCCCTTTGCAGTTTGTGCCTAGTTGACTTGTGGCCTTGTTGTTGATTTTTGTTTTGTTGAGCAGGCGAGGACACGGCTGGCCTGACGGCTTCGAAGCATGTCCACCGGCTCGGAGTCTTCGCCCGTGACGTTCACGGCCGGGCCAGCAAGGTCGTCCAGATGCTGTCGCCCAAGGAAGGCGTCCCCGCACCCGTCTGCAAGGTGTTGCGGGTTCTGGAGCTGATGCCCCAGGTGATCACCTGGGTGCGGGAGTCGTCGGCCCGAGCCGGCGCGTGCATTGCCCTCGGGCTTGTGCGAGGCCGGTATAGGCAGACGAACGTGGACAAGATCACGGCCAGCATCCCCACCGATAGCAGCGGCCGGGAGATCGATCTGCAGCCGGTGCTCCAGTACTGCGCCCCTTACGCCTGCCGGGCTGCCAAGATGGTCGACCAAGACGACTTCATCTTCGACATGGTGCCTGAGGGCAACGACCTTGGCGAGGTGGCGGACAGGGAGCCGGCGTCGGAGTACCTTTTCGAAAGGGCTTCAGCTCTGCCACCGCCGGCTGTGACGAACGAGCGTCAACGTCTTCTGCTCGGCGGCTCCTCCATCTTGAAGTTTGCTCCCCTACTTTCAAAAGAGGGTTATTTTGAAGTAGTTAGGGTTTATCGCCTGCGGGCGAAAAAATATTATGTAATGAAACAAGTATGATATGTGCCGGGTCGCGTTTCAGCGTGCGCCTCTGCGGCTTATTAATGTTTGTTTTGGCACTCCCATGCTTGTTTTTTGTGCGCTTTTCGTCACTTTGTTTGTTTTTCGCTTGTTTTGTAAGCTAGTCGATCGTGCGACCTCGCCAAGTGTGCTTCGCGTGATTTTTTCGTGACGCGCGCAGTACCCATGGTGACAAAGTCCGAGTGCGGCTTCATTGTCAAGTTAGGTTTGAACCGGCTGCACTACCACTAGTACAGAACAGGGCATTAGTACCGGTTGTATTGGGCCTTTAGTACCGGTTGTGCAACCGGTACTAAAAGGTCGGGACTAAAGGGGTAACCCTTTAGTACCGGTACCAAAATACAACCGGTACTAAAGGGTCTCCACGTGGGCGCACAGACGCGCGCGACCCTGAGGGCCTTTAGTACCGGTTTTTCATAAAAACCGGTACTAAAGGTTCCTGCTATTTTTGCCCTCCCGCCTATTTTTTCAGGGGGGTTTAGGGTTTCGTTTTTTTCTTTTCGGTGGTTTAGGGTTTCTGTTTTTCCTTGTCGCTCATTTTTTCAGGGTTTCGGAGGAGATCACGTATAAAGTACTCACTACACATATGAAGTACTCATTACACACATAAGGTACTCTCGTTACATATAAAGTACTCATAATTACAATGGAGATCACCGCTAATAACTAGTACATGCATGGAGGGAGTCTATTGTTCGACATAGTGGAATTCACCGAAATCATCTAGGACATGCGTCAGAATGAATCCCGCCAATTCCTCCGCAATAGCTTTCACGCGGTTTTCTGGTAGGAGCTGGCTCCGCTTCCTTTCCAACTTTAAAAGAAGGAGATCAAATCAGTTATGATCGGAACTAAACACAATTGATGGTAGCAAAATAAAAGTTGTGTATGATGTTTACGTACCTCTCGATTTCTTCGACTATTGACTCTCTCATTGACCAAAGTGTGAATATACTCGCAAACGTAGTATCCACATAGTTCCGTCCCCTGTGGTTGTCGCAGACACCACTATACAAGAATATAATTTAATCAAATAATAATCAAGAGAACGATAATGGTATTAGAAAGATACGCAGACCTAGATACGTAGTAGTACTTACAGTGTTAGCCTTGAACTCCAGCTTCTGTGGCCATTCACCGCGTTCTTCCGCGATGAACCTTTTCCAAACCCTGCCCGGAAAAGAAAATGAATTGAGGAGTTATTACTTATACTTTTGATATCCGAAAATGAACGAAAGAGGACGATATAGTGCGATTGAAATTACCTCCTAAGCATTAGACGCACGCTTTTGTAATCATCTTGATTTTTCCTCAATGAATCCCAGACTTCAACTAGTCCTTCCTCGAGTCTAATGATTAGCAGAATGAAGTGGTACCTGCGCACATTTATATACGCAGGTATTCAGAACTCATCAATTACACTTAATATCGGGAAAGCAAAATAGAATGTGTACAAGACAGTAACACTCACCCGAAGTTGTAAGGAAGAAGTATTTCCTTTCTGGTACTTTGTCGCTTAAAACAAGTTAGCACAAGTTCCTCTGTGTCCTTGACATACCAAGGTTTTTCTACGCTCTCCACATTAACTTTATCCGGGTCAATGAACCCAATGTCCCAGATTCCTCCCATTCGGCATTCACGAATCTTCATTCTGCATAATAGCGTACAAAAGAATGTTGTGAGGATAATTACAAGCAATGAACGAGCTGAACTATAAATAATTAAATTACACGAATAAATAACTTACAGACAATAGAGGCTGAGGATAGATTTGTCGAGGGCAAGTTGATTGTACATCTGAAAAAGTTCGGAGAACGCAACCTCCACACCATATTCTCGGAACAAGTGTTGTTCCTTAACTCCCGCCATGAGATATGTCTTCCCTTCTTTTGCGGCGGTCATGTACCAGGTATGCAATTTATATAACTGTGTTGTTAGAGCACTCGGATTTTCGACCAGAGGCATCCCGAGTTCAAATTTATATTTAATTACCATCTCCGCTATGGGGACACCTGTGTCGCCAATGACAACTTCTCCATGCTCGATTTCCCGAGCTTCAGAAGGCACAATGAGCGGGGCGATCGATTGTGCTTCTTGTTCTCCGAGCTGGGCAACTCCTTTCCCGCACGCTTTTTCTTCCTCCTTCTTCTGTGAGGAAAGTACCTTGTCAATACCTCGCTCATAGTCTGAACGGGACGACGGTGGAGGGCAATACAGGTTGTCAACTGTGCGATCTTTTACCTCAGTTGCTATAGTCTTCAGGAGTTCCTTCATGGGGTCAAGTCTTGCCTCCAGTCTTTCCTTTTTTTTCTGTTCAAAAAAGGCTGCAGCCTGGCCTTGTGTCCTCACTTGTAATTCCTCCAAAGTCATCTCGCCTGCTAACTTCTCAGGAGCCTTGACTTCCTTGGTTTTTTTTGCACGTTTCTTGACAGGGGACGACGCCGTGAACAGCTTCCGCTTTGAAAAACTACTAGTGGCCGCAGCAGTCGGCTGACGGGAGGGCGCGGGCGATGGACTCGCGGTGGGGTCCCAATCGTGGGGGGAGGAGGGTGGACAATTCTGTGGTGAATTTCTAACCGGAGGAGTCGGTGGCCTTGGCGCCGAGTCTGGAAACTTGATTAAATTCTTCTTCCATAGAACGATACCAAGTTCGACATCTCCTAGTGTCTTCTCTCCTTCAGGTCCAGGAATTTCAAGCTCTATTGAGTTCATTCCCGGCATAATTTTCTTGACGCTGACACGAGCAAATCCAGCTGGAATCACACCAAAATGGAAGGTTGCTCCAGGTCGATGTGGTAAAGCATAGCCAATCGCCACCGGACAAGTAATGTTCAACATTGGCGCATGTAACTCACAATTTGTCTTCTCCGTGATATCATCCACGGGGTAGTGAGCCGCCGACGGTTCAGCAACTGGAGGAGTCGGTGGCCTTGGCGCAGGATCATCCTGTAGCTGCGTGGAACCCACGCTGCTTTTCCGCTGAGATGGGCAGGCATCGCCGGCAGGATCTTCTACTCGCAGCTGAGATTCCCTTGACTTGGTAATTGAGGCCAGTTGCTCCTGCACAACCTTCAACGAGCGTTCTAACGCAGTAACCCTGTCCGCCTCCTTCTTCTTACTTCTGCAATGTTTTCTGTAAGTTGCAGTGTCCTCCGGAAACCCTTCAAGAAAACCAACCCCGCCTCCTCTACCTCGACATCGTCCCCAGTGTTCTTTATTCCCGAGGGCGAGTGTCAGCTCGTCGTCCTCTCTATCGGGAACATATTGTCCCAACTTGACTAGTTCTATTGCGTCTTTTATCTTTTTTACGACCCTTGTAATTCTTTTCCTCCATTTTCCCTTTGCAACAATCTTCCCTGTTTCCATGTCCAACACTGCCCCATGCGCGAACAACCATAACTTGGACCTGTCGGGCCAGTCATCTGTCTCTGGAGGGATCCCTTCTTGACGCAGCTCGTTTTCATAGGATTCCCACTTAGGCACGGCAGTCTTGTAGCCACCTGAGCCCAAACGATGGAAATATTTCTTCTTCTTAGCATTCAACTTATTTTGGGTCGATCGGGCCACAGCGACGCCCGATTTCCTATACGCCACAAATTCAGGCCAGTCATTTTTTATCTTCTCTAGACGTCCAGTGAATGCTGGAGTTTCGTTCGCATATTTTCTCCACAAAGTGTTCTTCCACTTGTTGAATTGCTGGGCCATCTTGCTAAGAGTCCACTGCTTGACTTTATTCTGCCTACTCGGTGGGAGATCTGCCGGTAGGCTGAAAGAATTCAATATGGACTCCCAAAGGGTATCTTTAATTCTTTGTTCGAGAAATTTTGCGCCAATGTTCTTTTTCTTCGGCTCATTCCATTCTGCAACGGTGATCGGGACCATGTCCCTTACAAGAACTCCGCATTGAGCTACATATTTAGTGCAGATTCCATCGGGTTTCTCCGGTTTGCCTTTTATGCTAACTTCGTCGATCGACAACTTTGCACCATCCGGCAGCTTTAACCCTTTGGTCGGGCCTCGTTTAGGGATTGAGCTAGATGATCCAGACGGCTGAAAGAAAAATGTTTCGTTAATAAGTGCGCATATAAATCAATTAATGCATCTAGCTAGTGATCAACAAGACTTAATATATACCTTGCCGGAGTCGTTTTTAGCTAGTGATCCGGGGTTCTCTTCGTCGTCGTCGTCTCTGAAGTTTTGTAACTCAAGTCCCTCACCGGAGTCGTTCAAACATTTCGCGCTGAAATGTTCGGCGTCTTCTTCGTCGGAATCTTCTCCATCAGAATCTTCTCCGTCGGTATTGGGTCCGGCAGCGTTGTCAAATATTACTTGTTGCATTCGCTCTTCCTTCTCCATATCTCGGATGAAGGGGGGGACATCGGCGATGATGGGGGCGTCGTCCTCCATAGCTCAATGTCACTGCAAAATTTTCAAACTTAGCTAAAATTTCTAACTTAGCTGAAATTTCTAACTTAGCTAAAATTTCTTATACACTAATAAAATAACTTTTCAATATTTCTAACTTAGCAATATTTTAAAAATTTGGCACAAATTGCTAACACATTGCTAACACATTTTAAAAATGGGCAACAACACAATTGCTAACACATTGCTAACACATTGCTAACACATTTTAAAATTGCTAACTTTGCTAACTCAAATTTTACAATATTTGAAACTTTACAATATTTCAAATTTTCGAACTTAGCTAAAATTTTGAAACTTTGCTACTACAATTTCAAACTTAGCAAAATACACATATTTACATATTTACTAGAATAAATTTTCACATATTTACTAGAATTCAAACTTAGCAAAATTTACTCAAACTAAACATATTTACTCATCCTAAATATAAAATTTACTCAACCTAAAATTAATTTACTCACCCTAAAAACAAAAAAAATGAACACTTAATTTACTCAACCTAAAATGCTAATTGAAACAAGAATTTTCATACAAAAATGCTATCTATATTTCTGTTATTTTGCTAAAAACAGTAATAAAAAAAGTAATAACAGTAATAAAAATTGCTACTAAAAAAAAAGTAATTTAAAACTTAACTAAAAACAGTAATAAAAAAAGTAATAACACAAAAATTGCTACTAAAAAAAAATACTTAGCTAAACTAAACTTTTCTACATGGTGCTACTAAACTTTTCTACTACATGGTGCTACAAAAATTGCTACTAAAAAAAAATACTTAACTAATCCGCTGACGTCATGCTGACGTCAGCAATGGTGCGGGCGCGGCAGAGGCCGGCCGGCCAGGAGAGGGAGGGCGTTCGGTGCGGGCGCGGGCTCACCTGGCCGTGGAGAGGGAGGGCGCGGGCGCGGCAGAGGCCAGGAGCGGCGCGGGGGCCGGCGACGGGAGAGGCCAGGAGCGGCGCGGGCGCCGGCGACGGGAGAGAGGCGCGACCGCGCGGGGCCGGGGGCGCGCAACGGGCCGGGAGGGCCGTAGCAGGGGCGCGCGACGGCGGGGGACGCGGCGGAGGCCGGAGCACGGTGGCGGCGGAGGCCGGAGCACGGGGGCAGCGCTTCGCCGGAGCAGGGCCGTAGTGGAGAGAGGAGAGCGCTCGATCGATTTCTGCTAAGTGAGGAAGAAGAAGAAACGGCCGTGCGTTTAAGTACTAAAGGGCTTTAGTACCGGTTGTATATTACAACCGGTACAAAAGACCCCCCCTTTAGTACCGGTTGTAATTTACAACCGGTACTAAAGGCCTTTTTTCGGCGGTTCATTTTTCCCGCGGGAGAACCCCCTTTAGTACCGGTTTCTGTTTACAACCGGTGCTAAAGGTATTTGAAACAAAAATGCAACCGCTTGTTTTCTTTAATTTTTGGTACTGTTTGAAATAATTGAAACAAAATGCAACCGCTTGTTTTCTTTAATCTTTTGCTACTGTTTGAAATAATTGAAACAAAATGCTAAGTTTCAAATTTACTAACTTTCAAATTTACTAAAAATTGCATCGTGTTTAAAATTTTCAACTTAAAAGTTCTAACTTTGCTAACTTAATTGTCTATATTTGATCCAAATTTGACAAACTTTATATCAAATTTAAGTTGAATGTATTCAAATTTCAAATGGATGATTTGAGTAAATTTAAGTTGAATGTATTCAAATTTCAAATGGATGATTTAATTGTCCAAATCTTTTCCTACTGGTTATTTTCAAATTTGACTAAGTTGAATGTATTCAAATTTCAAATGGTTGATTTGAGTAAATTTGACATAGATTTAAATCCATATCATCAAAAAATTGAAACAAAATTGAAAGAAAATGCATGTTACCAACCGGGACTAAAGAATCACACGGATCGTGTGTTTCTTTCGAACGCTTGTGAGCCGTTGGATCAGGGGTGTGTTTCTTTTGAGAGCTTGTGAGCCGTTGGATTTTTAGAACTAGTCCCGGTTGGTAACACCAACCGGGACTAATGTAGTATGCCCAATCAGGAAGAAGCACACGGATCGTGTGCTTCCTTCCAGCGCTTGTGAGCCGTTGGATCAGCGGTGTGTTTCTTTCGAACGCTTCTGAGCCGTCGGATCAGCACTATCACGACCACTTCATAACCCATCCGACCCTATATATAGCCCACCTCAGACAGGTTACTCACTCACGCAAATCATTCCAGCGTCACTCGGAGAGGCATCTTTGGGCAATCAGCGGCAAGACGTCTCTGATGACCTGCGACCGTTCCAAACGGTTGCAGATCATCAGGGACGTCTTGCCGGACGGTTGTAGAACATCAGAGACGTCTTGCCGAACGGCACACAACTAGCGTCTACCCTTGCCACCGAATCCAATGGTTGGATTTAGCCTACCTGATGGCATGTTCCCTGGCATTATTGTGTTCGTCATTGTTCACCGGCCACCTCCTATAGGTCGGTGAACAATGACAACACAACGACGCTGTTGGAAACACAAGCCCTCAGGTAGGTTGAATCCAACCACTGGATTAGGGTGACACAATGATGAATTGCCGAGGAGGTGGGAGTGGTGGTGGTGGAAGTGGTAGCCATGCTCACGACCACGCGATGATCATGCAGCCCTACAGGCCCTACGGTGCATTTGATATGCAGTCACTCACGAGGCACTGTAGGGCTGTATGACGGGGAAACCTTGTGTTTTGGTCTCATTTTTTCAGATCGCTATGTGTCTATGTTGGATACGCCAGCGGTGTATAACAGTAGATGGATGGTTAAATAAGAATGGACCCGAGCAATGTATTATGTTCACCACATAAAGGTTTAATACATTATTACACATCACCAACAACATCCCTAACTAGTGTTCACTTTTTTCTTCGTGTGTGTCCCTTTCTTCTTCTTGCGCCGTAGCCATGGACAATCTTCATCATTTAACACGATGCTTGGGTCAGTTTTCACTTTGAAGGGCGGAATTTCATGAAACTTATTGTAATCTTCTGACATGTCTGTCTTGTCCTCCACTCCCACGATGTTTCTTTTCCCTGAAAGAACTATGTGGCGCTTTGGCTGATCGTATGATGTATCCGCTTGCTTATCTTTTCTTTTTTTCGGTCTGGAAGACATGTCCTTTACATAGAAAACCTGAGCCGCATCATTGGCTAGGACGAATGGCTCGGTGTGGTACCCAAGATTGTTGAGATCCACTGTAGTCATTCCGTACCGCCGGTCTATCTCTACCCCGCCTGACAGGTTGACCCATTTGCACTGAAACAAAGGGATCTTAAAAGAAGGTCCGTAGTCAAGTTCCCATATCTGCTGTATGCAACCATAATATGTGTCCTTTGTCCCATCGTCGTTTGTTGCATCAAAGCGGACACCACTGTTTTGGTTACTGCTCTTTTTGTCTTGGGTTTCCGTGTAAAATGTATTCCCATTTATCTCGTACCCTTGGAAAGTCAATATGGTCGAAGATGGTGACTTGGCCAACAAGTATAGCTCATCTTCAACAGTGCTGTTATTAATGAGATGTGTACGCAACCAACTGCCGAAAGTTTCCATGTGCTTTCCTTTAATCCAGAAGTTAGTCTCCTCCGGGTATTCGGAGCGTAAAATATCCATGTGTTTCACGATATACGGAGCCACCAATCTGGAATTTTGTAGAACTGTGTAGTGTGCTCGAGTGAAAGAATGCCCGTCCATACATGTTGTTGCTTTCTTTCCTAGCGTGCCTTTTCCACGCAGTCTCCCCTCATGGCGCGATTGAGGAACACCGATCGGCTTAAGATCATGAATAAAGTCAACACAAAACTCAATGACCTCCTCTGTTCCATAGCCCTTGGACATGCTTCCTTCTGGCCTAGCACGGTTATGAACGTATTTCTTTAAGACTCCCATGAACCTCTCAAAGGGGAACATGTTGTGTAGAAATACAGGACCGAGAATGGAAATCTCTTCGACGAGGTGAACTATGAGGTGCGTCATAATATTGAAGAAGGACGGTGGAAACACCAACTCGAAGCTGACAAGACATTGGACCACACCCGTACCTAAACTTGGTAGAGTTGCTGGATCGATTACCTTCTGAGAAATTGCATTGAGGAATGCACATAGCTTCACAATGGGTACTCGAACGTTTTCCGGTAGAAGCCCCCTCAATGCAACCGGAAGTAATTGTGTCATAATCACGTGGCAGTCATGAGACTTCAGGTTTTGGAACTTTTTCTCTGCCATGTTTATTATTCCCTTTATATTCGACGAGTAGCCAGACGGGACCTTGATACTGCTCAGGACTTGAAAAAAGATCACCTTCTCTTCTTTGGTAAGAGCGTAGCTGGCAGTACCTTGGTACTTCTCTGGATTCAGGTTGTCTCGTTCGTGCGTACTTTGATGGTCCTTCCGTGCATCCGATGTATCTAATTTCTTCTTCCCATACACGCCTAAGAATTTTAGCAGGTTCACGCAAAGATTTTTCGTCACGTGCATCACGTCGATGGCAGAGCGAACCTCTAGGATTTTCCAATAGGGTAAATCCCAAAATATCGAGCACTTCTTCCACATGGGTACGTGTCCATCAGCGTCTTTCGGAACATTTAGACTGCCAGGACCCTTTCCAAATATTACTTCCAAATCCTTGACCATGCCATATATAACATCACCATCAGGGCGTCTAGGCTTCGTTCGGTTATCTTCCTCACCTTTGAAATGTTTGCCTGCCTTTCTTACGTGATGCTTGTTTGGAAGAAATCGACGATGACCAAGGTACACATTCTTGTTACCTAAATATACACTGTCAGTCTTATCTAAACAGTGCGTGCATGCATTGTATCCCTTGTTTGACTGTCCTGAAATGTTACTAAGAGCAGGCCAATCATTGATGGTTACAAACAGCAACGCTCGTAGGCCAAATTCCTCCTGTTTGTACTCATCCCACACACGTACGCCCTCGTCAGACCACAACTGTAAAAGTTCATCAACTAATGGCCTCAGATACACATCAATGTCGTTGCCGGGTTGCCTCGGGCCTTGGATAAGCAATGGCATCATAATATACTTTTGCTTCATGCACAACCAAGGAGGAAGGTTATAGATACATAGAGTCACGGGCCAGGTGCTATGACTGCTGCTCTGCTCCCCAAACGGATTCAAGCCATCTGTACTTAGACCAAACCTTAAGTTCCTTGCGTCAGCTGCAAAATCCTTGAACTCACTGTCGATGTTTCTCCACTGCGACCCATCTGCGGGGTGTCTCAGCATCTCGTCTTCCTTACGGTCTTCTTTGTGCCATCGCAACAACTTGGCATGCTCTTTGTTTCGGAACAAACGTTTCAACCGTGGTATTATAGGAGCATACCACATCACCTTCGCGGGAACCCTCTTCCTGGGGCTCGGCTCACCCTCAACATCACCTGGGTCATCTCGCCCGATCTTATACCGCAATGCACCGCATATCGGGCATGCATCCAAATTCTCGTACTTCGCACCGCGGTAGAGGATGCAGTCATTGATGCATGCATGTATTTTCTCCACCTCTAATCCTAGAGGGCAGACAATCTTCTTTGCTTCGTATGTATTGTGCGGCAATTCATTATTCCTTGGAAGACTCTTCTTAAATATTTGTAGCAACTCCTGAAATGCCTTGTCAGATATTCCATTCTTTGCCTTCCACTGCAGCAATTCCAGGGTGGTACCCAGCTTTTTCTGGCCATCTTCACAATTTGGGTACAACAATTTTTTGTGATCCTCTAACATGCGCTCCAACTTTGACCACTCGTTTTCACTTCCGCACTTCATCTGTTCATCAAGAATGACCCGACGAAGATCATCATCATCGGACTCATCAACAATGACCTCGAGCTCAACTTCGTCTTCCCCCATTGTAGTATCGCCGTGTTCAGAGAACACAGGATAGTTGTCATCATCCTCTTCTTCAGGGTCTTCCATTATAACCCCTCTTTCTCCATGCTTGGTCCAACAAAAATAATTGGGCATGAAGCCTTCTCGCAACAAGTGGGAGTGTATGGTTCTTACGCTCGGGTAATTCCTCGTATTCCGACATTTATCACATGGACAAATCATAAAACCATTCTTCAGCTTGTTTAACTTAACCACATCGAGAAAACGATGCATGCCATCAATGAACTCGGGACAGCGTCGATCACCGTACATCCATTCTCGGCTCATCTGCATTACATAAATACATTAAAAACCATTACACCAGCTAAATAATGAATAGAGATACGTGACCAAATTAATTAATACAAGTTCATCACATTAAAACCAAAGTAGAGAAGTGCCCAAATGTGATACATAGTTCTCACGAAACATACATCAAACGAAACTAACATACAACTATCTAAAGAATTTAAATCCAACAACAAATGCGATCAGAATCGCAACCAAGGTAACTATTGAACCAACAGCATAATGATACCAAGCCTCTTGACTAATGACATATTTTCTAATCTTTTTAAGCTTGACGCGCATTGCATCCATCTTCATCTCGTTAGCAGCGATGACGTCGGCAAGCTTGACCCCGTGAGCATCGACGATGTCGGCAATCTTCAATTCCAATATCATCTTCTCTTCCAGGCATTGGAGACGAAGATCTTCACTTATCTTCAATTTTGCTTTTAAATCGTTGTTTTCTTTTTCTAAAAACTCGACAATAGGGTCGGCTGGAATTTCCGGTTCAACTACCTCCTAAATAAAAATATATCTATGTCAAGTTGGTCGACATGATTGTTATAACCATGAAACAAAATAAATAGTTATAAAAATATACCACATCGGAATCATAGACCGGACGAGGGCCGACGGGGACGGATATCAAAACCATGACACTATACATATAATAAAACATAAGAAAATTATACAAGAAATAATTATGCATTTAAATCATATAACTAACATTTTTTAAAATAAAAGATAAAAAAAGAGGCTCACCGAGGTGGTGTCGGTGACGGAGCGGCGCGGGCGATCGACGGCGGTCAGGAAGGGGACGGGACGACACTATATAAAACCACAAATTATACTTTAATTTGAGCTCAAAATGCATATAAAACAAATGAAATCCCTAACTTAGGAATTTCATCAAACACCTTGCAAGCACCACCAAAATCAAACTTGCTAAACTTGCACGAAAATGAGCTAAACTTGAAATGCCGGAAGAGAAGATGAAGTTGCTAACCCTTATATATGTAGGTGCCACCAATCTTGGAAGTTGTTGGAGAAAATGGTGGTGAATTTGGAGCTTGGGAGAGCAAAAGAGAGGAAAAATGGAGTGAGTTCGAGCTCAAAATGGTACTGGCTCGGGGTGGAAGAAGGTTATAGTGGCCGGGACCTTTAGTACCGGTTTTTAATACAAACCGGTACTAAAGGTCTGAGCGTGGGGCCACGGACCGCGGCCGCTTGTGCCGGCGGGGGCTCCACCCCTTTAGTACCGGTTTTTAATAGAAACCGGTACTAAAGGTCTGTCTTTAGTAGCGGTTTCTATGAAAAACCGGTACTAAAGGTCCTCGCCGCTGTGCCACAAACACAACCGGTGCTAGTGCCCTCCTTTAGTACCGGTTTTAGTACAACCGGTACTAAATGTGGCGTACCAAAGCCTCCTTTTCTACTAGTGTACTTCTTCACTTTGTGCGGGTAGCTGACGACTTGGAAGAAAACAACAATTTTTGTGATTTTGCTTCGTGAGCAGGGGGTCCAGTGGTGAGCCGCGCATCGTGGCATCCGGCTCTCTTTGACAACCCATCAATCATATAACGTGTGAGTAGGAAGAATAAAGACTCGAAAGCATAATTGAATCGAAACGATAGCCCCCGAGCGTGCCGGGTGTGTATCGACTTTATTTCCTTGATTGATTACACAGTATTACAATGGATACTATGTATAATAGGGGCGAAGCAGGCTGATGTTCCATGGACGCTTGGTCTCCTCTTCCGACTTGGAGCTTTTGTTCGGCTCACGCAAGTCGACGAGGTGGTAGGAGCCGTTGCCCATCGCTTTGCTAACGACGAACGGTCCTTCCCATGGTGCCGAGAGCTTGTGCATCCCTTTCGACTTTTGGATGAGCCGAAGAACCAAGTCGCCTTCCTGGAAAGAGCGACTTCTAACCCGGCGGCTGTGGTAGCGGCGCAGGCTTTGCTGATATATCGCCGTCCTGGAGAGTGCGAGTTCGCGAGCTTCTTCCAGGAGGTCGACGCCGACCAGGCGGGCTTCTTCATTTTCTTCCTCGTTGTAGAGGGCGACCCGAGGCGAGTCGTGCTCGAGGTCGGTCGGCATGACGGCTTCCGCCCCGTACACCATGAAGAATGGCGTGTAGCCGGTGGAACGGTTTGGAGTCGTTCTGATGCCCCAGAGTACGGCTGGTAGCTCGTCCAGCCAGCAACCCGGTGTTCGCTCCAGTGGAACTTGAAGTCGCGGCTTGATCCCGGCTAGCACTGTCTGGTTCATTCTTTCCGCCTGCCCGTTTGATTGCGGGTGGGCGACGGACGCCAAGTCGAGACGGATGCCTTTTTGTTTGCAGAAGGCCTTCATCTCTCCTTCGGCAAAATTTGTACCGTTGTCAGTGATGATGCTGTGCGGGTAGCCGAATCGGAAGATGAGCTTCTGGAGGAACTTGGTTGCGGTCTTGCCGTCGAGTTTCTTGATAGGTTCAACTTCGACCCATTTGGTGAACTTGTCGACTGCGACGAGCAAATGTGTCATGCCACCGCGAGCTGTCTTGAACTTGCCCACCATGTCTATTCCCCAGACTGCGAATGGCCATGTCAGAGGGATGGTCTTCAGAGCCGCGGCGGGTAGGTGATCCTGCCGGGCGTACTTCTGGCACCCGATGCACCGACGGACGATGTCGACTGCATCCTGATGAGCAGAGAGCCAGAAAAAACCGTGCCTGAACGCCTTGGCGACCAGGTTGCGAGCGCCGACGTGGTGGCCGCAATCTCCGAGTGGATCTCATGAAGGATGCGCCTTCCCTCTTCCGGCTCGACGCAGCGGAGGAAAACTCCCGATGTGCTGCGTTTGTAGAGCTCGCTGTTGATGATGGCGTAAGCTGAGGCCCGGCGCACGACTCGCCGTGCTAGGACCTCGTCGGCTGGCAGCTTTTTGGTGGTGAGGAACTCGATGTAGGGTTCCCTCCAGTCGTTTGTTTCTTGGGTTACCGCCACCAGAATTGCATCTGATGATGGCGGGTTGGCGATGTCGACTTCGGCCGGCGGGCGTACCGACGGGTTGTGCAGGTGGTCGAGGAAGACGCCGGGTGGGACTCGGTCCCGCTTAGACCCGAAGCGAGAGAGTGCGTCAGCCGCCTCGTTCTTCCTTCGGTCGACGTGCTCCAGCTCCATGCCGGCGAAGTGGCCGCCGACTTGATCGACGAGCCGGCGGTAAGCCGCCATGTTGGGATCATTTGCATCCCAGGTCCCCATCGTTTGCTGAACGACGAGGTCGGAATCGCCGTAACATTTGATACGGCTAACTCCCATCTCCTTGGCCACGCGTAGGCCATGTAGGAGGGCTTCGTACTCGGCGACGTTGTTAGTGCACGTGAAGTGTATCTGCAGCACATATCGCATCTTGTCGCCTTGGGGAGAAGTGAGGACGACTCCAGCCCCCGAGCCCTCATACATCTTTGACCCGTCAAAGAACAAGGTCCATCTGCCGGCTTCATAGGTTGGAGCCGGCAACTGTGTCTCCATCCAGTCGACGAGGAAGTCGGATAGTGACTGCGACTTGATCGCAGTGCGGGCTGCGTAGCTGAGGCCGAAAGGCTGCAGCTCAGAGGCCCATTTGGCGACGCGCCCAGTTGCCTCTCTATTGCGGATTATTTCAGCTAAGGGAGATGAGCTGACCACCGTCATCGGGTGGCCCATGAAGTAATGTCGCAATTTTCTTGAAGCAAAGAAAACACCATATACAAGTTTTTGGTAGTGCGGGTAACGTTGCTTCGAATCCGTCAGGACTTCGCTGACGTAGTAAACTGGCCGCTGGACCAGTTGCTCGTGGCCTTCCTCCTTGCGCTCGACGACGACCACCGCGCTGACGACTCGGTTGGTCGCAGCGATGTAGAGGAGCATCGGCTCCTTTTCTAGTGGAGATGCGAGGATCGGCGCCTCGGCCAACGTCTTCTTGAGTGCCGTCAAGGCGGCGTCTGCCTCGTCGTTCCAGGTGAACGTGTCCGACTTCTTGAGGAGCCGGTACAAGGGCATGGCCTTCTCGCCGAGTCGTGAGATGAAACGGCTGAGGGCAGCGACACAGCCTGTGAGCCGCTGCACGTCCCGGAGGTTTTCCGGCTTCTTCAGAGCTTCGATCGCCTTGATCTTCTCTGGGTTGGCCTCAATGCCTCGCTCGGAGACGATGAAGCCCAGGAGCTTGCCCGCGGGTACGCCGAAGACGCATTTTTCCGGGTTGAGCTTTATCCTGTACTTGCGGAGGTTGGTGAATGTCTCCGTGAGGTCGGCAATCAGGTCTGTCTTCAGCTTGGACTTGACGACGATGTCGTCCACATATGCGTGGACGTTGCGGCCGATCTGCTCGTGCAAACAGTTCTGTATGCACCGCTGGTAAGTCGCTCCGGCATTTTTCAAGCCGAAGGGCATGGAGACGTAACAAAACGCGCCATAGGGCGTGATGAAAGACGTCTTCTCTGATCTTCGGGCGCCATCTTGATCTGGTGGTACCCGGAGTAGGCGTCGAGGAAGCATAGCGCCTCGCACCCTGCCGTCGAGTCGATCAGCTGATCGATGCGTGGCAATGCGAATGGATCCTTGGGACAGGCTTTGTTCAAGCCTGTGTAGTCGATGCACATCCGCCATGTTCCGTTCTTCTTCAGAACGAGCACCGGGTTGGCAAGCCATTCCGGGTGTATGACTTCGGCGATGAACCCGGCAGCTAGGAGCCGGGCTATTTCTTCGCCAATAGCCTTCTGTCTCTCACCAGTGAAGCGACGCAGGAACTGCTTCACTGGCTTCAGCTTGGGGTCAACGTTGAGCTTGTGCTCTGCGAGCTCCCTCGGGACGCCTGGCATGTCAGATGGTTTCCATGCGAAGATGTCCCGATTCTCACGGAGGAAGTCGCAGAGCGCGCTTTCCTATGCGACGTCCATGTGCGAGCCGATCACCGCCGTCTTGGAGGAGTCGCCCTCGACCAGCGGGATGCGCTTGGTCTCCTGTGCCGACTGGAACTTGTCGCGTGAGTCCAGAGTCGGCTTCTTGACGATGGTCATGTCGTTGGGGTCGACTTGCAGCTTGAGTTGCTCCAGCTGCTCCGTGGCGATGACGGACTCGGCAAAGACGGCGTTGCCCTTTTCGCACTCGATGGCGCGGTCGACGTCGCCGTGTACAGTGATGATGCCGTTCGGACCCGGCAGTTTCATCTTCAGGTAGGCGTAGCAGGGCCTTGCCATGAATTTGGCAAAGGCGGGTCGCCCGAGGATCGCATGGTAGGAACTACGGAAGTTCACCACCTCGAACCAGATCTTCTCGAGCCGGAAGTTCTTGGCGGTGCCGAAGACGACGTCGAGTGCGATTTTGCCTAGCGGGTAGGCCTTCTTTCCCGGGACGATGCCGTGGAAGGTGGTGATGGTGGGTACTAGCTGTTCGTCACGCAATTTCATGCGTTGGAACGTCTCGTAGTAGAGGATGTTGATGCTCGACCCCCGTCCATCAATGTCTTGGTCAAGATGTAGCCCTTGACCTGGGGCGCGACCACCAGAGCGAATTTGCCCGGGTAATCGACGCGGGGCGGGTGGTCTTGACGGCTCCATGTGATCGGCTGCTCTGACCAGTCGAGCCACTGGGGCACGTCTGGCAGAGTCGCGTGGACGGCGCGCCGTATGACCTTCTCCTCCCGCCTGGAATCGAGGCCGACGAAGGTGTGGCCCATGAAGCCGGCAGTGGGAGGCATGCCCTGCTGCTGCTCACCGTCGTCGTCTCCGTCGGGTGCCCGCTTCTTGGCACCGGTCTTGGCCTTGACGATTTCTGCAGTCCAGCTGCACTCGTCAGTGGTGTGGCCGGCTGGCTTGCCGGGTAGGCTATGATACCTACACGGCATGGCCAGATCTCCGTGGCGGTGAGCTTCTTTCGCGGGAAGTTGCCGCGTTGGCTCTTGAAGCCGCGGCCCCCCGCAGCCGTGGCGGCTACAAGCTCGGAGCCGCCGTCACCCTTGCGTTTATGAGCGCTGGAGTGCTTGGCCTTGCTCTTGTTTTTGCCGCCTTTCTTCTCGTCGTCGTCCTCCTCGGAGTCGTCCTTGGTGACGTCGGACTCGGCGTACTTGTGCACGATGGCGAGTAGCTGGCCCATCGTCATGTCACCCTTGTGCGAGCGCCGCAGCTTCTGCTTGAGCGACTCGAAGGTGGTGTTGTCCTCGAGGTGGGAGTGCACCGTGTCGACGCTGAGGTGTTCTGCCGAGTTGATGAGGTCGGCGACTCGGCGATACCACTTTCTAGTGGACTCGCCCTCCTTCTGGACGCAGCGCTTGAGGTCCTCGACCGTGGCCGGGCGCTTGCAGGTCCCCTCGAAGTTGGTGATGAAGAGCCTCTTCAACTCGCCCCAGGAGTTGACGCTGTTCCTGGGGAGGTTGTTGAGCCAAGTGCGAGCCGTTCCCTCAAGCATGAGAGGAAAATAGCGCGCACAACAGAGCGAAGACGCGTTCTGGATGCTCATGGCGGCCAAGTAGTCCTGGACCCAAGTTTCCGGGTTCATGGCAGCGTTGTACTTGGGCGCCTCTCTCGGTCCTTTGAAGCTGCTAGGGAAACGCTCGCCTCTGATGGCGGGTCCAAAGCATCTAGGGCCGACGTCGTCGTCGTTGTTGTTGCGCGTCGCCTCGGCGCGCTTGTCGTTGAGGTGGTGGCGCAGATCCGGAGCGGAGTGATTGGAGCGTGCCTGCGCCTGGTTGTTGTTGATGGTGTGCCGGGCGTCGTTGCGGGCGAGCCGAGGCGGGTTGCCTCCAGCCCTCGCGTTGCTCGACACTGCCGGCTCCTCGTGCCGACTGCGTGGCGGCTGTGGGGCAGCGTCACGCCTGGGGGAACCCTTGTTTCCCTGGCTTCGGTGTGGTGCCGAGGCCGTTTTCTCGCTGGGTGGCGATCTGGAGTAGAGCTTGCCGTCAGATTGCGACATGTTCTCCTGCAGCTCCAGCGCCTTGTCCACCAGCTTGCACCCCTTGCTCCAATAGGGGTTGTCCTTGACCCGGATCCTCTTGAAGAGAGAGGCGGCGCAGTCATGCAATCGACTGGGGTGCCGAAAATCGCGAGGTCGGCGTCGTCGTCGTTCCGCGGCTGGGGTTGAGGACGAGCCGGGTTCGGAGGAGGCCGCGGCGCCGGAGGCGGCATCGTCGGGCGAGGTTGAGGCGGAACTTGACTCGAGCCGCCGGGCTGGGCCCTGCGGCACTCGTCGCGCTGCCTTTCCAGCTCTGTCTCGCGCGCGAAGGCGTTGTCGAGCGCGCGAGTTGGTGCATCAGGATTAAGCCGCGACTTGCGGTTTTTGTGATGCCGAGTGACCGCGGAGAGAGCGGTCGACTGAGCATCGACCTCCAGCTCCTTCTGGCGGATCTCCTCCTGCTGGAGGGCCATCTTCCGGCGCAGCTGCTCGAGCTGTGTCGCCTGGTCGACGACGTTCGCCGGCGTGATCGGGGTGCTGAGCGGGTCAGCCGCCCGACCTGCTTGTCCTCGCAGGGCGGCGAGAGATTCGTCGCGTTGCTGCTTTTCGCGAGCCTCCTGCTCGCGCCGTGCCTGGTCGCGCTGCTTCTGCGCGTTGGCCTCTGCTGTGGCGGCGTTTGTTGCCGCAGGTTTGGCGGCAGCAGAGTTTGCCGCCTCGCCCGTCATGTAGATGTGGGCGGGTGTTGCCGTGCCGTCCGAGGCCAGATCGGTCGAGCCCTCCGACTCGTAGTCGAGAACGGGCAAGATCGACCCGGTGTCGTCGTCGTTCGAGATCTGGACGGTCTCGGCGGATGGGGCGGGTGCAAAGTGGTTTGCAGCCGCGGTGTCGACAGCGGCTTCGTCAAGCGGGTCGACGGGGGAGGAAGTACCATCGTAGTTGTTGGCGACTCCTTCCTCATCCGAGCCGCAGAAGCCGACGTAGGCGGTGACGCGGTCCCGAACGGGATAGCCATCGCGCGAGTGATCGGGGCGTAGTTGGGCCTGCCCCAAGTGTGTGGATCGGCGACGTAGCCGATCCCTCCGTGCTCGAAGTAGCTGCCGGTGACGATGTCACCGCGACCCGACATGGCTTGAGGGCTGAAGTAGACGCCAGTGCCGGGTTCAGGACTCTCCATGAAGTAAATTCCAGCGATCGCTGGCCCCACGGTGGGCGCCAACTGTCGTGGGGTAATCACGGCAGATGCCATACGGGGTGGCTTAACTCGGGTGTGAGCCAGGCGACGTAGGATTCACAGAGAGGTTGCACACGCAGAGTTTACCCAGGTTCGGCCCCTCTGTATGAGGTAAAGACCTACTCCTGCTTGTATGTATTTGGATCTGAATGGGGTGTACAATGGTGTGCGCACCAGAGCTTGCGGGTGCTCCGGAGGCTATGGAATGAGATGAGTCTGCCTCTAGGGTTGCTCCTTGCCGGCTTTATATAGGGAGCCGGCTAGGGTTTACAGGGAATGACGGGTTCCGCTGGCGGCGCTAGCTATCCTGCCTACAAGTGCGGCTTCGTGGAGCGCACTCTTCGGGATACATAATCGCAGACTGATTCGAAGATATCTGCTGCCGCCTCCCCGAGCCGTCATACCGGGATCCTCGGGGACCCGGTATCCTGGAAGATGTACACCGGGTGGGCTTTGGGCCACCCGGCCTTGAAGGCCGACTCGGGGTTCTGGGCCTACCCGGTTGGGCATCCCCCCATCACTTCCTCTGAGGAGACGCGTGGGTTGGTAGCGCTCCTGGCAGCGCGTGGAGGACGACGGGATGCGCAGCCCTCGTGGCTCGCGTCGGCCCCCAGCGGAAGTCGTCGATCTCTGCTTGCCTTCCTGGTGGCGGTAACGGGGGCGATGGCGAAGCAAAATCCAACCTGCTACAGGAGTGAGGGGATACGTTCAGGCATGTGATGAAGAAATAGGTGAATCTACGCGAGTGCAGGAGATTGTGATGGAGAAGATTTCTTCCGATGAAGTAAAAATACCTAAAATCCACGGCAATATTGGCCGCTTCCTCCTGCTCCGTGTGCAAATTGGTACATCCCCTTTCACCTGCTCAGTGTACACGAGCGAGCTTTGGGGTTGGTGATGGAGCAGCGACAGAAGCACGAGCTGGAAGGCGGAGGTGGGGGATGAGTGTGCTCATTTGGTGACTTCGTTCATTGCCCTCAAAAGTGGTCAGTAATGAATTCCTGGTGGCGGTAACGGGGCGCGGCCATGCGTCTGCCTCCAGCAGAAGTCGTCGATCTCTGCTTGCCTTCCTGGTGGCGATAACGGGGGCGACGGCGATGCGCCGGAAGTCACCGTTCGCGGCTGCGCCGGCGGCCTCCAAGCAGGACGAGGAAGAGGAGGCGCCCGCACGCAGGCACCTTACGCCGCTCTCGCTGGCGGGCCTCTCAGCGGAAGTCGTTGATCTCTGCTTGCCTTCCTGGTGGCGGTAACGGGGGCGACGGCGATGCGCCGGAAGTCACCGTTCGCGGCTGCGCCGGCGGCCTCCAAGCAGGACGAGGAAGAGGAGGCGCCCGCACGCAGGCACCGGACGCCGCTCTCGCTGCCGGGCCTCTCCGTCTCCATCTTCCTCGTCGCGACCTTCCTCTACAACAAGCCGGGGGATGAGCGTGGTGCCGGAACCGCCGGTGTGCAACGTGTACCAGGGCTGGAGGTCCAGGTCCAGCTCCGGCCGCAGCATCCCGTCCCACCACCGCTCGCCGTGGAGCTCCTTCCACCTTGACGCCGGTGGCGTCAGGATTTCAGTGGAGGAGGCGACGTGATGGGGAGGAGGGCTAGGGAACGACGGGGAGGAGCTGCGGTCAACGAGCAGTTAAGGGGGTGATTTGCCTAGCCAACGTGTCAAAAATCGGTGTCCACCTGGCTAAAACCAGTGTCAAAACTGCCCGGGGGTAATTTGTCCGGTTTTGAATAGTTAGGGGGGTTAAATGACCCAGTTGATAGTTGTGGGTTTCTATCGACCGAAACACGAAACATAGGGGGGTTATGTGGACTTCTTTCCGTCAATATAGGATGCAATAACTTTAACAAGGTAAGGACATCAAAACACCATCATGATTATTGATGAGGTGACATGCGAATGTCCAGAAATAAAACAAAAGAACATCATATATTGATGAGGTGTACATATATAGTTAATACTATTCATCAGCCAACGGAACACTAATAATAAGAACTCTGCCATAGGTACGTACAAGTGAAGAAAATAATTTTACATCTTCGGTTTTGAAGTACGTTTAAGCGTGAAACAAGCAATTTTATGATGTAATAACGTGTCTTGCATAGTATGTGAATTCCTTCGGTTACTTATGGCCACGAAGCATATGTTTCTGTCTCTCGGCAAACGTGAGTTTGCCTTAGAAAATAAGTAAAAAAAGTTATTCTAGAGGTGCTAAGCCAATTCATCAGGGAGAATTTGGAAATTCTTATGTTAGAATCTATTCTTATTAATCTCTCTAGAAATAGTGTGATATTCCAAGGTTCGTGTTATATAGAATTAGTTTGGTAACAAGCCTAATTACCTTGTTAACAAATCACTTTTGTATGCTCAAACAATTGAATGTCATATACAAACAAACAGAATGTCAGATAATCCAGTACATCTCAGCCACTTGAAATAAAAGTTATTTGGTAACAAGACTGAACATCTTGTTAACATATTCTTTTATATGCATAAGGCAGATTGATGGAATAAAATATACATACATTCTTCTATAACACACTAAAAGAAAACTTTGCAAGGAGTAATTGGTTGTCTTCACCACTAGGGTGAGGCAAATGATGTTGGAACTGGAATTAAAGGCAGACTTAACTTACGTCGAAGAACCAACTCGGATCTTAGAGGAAAACTAAAAAAGACTCAGAAATAGAGCAATTAAGTACTGTAAAGTCCAATGGAAGCACCATCCTGAACGAGAAGCTACCTGGGAGAAAGAGGAGGACTTGAGACAAGCATATCCTGGACTCTTCAGGTATACACGTCATAACTTCGGGACGAAGTTTTTGTTAAGGGGGAAAGACTATAATATCCCATCATTTAGGAGTTAACGAAGGGTAGAAATAGGAATTTGTGCATCTGCATGCATGTATTTGAAAAATCCGAATAAATTTTTCGCAAAATAAAACTTATGTTGGAATCAAGTTAAGCCTTAGATGTTAGTGTTGTGCAACTATAGAATGAAACTAGATAAATTTTAACATGACCTTTATGTGTTTTCCTTGTGTTGAGATTTGAATTTCAAATTCAAATAATTGAATTTGAAATTGAATTCAAATAAATTGCAATAAGTAAATAAAACAACCAAATAATGATTGAAATAATTTAAAACATCAAAACTATTTATTACAATTTATGAAATCAAATCCATACAATATCTTTATAAATTATGAGCTATAGACAAAGAAAAATTACTTTATTGATATAATTACAGAATTACATTGTCTTGTACAAATGTTTATAAAGGCAAAGTAAAAATTACAAAGTGACTTCTAAAAACTAAATCTTGTATTTCTTCTTCTTTTTATCCTTCATCTTCTTCCTGTTGATCTTCTTCTGATTATTGTAAACCTGCAAAACAAAAACATTGACAAGGTAAAACTAAAACAGAGGGTTAGTGTTAGATTATTACCCTCAGAATAACCGTGAGTTGCACTGTTAATATCATCATAGGGTTAAAGGTTAATCAAGTGTAGTATCTGTTCAAAACACACAAGTTTATGCCTCAGTGCAACCTCATTGGCTGGACAGCAACAGAAATCTACTTGGTAGGTAAAAAAAGAATGCAACCATGGGGAATAATACCAACCAGCCGAAGCTCAGGTTCACAGAACCTGGGAAGCAACTAACTAGGCAGCACAGTCACTCTGCTGCTTACAGCACAGCAACCCCACTGCAGAGGGATAAGAGCAAGGAAGCAGCCGTAGGAGCTAGCAAAATAGAACCACAACACTCACTCAGGCAACCAGCTCGAGTTCATCAACCACAGCCATAGTTCATCACCAAATCACACATCCATCCATTTTTCACCACTTAATCCTTGCCAAAAGCAAGAACAAGATGGGATAGAAGCACAAGGCCAAGTAGGAGCTAGGAGGAGAAGGCCAGGAGCTAGAAGGGAGCAGCTGGAGCAGGAGGAGCAGGCCAGCAAGGAGAGCAAGCAACAGATCCACAAGAAGCACCACAGCCACCATCTCAAATCACCAAGAGGTTGATCCTCTAATTTTCTTTAGCAAATAAAATTGGCTAAGTACTCATATGTGGTTTGGATGGGGAATTTTCCCTCAGATAGGCATAGAAGTGCTATGCTAGTTCATCACACGGATCTCAAATCAAGCACAACATCTGTTCTTAATAAATTTGGGCCTCAGCCTGTGCATCATTGGCATGGGAAGCAAATCCACATAATAAAGCAAATATTTCTTTGATCCACATCTGATTGAAGCACAAATCCAGTAAATGCTGGGCACTAATTCCACAAGGGAAATAGCACCTCAAACACATCTGTGCACTAACCATACCACTGGAAAGCATAAATACATTTTCTAAGCTAAAATCATCAGCTAGCTTCTGTGTAACTCCAGGGAGGCATCACAGCAAGCTACACTAAAAATAATTAGCTCTAGAAAACATGATACACTTACACAGAGCACAGTCAGAGCATCATTTCCATTAAAAACCATCAGAGGCACATCTCTGAACTCATGGTTCAGAGTAGCACTCTCTTAATACACTGTTATTAACAGAACCACCAGACCAAGATCACAACCAGAGCCACTAGCAAGATAATCTCTAGTAAACACCACAGGAGCACTAGAGCACATTCAGAGGACATCACAGGAGCCACAAGGCAGCACAACACCTAGCAATAAAAAATCTAGAATCGCTACATGCTACACATCACAGAGCAGGGCCATAGGCCAGGAGAAGGTAGGAGAAGAAGAGAGAGGAGAGGAGAGAGGGCTTACCCGCGCCCATGGACACAAGCTCCACGGCGACGGGGCAGTGCCCGTGTGGCCAGAGGAGTAGGGGCCACGGGGACGCATTCTTCACCTACACCACCAAGGCGGCACAGAGGGTGCAGCACCGCACCAAGCCACGGCGGAGCAGCTAGGACCGGGAGCACGGCAACGCCGCGCTGCCACCGGAACCCTAGGTTCGGGTGCGGGTCGCGCACGGCCGCGTTAGAAGAGGAGGAGTGAATCGCCGGGGTAGGAATGGAGAGGAAGGTGGGGTGCATCGTTTGCGCCGCGGCACAACAGTGGAGGTCACCGGACCTCGCCGGAATCGACCGGCGACGGCGATGGCGAACGTGAGGCGAGGCGAGCACGGGCTCAAGAGAAAGATGGAAGCGAGGGAGAGGGGATCGGGTTCTGGCTCGGTCGGTTGGACTCGAGCCAGGCTCGGGTTTGGTTGGGTTCAACCAAGTTGACCCAGGGGCATTTTGGTCTTTGCACAAATCAAGAATTAATAAAGAAATAATTCCAGAGATATTTTAAATTGAATAAACTTTGAAAATTCATAACTATCTCATATTTAATCAGAAAAATACAAATAATATACCAAAATGAATAGAAAAATTAAATATATCTGTTTGTAATAATCAAACACTTGTTTGACTAAAATTGAACCACTCTAAAATTGAAATAACAATTTACTTATTAATTTAAATATAGAGTTAATTTCAAATGCTCTTTTGGATGCATTCCAACTTCATTTAATAATGCTTCACATGTTTAAATTTCAAATTTGAAAATGTTATAATCATTTCATGTCCTACATTGTGAGCATTAAATGGTTAATTAAAATAATATTTTCCATAAGGAAAATAATTATTGAAGGATGTTTACATAACCTAAAATTGAACTCTCTACTTAATAAAATATGTTCATTATTATTATTATCATTAATACATGGATTAATTTTGTGTTATAGACTTATTCATTTAAGATAATATTCTAAAACTTAGAAATGAAACATAAAATGGTGTTACTTTATTTATTTTCTTTTAAGTGTGATACTTAAATAAAAGATGAACTTATTAGTTATTGTTCTTAGTATTTGATAATACTTCATCATTTATATAAAAGTGAAACACACTTAAGTTTTGAAGAACTAGGATCCCAAAATCACCAAGTAATCAAATCAAATTCAAAAATCTTGAACATTCACTAATCCCAACTTATTATCAACTTAAGCACAAATAGCATCACCTAATGGTGATAACAGAACCAAAGTTAAGTTAATACGATGTTATCGTAGTATCACTTAAGACGGAGCTTACCTAGTAAAGCTTGGGATATGATTGGGGGTATTTTGCGATGCATTTCATTACTATGCATAATAGCTTCTTGCCAGAGTTTTCTGTAGTCCTTATCGGGATTACGTTGCCTTTTTCAGAACTCGGGGTTTTGCCGCAAACTCTAGAACCCCGAAAGGGTTTGAACTGCTATTTCTATCCAAGGCAAGTTCACTCTTGCTCATGTCCTACTTGATTATGTTTATCAAAGTAAATGCAAATACTATGGTTTATCATTGCATGAAAAAGTAAAACCTATTTTCGAATGATGTGAATTGCTATATATATATTATGGCTGGCAGATGGAACCATGGAATGATGTGGTTGGTGGAGGTTCCATTTGCACGGGAAAGTATTATCTAGGATTTAATAACCAATGCCGTCAGTGTTCTTGCGCCGTAAATGAAGCGTTAACCATGAGACTTGGAATGGGACGGGAAAGTCATCTGTGATCTTTTCCCTTTCGCATGTCAACGGACTGCCAGTTCCGTAGGCTGTAGATCTTGCGGGACTACATGCACATGGGTGGGATCCCTTAATTCCCACGGTTTCTGGGGTCTATGATGGATTGTAGGGGTTGTCTGGAACGGTCTATCTGTATGGTATAGGGGAGGACTTTGGGTCCGGATCGGTCTACCATCAGATATAGGGGAGGACAGACCTACAAAAGGGTGGGCATGCGGGGTTGTTGGAGAAGCACGGCGAATGGCTTGGATCAACAATCGGGCCCCACACCATAGGAAGTGTGGACAGGAAAGTACGCCTGGTTGTGCAACATGATGTTGGTCTCTTATGGGTAAAGTAACGCACCTCTGCAGAGTGTAAAAATGTGACATGTTACTCCCCGTTCCAGGAAGGAACGACGAACGCTGCAGGAAAGGAGGCTCCTCAAGGCCCTAGCACCTGTGAATGGATGACGGGCATAGTTTTCTGAAGATAAAATAAATCTTTTCCTAAAAATGTTTTACAAAGATATGCATGTTCATCCATGACCTTTTGGTATGGATGGTAGCTAGTGCATAAAACACCTTATTCCTATTATATGAACTTGCTGAGTAACGCTCGTGTTGCTCACTCTTTCCTCCGTTGACCCCTGCTTAGATTTTTGGAGACATCAAAGGAGTTGACAGGATTCCATGACGACGTCGAGAATATCTTCAACAAGGAGTCAAATCAACCCGGTGGAGCCTGAAGGAGTTAACCTCTACTTTGCCTGAGGAGGAGTGGCAACAACAGTGCAATGGTAGACACGACGCCAATAATGCTTACGGAGAAGACAAGGATTATAGGAAGGAGGAGCACTACTCCAGACAAAGATATTCCAGATGGATAGATTAGGGTTGTGACAACAGCAGTAGTGGATTAGGAGTTAGAAGTAGAGCTGCTATCCAGCTTAGTTCTACGACTTGGATCTTTTTGAGAGTTTCATTTGCACGAGACCTACTTCTGTATGTAAAGGAGGTTCTCGAGATTTTGTATGGAATAGTGTTGTAATCCTATAGTGTTACCTTGGACCGGCTATGTTTCTGTTGTACTACTCTGAAAGATGTAATATTTACGGATTGGTCCTTCCGTGAGTATTATGTCATCGACTTGTACACTACAACATGCAGTGGTGTGCTGGGTCACTACAGGTTTTTTCAAGGATATGCCTTGGAAAGGAAAGGCATATCAGGGTTCATAGAAGAAAGGCCAAGCGGCCAAAGTTACATCGCGTGCTGGCACAGATGCCGAGTACGCACCCACGCTGCAAAGCAGCTACAACTCAACGCCTACTACTCGCGACACCTCCACCGCTCCGCCTCTAGTAGGCAACCTCTGAACAACCTAGCTGTTCTCCACACCTCGGCTTCCTCCTCAATCTTCTGAAGCACCGATCTCACGGAAGGGGAGGCATTGTTGAAGACGATGTCATTCCGGTGGCTCCACAGTGTCCAACAAACCAGTGCCACGGCTGTCCAGAAGTCGCGCACGTCCCGCCTTGGCCCTTGGCGTGAAGAGACCCACTCCACCAAAGAACCTTGAAGCTCGGGAATCCAAGCCTCTTGACGCCACCTGCGGAGATAAGTCACCCAAACCTCGCGAGCCAAAACGCAGCCAACCAAAAGATGGTCCAGTCCAGCAATGGTCAAGCCACATGAAAACCTTGAGGTTGGAGGGTGCCCTATTCCGCCAGATCTGTCGTGCCCCCGACATCTCGGTGGACCCACCAAACAAGGCCGCGAGGTGTAAGCACCGCTCGCGTCCCAAATCCACCTGAAGCTATCATCTTGCCCAGGTTGGAGCTCCACACCCACTAGGCGGTCCGCCACCTCTAGAAGTTCTGCCAAGGCCGGCGCCGAAAGATCAGGCGTAACATCTGTGATCCAGCCCCCAGCCAAGCCTTCACGCACGAAGCGGCTCTTAGCCGCGTAGCCTGGGACAGCCCCAAATAAGGCACCCTGTAAGGTTGCAAGGAGAAATCCTAAAACGTAACGTACCAGAAGAACATGACCGCCGGCTGCTGCACGAGGCTCTCGCACCCGCCGAGCGATGTCGCGATGAAGGGTATCTCGAGAGCGTCTATGAATCTCATGACTCCATGCAGGTCCGACGCCACCTTGAAGCTGACGACGCCGCCGAAACCGGTCATCTGGCTCTTGGCGATGTGGTGCGACGGGCTGCTCTTGAGCCCAGGGTAGTGCATATGCTCGATCTTCGGATGGTTCTCGAGCAGACGCGCCATGCGCAACGACGTGCGGTTCTGCGTCTCCACGCGCAGCGCCATCGTCTTGAGCCCGCGTATGATCATGTAGGCCGCATCCTGCAGTGAGTTGCAGTAGAGGTTGTTAGCATGAAGGATAAATCCAACTGTTCAGGCGTGAATGCTGTGGAAAAACATACCGGACTGATTGCGCCGCCGAGGTCTTGGTGCCATGCGCGTATTCTCTTGATGAGCGCCTCGGAGCCACTGATGCATCCTGCGATGACCTGAAGTTGAATGGCAAGAGCAGATGCGTTAATTAATTTGTAGACACTAGTGATATTCCAAAGTAGTAAATGAACAAAACGGTTAGTACAAGTGTTGTTTTAGTGAAGCTATGTGATCTAGGCAGCTACTTACGTCGTGATGGCCGGCGATGTACTTTGTGGCGGAGTGCACGACAATGTCGGCGCCGAGGGTGAGCGGCTTCTGGTTGATGGGCGAGGCTAGCGTGCTGTCGATACACACGAGAGCACCCTTCTGGTGGCACAGCTCGGCGACGAGTTTAATGTCGATGCACTTGAGGTGGGGGTTCGTCGGAGAGTCGGTATGGAAGAGTGTCACCTGCATGCGTAAGTAGTTTAGCATGTCAGAAACCATCATCGGTCAGTCACTGGATCTACTGCACATGATCATGATTAAAGTTAGGCAACATACGTCGCCCTGGTCAAAAACGGCTTTCAGCGTCTCGATGTTGCTCAGATCTACGAACGTGGACTGCAAAGCAAACAAGGTAGATTAGAATTGATGGCGCAAGCATGCATGTTCTTGCAAGCTAGACGGCTACTAGAGCTAAAGTGCTAAACAAGCTCGACGTGATCCTCACCCTGATTCCCATCTTGGAGAGCCTCTCGGGGATGAAGGCGCGCGCCTCGCTGTAGCAGTCGGTCGTCGTGACGATGTGGCCGCCAGCGGGCACGAGGGCGAGCAGCATGGCAACGATGGCGTTCATGCCGGAGGAGGTGACCAGTGTCGCCTCCGCTCTCTCCAGCGCGCTGATCTTCTCTTCGAGGACACTGACGGTGGGGTTGCCGTACCGGCCGTACTCGAAGCTGTGGCGCCTGCCTTCCTTGAAGGCGATGAGGTCGTCCGAGTTCTTGAACCAGTGCGTGGTGCCGCTCATGATCGGCGTCGCGATCGAGTCCGTGTGCGCACCCATGCCGCTCTTTCGGAGCTTCTCCCCGGCGTGAACCGCGAGGGTCTCGTCGGAGGCGGTGTACCCCGGCGCTGGAGCGGCGGCGTCCTGCTGCAAGTTCTCCGCGGCAACAAAGAAGTCTTCGACGACGCCAGGGAGGCTCGGGACGATGCCGCGCTTGAACTGCTTTGGAGAACGGCGTAGACGGCGCTGCTTCGGGAGCGAGGCCTTGATTAGAGAAGATGACCACGCCATTACTTAGCTACTGGGAGCAAGTGAAGAGTAGAGTCGGAGAAGTTCTTCTTCGATCGTGTGTGTTCTTGCCATCTGCCTACGATGGTCTGCACATATATACCGCGCGCAGACGTTCGTCTGCTAGATCCCTGCGACGTCGATCCATACGCGCCTGCTGCCCGCTTATAATAGGATCGTCTCCCACATGTGGAATGCATGGCTCTAGGCTTTCGCAAGCGTGTAGGGGCGTTTCTTTTGACATTAGAACCGTGTAGCTGGGTAAATAAGGCGTGTAGTAATAATGATTAACGTAGTGGATGCTTAATTAATCAATATGCATGAGTAGTTAACGGCAACATGTCAATGAGATCACCAAAGAATAAGACCCGGCGACCCGAATGAATCTAGGCAAAGAGAGGAGATCGTCAAAGGCTGCGTGGTGGTCCAACCACCAGCTCTCCTAATGGACTACTCTCGCAAAGGTGTTATCCTAGACTAGCTCTCCTCCACAACTACCACTCCTCAATGATCTGATCCGCCAGTCCCAGCACTGTGAATTGTCCTCTAATGTTGTGGAAAGCCCTCGCATTCCGTTGTTTCCAAAGCCGCCAACAACTCAAAATAATCAGGGTATCGAGACCTCTGCGATCTTTCTTGTTGAAACTTCTGCGCACCCTGAACCACCAGGATTGCAGAGAGTCCGTGAGTTGCGGAAGCCCAACCACCAGCTGCAGACGACGAAAAACTTCAAACCAAACTTGCCGTGAGTACACACAGCCCACCATGATGTGGCTGACAGTATCAACCTCTTGTAAGCAAGTATAGCATGCTGACTCCTCGTCCTGAAGCCCATGCCTAGTTCTGCGATCCGAGGTCCACAGTCTAAACTGCAAAGCTAGCCAGATAAAGATTTTGCATTTCAGCGGAGCCCAGCTCCTCCAAACACAGCTTGCTCCCTCCATGCGGTCAAAACTCCGACAAAGGGCTCTGTAAGTTTCCTTAGCTGAATACTGTCCTGAAGCAGAACAAGTCCATCGAAACTGGTCAGGCAGGGTGATGTCCCTGTCCAAATTGCAGAGGCAAATGAACAGCAGGACACATTGCACAATCCCTTCCTCCGGTAGTATCCCTTTCACATCTTGGATCCATCTATGGTCCAACAAGGCCTCCTGTACCGTCCTCTTGAAAGTACACGCATCGCTGATAGCTGCAGCCACCAGCGGCGCCAAATCCATCACCGACCTACCATTAATCCATTTATCCTTCCAGAAAAGTGTACATGCTCCATCTCCCACCTGGATTTGCACAAAGCGACTGAAGACCTAGAAAGTTTCCTTGTCATGCATCATCGGAAGGCCCTGCCAGGGCCTGCTTGGGTCGGTTCGACGAAACCACTCCCATCTGACTCTCAGGGATAAACCCTGCAGCCTCAACCTCAAGTCTTTGACTCCTAAACCCCCATAGGCCAGCGGTCTACACACCTTCTGCCATGCAACCAGGCATTGGCCACCATGGACTTCTTCCTCTCCTGCCCAGAAAAAAGCACGAAGCCAAGCATTGCTTTCTTCCAAAAGCCAGATCAGCGCATCTGCTGCAAGAAGATGATGAACAGGTCTGGCCATAACCACTGTCTTGATGAGAATTAACCTCCCAGAACGCTGCACAAGGCCTCTTTGCCAAGCTAGCAGCAAATTCAACACCTGCTCCAACATGGGCTGCCACTCCACTTTCGTTAGCTGCCTTGTTGCAAGCTGCAACCCCAAATATTTGCAGGGGAATTTGCCTCACTCACAGCCCATGATGTGCTTCACAATCATGCTATCTTGAGCCTCCCCTCGAATAAGTGTAGCCGAAGATTTGTTATAATTCACATTAAGACCCGAAGCAGTGCCAAAAAGCTGAAGAAGCTGTTTGATCACAGCCATATCAGACAGAATAGGGCTTGATAAATATGGCCACATCATCTGCATACACCGAGATCCTTTGAAGACCCTTGCATCATGTCATCCTTGACAACAAGCCATGCTCCTCTGCCTTGATCACCATTAGCCTTAAAACCTCCATAACCAGCACAAAAAGCTGTGGCGAAGTTGAGTCACCTTGCTGCAGCCCTCTGACATATCTGATGCTCTTCCATGGCACACCATTAACCAGAATTTTTGCACTGGCCGTGGACAAGAGTAGGGCAATCCATTTGAAACAGATCCGAAACCCAAAGCTCTCATCACCTCAAACAAGAAAGGCCAGGAGAGCGAATCAAACGCTCTAGAAATGTCTAGCTTCTGGAAAACCCCCTTTTGTCTCTTGGAATTAATTGTTCTAGCAACTTGCCTAACCAGAATGAAATTATCATGCAAACTCCTTCCCAGAATGAAAGCAGACTGATTGGCCTGCACCAAATCTCCCAACCTTCTGCGCAGGCGGGTTGCCAGCAACTTCGAAAACAGCTTGGCGAAACTATGGACAAGACTAATAGGTCTGAAGTCTCCCACCTCCTTGGCATCTTGCCTTTTTGGGATGAGCGTGATCAAGGACTTGTTTAGCTTCCCAAACCCACGGCCATCCCCCACAGTGAGCTTATGAATTGCCGCCATGATATCATGCTTAATGATATTCCACGCCTTCTGATAGAAAGCACCGATGAACCCTGGTGCTCTGTCCGCAGGCATGTCAAAGATGACCTGACGAACCTCCTCTTCCGTAAATAAGACCTCCAGGTCTTGCAGGTCTCGCTGCTGCATGCCCAGCGCCTGTAGATCAAGAGTGTGATCTCTGTTCTGAATATCACCCAGCAGCGCCTTGTAGGCTTGAAATAAAGCTTCCTGCTTCTCTCCTTGCTCCGTGTACAACTGGTTCTCGAACTGAACAGCCAGGATAAAATTTCTAGCACGCCTACCATTAGCAACTGCATGAAACAGCTTGGTGTTCGCATCTCCTTCCTTCAACCACCGCAACCTCGAACGTTGTCTCGCAATCGTGCGCTCAAGGGATGCCAGACCCAGCACTGACATTTTCACGGTGGTCCTAAGCCAACATTCCTCATCAGTCAGCTGACGGTGCTCCTCAGCTGCATCAAACCGCAAAATTAAGATGTTTGTAATTGCGATCTTCAGCTTTACGTTACCCACCTCACGCTGTCCCCAAGCTTGCAAAGCAGTGGTTGTGACTCTAAACAGATGATCCAGTCGCTTAAACGGGTCAGCAATCATGGGCTCACACACCCAAGCTTCTCTGACAGTGTCAAGAAAACCCGGCAGTTTAGTCCAGAATAATTCAAACTTGAACCATTGTTGTGGCCTAAAACCCGCTGACAGCTACAAGTGAAGGGGTGCATGATCCGAAACTGAAGAAGCCAGAGCTTGCAGAAGCGAATCCGGGTGAGCCAGATCCCAATCAATTGAAACAAGGACACGATCAATGCGGGTGAGGGTGGGACTCTCTCTTCCGTTGCTCCAAGTAAATCTCCTGCCATGCATATACAGATCCTTCAACTCCTGGGCATTAACAAAGTCACTGAACCTCCTCATCATGGTGCGATCCAAGTTCAGATTATTTTTCTCCGAGGCATTTAGAATCATATTGAAATCGCCAATTAGCATCCACGGACCCGGGCAGAGAGATCTCCGCTCAGTCAACTCCTGCAGGAATTGAATCTTCTCTTCAGCACGCTGTGGTCCGTATACTACCGTGATCCACCAGCTCTCATTTCTCAGTGTGTGAACCTCCGCATTCAAAGAAAAAGAATCGAGCGAAATGCGAGACATATTCAACACTGACATATCCCACGCAAGCAAAATACCACCACGGGTGCCTTGCGCTGGCAGATAGGCAAAACCATCAAAAGAAGGCCCTAAGCACTGCAACACCAGAAAATTATCAATAACCTCCAACTTCCTCTCTTGCAAACACACCAAATTCACCTTCACCATCCTGACGAACTCACGCACAGCATCCCTCCTGACAGGGTCGTTCAGTCCCCTGACATTCAGGCTCAAAATCTCTGGTTTGTGATCCATAAAACAACAATTGAGACACCGCACCACCGAGACCAGTAAATCACTGGGCTTCGATGCCACCTAGGCCTCGGTCGAGACCCCCGCCGCTAGCTGGCAAAGACTTACCAAAGATAGCTGCCATTGCCCGAAGATGTGGCTCCCGCACCGGAGAGTCGAACAAGCCTCAGAACTCCTGCATCGCCGATTCGTCCACGTCGAGACTGGGCTGCGAGATCCCCAGCGCCTTCAGGAGCGCCGATTCCGCCGCGGAGGCCTTCTTGGGCTTGCGGCACGTGGTACGGCGAGGCGTCACCAAGTCCGGAGCCTGCTGCGCCGCGCTCGATTCAATCTCCCTAAGCAGAGGAGGAGCTAATTTCTTCAGGATGCCGGCACAGAACCGCCGCATCTTCCCCAGCGCCGCCTCCTCCTCTACTCTGATCACGTTCCGCAACTCATTATCCATAACCACTCCTTGCATTTGGTCATTTGGCCCATGAAACGAAACCAGGGGTTGGGTCAAAGAATCGCAGGAGCTCAACTCATCCTGGGCCTCATCAGGGACAAGGCCCAAAAACACATCCGAGGCCGGGGCCCGAAACTGGGCAGAAGAAAGCGCGCCATCCGCCCCAGAAAGTGAGATTTGAAAATATCCTGGGCGAGCTGGGTGTGCCACTTCAGGGGCAGGCACATGTGGGTCCCTCTGCGCAGAACCGCAAGACTCCGTCAACGAAACATAGAAGTAATCCTGTCTCATGTGGGCAAAACTCATGTCCAGAGGTTGGCACGATGGCAAGGGATGCGAACCGTCCAGCGAGTCACCCACGCCCTCCAAATCAACCAGAGTCAAAGGAGAGCTTCTCCTTGGCCCAGAATCGGCCACGTCCTCAGTGTCGAGCCTCGGGGCCTCGGGGATGCCAGATTTCTCCACCACCGGTTTGTCAGCATCCGCATGCGCCAGTCCAGAACTGACACATGTCTCCTTCTCAATAGCCAGGCCAACAGGAGCCGTTGTGTCTTGCGCTAGCGATGTCTACTCAAAAGCAGCATTGGGATCCTGAGCCCCATCCAAAGGTGATTTGTCGGCACGCCTAGGCGCGGGGATCACCTGACGGGAAGGACCAGCCGCCAGCGCTTTTTCCTGTTGACCACGAAGACCACAACCAAGGCTCCTCACCGCAATCTGGCCCTCCAAGCCAGGTAGGCGCCAATCAGACGGCCTGCTCACCTTCTGCGCCGTAGACCTAGCAGGCCCTCCATGCCGCCGGCGACCAGCGCCGGCGCCGCCGGCATCACTCTCGGCAAATGGCCCACGGCTATCCGGCACCCCCGATCTCCAGGACCTGGAACTGGAAGTCCAAAAACCCTCACCGTCATGCTCAAAACTCTCCTCCTCCGGCAGCCCATCTCCATCGCTGCCCGACGACCCTCTCGCACCAAAGCCAGACTCCTCCAGAAAGCAGAACTCCTCTACCCGCTCGATGTGGATGAGCACCCGGTACTTCAGCAGGCCCAACTCCTTGTTCCGCTCCAAAGGCGGCGGGAAAGGGGTTCCCTCCGGCTGCTCCGGCACCCACAGCAAGCTCAGTGGCAGAATCGCCTCCGGATCCACCGCCCAGGCATCTGCTCGAAAGAAGCCAAGCTCCGCTCTGCTGGCCGTCTCCGGCGCCACAGCATCGATGGAGCCCGACGTGCCCAACAGACTTTGCACCGTATCCACCTCCCACGCGTGCGGTGGGATGCCCTCCACCGCCAGCTACACCTTAACCCTCTTCTTCATCTGCTTGGCTTGAGCTTGCCTCGTCCATTGACGGAAATATAGCTTGAAGCCAGCATGCTCCACAAACGGTCTCGCCGCCACAGCACGCCGCTGCTCCTCCGAGCTGAAAACGAACAGGAAGTCCTCGGGCTTGAAACCATGGACCGAAAACGAGCCCCTCGGAAAACCTGCTGTCAAGATCACGGCCTCCTCAGCTTCCTCTATAGTAACCGCCGGCCGTGCTCCGCCCACGTACGCCACCATGGCGAACCTCAAGCGATGCTCCATGTCGTTCATCCTTGACGTGCGACGAATGACACACATGGGAGGGAAATCCGCATCTGGAGCAGCCACCTCCGTGCTTCTCCAGCCCTCCGACACCACCGGCCCTCCTGCCTGCGTAGGCGCCCTTCCCGAACCTCGCGGCACCCACGCCATGCCGGCAGGACTTGGATGTGCCGTAGTCGTCCGCTGGCCCGGTGCGCCACGCTGCCTAGCAGCAGGCGCACCCTGACCCCGGACACCAGACTGCACCATCCCAGTCCTACCTGCCGCCATTTGCAACCTCCTCGCCACCGCCTCCATGGCCTGCCGCCGCAGCTCCTCCTCGGATTCCGGACTGCGAGGCCTCTTGCATCCCCCCGAGCCGTGTCCTTCCTCGCCGCACCGAATGCAGACCTGCATGTTGATGCAATCCCGCTTAAAGTGCCCTTTTTGCAAGAACTTGAAGCACTTCCCGGCCATGCTCGCCGAGACCGGTCTCACCGCCGACGACCTCGCCTCCTGCTGACGCTGAATCTGCTTCCTGCGCCTCCAGAGCGCCTTCCTTGACGGTTTCGGCTGCACCCAAGCCAGACGGTCTTGCACCCGCCGGCCCTCCACCGCTAGATCTGCCGGATTCGCCACCATCGGTTCCCTCCGACCAGAACGCGCCTCCGAGCTGTTGCCCGACCTCCCGACCGTGGGCGAGGAAGACAGGGAGTCAGAGGACATCTCCAGCCCCGACACCACCGGCCGTTCCGACGAAGACGACCCCGGGCTCGGAGCCGGCCGCGCCGCCGCGCTCCCAACGCCACCGGCCGCCGTAGGACTCCGCGCAAGGTTCCCCGCAGAGCAGGGGTGGGTGGCCGTCGCCTGCAGAGCGGCAGACGACGGGTGGGTGGACGCCGGGGCCGGAGCGGCCGTCGGCGGCGGGGTCACGCGTGGGCTCTCTCCTCTCCCGCTCTCCATCCCCAAACTCAAAATTTCAGTTACGATCAAGCTTCCCAGGCTGCGTTTTGGATAGTCGAGTTGAAGTTGGACTACATCTCCGTGTCCTAGTACGTTCGTGCAGTGTGTACATAGTACTGCGGAGCCACGCAAGCACTTGGTTTTTTTTTTTTGCAATTTTTCCCCACATATATTCAACACATACCACATACAACGTACACGGTAGGAAATACAAGTACAAAATACGTAGGGGAAACGGACCAAAGATCGAAGAACACGCCGTCGCCGGCGTCGGAGTCGAAGGCGGCCAGCCACCACCTCGCCGCTGTCAGGGAGAGCTTTTTCCCTATCGAAGACGCTGCCTTGACTCTCCGCCGCGCCGCGCCGGAGTTGTTGACGATGAACGGCCGGGGCAGCGCCCCCTTGACCCTTCCACACCGCTTGCCGCAGCCGCCGTCGAATCCACCGCCGGAAGACGACGCAGAGCTCGATCCGTCCGCCGCCAGATCCACCACCACCTCGGATCTGACAGAGAGAAGAGGATCACGAGCGCCGCGCCGGGCCTCGAGATCCAGCCAGTCCAGCGCGCAGACGGGGAGCTCCGAAGACCTCCACCACCGGAGAAGAACGCGCCGGCTCCAAAACCACCCGCCCGCAGCACCACCTCCTCCAGAGCGCCGCCGGCGAGCCTCCCAACCTACCCTCCCGTATTTACATGCCGGAGCCGGGGATCCCCACCCTCCCGCCGCCGGAGCGGCCGGCGGAGGGGAGGAATCCCACGGCTCGCGGCGCGCACGGTGGATCGCCGGGCTTGCTCCAAAAATCGCCTCTCTCCTCTTGCTACAGTGGTGGGGAGGGGATCGCCGGGCTTGCTCCAAAAATCCACTTGGTTTTTTTAATGCGGCCTCAGTACGAGTGTTGCTTCCTTTTCGCCGATACGGAGTACCTAGCTAGGTTATCTGCAGGAAAAGCACGAGGTTACTGTTGAGTGATTGAAGCTACGCGGGAGAGACCAGATTAACTTGGGTTTGTTTGGGCGGAGCTAGATTAGATTAGCCCGAAGAAACAAATCCGACACGGTAGGATCTACGCAGCAGCATCGTGGCGCATATTATGGAAAACTAGCTAATTGCCCGTGCGTTGCAACGGGATATAAATATTCTTTTGGTCGAAACAAATAGTTTTAGGATTCTCGTGCACATCAATCATCATTATATAGAGCAGGGGCAAACATAGTTTCTAATCAACAATATTTATATTAAAAGTGCAACGGTTTCCCTCTACTTGTTACACAAGGTCGCCAAAATTTACAAGTCAACTTGTTAACTTACTGAATAACATGTGCAACTACCATTTCCGAGCACACAAATTATGCCCCGGAGAACTAATAGTGTGCAACTACCATTACAATGCACAAAAGCAATTTTATGAAATTTATTTCCCATCCTAACTAGAATCGGTATATGCACTACTTGTAATGGAAGAATCATGTACTTGGTACATTGTATATAGCCGTTGCTTATGCACCTCCTCCACCTTGCGTTGAAGCTTCTGTGCTGCCTTATTTTCTTCTTCTTAAGGAGCGAGTCGTAATCCTCCTCTGTCTTGAATCGGTGCCAGTCAAAATCCTTTTGTGCAACTAATGCAGAAATTTACTTATCCTTCTCTGAGCTCAGGTTCTTATATGCTCTCTTTAACTCCCTTATCTCGGCTCTCCAATTTTGTCCACTGCTCATGTTACGTAGTTCCCTGGCTAAGATTGACAGAATTTTCAACTTACTCCAAAGCTCATGTTGGTAAATGCACCTTCTTTTTAGCGTTTTCTTCAGCCAAAGCTTATGCACAATTTTTGAAATCTTCAAAGTCCTCATCTTAGTTTTCTACATTGGACAAAAAAACAGTGTTATCAGTGGACATAGCAACATAAACTCCTAGCAATGATATCAGTCTGATTTTCAAAGGCAACACGAACTCACCTTGCTCTAACACAGGATTGTGCCCTGACCAAAGATTGCACACACCGGACTGTTATAGCAGCTTTGCTTTCTCACTTTGTGACCCCTTATAAGGGATTGAAGGCTAGCCAATCGTTTTAAATCTCGATGGGCTCTCCTAACCTGAAGAAGATTGAAGTTAAACATAGTATAGTACCTTATAAGAAAATAGGATATTATGCTTTGGCTAACACTTCAACAGTCAGACGTGATCCGCTGTAGCCATTCTTACTTCTACTGAAACTGCATAGTCATCACATAATGCTGATCTTATAAATCAAACCCATGCAAAATTTACAAGGTAAGACAAGTAAATGCAGTACACCATAGTGAGTTCTAAATATGCAATGGATAGACAACCCTCTAATATAGCCGATGCATGGAGATGCAGGTTCAGGTTTGCTTGGAGACACCAAACCAATAATTAAATCGTTAGAGATAACCTAAATACCAGGAAGGCTATATGTGCAGTCTGTATAACTGTGTCAGCCGAGATCCCTTTGAATTCATCCTCTGTTTGAGGTAGTAGCACACTAAGGATGCTGAAACTGGGTCCTAAGCATGAAGGCCGCACGTCGGAATCAACTTCTGACGGGCCATTTCTGCCATGCAACAAGGCTAGCGTGATCCTGCCATTGAAACTAATCGACGATATCACTTCTCTGCAGTTTTCACAATTCAGATGTATACTATGATTCATTTTTCCAGTAATAATGCACTCAACGAATTGTATTGGGGCTAGGAATTTTCTCTACGTGTCAACATCAGAAGATAGAATTCACAATATCATGCTCAAATGTCTTGTGCAAATTCTGTCGAACAGGTGATGTGCGGCTTGAGTACGTACCTAGACACCAGCGAGGAAGAAGATGGCGATCAGCGCTGTATCAGGTGGGCGGCGCCGGAGCAGCAGGGCGCAGTGCGTGTAGCAGGGTGCAGGTCCCATCAGTCCAGGTACCACGTGAGAAGTTGGAAGACAAAGGGCAGGGACTGTACGGGACGGGCGCATCTTCGCTGGTTCCATGAGGGCGCGGCGGAGGAGAGGAGGGCGGAGTGGGAGGTGGAGAGGGAGCCCTTGAGGACGTCGACGGCGCGGATGAAGTCGTGGAAGTGCGCGCGGCAGAGCTCCCCGATCTCGGACTCGCGGTCCCGCGCGACGGCGCGGGGGGAGGACAGCAGCGGCTCCGGCCGGCCGCAGCGAACGCCTAGCGGCGGCGCATCGCTCGGGGATGGGATAGCAACGATTGGGAAATTTAGCTATCTGCTTGATTCTTCGAACCTCCTGGACGAGGACCGGTGGAACAGGCTCCTCAGGCTACGCCTGCCCTCCCTCGGCCGCTTCCCTCCTCCCGCTCCTCCGGCGCGCGTGACGCCCTCGTCGCCCACGGCACGCGGCGCCGGTGCGGCCGCGGCCTCGTCGATGATGGCGAGGCTGGACTCGATCTTCTGCGCGACGGTGACGAGCTCGTAGGTGTCCCACAGCGACTGCGCGAAGTCCCACGACCTCCTCCTCTACGCGGTCGCGGCGGCCGCCGCCGCCTCCAGCTTGAACCGGGACGGCCGGTATCGCGGGTTGCCCGCGTGACGCGCTCCCACGGCGCCGTCGTCGTCGTCCCCCGATGCGGTGCAACGAAAAAAAAAGAAACGTTTTTTCCGCTTACCGGTGGCAGTGGTGGATAATATCTCCAATTCACAGGGATAAAATCGGAAATTGAAAAAACGTATCAACTATCAACCATCACCTGTAGCCATATTATATAGTAGAGACTAGCCATCTTGTAACTGGTTAGCTAAACTCAGCTGAAGCAAGTGGGATATGTTCTGTGTCGCAAGCACTATAATGTTTGTTGACATAAGATCTTTTGTTGAGAGGTTTTACTTAAAATCTAGCACCTTGCTAATTTCGTAGGAATATGGAGGATTTAATACATTAGGAATTTGGACATGATCTTGTTGGGTGCTTGAGCAGTTTGGACATCGAGAATTGCCATTTGGGATGGTGATGTGGGCCGTTCGGTTCTCCAGTATGTCAGATGGGCAGTGACACTGCAATTGATCTCCGTCGGGCAGTTTGGACAAACAGATGAAGATCAATCGAAGAGAATGCACCTCGATGGAACCATGTGAGTAAAGTGACTATCGATGCGGTATTCAACCAAGATAGCAATGAAGGATCTTCTGGACTGGTGATTCAAGACCATATTGGGTCCTTGATTCGTGCTCAAGGTATTTGGTATGAACATTCAACTAGCCCTATGATTATGGAAGCAGGAACTCTCTGAGACGGTGTTCGGCTGGTGGTTAACGTGGGAGTCCAAAATGTGATTATTGAAACATATTCACTTGAGCTTGTCAAGATTTGGAAGGATTCTGGCACTAGTAGGTCTATCATTCACTAGTATTTGCCAAGAAATAAAGGGATATGTTTTTACTAGCTTTGATTATTCATTGTTGCCGGCAGATAAATCAACCAGTTCACTCTTGTGGTCAAAAAAGCTAGTTCGGTTACAATGGGGTGTATGTTCGGATAAATTATACTCCATTCTTCTTTGCTAGTATCCTTGCAAAGGATTGTAACCCCGGTGAGTAATCAATTAATGAAGCTCATTAAGTCGCAAAAAAGGAGAGATTGGTCTGTGGCTTTTTTTTTTGAGGACAAGGTGGTCGATCCACCGCCCGAATAGATAGAAAGAGGTGACCCAGTTTATAAGGGAAACCGGGTCCAAAAACCATACAAGCTGTACAAAAGAATGACACAGACGAGACGACCCACCGTCCACACGACCCAAGTCGAACAAACGCCACAAAAACAACACCACCAGCTCCGGGGCCGCCGCCCCGGCATAACAACCAGATCGACCTTCGCATCGCCCGAAAGTGATCCAGTCATGGTCGACGAACCCTCTGCCCCCGCAGTCTTCATCCAGGTTGCCACCAAAACCACCATGAACCGGGGCCGCCGCCCCGGAGTAGCAACCAGATCGACCTTCGCATTGCCCGAAGATGATCCAGTCAGGTCGACAAACCCTCTGCCCGCGCAGTCTTCATCCAGGTCGCCACCCAGACCCCCGCTAGACAACGGCTCTGCCTCATAGAACCGGCATAGCGTGGGAGACCGAGACCGCCGTCTCGGCGCACCGCCACCGTCCGGGGCCGCCGCCCCGGTCATCCGCTCCCCTGACAACAGAACCGCCCTCCCCGAGCGCCGCGAGCCCATCACACCGTGAGGGCTAAGAACCTCCAAGGCGGCGCCTCCAACAAGGAAACGACATGTCTGTCGTCGCCGCCCGCTCCCGATGGAGCTTAGGCTTTCACCCGGAAATCTTAGCACCACCCACGTCGGGCGGGAACGAGCACTCCACAACGACGCCCCCAAGAGGGAAAACGACGCCCAAAAGCGCCGCCGTCGCCGGCTCCGACCAAGTCAGAGCAAGCTTTCACCCGGAGGTCGTCCCGACCGCAAAGAGAGAGGAGCGGCGACCCCGGCAGTGCAGCCCTGCCGCCGTCCGCCAAACAAGACCAACGGCCATGGTGGCCACGGCGCCCTTGGCCGCGCATCCATGCCGCACCGTCCTCGTTCCGGGGCCGCCGCCCCGGCTTCCGCACCGCCCGGGCGCCGGAGCACGTCGGCAGGGTTCTCCTGCTTCCGCGCCGTCACCTCCTCCTCCGCCACTGCGTCCCGCAGCCGCCGGACGCCCCGCAACCACACTCCCCCGCCAGGGCCCAGACGGGCCCAGTCGGGCCCGCCCAAGCCCATCTGGGCGAGCGCCTTCTTCACCGCAGGCGCGACCACCTCCTAGCCGCGACCTCCTCCTGACCGCCGCCACCGCCGGCTATCATCACGCCCGCCGCGAACATCACCCGGGCCCGCCGGCCCGGCATCCTCCTCCCAGACCGCCGCCGCCGCCGCCCCCACGGCCGGTCTCCTCCATCCGAGAACGAGAGCCACCCCCCGACCACCTTTGTGGCAGCGGGGGGAGCCGCCACCGCCGCGGACGGATCCGCTGACGGCAGCGGCAAGGAGGACGGCGGATGGGGAAGGGCTCGGCGGCGCTTGTTGCTCCCCTGGCGCCGCCTGGGGGGGCAGCGCGAGGGGTCGGGTGCCGTGTTCTGGTCTGTGGCTATTCAATATGATTTCTAGGTGTTTCATGATAACTGAACGTCCAATGGCATCACACAATTATTTGGATCATCCATGGACGTATATATCACATGTAACATTAGTACTTCTACCGTGCAAGTATCGCGTCCAAAAAGCATTATGTGTGCTAGCTTCTCGATCAGGTCGCTATATAGCTATATTGTTCGTTTCTGATTGATGCTCGTTCATGATGAGCCCTTACTGGACAATCTTCCGGGTCGTACATTTTACCAAGCTCGTACAGATCCAAATCAAGGGAAGTCATCAATTATATACGAGATTCTGTTATCACCGTCCTTTTAGACTAATGAATCTCCACTGTTTATTTTATATCGTTTTAATTAGGTAGAATTTAGTTGATTAGGGAGTAGATTACAGTGCCTGATTAGGCGTCTAACTTGTTAGAAGTTGACCAAAACATGAAAGGGGGCATGTATTTAGTTGTACAAGATGATTATAGTAAAACATACAGTATCATTTAAGAAAAACTATCCCGAGACATCAACCTAACCCTCAAGGTTTGATGCAATAAAAACAAAACATTGCATGGCGGAGGGCTCAACATCTTGCTCCTTGGCATCAATGGTTTTGGTTGTGAATTTGACGAATGTGTAGTCGTACTGCCGCATACATGTATTGTGCATGCCATATACATGTGGATGTGGTACAGGCCCAGCCAGTGGCGGAGCTTGACAAAAATGTTTGGGGGGGCGAAATTTTTTTTAGCCAAATCAACAAACTAGAAATTGTACTTGAGATAAGTTTATATTTTATATTGGACACATTGGTTGCAAAAATAATTGTATGATGCCATCCAAATATATATATTGAACTACTTTATCATAGAACTACTATATACGGCCTCTGTTCTTTGTCCAATCGCAGTCCAATATACACATTTTCAGTCCAATTTCCAACTTCTAGCACCCCTGTCCAATCAGCTGCCAAATCAAGGAGGAAGAAGAGGTGAACCGGTTGAGGAGATAAACGCCATGACGCCCGTGAGGCCTTGACCGATAAACTCAACGCCGGAGCTGCGTGGTCTGCTGGTCGCCACTCGCCGTCGGGTCGTTGTTGCCGCCTGCTTGCTGGTCGCCGGCCGCCTGGTGGTCTGATGGTTCGTCGCTCGGCGTCGGGTCGCTGCAGGGCTGCTTCTGGCCACCGGCAGCCGGGTTAGAGGCCGAGGGGCGGTGGGAGGATTCAGGTTGGTCGCTAGCCAGTCGTATGCGCAGCGAGAGATGCTTTGTTTTTAGTCATATGTACGTGGTTCTCTAAACAGCCCTAATCCCCAAGGCCCGTAGGCTGCAGCTGGGGGGCCGAATACTCTGATGTCTCCAATCGTAGCAAACTACTAAGTAGTAATCAGAAAATTATTTTGGGCTGGGGGCGGCGGCCCCCCCTGACATCAACGTAGCTCCGCCCGTGGGCCCAGCCATGTACAGACTATGGGAGTCCACACGGGTTGCACCAAGTCTAGTACGTTAGTACACCGGCGTTGTCCTTCATGGCGGCGTCTCGGAGTTGGTAACATTGTGTGCTTGCCGATCTTTCAGATTGGTGGCTGTAGGGTTCATGGATGGTGTCAGCGAGTCGGCGGCGGCGACTCTATCAGATGAGTTTTTCCTCCTGTTCTGTCCCCGTTGTTGTGGCGTTATCCCGGCGCCATGGTGGAGCAGAGAGGATTCGTCTAGGAGTACGTGCAGACGGTGGTCTGCACTGGTGACAGCTGGAAGATGGTGAACCTTGTGCTGGGTTTGTGGTTCGAGTCTGACGGCTCTGGTTCCCTACGCCGACGTCGTCGTGCGGGGGTGTCAGTGCTGAAGTTCGATGGCGTGTCCGGGGTCGTGCTGCCCCGGTTTGATTCTTTCAACGGCAATGTTTTGTCCTATGGCAAACTAATTTGGAGGTCCGAAAAGCTGATGATCAGCGATGGATCCGCGTCGAGCTCGGGTGAAGAGGTGATTTGTCTCTTTTTTCTTTGGTGGCTGCTACGGTGGTGCCGGAGAAGAGGGATAAGCGTTGGTTTGTCATATAGGTTTATCCTATCTTTTCGATCTGTAAGATCGGTGTATACGTACTTTGTATCTCGTCTTTTATTTATCAATGAGAATCGTATTACCATGCAAAAAAGTATGTACCTTGAAAGGCGGCCATGTGTTCCACTCATGCATACAAAGTTCTACTCATAAGCAATGAGAATACCTAGTTAAAGAGAAGCATACAATCTCCTTAACACATTTCGAAAAAAATCTCCTTATCACATTATAAAATGATGACTCGGAACCCCGCACCGGGACAAAGTTCCTTAAATCCAACGAAGCACAAAGCCTTCAAGCGGAGAAGCCGATAGAGAATTAGAGATATAGAGTACTTCGCCTAGTGTCGTCTAGATAGATCCATCGAGTTGCCCGTCTAACTCGCTGGATGCACCATTGCAGTCGATATCGTTATAGCTTATATTGTACCATGATCTTAATAGCAATCCAATCCAATTAGGAGCAAGTTAAAGATCAAGATATATCAAATCCAATGGGTGAAAAGATTATGAAAATTATTTCGATTATAAGCAACTAAACCATATGCAACATCATGAAGAACTAAGTCTAGCAACAAGAAGCAATAGGGTAAAACAGTAAAGAGCTAGAAAGAATATGACATCCCTAAAAAAATAGAAAGAATATGACACCTGATATATCCTGAAGTTGAAGTTGTTGGCAACAACCGAGAGGAGATTTCGTGCCCCCGAGCACCAGTGATCCTTGTTTTTTAAAAAATTGAAAACAAATATTTACAAGTTTCAAACAAATCTGAAAAAAATCCCGGGTGTAGCCAATGTTCTATCTCACAAACTTTTAAAAATTAAATTTTAAATACTTTGTATTTCGAGCTACACAAAAAAGACAAAAGTGTGGATTTGAATATGTATATTTTCCAATCTCCAAATTTCTTATTTTTGTTTAGCGCAGAATACAAAGTGTTTGAAGTTGATATTTCACACGTTTGTGGGACACATCATTGGTTAGATCTAGGATTTATTTCAGATTTACTTGAAACTTATAAATATTTTTTCCGATTTGTTTAAACACCCGGATCATTGGTGCTCGGGACTCAAAAGACACTTTCCCGTAACAACCCTATGTTTTTGCTGGAGAGGTACTTCCTGTATTAGTACGTACTTCACTTATCAATGTACTCCCTCCGTTGAGACAACTAATTCCGAACGGAGGGAGTATAATTTTATTGTTAACACGTCTGTACTTCGTATAATAATAAAACTAAAGAAAACACGGCAACACAGAAAACAAAAAGAACAGTTAAAAAACAAAAACAAAAGGACGGTGCTACATAGCGACCGTGCCCCATGAATCCCGATCCGTACGGCGACAATTAATCATTAACAAAAATCGTACCGATTCCGTCCCGCGCATGCGCCACGTGCGAAAGTCATCCACTTGATTAACCCACCTGGGCTATTGGGCCGTTTTGTTGATTTTGGCCCAAAACGTACCGAACCCAGAAACCTCCCTATCCAACTGCCACCTGCTCAATCGATCGACACCTTCTGCGTCAAAATAGGGACGGATCAAAACTCTCTTCGCCATGGTCTGAGTCTTCGGACATGTATTAAAACACCTCCAGATTTGAAATCAATTACCAACAAATTTATCAGGTTTTACCAACGTACTATCCCAGTCAAAAAACTCATTTCCCCCCCTTCTCCAATGAGATATTAGGCAAAAAAACACAGTAAAGTACTGGACATAAATCGAGAGACATTCCTAGGACAAAAAAATTAGGAACATGGAAGACATCCATCCGGAAAAAGATCACTCAACCATTCAGACAAACTGGTAACTAGGATACACAAACTAGGTAGCACATCACAAAAAGTTTAACAATCACACTTGATATGCAACCCTAAACTTGACAGAACATATACACGGCGATTAGAACTTCGAACCTGGCAACTAAGAAGTTTCGAACCTGACAACTAAGAAGTTTGAACGTGGCAACTAAGAACTTCAAACCTGGCAACTACAAACTACAAACCTGGCAACCAAATAGAAACTATATGTATTTGAACAATCACACATGTGTCTGTAACCCTAAATTTGACTAGACATAAACATGGCAACTAAGAACTTCGAGCCTGGCAACTAAGAACTTCAAACATGGCAACTAAGAACTTCAAACATCGCAAACAACTACAAACCTGACAAGCAAATATAAACCATCTGTATTTGAACAACCATACATATGTCTGTAACCCTAAACTTGACTGAATATAAACATGGCAACTAAGAACTTTGAACCTGGCAACTAGAAACTTCAAACCCGGCAACTACAAACTACAAACCTGGCAAGCAAATACAAACCATCTGTGTTCGAACAACCATACATGTGTCCCTAAATTTGACCAAACATAAACATGGCAACTAAGAACTTCGAACCTGGCAACTAAGAATTTCAAACCTGGCCAGCAACTAAGAACTTCAAACATGGCAACTACAAACTACAAACCTGACAAGCAAATAGATACCATCTGTATTTGAACAACCATACATCTGTCTGTAACCCTGAACTTGACTGAACATAAACTTGACAACTAAGAACTTTGAACATGGCAACTAAGAATTTCAAACCTGGCAACTACAAACAAACCTGGCAAGCAAACAGAAACCATCTGTATTTTCCATAGTCAAATCTAAAAAGTAGAACCTGCCAACTAATTGTGAAACTTGGCCACTAATTCACCACGACCTACATCCATCATGCATTACATATTTGTTTTGCGCTTCTTGTCCATGACAACACCTTGATAGCCGGTGTCTCCTTAACAATTATCAGCAACTCTGAAAAAAGAAAAAGATGGTGACTAAAATATATGGTGACTATCATGCAAAACCTGGTGATTTAACCATGTTATAGAAAAATAAAAAAACAATGGACAGAAATATGCAGTCTCATGAACAAAAATGCTCCCGGTAACTAGTAAGAATAATCTGGGTGACTCTTCATAATTTGGTGATTTAAAAACTTGTGGTGTGAAAATGAACAAATGTTACTGGTAACCACTAACAATATCATGGTGACCAGGCATATATAATTTGGTGACTTGTAAAACTTTGGTAACATGAATAAATGCTCGTGATAAGTAGTAACCGAAGTCTAAGTGACTAAACATGATCGAGTAATTTGGTGACTATGAAATAAGGTGGTGTAAAAAATGAACAAGTTCTTGGTAACTAGTAACAAGAAACTAGGTGACTAAACATGAATAATTCCGTGACTGACGAAAATTATGGTGTAAAATGAAAAAAAAATCCTGGTAACTAGCAACAATGATCTGGGTTACTAAAACATACATGACTTGATGACTTGGATCATGTTCATTAAGAAAAGAAATATAAACATCCGGTAATTAACCATGCGCAAAAAAATAGAATGGCTATAGATAAATCATAAAGTCAGGTAACACTACAAAAATAAAATTACATGGTAAATAATATAGTTATACTACACAAATTTGTGTAACCCTGGCCGGTGGCAGCAGCGTGCCGGCCGACGGCTGGGGAGAGGCAGAGAAGAATGGTCCCCGCGGAAAAAGGGGAAGGTTGTAGTACCACGGCGGGAGCTCTGGCCACTGGTGACCGCTAAACCTAGCACGTAGAAGCAGGTCGCGTTGATAAAGCTCCGCTGCTGGCTGATTGGATTGTGGTCCATGGTTTCAGACTACAAACTGAGACTGTTTGAGGCTGATTGGTTTGTGTCCAAGTTCCAAAACTATCTAGACCTTTCCAGTCACACTATAGAGCCCAAACTAAACCAAATTGCATCAGCAAATCAGACCATTCAAACCAATCCAATAGAAAAACCAAACTGAAAATGTAGTTCCAGCCCAAACTATTCCCAGGCCTAATAGTGATACTAATACGTCACATGTATTTGCTTTGAATTTTTGTCTATCAATGATCAGTTGATCTACAGCTTTGTCGCATTTTATTCATCGGGAAATCAATTTTGGTTCATGCCACAACCATCAAAATCACAGTGCATGCAGGACAAAACACAACACAAGCCAGCATATGCATAACCAGTGAGGCATTTTATCGAACAAATTGAAGATGTGCAAGTATAAGTCGTGGTGAAATACCTCACGCTGACACGGAAGCTGTCAATCCCATGGCGATGAAGTATCCTAGGACGAGCACGTCAAAGACAGCCGAGGTAGACATCCACGAGGACGCCGCCGCGCCTACGTGCTAGCGTGGCCGCCGAGGATTCACGCGTGCTCTGTCGTTGAGGTCGCCACCGCGCCTAGTCGCCAACGTCGCTGCAGATGTATCCCGCGCGTCATCCTCTTACCAGCGCTCCGTCGCCGAGGGCGATGTCGTCGAGGTCGCCGCCGAGGTCTCCCGCGCCTCGTCCTCTCGCCAGCCCGCCGCTGCCGAGGGCGACGTCGTCGAGGTATCTGCATCGCCAAGGCACCGAGGTCTCCCGCGTGTCGTCATCTCGTCAGCGCGCCGCTGCCGAGGGTGATGGTGTTGAGGTCGTCGCCTCGCCTAGCCGCCGAGGTCTCAATAGCTGCTGCTCGGCCACCGCATCCTGATCTCCTGGACCAGCTCCGCCGCTCGCACCTATGCCGCGTCTTGCGGGCTTGCTCCCCGTCGCACGCCACCGTCTCCTTCTACTTCCCCATCTTTCCCTTGTCTCTCTCATCTGGGGCGGAGTGGTGCTTATCCACTCGACCGTGTGAGCGTCTGGCATGAACCGGACAAGGAAAGGTCCACCAGACAGCGCCCCGATTAGAAAAATATGAACACACGGGGAACACACGGGGAACGCACGATGGAGCGAGCGGGAATCTTCGCGCGCCGGACGCAATGATCCGCTGGGGCACGTCTGCTTATTAGATTAACCGAAAACAAAATCGCCGCATTGGACATGGCCTAACAAGTACGGCCCAGTCGCCGTAGCCCACCAAGTCACGACCGGACTTAGGCAGCTCACAAGTCCACAAACTCACATCTTCTTCCTCCAGCTGGTAGCCGCCCCACAACTCCATTGTTTCCCAATCCCAACTGGTGCTGGACCGCCCTGCCACCGCCGACTCCACAGCCGACTAGCTTCGGTAGGTTGCTCGATCCCTCAAGGAATCAACCGGTAAGTCCTCCCCTGGCTGGTGAGATCGGTCGCGATCAGTCCCGTCTGGGATTTCTTCCTAGTATTTCTCGTCGAGGAACTGCTCTTCAGTGTCAAGATTTAGGAGGGTTCTATAGACCGTGGTCCTAAAGCCTCGCTCCGATTGCAGGGTTTTTTGAGAATCGAGCTACTGAAGTAAGCCGGGTGGTATGGGCGCCGAGGCAGGCAACGGGAAGGAAGAGGCCAAGAAGATAGGTCTGGACGGCACCGGTCTGCCCCTCCCAGGCGGCAGCGTGCGCAGCGCCGGCAGCGACCCGCAGCTGAGGCAGATGCTCGATTCCCTCAAATCATCCAAGGCCCCCGTGAGTGTAGCCTTCGATTTGTTCTTCAAATTCGTTGCTAGGGTGTTCATGGACTTCTGAGTCCATAGGATTTTGTTGTCTGCAAGTTTGTTTTGATCCAAGTATTTGGCTTTGTTCCATTGCAGGCTGTGATCAACTATGGTGCCTCATGGTATGTAACCTTCTTGCCCTTATTTTGTTCTTGACGGTGAGAAGCTTACACTGTAACTACTAGCAACTACTACAAGAATGGTGCATCAATCTCCTACTTGCGCACTGTCGTGCCTATCTTTTTTTGGGTTCAGTTAAGTAATGAGCACTTGTTGCAGTACTATGTCCATGTTGTTATGCTGCAGCCATTTGAGGATGTATATGCAAAGTCTAGACACACACACAGCTAAATATTGGGATAGATATGAGCTAACTTTTTTCCAACGCTATATCTATGTACTATATTGGTTTGAACTCTGTATAAGTTAGCTGTCTAATACAAGCATAGAAACAAACTTCCGTTTGGCATTAGTGAGCATATAAAGAAGGATACTATTTCGCTTTTCCTCATTATGTGATTAACTCGACTCATCATTTCCAACTACTCAGGTGCGGTGTTTGCGGCCAGATTCTTCCACATTTCTGCAGGTTCAGCAATGAATTCAAGAATCTGACATTCATCTATGCCCATGTTGATGAATGCCCCGAAACAACTCAGAACATACGATACACTCCGTCCTTCCATTTTTACCGGGATGGAGAAAGGGTGGATGAGATGATCGGTGCAGGAGAAGAGAGACTGCGTGATCGGTTGTGGTTGCATTCGTAATAGTTATTTGTCAGGCTTTGGCTTGCAGCCTCCAGGGACGCTGTTTTCATGTACCGTTATTTATGCACAACATTTTTCTACTTTCAAGTTGATATTGGATCTATCTGTGTTTTGCCAAGTCTTTTTGATATGGAAACTGGAAAGAAAGGGCAATGTTAAGCTGGTCAGCATTCTTGATAACTTCTCTGATGCTGACGGCAAAAAATAAACAAAAGTTATACTCCCTCTATCCCACAATATAAAACGTTTTGGCAAGCTAAAACAGTTTACCAAAACGTCTTATATTCTGGGACGGAGGGAGTAGTCTATAGGGAAGTAATCAAAAGATGCAAGCATTTTACATTATGTTGAATAAACATGAGCAACTAATGCCGCTAACCATGGAAGTTGGTTGTTCTGGCATGTCTGAAACGCGCTGCTTGCAAATTTGGATGCTATCGGAATGAGCACTGCCCAATAGGCATCTACTTCAGTCTAAAGAGTATTGTTTCAATCGCAGCCATTCGAGCATTTTTGTCATTAGGTGTACAGCCTGCCAAATTATAAACCAGTGAACCTCTTGCAACAAAGCAAATAAAAGGTTGTGTCCTTGAAGCTGAGTCTACACACTGCTGGAACCCGCATTGCGGCAACTACCTGATTCATGGGCATTCCATTTGAGAATATCAAAGATACTACATAAAAGGAATTTAAAACATGCCGGACATGCTTTTCCATTTAAGTATCTATTCATGTACATCAGCCAAACAGCTTTGTTACAGTTCGAACTTTCCAATGAACATCTCAATTCTCAAAGCTTAGATAGGCACTACAGTTCAAGTAAACTGGCTATGCACGATCTTCTGCAGATATTATGCAAATCTGAATGATCTCACTTGAAATTCAATATAAAGGCATCATCAAAGAATCCCGGATATGTGGTATGGAATCTGGGACAATTCAGCACAACTGAGCACAGGCTCCATGCAAAGGAACTATCTGCAAGCAGATATATGATTGAACAAACAGGGACAACAACTCTATCAAGTATATACAGCCAGGCTCCTGAAAAAAATCAGTAGTCAGGGATCACGATTTAGCAAATGCTGGGGCTTAGAAACTGCCATTCTCAACTTTGAGGGGCCTGATTTAGTTCTACTGCTGTTCCGGTCTGCCTTGATGGAAGCAATCACAGCATCAGCCCCGGGACCAAGACCTTTCCTGCCAACTAATTTCACACCCAGTTTTTCACAGAGGTAATGCAGCCTCATTTCATCGCCTCCTCTAACCTCTCTTAGCTCCATAGCCTGCTGCCGTGATAGTAATGTGTAAACATAGAGCTGCTGCTGTTGGTTGAAATGTGCCTGTAGCTGCTGAAACAACGATTTGTTTGAGTGGTGTTGCTCCTTTTTTCCTCCTTCAGTGGTACTTTTCTTTTGAGGGCCGCCTAGTTCCACCTTCAGAATAGCTGGAGATTTGGGGTCAGAAGCTTTTCTGCCAAAAATGAAAGAGAAGCTCCCGAATTCTAAGTCTGGTTGCCTAAACAAGTCTACTAGTAAAGTAGCACATGCAAGAGCGTTTGTAGATGGGCTCTTCTGTACTTTGTTTTTTGTTACTCGAGCGTTGGCATGGATATTGATGTTAGCAGCTTCTCGTACACCAGTAATAAAGGCTCCATGCATAGTTGCAGGGTAACGCCTTGTGGTTGCTTCTCCAGCAAAAAACAACCTCCCATCTCCAACACTTTCGGCTAATATGTCATAGTCATCTCCAGATGCTCCAACAGCAACGTGTGAATACGAACCTAGACTGAAAGAGTCTGTGCCCCATCTTGTACAGACACTCTGTAGAGGATCTGGTACCTCAACCCCTTGTGGTTCATAGATACCTGCAACACACAAGGTTCATCTTTTAGACAGAAACCTTTTTTAGCAGTTCAATTCACTGGCACAACATGACTAACACACAGCTACACATTCCAGTGTAACTGCAGAGGTGAACAGAAGTAAGAATATGTTCTAACAGTCTGTTGCTAGAGGCATTGAATAACCTCATATACTCCGTTATACTATAGCAACGTAAATTTCGGATACAGATTATCAAATTTAAGTCTCACCTCTCAGTATCTGAAGAACTGAGCTGACTGCATCAGTTGGAGGTGTGGTTTCAAAGTTGTGGGCAGCTTCACCAGCGACCAATGCCATCAACAACGGACCACCAGCCACTGTTGCATAGCTATAGAACAGAAAGAACTCCCCCCGGCGGCTTGGATTTTCAGTCAGATGTCCAAAGGTATCAAGGTCGGTGCTCCAGAAAACATGAGGAAACAATATTGCAACCTTGTTCAACAACCCAAAACCTAGTCTCTTAATACTATCAAGCTTCCTCTGTGGCAGCTCAGGTACAAACTTGATACCACCATTTTTCAGAACACCAAGCGGCACAGTGCACAGCGCCATATCCCCTTCATACACCTGTCCACCATTGACAACCACCTGCACGCCATCCCCTCCATAGCGTACAGTGTGCACTGTCCTCTCGTAAACAATGGGCACATTCTCTGCCAGGGCCTGTACAAGCCTCCCGTTGCCACCAGGCAAGAAGCAGTGATCCCCACCCATGTCATAAGGATCATCCTGGTCCCAGAATGCAAGGCTAAGCCTAGAAGATAATCCTGCATTGGCGTACTCGAGATTTGCTATATGCCAATTGAACAAGTTCATCTCCTCCTGTGTGGAAATGCTTCCATCAGACTGCCGTAGCGTCTCAAGCGCCGCCCCAAGGGAGATATCCATCGCCACATCACCCATGGATGCCCGCAGGTGGCTGGCATTATCAAGAAGCTTGTTATATGTTCCCTCCACTTTCTTATCCACCTCCGGATCAACAGGCGACCCATTGGCCCGGTACAAGGGGCACTTGTCTCTGATCTTGTGCATCGGCAAGCCAAGCTGCTTAGCCACAATAACGATAATAATACGTTTTTTTAATTTCATGATACCCTAGTGCCGCTCTGAAGGCGGTTCAGAGATTGTGGAGTTCAGAGAAGCCCTTGCTCTGGCCTCTCGTGTGATCGTATCTGTCTGCTCTTACAGACAAGAGATACAGTCATACAGAAATTGACGATAAATCATATATTAATTACTTTATCGAAACTCAGATGCAGAGTTTCTGATAACATCACTCAGCAGGAGGAGCAACTAGTGTACAAGGTTTCTGATAACATCTTCAGTAATTTTAAAAGAATGACTGCCTGACAAAGTACAGGATGAACCTTGCTTGATTGCAGAAACTATACATGCTTATTCAGAATGCTGTAAGGAACGAACCAAACCGATGGAGAAGATATGTACATATTGCCTGCTCTTGGCTGACATGAGCTTCTGGAATCAGATGGAATGATATTCACGGACCACATGTTGATCTCAAGACAAGACCAGATGGTGAAACAAAACACTGGGAGGTACCACTTTGCAAACTGTACTTTGCCTTACATCGTAGCAGTACTCATGTTGCCAGCAGCATGGTCTGTCCTCAACATTATAACTTCACTGCTATTTGTATGGGATGGCTTGTCATGATCTAAGCCATATACGACCGAAAATGGATCCATGAAGACGCCAAAGAATGCAATCAGTGGATCTGCGCGTGCACTGTCGATAGATAGCATCACATATCGGGCTTCGACGGCTGGGAATGGCAGCAGCCTCTTGTATCCAATTGTCGTGCCTTCGAGAATCGTTTGCCACACTTCACCCACTAGGATGTCCACATGAAACTCGATCACACGCTGTCCCATCTGGATAGGCTCCTGGAGCTGGAGCACGTTGAAGGAAGTAGATCGCTTGAGGTCGAAGAGCATTTCCCAGCTTGTCTGCCCTTCCAGTGGTGCCCAGTAGGAGTATATGCCATCTCGAAGCACATTGGAGGGTGCAAACTGAAGATTGTCCAGCCCACCACGCACACTGCTCGCGCTAACAGTTGCATTGGCAGCGAAATTCTGAGAGAAAATTGTCCGCCGAATCTCAGTAAATTCCTGAAGGACTCGCGTATCTTCGTCGGAAATGAGCCCTGATGAGTTGGGAGGAACGTTCAGTATGAGGAGACAGTTTCTACCAACTGATTTGTAGTATATGTCAAGCAGAGTTGTCGCATTTTTTGGTTTCTCTGAAGAATGCCAGAACCACCCTGGCCTGATAGAAACATCACATTCTGCAGGAACCCAGTCTTCCCCAAAAGGATCCCCACTGCGTGAGTATCTGGCAATAAAGTTGGAATGCCAGTCAGAAGATATTAATGAATTTCTAATAGCAATATACTTGTCAATGATAAGCAACCTCCTCTTTGATTAAATATCCCTCAAAACCAGAACACTGCAGGTTGTAGAATTATAACATGAGATTTCATTTCCAATCTGCCACATAGAGTTTACAACTAGATGTACAAACTACAGGTTTTCATGCCAATCACTTTCGTGTCCGTAATTCTGTCATTGACACTAGTCACTTCTGGAGTTCTGGTTTGCCAAGGGTTTGACTTTGGAGTCTCAACAAGAATAGCGAACTTCATAGTTTGTAGATATTCTTATTGCTCATTTCAGAGTGGGGGGATTGCAGTACCTGAACACATCACCTAAACATACTGTCTGGATTGTGTTTGCTCTACGAGACTTTGCAGTAGGTACTTTTTTGTCCACACATGCTATATAATAGCACCCTAATAAGTCTTTCAAGTGCCTGATGCCATGAATGATGTTTACCTTCAAACAGAAGATAGCTGCAGCATTTATTTCGATCAAATATTATCGTTAGCTGTCTGTTTAGAGGTTATCATTATATACTTTGGAAGGGCAAATAGTTGCTCCAATTACGTTACCATTGCAGTAGTTGGAGGTACTACTAGTACAACTATAGGACTGTACTGTTAACCGAAGGTGCACAGTCTAGTAAAACTATGAATGTGTTCCAAGTAGTTTTTTTTATGCTTGTGTGCTATCCGCTCACGTGAAACAGAGAAAAACTGGAAGCACCATTAAGGTTAAATTAGATATCTCTTACTAAATGGGAAGACCATTCACCACGATTTTTGTTAGAAGCAAGTTATTTAACTAATTTATCGAGAATTTGAAATCTGATCACATGCAAGGCTATAAATTTCAAGTCTAGCTGTAGCTTCAGATATCCTCCATGCTAGGATCTGAAAACAGGTAAATGCCATGAGCTATGTGATTGTAAGCTGGGTGATAAAAGCATAAAGCTAATGCGGTCCATGTGTTTGGACTAAATACTAGTATTTTATATACAAATAAATACAATATAATGGTACAGAATTAACAGTAAATCTTCACACCTTTTCCAGTTGAACAAGACTAAATCACTTACTCAGTTACGTTGCCCCCGATTGTCATGTCACTCTTGTTGAAAGGAGACCAGGAAGTAAGACCTGCAACCCCTGCTTCGTCTCCGACCCATCTAGCATCTGGTCCATCATCTGAGAAGATAACAACCCTTGGCTGGAGCTGATGGATAAGTGCAAACCAGGCATCGAACATGTAATTCATCTCCCTGTCATCGCCCTTTGCACCATCAAGCCAAACTTCCTCCACATCTCCATACCTGAACATGCAAAGGCAGAATCTATAAACAGAGTAGAATATACAGTTATAAGCTATGTTCACCACAAAACATATGGATATAATCCACACACTCTGTAATACAGGTAACATATCAGGGGAAATGGACCAACATTGATTGTCTGTATTTCCCTGAATCCAGAGCAATGCATGAAGCAAATAACGAAAGGCATAAGCACCAAATATTCTACGTATCATCAGAGAGATAAAGTGCAGTGACTTTCACCAAGGAAAGACCACAAGAGGTTAACTTTCTTTTTTCATCAGGCATCACAGTCCACAATAAGCACAGAATACCCCCTATCCAAGAACGATAGTACAACTTTGTGCAAAGGAACAAGCATAAAGTATAACTTTTTGAGTTTTCAGTCCAAATTCACATCAAGATCGAAGGTTTTCCACGACCTGCATGCTAAAATTCAGTAGTTCACCTTCAAAAACTCAAAAATGGTAACGACAACAACGCTGTAATTCGAGCCGCACGGATCAACACACCTGGTGAGCAGTTCCGTCATTTGGCCCATGTAGTGTTCATTGTACGCGAGGGTGTCGCCGTACACGGGCTCGTGCCGGTCCCATGGCGAGAGGTACAGCCCTAGCGCGACCCCCTCCGCGCGCACGGCGGCAGAGAGCTCGCCGACGACGTCCCCCGCCCCATCCCGCCACGGCGAGGCGGCCACCGAGTAGTTCGTCAGAGCCGACGGCCAGAGGCAGAAGCCGTCGTGGTGCTTGGCAGTGAGCACCACGCGCCTGAAGCCTCCCTCCGCCGCGACGCGCGCCCACTGGGCGGCGTCGAGCGCGGACGGCGCGAACACGGCGGGATCGGCGTGGCCGGTGCCCCACTCGGAGTCCGTGAAGGTGTTGGGCCCAAAGTGGAAGAAGAGGGCCATCTCGGAGAGCTGCCACTGGAGCTGCGCGTAGGAGGGGACGGGCAGGACTGGGAGAGGAGGCGGCGTCGCTGCGACGGCGACGGCGGCGGCGGCGGAGCCATGGGCGCGCAGTAGTAGGTGGAGGTGAACCACTAACACAACGAGGAGAGTTGACATTATCGGGACGAAGAGAGTGTTCAGTCTGTAATCGGGGTTGACTGGAAAGCCCACGAAGTGAACCAATGTGGATTATGCCATTTTTCCTGAGGGCTCCTTTGAATCAGGAATTGCAAAGGATTTGTGGCAGAATGAATCCTATAGAAAATTTTCCTATCTTGATCATTTGATTTGTAGGAAAATTCCTATAGGAATCATTTTACTACTTCCCATAATAAATCTAACATTCACTCCAAACTCATTTTACAATTTCTTTGGAGGGATCAAACAAACTTTATTGCTTGCAAAATCCTATAGAATTTGAGTGTACATAACATTAGAATCCTACGATTTTCCTATTCCTACGATTTTCCTATCCTACGAATCAAAGAGGTCTTGAGAGTCAGTGGACACACCACATATTAGTTTCTTATCACAAATGTAATTTGGATTTAAATATATGTCCACGCTAGTAAGGACCAACATCTCCTAGCTCCACACAATGATGAAAATGAAAAGAAGACAATTACGTACATATACAAATTTTCTAGATCTAATGTGTTGTCTTAACTCCTAAATCATTCTAAAAATTAATATGACTATATATATTTCATGATAAATCTAAGGATACTCTATCCTACAGACTAATACAGCTCACCTATCTCCTTGATTTTCACCTTTTTTTTTCCTCTCATTTTTTTCGTCTTCTTCTTCACCTATGGCTATCTCTCTGTGATAGTCATGAACCTCTCCTCTCCCACATGTGCGTCGTCCCGCTGCTACTCATCTCGCACATTTGTTTCCCGAATTACTCGCATGCAAGACCCGACAACGGACGATGACACTCCAGATAGCTCTGGTGCCGCAACGAGCGGCGACCACCGTGGCTGCGGAGCCCCATCCTGGTGACAGGGACGTTGTAGAGGGCAATTAGTACTACTTGAAGTGGCAACCCTCTACCTGGAGTTGGATGTTTCAAGCAGCGGGACGACCTACAAATGGTGGACTGTGGTGCTAGCCATATGCCGAAGTGTTGGCGGCGCTGCCAACGATGGTCAGTGATGCTATTAACGGTGAATCGCGGTGTTGTTAGGCGGCGGCAGCGCTACCAGCAAAGTTAAGATGCAACAAGTGGTGGTCGGCGGTGCTGCCAACTGTTGGAGATATGCCCTAAAGACAATAATAATTTAGTTATTATTTATCTCCAAGTTTATTATTAATGTTTATATCTTTATGCTATAACTGTATTGGGCACTTGAATAGCAAATACAACGTGTTCAAGAGCAAAACCTCCAATACAGGTGTAGAGATACGAGCAAGTAAAAGTGTTCCTGGTCTTGTCTCTAAGACTAGTCTATCTTGTTGTTTAATGATCATGTTTTCCTGATCATGGACTTTGTATAAGTCACACAACTATATGAGTTTATTGTCGGAATGACAATAGTACTGAACCGACCCTGACGTGGGGTTGCCACGGCAAATCCCATCGGTAGTATACCTAGGGTTTCGTATGAGGAGAGAAGTTGGCGCGCTGGTAGTTCCGTCGGCTGACAAGCAAGGCGATTTACCCAGGTTCAGGGCCCCGGAGGGTAACACCCTACTTCCTGCTTGTCTGATCTGTATATATTGTATGATTACATGGTGGCCGTAATGGCGATGGAAGTGATGAGAGACGTGGTCTCGCTGGGGCTATGCCTACCTGTATGAATCTGATGTATGGGGGTGCCCCTGCCTGGCTTTATTAAGGGAGCCAGGTAGGGTTTACAAGAGTCTTAGTAGACTACGACTTGGAGTACTTGGCTTGTGCTTGAAGTAATAGCTGATCCGCCAGGTGGGCCTTCGTCTGGGCCGCACCAGGTATACCAAAAGTGGGGGACCCGAAGGGTATGACCACGTCAGTAGCCCCCGAGTGTCTGGTCGATTCGAAGAATCGGGCAGAGACTTATAGCAGCATGTCGAGCAGGAGTAGTCAATGCGTCAGGTGTGTTGATGATCATGTGGTGAATGTATTAACCATGCCTCCAGAGTTGAATCATTTATGAGAAATCCAGTGTAGGTGTAAGAAACCCAATAATAGTAATAAATTCGATGTTATCTATAGAGAGACCGACTTTGAGAAATCCAGTGCGGGCTGTAGAGAACCCGACTTTGAGAATACCGATAAGGGCTGTAGAGAACCCAACTTTGAAAAATCCGACGCGGGCTATAGAGAACCCAACTTTGAAAAATCCAGCGCGGGCTGTAGAGAACCCGACTTTTGAAAAATCCGACGCGGGCTATAGAGAATCCGACTTTAAGAATTACGTTGCGGGCTATAGAGAACCCGACTTTGATAATTGTGTAGCACTCGAGCCGGCGGCGAGTGCGCTCCCGATGGGAGTAGTCGAATGAAATTTAAGTTGTCCAAGGAGATGCTCAACTTGGGCTTAGTCCTTGCACCCTTGCTGCATTGTCGGGTATTTTTGACTCGGTAGTACATCGGGTGTGCGTCCAGCGCTTCCGATGGGAGTAGCCCCCGAGTGTCTGGTCGATTCGTAGAATCGGGCAGAGACTCAAAATCGAGGATTCATCGGGTGTCTTTTTGCCGGAGGAGGCTGTTAGTCGGAAATACGTCGACTCATGCCCGTTTCTATTTGTTTGAGAGTTGTGAGCTTAGCAGGCCTAGCGCACTCGACGGATCGGGGCTGGTTAATTGCTCTGGGGCAAAAACCTGGCTAGCTATCGTAGGCTGGGGAAGCTTGGCTCTGGCCGCGGAGGTCCTATAGAGCCAAACTCCAGCATCAGTAAATGGGTACCCAACGCGTCCGTCGGGATTTTTCATCATGTCACAGACACGGAAATTACAGGGTGAACGCAGCGGGTGCGAGCCCTGTCCGACTCAACGGATCGGCGGATCTTATCTTTACACCATGGGTGCAGCATCCGAGGATCATATGCGGCGGACGCATCTCGGGAAGTCTTTTTGCGACTGCGCTAGTCGTGAATTTTTGCATGGGGCTAAGTAGCCGAGTCGATGATTTGTTGCGGCCTGTGCGGCGCAGCCCCCGAGCATCGGGTGCGGCCAAGGCGAATTTGTTGCGGCCTGTGTGGCGCAGCACCCGGTAGAGCATCAGGTGCGGCCAAGGCAAATTTGTTGCGGCCTGTGCGGCGCGGCACCCGGTAGAGCATCAGGTGCGGCCAAGGCGAATTTGTGTGATGCAGGGTGTCGACGCGGCGGACCGGAGTCGACGCGGCGGGGGGGTCGACGCGGCGGACCGGAATCGACGCGGCGGAATCGATGGAGCGGTGCCGACGATGCGGAGTCGATGAAGCGGAGGGAGACGACGCATCGGAGTCGAAAAGCGCCAGCCCCCGAGTGTTGGATGCCACCGAAATAGGTTAGAATTTGAAGAAATGAAATATGAAAGTGACTTAGCTGTTCATGAGCGACGAAAATCTGTAGACCGTCAAGGCTGACTCGTCAAAATAGTTGTAAAAGTTGTCGAGTCATGGGCGCCGATCTTGTCGAGTCATGGACGTCGTAGTGGACGGAGTCGACGCCGCGGAGCTGTGTGGTAGAGGGAGTCGACGCGGCGGACCAGAGTCGACGCGACGGATCGGAGTCGACGCGGCGGAATCATGCAGTGGAGGGAGTCGATGCGGTGGACCTGAGTCGACGCGGCGGAGGCGTGCGGCGGACCGGAGTCGACGCGGCGGACCAGAGTCGACGCGGCGGACCGGAGTCGACGCAGCGGAATCATGCGGTGGAGGGAGTCGACGCGGCGGCGGACCGGAGTCGATGCGGCGGAATCATGCGGTGGAGGGAGTCGACGCGGCGGACCGGAGTCGACGCAGCGGAATCATGCAGTGGAGCTCCAGCCCCCGAGTCCACCTTGTCGAGTCGGCGAGGCGGAGTCGACGATTTAGAGTCGATGAAGCGGAGGGAGACGATGTGGAGTCAATGAAGGCACTCGAGTCGCGTGTCGAGTGCAGCGATGAACTTGTTGTCGTTGTTAATGTCGAAGAGCCAGCCCCCGAGGGTTTGTGGTGCCCTTCCAGGGAGCGGGCTGTCTGCAGCGACGCCGCCGACGCCGCTCGCTGTCGTTGTGGTCGATGATATTGAATCGATGAAGGCATTCGAATCGCCTGTCGGGTGCAGCGATGAACTTGTTGTTGCTATTGACGTCGAAGCGCCAGCCCCCGAGGGTACGTGACGCCCTTCTAGGGAGCGGGCTCTTTGTGCCGGTGCCGCCTAAGCTGATCGCCGCCGTGGTAGTCGAAGATGTTGAGGGGCTCGAGGCGCGAGCGTTGAGTCCAATGTGTCGTTGTAGAGGCTGCCGAGCCGTGATCGCTGAGATTGTTGAGTCGTAGACGCCGTCACGGTCGAGTCGTGGATGACGCGGCTGTTGAGTCGTTGAAGATGTCCGCTTTCGGGTCGACGACGGTTGCGATTTGCCAGACGGAGTCGATGGTCCGGCGGGTACGTGCAGTCGAAGCCGAGGCGCTGTTCCGTCGATGCTAATCGCGTTGTTGCGTGTGCTCCTGCCAAGGTCGTTGTGTTCGTAGCGAAACAGCCGACTATGCAGGTTCCGGCCGGACGGCCGCTTGGTCGTGTAGTCGACTCTTGGTTAGGTGCCGTGTGTAGGCACGAAAAATCTGCGAATATTATAGTGCAAATCGGAAGTAAACAATTCTTCCACATAATTAATTTGTACGAACCAGCTTAATAGAAAAATAGCACCTGATTCACTTTGAGCTCTCGATTGAGCTAGCTGCTGGCTAGTAGATGGATTGATTGATCACACGGGATTCAGCAAGTCCACCGCCGCGCCGGCCGGAGAGCACGTGACGCGCAGGTGCTGATTCTTTGAATTTAGTTAATTCCTTGATGTGGGAGCACTTCAACCATCTGATCCGTATGCTAGCACAGCCTCGCGTGAAAAGGATTGCTTCGTTTCCCTTGCACACGTAATAACGTATTGGACTCTGAATCGACTGGAGTAGCTGTCGCGCGCCAGCCGAGCTACACACCGGCCTACGTCGACGCGTCCGGGATCGCCGTAATCTGTTTGCCTGCTGCGCCTGGAGTCATAATCGATCCAGCCAAGCGCCGCCATCACGATTTGCTTCGCGGACAACCCTCTCCTCTGGACTTGATCCGTCAGGGCATCTCCAGTTCGTTGGTGCCCCCAGGACCAAAAAGGTGACATCCTGGGGGGCAAATTAGCGCCGCGGCGCAAAATCAATTCCTGGGGGGGGGGGGGGGGGGTCAGTTTTCCAGCCGCATCTCACCCCAGGATGCAAAGATGGGATGAAAAGTCCAAAAAAAACACCTCTGCAACTTCCGCGAGGCGTGGTCGTGGCGAGCGTCTGGACCTCGGCGTACGACATGGCGCCCGTCGCGTTGCTGCCGCGCTGCTTCGGCCCCGCAGCGACGACCGGCGCGCCAACGCCGTTGTTAGCTTTGTTGCGCAGGAACCACGACCGGCCATAGAGCGGAGCCTCATGACTACCTTCCCCGCCGGCACGCCAGCGTCGAGCCAGGACACGACGCCGTAGCTCGCGGAGAAGTGCGACGCCGCGTCGAATGCTGACCCAGTCGAGGCTCCTTGCGAGCTCCTTCCGCGCGGCCGAGCTCATCCGCACACGGGGACGTGCCCTCGCGGCCCCAGCCTCTCCACCTCCCACGCCGCGAGCGCGAGCCCCTGTCCCGGCCGCGAGCCAGGCGGCGAGGCGCGAGGGCCGCGAGCTCCGCCCCGGCCGCGCGGAGACGGCGTGTCGGGCGTCTACGCGAGGGGCTGGGCGGCGGCGGCAGCGGAGGGAGGGGCTGGGCGGCGGCGGCAGCGGAGGAAGGAGCTGGGCGGTGGCGGCGAGCTGCCTTCCCGTGTGCGTGGTGGGGAAGAGAAGGGGAGGAGAGAATCCTGCGTGGGGGAAGAGATAGAGGAGAGAGAAAAGTGGGGAAGGAGAGAGGAAAGTGGGCGGGTACGTGGCGCTAGTTTACTGGGCAATCGTTGCTTTTTGCCCACCAGGCCGAACCCAGCGGCCTGGGTTTGGGCTGGGTGCGCCGGCGCTAAAAACGGCGCTAAACGGCGCTATTTCAGGTCCTGGGGGCACGGCTGGTGCAAAAACGGCGCTATTCGGCGCTATTTGGCCAAAAAGTGGCCTGGGGGGCTCCTGGGGGCACGACTGGAGATGCTCTCAGCTTTGCCATGGGTAGATCGGATCAGCCGCATATGGGGATGGTGTTGCCGTCGAGTCCCCGTGCGTGGATCTGATACGGCGAGTCGCCGCCGTTGTCGATGTAGATTGGAGTCGCCGAAACCGTGAATCCAGCACGCGTTCTTCCCACAGACGGCGCCAATTGACGTGGGGTGGCCACGGCAAATCCCATCAGTAGTATACCTAGGGTTTCGTATGAGGAGAGAAGTTGGCGCGCTGGTAGTTCCGTCGGCTGACAAGTAAGGCGATTTACCTAGGTTCAGACCCCCGGAGGGTAACACCCTACTTCCTGCTTGTCTGATCTGTATATATTGTATGATTACATGGTGACCGTAATGGCGATGGAGGTGATGAGAGATGTGGTCTCGTTAGGGCTATGCCTACCTGTATGAATCTGATCTATGGGGGTGCCCCTGCCTGGCTTTATAAAGGGAGCCAGGTACGGTTTACAAGAGTCCTACTAGACTACGACTTGGAGTCCTTGGCTTGTGCTTGAAGTAATAGCTGATCCGCCAGGTGGGGCTTCGTCTGGGCCGCACCAGGTATACCAAAAGTGGGGACCCGAAGGGTATGACCACGTCAGACCCATTGTATGATCTTGCTAAGAGACTAATCGTCAATGATGAAAGTTGCAATTGATCATATGTTTAGTTTTCATTAGCTGTATTCCTTTGCTATGAGAATATCTGGTGACCGCTTATTCGACACTCATGTTTTGATTGTCACCTAACGTCTGGCCGTAACTGGGGACCATAACGGTGACTTTTGGGTATGGACTAGAATAATGTATTGGAACAGAGATTATTCAAGAATAGCACTTACTCCTCCAGATGATGGAAAGATACATCCTCTAGGCCATCTCAGTATTATTATTGTCACCCAATCGTCTGGCCAAACACAGCGTGATTAATCATGGGACAATGAAAATACGGAATGAGAAAAGAGAATGATATTGGTACGAGAATTATGTGTGTTATGATCAAAGGGTTTGATCACACTAGAGTACATTGTCTCAATCTCGAGATATCATTGGTATCATGCACGTAAGGGGATTAGCGTAATGAGAAACACTCAGTTCTGTCGTTAACTCGTGAACACATAGGAGCTAGTACGTCCGTCTAGGTCCCAATGCTAGTTATTGTCTGGTAAGCTCCCGGACATGTCTATGTGTTACCGAACCTTTCGGGTCACACACTTAAACTGTGAGTCAATCTTTTATTGAGAGAATAAAGTTATAGTTTTGTGGTTATGAGAAGTGGTCGGAGTCCATCCGATGTCACAGGAACAACTCCGGAGTAATTTGGAGAAGTTCCAGTGAAGTTATTATGAGAGGGAAATGATGCCCGTATAGGGCAAAATTTCCTAAGAGATAAATATGGCGAAAATGAGATGTTTCGGGATGCCGGGAAGTGTTTCCGACATCAGTAGATAGAGTCGGTGATTTATCTATAGAGTATATTTGGTTCTGGAAGAGTTTCGGAGGTTTGCTGGGAAGGGGGGATGCGCCGGAGGAGAGAGAGGGTGCCCTGCTTGCCGCGCCACACCTAGTATGGGCCGGCCGCATGGGACCCACCTCCAGGCCGGCCGCACCAAGTCCCCTCCTCTCCTTCCTTGTTTAAAATGGAGATTTAAAAGAGTCCTAATTGAACTAGGAAAGGAATAAAGGAAAAGGCAAAAAGATAAAAGGGAAGGGAGACCAACTTGGGAGAGGGGCTGGCCTCCCTAGGGTCGGCGCACCAAGGGGAGGGCTTTGCCCCTCCCCCAAGCACCTCCTCCCCTTGATCCCCTTTATATACTCCACCCCCTCCCACAAGGAGGACACACAACATCCAATTGACTTGCACAAGTTTCTCTCTCTAGATATTGTGCAATTAGACGATGCTCTAATTTAGACGGCGCTCTAATTAGACATTGATCTAATCTCGCTCTAGTAGATCTCATGTGTTGAGAATTAGATCTCTCTAGTCTCATATAGATCTAATCGAGCCCGATTAGATCTACCACCAAATCTACGCCGAAAGGCAGTCTCTCTTCGTTGGTGCTAGTAGCTCTAGGCGGCGAACGTGCTTGACGGATTGGCACGGCGTACGTGTGGATACTGTTAGAGCAGGGCTGCGCAAATAGTTCCTCGACGACGGACCAGCAACAATCTCACCTCCCGGCGTGGATGTGAGATTCTTCATCAGCTTCACCAACGTCTACTTTGACAAACACAAGATCTTCCGCAACGGTGTTTGTAAGTATCTAGATCTAGCATTATGGGGTGCATCATATCTTCATAGAATAGATCTTGACGGCAAGGTTATGGAAAATTTTAAAGTTTTACCCGCAACCCAATACCAACTCCAATGGAGATGCAGAAAGCGGTTGTGGACGGTGCTCAACGGAGCTGGACGGTGAGAGAACCTTGCGGGGAGACCAACAGTGAAGTGCTTGGGGCTAGGGTCGGGGCTTGTTCCAGACTTGGAGCGGGGTGGCGGGAGCGTGGAGCCGTGTCGAGTGTGACGACGAAGCGTATATGGCACATGGCGCTTCTGGTGGTGCGAGGTGATGGGGCGCTGGTGTTGGTGGTGGTGAAGTGCTAAGTCGTGGTCGGCTAGAGCTGGCCAGCCTTCGCCTCGGCAGTCGTGCGTGGTGGCGCGATGGCAGTTGGTTGGGTGGCAGTGAGGCGTGGCGTCGCTAGCGTGTGGGCCAAATCTGGGCCAGATAGGCCTAGGTCTGGTGGTTGCTGAAAGAGCATGAATTGCTCTTACTCGTGTTTTGGTGATGTTGACAATACAACATGTGCCTCTAACCCCTTGTTTAAGTGTGATCAGGTTTATGCAAACATTGCCATTGATCTCGCATCAAGAAAAGGAAGAAATCGAGTGTTTACTGTCCTTGGGCGGTAGTACCGCCCCTTCGGGCGGTAGTACCGCTGTGCCATCCTGGTTTACAGGGGCGCGGCAGTACCGCTCTCAGTGCCGCTGAAATGGGGTTCGGGCGCCCATGTGCGGCAGTACCAGCGGTACTACGGGCGGTAGTACCGCTGGCTCATGGTGGTCAGCGTTGGTTTGACCACCACGGCGGCAGTACCGCTCGCAGTACCGCCAAATGGAGCTTCAGATGGCCATGTGCGGTACTACCGGCGACTTGGGCGGTAGTACCGCTCAGTAAGTTCCAAATGCACAGTCAGCGTGCAGCTTTGACCACAGCGCAGAAGGCGCCAGCGGTAGTACCGCCCGGCAGCGGTACTACCGCTGGCTCGGGAAAAAGGGCTCCAACGGCCAGAAATTGGAAGGGCTATATAATGCCCTTCACCTACCTCTTGCTTGGAGCTCGCCTCTACAAGAAAAACACCATTGTTGCAAGCTCAAGATTTCTTAGATCTCCCAATCCCTCCACCCAAACTCACTCATACTTGGAGGATTGAAGGAGAAGGCCCGGATCTACTACTTCACCAAAGCGTTCTTCATTTCCCCTTCATTCACTTGAGGGATTCGAGCCTAGGGTTTCCACTAGGAAAACCTAGGCATCTTGTTGTTCTCACTTGCTTGTTACTTTTGTGTAGCAGGTGTTGTTGGTGATTGAGAGCCCCCAATCCTTTTGTGGGTTGAGCCTCAAGTTGTTGTAACGAGCTTTTGTGCTCCGGATTCCGCTTTGGAGGATTCCGATAAAGAAAGGTGGACCGAGCTTTTGTGCGAGGTTCATCGGAGAATAGGGTGAAGCCTTTTGTGGCATCTTGAGTTTGAAGCTCACACCCCTCCAACGAGACGTACTCCCCTAAAAAGGAGGAACTCGGGAATACATTCTTGTCTCCGCGTGCTTTCCTATCGGTTAATCCTTTCTAGTTATTTACTACTTGTATCTTATCTTGTTTAGACTTAACTTGTCATATAGGTAAATTCACCATAGTTGCATATCTAGAGAATTTACCTTTTAGTCAAGCCTTAATCGAAAAAGAATTAAAAATTGGAGTAGCACCTATTCACCCCCCCCCCTCTAGGTGGCCATACGATCCTTTCAATTGGTATCAGAGCCTCGGCTCTTTATTCGGGCTTAACCGCCTAAGAGAAATATGGCCCTCGACGAACATGGGAATGAGATACCCGATGACACCATCGTTCCCACTTCTGTTTCCGTGGAGGACTTCACTTCCTTGAAGTCCTCTATGGATACTCAAATGGGAGAGTTGCGCAAAATGTTAGAGCAACTCATGGTGGCAAAGGGTATCGACTCCTCCCTAACTCCGGAGGCTCCTCCTAAGGAGAAGCCCTCGGATGTAAGTGTCGAAGAGAAAGCGGGGGTGAACTCAAATAAAAATGAATCCTCACCTAAAACACCTAATGGGAAGGGAGAGCATGCTAGAGTTCCTTTTGCATACTCTCCCGACCTACCCGTGCCTCATCCTCCTATTCACTTAAGAGGAGCTCCACCTAGTCTTAATGCATCTTCCTTTACCCGTTGGCAATCTTCTATGAAATCTCACTTGAAAAGTGGTTGCATAGGTCTTTGGAAGATCATTGTTGATGGATTCAAGCCGGTGGATGAAAATGACTTGACAAGGAAAGAAGAAGTTGAAGCTCAACTAAATTCCACCGCTCTTGATGTGATCCGTGTTGCCGTGGGTGAAAAGAACATCCATCACATTGAAGATTGCACCACCGCCAAGGAAGCATGGAACAATCTCACGGAGGTGTTTGTTGGAAATGAGAGCATGAGAAGAAATAGATATGAAGCCATGAGCAATCAAATTGAAGGCTTCTACAAGAAAGATGATGAAACTCATGAGGAGATGTATCAAAGGCTCAAGGCTCTTGCTACCGCATTTAGAGACCTTGGTGCTAAACATGTGGATGATACTTACATCAAGAGGAAGTATGTGAATGCCCTCATGCCGTTTGAAGAGAACGACTTGAATAGTCTCCAAGGGAAGCACAACTATGACCTCTTGACCTCAAATGAAGTCATGCAAGAGATGCAATCTTACAAGGTCCGAGCTCAAATTGCTAGAGACTCTCGTGCCCGAGCTCTTGGAATGGCCCAAAGTTCCTCACTTGCTTTGAAGGCCAAGGTTGTGGAACTAGATGAAGACCAAGATCATGAAGAGGGAAGTTACTTGGCACCCGAGGAACTCAAGGGTGCTCATAGAGATTATGTGGCTCTCATGGCGAAGGACTTTTGGAAAAATCCATCTAAAGCTAAAGCTTATGTGGATAAAAAGCATAAAGCAAGAGGCTACAAGGAAGGCAACCCAAAAATGAAGACTTGCTTCAATTGTCAAGATCAATTCCACTATGTTGCCCAATGCCCTTACAAGAACCGTGAAGAACATGGAGGAAGACTCATTCGCAAGGAAGCGTCAAGTTCTTCTCCCACGAAGCCTTACTTCAAGAAGTTCAATCCCAACAAGAAGCTACCTTCCAAGGTGTTGGTGGTGAGAGAGGAATATATGTCCGGGGATGAGAGTGATGAAGAAGAAACAACCACAAGTGAAGTGGCCGCTTTAGCCATTGCTTCATCGACAACCCCTTCTCTCTTTGAATCCCCCAATGATAATGTCACCACCAAATCCGCTACGTGTCTCATGGCCAAGCTCTCCGAGGTATCACCTTCCCTTCCTCCTAAGACTATGAATGAAATGCATGAATTTATGAGTCTTAGAGTTAAGGAAGAAAATGTTGCTTTGGATTTCTTGATGACTAACTTGCAAGGTGAAAGCAAGATTCGGCTTGAGATTCTTATGAGTCAATATGGCATCGCACAAGATCTCCTTAAAGAAAAGGGGAGACTAGAAAGAGAATATGCTAATGAGATCGCTTCCCTTACCGAGGCGATTGAGGAAGAGCATGAACTTCGAGTTTCTCTTGAGGAGAAGCTTGAGAATCTTGATGAATCTCAAAATGAAACTCTTTCTAAGATCATTAAAGAACGTGACCATGCTATTGCTAAATACAATGTTTTAGAGAAACAAAAGGTCGTATTTGGTGTTGGTCATAATAGACTAGCCGATGAGTTAGGGTCGCTCACCAAGGCTCACAAGGCCTTGGAGAGTGAACACTCTATTCTCACCAAGTCTTTTGAACAACTTCAAATACAATCTACTAAAATTGATGAACCTAGCTCCTCTACTTGCTCTTGTGATCATGCAAATATCATTGAGGAAAATGCTAGGTTGAAGAATGAACTTGCCAAGGCCTCTAGCCCTCAAGGTGAGAAACCTCTTTATGAGCTCTTGCAAGCGCAAAAGCCTCACATAGGGAAAGAGGGTCTTGGTTATGTTGCCAAGAAGAAGAAGAAGAACACGAACAAGAAGAATGCCAAGCCCGCACAAGCAAAAGAGACTACCATTGCGAGTGGTGATGCCACAAGGGGCAATGCCACTCACAATGACTTTGCGGGAAAATACAACCCTTCATATGTTCTTATGAAATCTATAGATGGTTGTGTTTTTGCTAAATATGTTGGCACTTCATATGGAGATGATTATCACTATGCTATTTGGGTTCCAAAGACCCTTGTGACTAACAAAAGAGGACCCATTTCACAATGGGTACCTAAAACAAAGACTTGATTCTTTGTAGGACTTTTCTTCCGGTGGATCTTCATGGCTCATTGATAGTGGGTGCTCTTCTCACATGACCGGAAGCAAAGAAGTAGTAAAGGGCCTATTGAATCAATTACTCACATTTTCTCATGTCACCGTCGGGAATAATGCAAGACTTAAGGTATTGGGATATGGCAATGTAGTGATCACTCCGGAGTTATCCATTGAGAAGGTCCTACTTGTTGAATCTCTCTCATATAATTTACTTTCCGTTGGTCAATTATGCAATGTCGGTTACACCGTTATCTTTAATAAACACCACGTGACCATCCTTTTCACTCAAACTCTTAAAGTAGCCTTTGTTGGATTTCGTGTAAACGGTTTGTATGTGGTCGATTTCTCGAAAGAGACCACTCAAATCGCCACGTGTCTAATGGCTAAATCCGACAAGGGTTGGCTTTGGCATCGCCGGCTAGGCCATGTCGGTATGAGAAATTTGCAAACTCTTGTGAAGGGTGGACACGTGGTAGGACTAACCGATGTTAATTTTTCCAAAGATCGTCCTTGTAGTGCTTGCATAGCCGGAAAGATGCATGAAAAGAATCATCCCAAGAAGAGCATTATCTCCACCGAGAGGCCTTTGGAGCTCCTTCATATGGATCTCTTTGGGCCTCCCACATATGATAGTCTTGGTGGCAAGAAATATTGTTTGGTGATTGTGGATGATTATACAAGATATTGTTGGACTTTCTACCTCAAGAGGAAGAGTGAAACTCAAAAAGTATTCATTGACTTTGCAACCTTAGTTCAACGCCAATATGACTCCAAGATTTTGGCAATAAGAAGTGACAATGGTACGGAGTTCAAGAATTACACTATGGATGATTTCCTAAGTGGGGAAGGCATACAACACCAATATTCCGCTGCTTATACTCCCCAACAAAATGGTGTCGCCGAAAGGAAGAACCGCACTCTTATTGATATGGCAAGAACTATGTTGGCCGAATTTCATTCCCCATATAACTTTTGGGCCGAAGCCATCAATACCGCTTGCCACTACTCCAACCGGCTCTTCTTTCGTCCTCTCATGAAAAAGACACCATATGAACTCCTTATCGGTAAAAAGCCAAATGTCTCTTACTTTCGCGTATTTGGATGCAAATGCCATGTTTACATTAAAGGTTGCCCAATTGCTAAATTTGAATCTAGAACTTTTGATGGTATTTTTGTTGGATATGCCGCAAACTCCCATACTTATAGGGTCTACAACATATCCACCGGATGTGTTGAAGAATCTATGAATGTGGAGTTTGTCGAGGATAATGGCTCCCAAGCGGAGCATATTGATCATGATAATGTAGGTGATGTACCTCCACCTCAAGCCATAAGAACTATGGGCATAGGGGAACTTATTCCTATTGAAGAACCTATTATGGACACTCAAGAAGAAGGAACAAGTTCTACTCAAGTTGAACCATCCACCTCAACCATTGATCAACAAGCTATACAAGAACAAGATCATGATAGTCATCCACATGAGCAAGATAATGGTCAAGACCCACCCAACTCTAGTGGAGAACAAGAACATGATGAACCCCCATCTCCAAGAACTCCACTTCGGGTTGACCATGAACAAGATGAAGGAAATGATGAAGATGTTCGTGTTGGTGAAACAATTGGTCAAGCCATAGAACGCCGAGTCATTCGGCGTGCATCAACATTGGATCATCTCCAACACTACAAAGAAAATATCCTTGGGAGTATTCGTAAGGGTGTGTCCACACGTAATCAATTAACTAACTTTTGTGGTCATGTCTCTTGTTTGTCTAGCTTAGAACCTCTCAAGGTATATGATGCTCTTGAAGACATGGATTGGGTTGCGGCCATGCATGAAGAATTGAACAACTTCGAGCGCAACAAAGTATGGTCATTAGTTGAAAGACCCAAAGACACATCACATAATGTCATTGGAACAAGTGGATATTCAAGAACAAGCAAGACTCACATGGTCAAGTCATTCGCAACAAAGCAAGATTGGTTGCACAAGGCTACACCCAAATCGAAGGAGTCGACTACGGTGAAACTTATGCCCCCGTTGCTAGACTTGAATCTATTCGTTTATTGATTGCCTATGCATCTACTCATAACATTACCTTATATCAAATGGATGTTAAAAGTGCTTTTCTAAATGGTCCACTAAGTGAATTAGTGTATGTGAAACAACCTCCGGGTTTTGAAGACCCTAAATTTCCTAACCATGTCTACTTACTACATAAGGCCCTTTATGGGCTCAAGCAAGCTCCACGTGCTTGGTATGATCATCTCAAGGAGTTCTTAGTAGACCATGGTTTTGAGATTGGGGTAATCGATCCCACCTTTTTCACAAAAAGGATAAATGGAGAGCTTTTCGTATGCCAAATATATGTTGATGATATTATCTTTGGTTCTACTAACCATGAATTTAGTGATCAATTCTCTAAGCTAATGACCAAGGAATTTGAGATGTCCATGATGGGAGAATTGAAGTATTTTCTTGGCTTTGAAATCCACCAATATAGTGAAGGAACATTCTTATGTCAAGCCAAGTATATTCAAGACATGCTCAAGAAATTTGATATGAACAACGCCAAGCCATATAAGTTTCCCATGGACTCTAAGGCGGATCTACACTTAGATCCGAAGGGTAAGGAAGTTGATCCCAAGCTTTATCGTTCTATGATTGGATCTTTACTTTACCTTTGTGCATCTAGACCGGATATTATGTTTAGTGTGGGTATGTGTGCAAGATTCCAATCAAGTCCTAAGGAAAGTCATGAAACCGCGGTTAAAAGGATTCTAAGATACTTGATAGATACTCCTAACTATGGTCTTTGGTACCCCCATGGGACAAGCTTTGATCTTGTAGGTTATTCGGATGCGGATTGGGCGGGTTGCAAAATGGATAGAAAATCAACTTCGGGTACTTGCCAATTCCTTGGTAGGTCTCTTGTGAGTTGGTCTTCCAAGAAACAAAATTGTGTGGCCTCGTCCTCCACCGAAGCCGAATACATTGCCGCCGGAAGTTGTTGTGCACAATTATTATGGATGAGGCAAATTTTAAAGGATTATGGTGTCATTTGTGACAAAGTGCCTCTTTTATGTGACAATGAAAGTGCCATCAAAATTGCTCACAATCCGGTACTTCATGGGAAGACCAAGCATATTGAGATCCGGTATCATTTTATACGAGATCATGTTGAGAAGGGTGATATTGCAATCGAGTATGTCAACACCAAGCATCAACTCGCCGATATGTTCACAAAGCCTCTTGGTGAAGCAAGATTCAAGGAGTTGAGAGGAGAACTAAATGTGGTGGACATAAGCAATTGGACTTAGTGGATTTCTTGCATACCTACCCATATTAGACAATAGTAATTTGGTTTAGGTGTAGGCATGGACATAGGGGAAGTGCGGTCCTAATACATTGGGCTATCCCTTCCCCCATTATGCCGATAGTAAGAACTCATTTGCATCTCTATATTCGTTCTATGAATTGTGAGCTTAAATGAAGAGTAGTGGCGGTGAACCCAAGATATATCTTCGCGGTGTCACACCACATACACTCTTACATGGTGGCCTAGGCCACCGCCCTCCTCCTTATGAGGAGTTGATCTTATTTGGCTCTTATTTGGGTATTTAGACCTTTTTGCTTTGGGAGAGTGCTCAAATTTGGCCTTTCGTGTCGATTCTTGCATTTTTGGGTAAACTCTCTCTCTCCAGTTTCGAGTTCTATCCTAAGCCTCAACTTTATCCTAAGCCACTCAGTCTCAAATACCTTTTATTTCATGCTCTCGACAAAGTTGTTGGTCGGAACCGGTGACAAATCCTTTTTACGGCTTCAATTTGAGCCATAAAAAGTTTTTGCCCCCTGGCACCGGTACTACCGGCCCATGGAGCGGTACTACCGCTGGCTCGGGTGCCTCTGCCCCTGCCAGCGCGTGGGACCGCTGCCCGGGCCGCGCAGGAATCGGGGGCGGTACTACCGCTGGATCGAGCGGTAGTACCGCTCGTGCGGATTTTTCCAGGATAAGGGCACGGGCGGATGGGTGAAAGTCAATCCTTCCATTTTCCCCATCCGCCCCTCTCTCTCCTCCTGTGAATCCGCCGCCGCCGGCCATCCTCTCCGCCGGGACCGAGCTCCCCCGGCCGTGGTTCTTGCACCCCCGGCCCCGGGACCTCTCGGGCATCTCTCCCTCCCTCGATCCTCTGCCATGAGCACCGGTAAGCTCTCTCCCTCTCTCTCATCTAGTTGATGGATGGAGATGACTAGATTGCTTTCCTCGTGGTGTTCTTGACAAATTGGTGTGGTAGAGATGCAATCTAGGATGCCTAGAACCCTGTGTATGAATCTTGTGAAGAATCTATGGCTAGTTTTGTAGTTCTCCATCTAGATTTGTTGGATATGACTATGGATGTTTTTCATGTTCCTCTGTGAATGTATCACCATCTTGTGCCAAATCCAACCTTCCTAGATGTTGTACTCCCACCTAGCATTTGTTTCCTCCAAGTTATGTTCACTCGTGTTCTTGGTTTTTCTACCATGAAATATTTGTGTGTTTCTCATCTCCATGCTTTCCTACCCCATGCTATTCACAGGTGGTTCGAGTGGTTCTAAGACTCGGGGAAAGAAACCTAGGGTTGACGAGATGGACGAGGAGTTTGATCCCACAATGGAAGAAGTGTATGGTCCCTCGGTCACCAAGAGCAAGAAGGCTGCTCCGAAGAAGAAAGCTGCTGCCAACAAGAACAAGCACTTGACAGCGAGTGGATGTCTGACAAAGATTACACTTCCATGAGGAAAAGAGATCCATATGCAGTTGATCGAGTAAATTTGACTCCTCAGTTTCGGGGCACCAATCCCTTCTTCCATACCCGTTTTCAAGAGGAGTGCTACAATGAGATACTTTATCGCAAGCCCAATGACAATGTGCTAGAGCTGAGGTACATTGATATCCCTCACATGGAGAGAAAGCCCGAATACTTTGGAGAAGCATTGTCTATGTGCCATGAGTTTGGGATTGTTCCTTTCATCACTCTCCAACAAAATTATGATGAAGCTCTAGTTTGCCAATTCCTCGCCACCGTCTATTTTGGCACCGAGGAGCCCCGCTACATCACTTGGATGTCGAAAGACAAGCAGCTCACCGCTCTTTGGAGTGATATTGGATCCATGCTTGGATATGAAGATTTTGGTCCCCATTGGACCGATGCTCTTGATAAGAAGTACTTCCGGGTTCACCTCAATCCAAAGCCTTTGCCCAAGGATGATCTTGTTCCCCTCTATTTTGGAAGAAGTACACAGTTGGCAACTCGGATGCTCTTTACCCTCCGTATGAGATCATGCATCGCATTTACCGGGAAACCATCAATCCCAAGGTTGGAAATTTGGATCAAATTCACAGCTACCTAGTTACCTTGATGGTCATGACTCATCGTATGAAAACCAAAGGGAAGAAACTGGATGTTATGGATTATCTTTGGAATGAGATTTGGAACGTCACCATTTTCAAGAAGAATGCTTGCTTCGGCCCCCTCATCATGAAGATTATCCTTTGGAAGTGGGCCAACGAGCATCCCTCTGAGGGTCTTAGTGACCACAACACTTGGATCATCCACAAGCCCAAGCAACTCCGTGTCAAAGATCATACGGAGAAGGTCAAGGATACCAAGGGTACCAAAACTACTAGGGGCAAGGACAAGGAAGTTGTAGGTGATGAAGGTCCCTCTCGGGCTGCCAAGGAGAGTGGCTTCACTTGGATGGCTCGTCAAATGAAGAAAGTGTTTGGTTTGTCCAAGGCTATTGAGAAGAGGGCATGGGAACGTGAAGACAAAGAGAAGCGTGCTCGTCAACTCGACATTCAACATCGCCGTGCTCTAGGTGAACAAGTTGCTTCCGGCTCGGAGAAGAACATTCCAACTTATGAAGAGTGGCAAGCAAAGAACTCTCAAGGCGAAATCTTCTCTTGGTCGGACTATGATGGTGATGAAGAAGAAGTGTCCTCTCGTCGTCGCCCTCGCCCCCCAAGCAATGAGTAAACCCGGGACGTTAGCATCGGTTTCTCTCCTTTTTGGTGTCTTGATGCCAAAGGGGGAGAAATATCTATTAGGTCTTCGTGGGTTTTGCATGGGAAAGTCACAAGTGTTGCGCTCTTCTTGATTGGTTTGTTTATGCGCTTGTGAACTTGGTTATTTGTCGTTTTTATGTTGTGAACCTCGTTTGTTATGCATGGTGTAAGACATGTTGAACTTTAAACTTTATTCCCATGCTTATGTTTTGATATGATCTATATGTTATCTTGCACAGTTTGTAAAAGTTAGGGGGAGTGTTGATCCTATTTGTTGTGCATTTGAGCATTCAAAAGCTATCCGTTAATATGCACACATTTAGGGGGAGCTCTGTCTAAATTTTTACAAATTGTTGTATTGTCATCATCCACCAAAAAGGGGGAGATTGAAAGAGCATGAATTGCTCTTACTCGTGTTTTGGTGATGTTGACAATACAACATGTGCCTCTAACCCCTTGTTTAAGTGTGATCAGGTTTATGCAAACATTGCCATTGATCTCGCATCAAGAAAAGGAAGAAATCGAGTGTTTACTGTCCTTGGGCGGTAGTACCGCCCCTTCGGGCGGTAGTACCGCTGTGCCATCCTGGTTTACAGGGGCGCGGCAGTACCGCTCTCAGTGCCGCTGAAATGGGGTTCGGGCGCCCATGTGCGGCAGTACCAGCGGTACTACGGGCGGTAGTACCGCTGGCTCATGGTGGTCAGCGTTGGTTTGACCACCACGGCGGCAGTACCGCTCGCAGTACCGCCAAATGGAGCTTCAGATGGCCATGTGCGGTACTACCGGCGACTTGGGCGGTAGTACCGCTCAGTAAGTTCCAAATGCACAGTCAGCGTGCAGCTTTGACCACAGCGCAGAAGGCGCCAGCGGTAGTACCGCCCGGCAGCGGTACTACCGCTGGCTCGGGAAAAAGGGCTCCAACGGCCAGAAATTGGAAGGGCTATATAATGCCCTTCACCTACCTCTTGCTTGGAGCTCGCCTCTACAAGAAAAACACCATTGTTGCAAGCTCAAGATTTCTTAGATCTCCCAATCCCTCCACCCAAACTCACTCATACTTGGAGGATTGAAGGAGAAGGCCCGGATCTACTACTTCACCAAAGCGTTCTTCATTTCCCCTTCATTCACTTGAGGGATTCGAGCCTAGGGTTTCCACTAGGAAAACCTAGGCATCTTGTTGTTCTCACTTGCTTGTTACTTTTGTGTAGCAGGTGTTGTTGGTGATTGAGAGCCCCCAATCCTTTTGTGGGTTGAGCCTCAAGTTGTTGTAACGAGCTTTTGTGCTCCGGATTCCGCTTTGGAGGATTCCGATAAAGAAAGGTGGACCGAGCTTTTGTGCGAGGTTCATCGGAGAATAGGGTGAAGCCTTTTGTGGCATCTTGAGTTTGAAGCTCACACCCCTCCAACGAGACGTACTCCCCTAAAAAGGAGGAACTCGGGAATACATTCTTGTCTCCGCGTGCTTTCCTATCGGTTAATCCTTTCTAGTTATTTACTACTTGTATCTTATCTTGTTTAGACTTAACTTGTCATATAGGTAAATTCACCATAGTTGCATATCTAGAGAATTTACCTTTTAGTCAAGCCTTAATCGAAAAAGAATTAAAAATTGGAGTAGCACCTATTCACCCCCCCTCTAGGTGGCCATACGATCCTTTCAGTTGCCTTGAGGGTGTGTTCAGTGAGATCTGTGGATCGTGTCTGTCATGCTCGTCGTCCTACAACTTTCGCTCTCTCCCCGTTCGTGTAGGTGCATCCTAGATTTGGACTAGGGGGGTTCGGATCTAGCGGTGGCCTCGCGGGATGTTTGGCGAAGATCTTTTGGGGTGCATATTAGGGGCTCAGGAGACATCCCTACTGGCATGGGAGTTGCCATTCCTCCCTGGAGAGCGTTGAGGCAACTGATACGTCTCAAATGTATCTATAATTTCTGATGTTCTATGCTTATATTATACCAATTGTCACATGTTTTATATACACTTTATATCATATTATGACATTTATTGGACTAACCTACTAATAGTTGCCAAAGTGCACAATATTCTTGTTTTACACTTTAATGTGTAGGAATTATCATTGGGCAAAGGAAACCTTGTTGGAGTCGAATCGGGACCTTCCTGAAATCTGTCTGAAAACATTTTTCGGAGATTGTCACGTACCGGACAGAAGACGACGTCAAACAAAAAGTCTAGTCGCGAAAGTTGCGGGGAATTTTCTGCCAATCGATCTGGACTTAAAATTCGCCTAATTCCGAGTTCGGAAGCTCCAGATATCGCCGCTTTACCGAAACCCTAAAGGAGATGACGGAATCCGAGAGCATATATAAGGAGAGGAAACCTAACTCGTGGGGTGGAGAACCTCCTCCATACCAGCACCATCTCCAAGGGCCGCTGCCGCCCCCACGGGCTGCCGCCGCCGCCGCGCCGTGGCTGCCGCCGGCCGCCGCCTCCACTCCGGGCTGCACCTCTCCATCAAGCTCCTCATCACCATGACCATGTGTGAGTAGTTTCCCTCGGGCTGAGGGCTCATGCCGGTAGTTATGTGGTTTATCTCTCTCTCCCATGGTGTGATCTTTATGTGATCATGAGCTTTGTAATCTAGTTGAATCCATAGATGTTACTCTTCATTATCTTATATGCTACTTGAGTGGTTTTATTAATGTAAACTCCGGAGTCACCTTTGTCCCACGGTGCGAAGTTGACAGTGTGCGCACCGTGTGTGGCTCTTAGTCTAAAGATTACATGAATACATATCATGAGTTATTATTTGTGTAAGAAATTGTGGTGTTTGTCTAGTACTATTTTAGGGCGCTCAAGTTGACAGTGTGGGGTTTCCTAGATGTGGAATGCGACTTTAAGGTGTGCTTTTATAGCCCTACGCAGTGGATTGGTGTTTGATACGTCTCAAACGTATCTATAATTTCTGATGTTTCATGCTTGTTTTATATATCAATGTCACATGTTTTATATGCATTATACATCATTTTTATGTATTTTCTGGGACTAACCTATTAACAAGATGCCACAGTGCCAGTTCCTGTTTTCTGCTGTTTTTCTATTCCAGATAATTACTTAAGGAAATATTCTCGGAATTGGACGAAACAAAAGCCCAACCTCCTATTTTCCCGACACGTACACGGAGCCAGAAGGGCGTGTCCCCGCGCGGCCTGGAGGGGGGTGGCGCCACCACGTGGTGAGGCCGACTCGGCCACCCCCTCGCACCGCCCTTTCGCCTATATAATCCTCCTGCCTGGAAAACCCTAAAACAATCGGTCATATTCCAGAAAGGGTTCCACAGTGCTACCGCCATCGAAGACAAGTTTCGGGGGTCAGAAGTTCCTGTTCCGGCACCCTGCCGGGACGGGGATTGACCCCCGGAGCCATCTCCATCTACTCCACCGCCTCCACTTCGACTCCATGATGGTTTGTGAGTAGTTCCCCCATGGACTACGGGTTTTAGCTGTAGCTAGTTGGTACTCTCTCTCCCCCATGTACTTCAATACAATGATCTCATGAGCTGCCTTACATGATTGAGATCCATCTGATGTAATCGGTGTTGTGTTTGTTGGGATCCGATGAATTGTTACATTATGATCAGTCTATCTATAAGTTTGTGAAGTTATTGTTGCTGCAATCTTGTTGTGTTTAATGCTTGTCACTAGTGCACGAGTGGCATGATCTTAGATTTAAGCTCTATAATTATTGCTTAGATTGTATCTACAAGTTGTTTGCACATGTCTCTGTCCGGAACCCGAGGCCCCAGAGTGACAGCAACTGGGATAACTGGAGGGGATGGTTTAGATATGAGGATCACATGTTTTCACTAAGTGCTAATGCTTTGCTCCGGTGCTCTATTAAAAGGAGTACCTTAATTACCAGTAGATTCCCTTGAGGCCCCGCTGCAAACGAGCTGGTAGGACAAAAGATGTTGTGCAAGTTTCTCATTGCGAGCATGTATGACTATATATGGAAAACATGCCTACGTATGATTGATAGACTAGATGTTCTGTCTTAATGCTATTTCAATTCTATCAATTGCTCAACTGTAATTGGTTCACCCAACACTTGTTATTGGAGAGTTACCACTAGTGTAGATAGCTGGGAACCCCGGTCCATCTGTCATCATCAAATACTCATTCGGTCCTATATGCCATTAGAAGTAGTATCAACTATTTTCTGGTGCCATTGCCTCTGTGTTACTAATACTGCTGCTGTGTTACTGTTACTATTGCTCTCATATTACTGCTGCTTTCACATCACCCCTGTTACTAGTGCTTTTTCAGGTGCAGCTGAATTGACAACTCCGCTGTTAAGGCTTATAAGTATTCTTTGTCTCCCCTTGTGTCGAATCAATAAATTTGGTTTTTACTTCCCTCGAAGACTGTTGCGATCCCCTATACTTGTGGGTTATCAGTGTTCGTTATCCAACGAGAGAATAATTCAGAGTAGCATAGTGAAGAGGAAATATCTATGTATTCAATTATATTATTATTGTTGAGAGTGTCCACTAGTGAAAGTATGATCCCTAGGCCTTGTTTCTAAGCATTGAAACACCGTTTACAACCAGTTCTGCTACATGTTTGCTTGCTGCTATTTTTATTTCAGATTGCAATTACCACTTATAATCATCTATATCACTTGTATTTTAATATCTCTTCGCCGAACTAGTGCACCTATACATCTGACAAGTGTATTAGGTGTGTTGGGGACACAAGAGACTTCTTGTATCTTAATTGCAGGGTTGCTTGAGAGGGATATATTTGACCTCTACCTCCCTGGGTTCGATAAATCTTGGGTGATTCACTTAAGGGAAACTTGCTGCTGTTCTACAAACCTCTGCACTTGGAGGCTCAACACTGTATACAAGAATAGAAGCGTGCATAGACATCAGCTACCCCTTTCTCTACTCCCCTCTGAGGAAACCCTAGTACTACTTCTGGTATGGGCAACAATGTTATCTTGATGTCGCATCCCTCCTCGAAGGTGCTGCCTTGGTACTCTGTGATCCGTGGTCCATGAAGCATGGTGGTGGGAAATATACAGTGGGTGCAATGGTGGCATGACACCATCTCGCTTTGTCGCCTTGCTTGATCTCCTTGCACTTGAGAGTTGTGTCGCCACTTATGTTTTGTGTTGGGCATGTCTCTGTTGGGTATGTTTTGTGTTGGGCATGTCTCTGTTGGGTATGTGTGTGTTGGTACCCTAACATTTTCTTGCGCTCCAACTTCATGTATGGTCATGATTGCTTTATTTATAAAATAGGATGAAAACCTATTTCGAATAAGATAGCTCGAGAATAAAGGATTGCATATGGTCTAGCTATATACTCCCAGTGAGTCAAAAAATGTTAAAACATCTTATATTTCGATACGGAGGATTTTTTTTTAAGAATGGGAGGGAGTACCGCTTGTTGGGTACTATGTGCCTCACATCTTGTTTTAGCTAACTTTAGTCCTGTAACTGAGGAATAAAATGCTCGATGATTCCCTGAGAAAAAGAACTGTAAGGATACGTCTGAAAAATATCGGAGAAGTTTCTCTTTACATAATCTCTTTACATAAGACTAGCCATAGTGAGAGTAACTAAGGTAGTAACATGGAACCATATGCAATGCCACATAAGCATTTTGGTGACATGACATGTTATTAAATGAGTAAAGAGAGTCTTATGATAACACAGATAGTTACCGTAACATCACACACTCCGAGACAAATTGTGTGTATAACTTAATAATGAGAGCGGCGTTTTGAAACCCGGGAGCATATGCTCCCGGTATTTTCGAAAAAATATAAAAAATAGAAAACTTTTCAAAAAATTTCGAAACCTGTGCGGCCACGATGTCATTTCGGTACAAAATTTGTCACGATGGTGCGTACCATACTCAGGTATGTGCATGATTTTTTTCGGAATTTTTTGAATTTTTTTCTATTTGTTATATTTTTTCGAAAATATAAGAAGCATATGCTCTCGGTTCCAAAAACAATTTCCGAATAAATAAGGTCTTGCATGACATATATAAGTTACTATCCACAATAGTATGATCAGCCTAAAAAAAAATTGTCAGAGGCTGAAGTGACTGGCCGTGCCCTGTGCGAACACCTCGCGGGGTAACCTGCAGGCCACTAGTTCGTCCCCCACTATTGCGATCCCCGAAGCTTCCCGCCGAAGGAATGTGCTGGTACACGGCTCTCGCCGCCGCGCCCGTGGCCGGAGCACGGTGGCCTCCGCCCTCACGCCGCCGCAGCTACCTCCGTCGAGGAAGCTCCATCCGGGCAGAGGCGCCTCCAGGGGCCGAGGCGCAGCGGAAGAAGGTCGCCGTCGCCGGCGCCGGGTGGGCGGGCCTCGCCACCGCGCACCACCTCGTCAAACAGGTCTGCTCCCGCGCTCCCGCCTTCGATTCGTAGCGCGCACGCTCTCGCGTGATTCCTGGCTGCGCATCATCAGCTTATCGCGCTCCAATGGGGCGGCTGCTGACTGTTTCCGTTCATCAGGGATACGAGGTCACGCTTTTCGCCACGGACAGCGGCCCGACGGAGGAGGTCGGTCTCAGAGGTATTTCAGCTTCTATTCTGTAACACCGTCGGCGCCTGTTTCTACTCGTTCTGCCATTACTGATTGTCCCAGTAAATTTTCGTTCATCGTGACGTCGTTGCACCTAGGGTTCTGGTATCCATACCGAAACATTTTCTCGCTGGTTGATGAGCTGGGGATCTCCCCTTTCACGGGGTGGACTAAAGCGGCGTACTATTCTCCACAAGGACTTGCAGTAATAATCTCTTTCTCTTGTTTTATTCAGTGAATTGAATTGTGACGACCTGAACATGCTAAAAAAATTATGCACATGGATATACGGTATACCTAAGTTTCTTGTTGCTTCTCTGCATTTGGTATCGAGATGGGACAAGTCCTAAACTACACTTAAAAGTATATTTTAGTATTTTTATCAAAGCTCCTGATGATTCTGACGAGTGACGAGTACTTATGGTTTGGGCATTTCAGATTCAAGTCTTTTTTTGTCTGATTTGTTTCTTATAATGGATGTTAGCGTAAGATTTCCCAGAATAGCATGTATCATGTCGTTTACATTGAACTCTAACGCTGATTTCAATGATTTTCGTGCCGACATCAGTCCTGAATCCTGAAATATCTTTTTTTCTGATCTAAATGTAGGTCGAATTCCCTGTTTTCCATGACCAGCCTCGATTGCCAGCTCCCTTTGGAATATTTGCGTATCCAGAAGTATGGTTGCTGGCGTTAAATATTTGTGCTCCTCACCATTTTTTCCAGTTCTAGCTAGATACTACCTCACAATATCATGAATTTTTTCTGTTACAGTTCCCTAGTCTTCCTTTGATTGATAGGTTGACATCAATTCCTGTCCTATCTGCAGGTATAGTTGTGCATATGTCCAGCTCTGTTGCTAACAAGCTCACTTCTGACGACTTTCCTTTGCTTTTGTCTAGTAATTGACTTCGACAACACAGACACTGCCTGGAGGAAATATGATACAAGTGAGGAAATTTGATTGCCTACTGTCTTAAATTTCAAGAGAACGATATTCACTTTTTAAGCTGCCAGTTGTCTCATAGTACATCACTTCTGCCTCATGTTCTTATGACAGTTTTATTGTTCTGAAATATGAGTCATCTTCCGTACAGTGACTGCAAGAGAGCTTTTAAAAATGTTCGGGTGCTCTCAAAGACTCTACAAGGAAGTTTTTGAACCGGCTATTCAGGCTTCCCTGTTTGCTCCTGGTGAGCAATGTAGTGCAGCTGCAACATTGGGAATGTTGTATTATTATATGCTCTCCCATCAGGTTCCTTCTTTTTCACCCCTGTTTCTTGCTGCTTTCGATAAAATATTTAACCATTTTTCCTTAATGATATCCCAAGCCATAATGTAAATTTCTGTAGTAGTTTTTAAATCTCAAATATAATTCTTTTAATTTTGAGGCACTTTTGTTCCTATTATGCCTTTGATTAATTTCATCGACAAGTTAGTTCTTCTTAACCCTGTTCCATTTCCTTCTCGAATGGAGCCCATCTAACTTTAATTAAACTGGTCAACTTTTATTCCCACATATCTTCCTTTTTAATGCTGCACAGATGCACTCTCATCATTTCTCTGTTAAATATAATAGTCTGTAATTGATTTCGTCACCAATGTTCCGACATGTGACTACCAAATAATATTGGAGAGCAAATAACAAACATACTTTACAAAACTAAATGACTCAGTATTCATCAAAGATCCAAGTTACAACCTAAGTAACTCAAAGACCATTTGAGGGACTTAATAACAGATCCTAACGTTTTTAAACATTGCCAGAATGCCATGTTGGGTGGCTTCTTCGAGGAGGATATCGCTTTCACCATATTATACATCTCTACTCAAATTAAATAAGTAAACATTGTTTGCTCGTCCTCCATGCCATTGTCATTACTGTGAGAACAGAATGGGGAGACACCTTGCACTCCCTATTTCACCTGGACTACATCACTATCCTTCAAAGAGTTAAAATGACTTGCACTGTGACTCTTAGGGAGTATGTCTTTGCATTGTGATTTCTCATGAATTTCCTATTTTACAGGAAAACTCTGATTTTGTTTTGTGCCGTGGGGAAGTAGAAGATACAATTTTCTCCCCTTGGCTAAAATCACTGGAACTGAAAGGCTTAAAATTCATTGCAAATAGAGTTCCAACAAGTTTGATGATAAATAAGGACACCGAATGTGTCTCTGGAGTTGTCTGTGGCGAGGAGGTATATGACGCAGATGCATTTGTTTTGGCCACTGGACTCTCACCTCTACAATCTATAATTCGGAACAGGTAACTAATCCTGGAGTGGTTATTCCATGCCTACTGGGCCATTATTGCTTAGATGCCTACATTTAGTTGCTTTGAGATATAAGATTGCTTTGAAATTAGTTATTTGTGGAGCCATAGGTTTCACAAATTCCGATCTATATTAAAAACTATTTACGAGCTTTTATGACCACCACATTATGTAGTCCGTTTCTACAGTCACGACAAGAATTCACCGATCTTCTGTATCTGTCAACAATTGACGTGATCTCCGTAAAATTATGGTTTGACAAAAAGGTAAGCGCACCATACACTTTGTCGACTAACGATAATGTTCACAATATGCTCATGATATTATTCTGTGATATGTAAATGACAGGTCACGATTCCAAAGGTTGCTAACATTTGTTCCAGCTTTGATGATTTATCGGGCTGGACATTCTTTGACCTTACCTCTGTATATGATGATTACAGCGACGAACCAGGAACAGTTGTGGAGGCTGAATTTGTATGTTCAATTCATAATCAATCAACTCTATACTAACAGAGAGCATGTTCTGACATAATGTATCTTAACCTTGGAAGTATCATTTATTTGCAGTATAATGGTAGCCATCTGTTGCCACTGAATGATCAACAGATTGTTTCTGAAGCTTCATCACGCCTTATTAAATGCATACACGATTTTGAGGGGGCCACTGTGATTCAACAATTGGTCAGAAGATCTCCTAGATGTGCAATGCACTTTCTTCCAGGTAGATATAAATTTTATCTTACTGTAATGTATGTTCCTAAAGAGAAAATACTTCTATCTGTTTGTGGGGATAACCAAGTTATCGTAACCACAATAATGATTCGTGATGCCTAGACGGGCATACTACAGTCCATATTGTCTTATTAAACCTACAGTTAATTATACACTGATGCTGTGTGCTTCTCAGGTTAAACTACCTCTGATAAATATCAACTTGAGTCTTTGGACTAAACCATTGCCTGCAGGTTCTTACAAGCACACAGTGCGGGGAACAACTTCTGTTCCAAATTTGTTTATTGCTGGTGATTGGATAGTGAACCGCCATGGATCCTTCTCAAAGGTGTGGGGATTATATGTCAGAAAATGGTTCATAGTCACTAGAAATTGTACTCATGGATATATGTTTTGTGCTAGGAAAAAGCTTATGTGACTGGACTTGAAGCTGCTAATATGACAGTGGACTATTTTGGTGATGGAGACTTTGCCAAAATACTTGCAGTGGAAGGAGATGAGCCTCATATAGCGACAGCTCGCGATCTCAACAGAAGAGCCAATGAACTAAAGACTCAGATTCCTTTCTCAGAGTTTTTCCTCCAATGAGATGATTGCAATTTTTCGAGACCATCACCAGTGCTATCATCATACAACTCATACATAAAAGGTAAGCAACTCTCACTCCCTTCGGTTTGTTCATTAATTTATTTTTTCCGGTGGCATAATTGTTTTCCTAGACAGTGACCAGTGCTATTGTCATACAACTTAGACATAAAAGGTCAGCCAGTTCTCATTTTTATTTTATTTTCCCATTTTTTTATTTGTATCACTTTATTGAAGTGCCGGTCTTTCTTTTGTGGAAGGTATTACTAATGCATAATAAATCTATGACGGAGAAACGTGTTGTGCAATATGGCGACATTGCTCGGTATTTAAAAAAAAGTATATTTACAAGTTTTAAAAAAAACTGGATGTAGTCAAAAGATGCATCCTACTAGCATGTAAAATACCAATGCCAAATTCTTTATATTATGGCCTACATAAAAATGACAAGATTTTGTATATTTTAGAGATTTGAAAGTGTGTACTCAGATTCACACATTTGTCATTTTTGTTTAGTTCAGAATATAAAGTGTTTCAAACTGAAATTTTGCATGATTGTGGGATACGTCACGAACAACATGCTGTATTTTTTTCACATTTTAAAAAACTTGTAAACATGAATTTTGAATTTTTAAATGAAGGGAGCACCCGGGAGTAAGAAATCTCCACTGAAATTACTTGTCTATATACAATTATACATACACAATAGCAAAGAACTTGCTCCTGAGTTGTACTTTACAGTTTGCTTATCTTTACAGTATATATGGAAACATCTCTACAACTCCATTCATAAAGAGGCCCTTTCTCAGGTATATATTCCTTTCCTCATCATTTCCACAAACTCTTCATAGTCGATATTCCCGTCCTGTGAATTTAGCAATGACAGTGGTTAAATATGTTCAGATGGCGCTAAGATGGAAAAAAAACTCACCTTGTCTTTGTCAACTTCGTCCAGTACTTCTTTAATATTTGCTTCATCACCCATTCCGTACTCTGTCATGGCTTGTTGAAGTTCCTCTCTTGATATGTACCTACAGTTATCATTATGCATATTGTCTATGATTAATACCTGCTGTCTATTCTTGGTGGGTAGTCATATTTTTTGAAACTTGTTAACTCCCCGGAACACACACAGACACAAACCAATTAACTACCATCTCACACCCGCCCTTGAGTTGTTAACTCCAAGCAGAAACTAATGCAAGAACAACATGGATTATCATGAATTTTTATACATTAAAAAACATGATTGGTATGTGAGTTGGGTTCAGAAGTTTAAGATCGGTTAACTGTATCACTCTTAATCTACGGTGATGCACGCAAGATAAATATATTTGTTGGTTAGCGCGATTAGTATTACCCGCTGTTGTCTTTGTCAAAGTGTTGAAATGCAAGGAGCAAATCCTCCTCCTTTTCCAGCTTATGTTTATTCATCATAGCAGTCAGGAATTCCGTGTAATCTATGCTGCCACTTTTGTCTACATCAACCTGAATCATAGTATGGTCAGTGAAATCTTCATATACTTAACTTATGGTGAAGAGTGAAACAAAAGAAAAAGGATCTTACTGCTTCCATAAGCTTTTGAACCTCTGCTTCACTAATCTTTGATCCTAACTTTGTCAAACCAATCTTCAGTTCTTCAACTGTGATTGTACCACTCTTGTCTGTATCCATGTTATTGAACATCTGTTTCAGGCCCTTGATTTCCTCCGGTGATAGGTTCTCTGCAATCACCTTGAAATGAAATGAAAGGAACAGTGTGTCAGCTTAATTATACAATGACAAAGTAGCAGTCATCTCTGTTAAGGAGGATTCACCTTAAGCGCTAGTTGTTTTAGTTTGTTCATTGCCTTGAATTGCTTCATTCGTAATAGGACCGCACTATCGATAGGTTTGTCAGATGCACCACCTTTGAGCCATGGATGTTCTGCACACCGAGACGTTGATTTATCGGGATGGCATATAATGATATAAACTGTACAGATGCAGAAGAGATGTACATTCATAACCCCAGACGGTGTACTACCTAATGCCTGTACTGCAGTAATACGCTTCTGAGGATCTCTATTTAACATTTGTCTGATGAGATCTTTTGCACTTTCAGATATCGTCGGCCACGGGCTGCTACTGAAATCAACTTCACCCACCAGTATAGCATCAAATATGCCCTTCTCCGTTTCTGCTCAGATTTGCAAACTGCAACATTTAGCTCTGCGATATACAGATTACAGAAATGTGTATGTTAAGCTGAAGATGTATGGAAATTTACCTGCCCAGAAAGGCGGTGACCCACATAAAAGAATATACAAGATCACTCCGGCGCTCCAGACGTCAATCTCTTTCCCATAATTTCTATGCAAAACTTCTGGCGCCACATAGTATGCACTTCCTACAATGTCCTTGTACACTTTTCCTGCATTTGTTGGAAAAAAGGCAATATATGGTTATATGCAATGCTGAGCTGAATTGTTAATGTGATTCTTCGTATTATGGTCGTGGACTCATTGAGGCTGTAGTCTGAATAATGTGGCAAATGATGGAAAAGATTGTGGCATGGTGCTGACCTTCTTCGATGAAGACGGATAACCCAAAGTCGATGGCCTTGAGTGGCGCGTCCTCGGCGGGGCTGGCGAGCAGGAAGTTCTCGGGCTTGAGGTCCCGGTGCATGACCCCCATGAAGTGACAGACGTGGACGACGGTGAGGATGTCCCGGCACACAGCAGCGGCCTGGCGCTCGGAGTATTCCCCTTGGCGGTGATGCGGTCGAAGAGCTCCCCGCCGGAGCAGAACTCCATGACGAGGTGCACGCTGTCGGTGTCCTCGAAGGCGCCCCTGAACTCGGCGATGTTGGGCTGGCCGCTGAGGTGCTGCAGGATGGTGACCTCCCGGCGCATGTCCTCCACGTCGGCGCGCCGCACCAGCTTCCGCTTCGACACCGACTTGCAGGCGTACTTGAGCCCCGTGGCGCGCTCTGTGCACAGGTACGTCGTCCCGAACTGCCCGCTCCCCAGCTTCCGCTCCAGGTGGTACTGCGAGCGCACGTCCGCCATGGGCCGCTGCAGCACCGGGCCGATCGCCCCGCGGGACGTCTTCCGGGACATCGACCCTGGCAGGAGGCTCGGCAGCGGCGGCCGGCCGGACGGCTTTGGCGCTGCCGGCTTTGGGAATGTCGGCCGCTGTGATGTCGATGGCGGCGGACGCGGTGGCTTACCGTGCCCGGCCGGTGCCGCCGGCTGGTCGCCGAACGTCGGCGGCCTCTCGATCGTCCCCGACGTGATGGGTATCTCGTACGTCTTGGTGAAGCAGTTCCCCATTGTCCTCAACTTTCTTGGAGGAGCTGAGTTGACAAACGTATGGGATGGAGGTTTTGAAGCGGGGTTTTGGTCGAGGAGGGAAAGGGAAGACGACGGGGAGGGGGCTGCTTGACGTGACCGATGAGGCTGATATGCCTGTCCCCTTCGTGTGTTCGCTGTTTGCTTTTGGTCCGGGGTTTGAGCTTTATGCGCTGTTTGGTAGAGGGAAAAGAAAGATTCAAAGTAAGGGACTAATCAGGCCTCGGGATCACGCTATCCTGTGCACTGATTTTATTCTGCGTCGGTGATGCAGAAACAACGGCGCACAGCCGCACAGCCAAGTTTCTCTCTTTTCTGAAAGTGCCGCAAAGCCAAAGTATTTCACGTCAATCTGGCTTTGATTATGAAGTGCAACTTTATTGTGACGTGAGCCTGAACTTGGCATCTGTTTATGCTTCGTTGCAAACCGCGTCTAAGTTGACAATATTCCACCCTATATAGCCCGATACTAGGTACACCCAACTAGACCTGAGCCCGGGCCTGGCCTGACAGCCTAACTGTTAGGCTGGGCTTGGGCTAAAGCCTAGGCCAATATTAGCCCATAATTTGCTAAATAATGTATTTTAAAAACAAATGCAATAATTAGTTTGTATATCTAAAATATTAACAAATCAATATTTTCATTAAAGTAATGGGATTCTTGGGCCTTGGGCTGGGCTTGGCGCTTTCATGTCAAGCTTAGCAATAGTCGGCCCATGATATTGCCATGCACCCAATTTTCTAGACATCTTTGCTTGTACAATGCTAATTTTCCTATTTCATAAAAAATGAGAATCCTGTCGAGAGAAATGTACCTCATGTGCATGGGTACACTGGTTGTCAAAACACTAGTTAAATTCACCTAAGTTAGGAATACAAATGAGTATTGCGACCATGCAAGTTCGCCATAGTCTCCATCATTCGCCAATTTAAGGCAAGGATGGACTTTAGACCAAGTTCCGATAGCAACAGAAGGCTTGCTGCTCGATATGTGGGATGTAAAAATAAGGTTCCACCGTCCCACCGAGACTCAAGCTATAAAGAGGAACCCTTGAAGGCCACCGTGGACGAAGGTTGTCCCTCGACCAATAAGAAAGCTAGGAAGAAGCCTGGGTTGAGAGAGTACAAACGCCTCCCGCTCCTGTCAATTGTAAAAACATGTCAATGAAAGATTGGATAAAGGTTAGGATTGATGTTAATACCTATCTCGAGGAAACTAGTGAGGAAGCATATATGACGTTTTGCAACAAGATGCGGTTAGGTGTTGGTCAAGATTTTTTTTTTGATATTAAGGAGCCTCAAAAGAGGACTCCCAGTTTCATTGATGTCAAGATGTCATAAATGCTCATGTCACAAAAGCACGCTTTACAATGTTGCAAAGTACATGTTATGAATAGTAGAAAGTACAAATTGGGACTTGAACTAGGCTTCAATATCTTTTTTTTATGGAGTTTTGTTTTAAATTTGAATTCGATATTTTGTGACATGATGTATGTCAGTTGTGTCTATGTTGCAAAAACAACAAGAATTTTGTTCGCTTCCAATATATGTTTCCAATATTCGGTGCACCTCTTGCACGGAAATCTTGGGCGCACAAATATGCTCTCTACCCCTCAACTAGTCCGGATTTGTCTTTTGTTGCACTGGACATTTTTCCATTTTTATTTTCTCCTTATATATTTTTTCTTCCCGTTTGTAGATTTATTTTCTTCAATCAATATATAATTTTATATATTTTCACCAATAGATATGCCAATTCGCGAGTTAGGTGAACATTTTCTTAAATGCACCAATGTTTTTTGCAAATATTGAACACATTTCATCATTTTTAAACATATGGAGCTTTTTGGGATAATCCTTTTTGCATATATTATTTAATACATGTTTTCTAAAATGAAATTTATAACTTTTTTTAAAAAAGTATAAAATTATTAGAGTAATATTTTTTCTTGCGAATAAGGACGAAGGCCACATATTATCCGAAACCAGCCCTTACAAGATCATCCTTACAAGAAAAAGAAATAACACATAAGTTATTAAAAAGTTTAGCACCATCTTCCTTCTGCATCCCTCGACGGCGTGCCGTGAGCAAAGCTCGATGCCGCCTCTGGGCCTCTAGCGTGGCAAAGCTCGTGTCAGAGAAAGCTTGAAGAAACCCTGGCACTTGTATAAGCAGCAGGCCAGAAAGTCATCGACATAGACCAGAAGATGTCGGCGACCACGATCTTCAAGAGATTGCCATCCCAGAGAAGGTGGTACCGAGGAGAGCCGGTAGATAATCCCAGCTCTTGCCAGAGAGAGATGGGGCACAAAACTCACAAGTTTCCTGACAAAGCCGTACCTGGCTAAGCTTTATCAGGCGGAGGCAAAACTTGAGGACACCAATACACTGCGACATCATCCCCTCCACAGAACGCCATCGACATATATAGATACTTATCGCGTCAGACCTAATTCCCGACGGTGGTGGGCAGCTTCAGTGGGCAGCTTCCTGCAGGTGTGGTTCAACGGTGGTGGTTTGTGGTTTGCTGGTGTGGACCTGGTGCGAAAGTTGGAGTTGTGGCGCGGATCCGGGTGAAAACCTCGCCTTCGGCTTGTGGCCGGAGCCGGTGATGACGATGCCTCGTGCGCCGTTTTCCTTCCTGAAGGCATCACTGAGGTGAAGCTCCCATCTCCTACTGCTACCTCCGGGGGAAACCCTAGATCCTTGGATCGGATGTTGGCGGCGTTTCCACGTCGCTCCCCCCTTTGGGGCATCATTCTTGGAGTTGTGCTGTGGTCGAAGGGACCAGTGGACGCGGGAGGGTGGCGGCGTGGGTGTCGAGGCTGGTGTGGCGGCGGCAGCAGCGTCTGTCTTTTAGGCCGGGGCGGCGGCCCCGGATGTTGGTACGACGGCCGTGGCCTGCGAGCAGCTTTCCCTGGGCAGCTTGGGCTGCGGGTGGCTGGTTCGTGCGGCGTCGTGGCTCGGTTGCGAGCGGTGCTATGTCGGGACGGCGGTCCCGGAAGGGGGTGTTGGCGGCGAGGCTGCTTGGGCAGTGGCAGCAGCGGTTGCCTTTTAGGCCGGGCGGCGGCCCCGGATGTTGGTACGGCGGCCGTGGTCTGCGAGCGGCTTACCTGGTGCAGCTTGGGCTGTGGGTGACCGAGTCGTGCGGCGTCGTGGCCCGGGTGTGGGCGGTGGCATGTCGGGGCGGCGGCCCCGGAAGGTGGTCCAGGTGGTTTGCGCAGGGCGTGATGTCGTGTGGGCGACATGGCTGCTCTCGGTGCTGTTCGTCGTCGGGGCTCCCCGGTAGTGGCCGCTTTCATCTTCGACGGAGTGTCCCGTACCTGCTCCTCCCATAGCAGTTGCGGTTTCTTCTCTCCGGCAAGGGTGGTTTGCTGGCCGGCTGGCCGTGGAGTGGGTGTTGTGTGGGCTCTGCCCCGTGGTGTTTGCTGTTGTTGGCGTTTGTTGTATGGTTTTCGCCCGGTTTCTTCCACTAATAAACCGGGCACCTTCTGCTTAATTAATATATGGGGCAAAGCTTTTGCCCCACAGTTTCAAAAAAATAAATCCTGACGATCGACTCCAAACTCCAGCCCGTCGACGCTCCTCCAGCGAAGAACATCGATTAACCTTTATTCCCATCATCGCTGATGCCCTTTCACCGGAGGCGAAGAAATCGAATACCCTATGGGATCGGACACAACAATCCGATGTTCCCCCACCCCCTGCCGCCATAGGAACTTGCTATGACTGCGCCGACGGCCAAGGGAGCGTAGATGGCTTCTTGATCGCCTCCTCCCATTGTACACCTAGAGAAGGCTTCGCGTAGAGTAATATTTGAGTGGCCCTCAAAGGTGATGTGGCCAATGACTTCTTATCTCTAGCTAAAGGCAGGAGATACTAGCTAATGTAAAATGTGCATGTCTTATTTTCTCTCATAACTCTCTCCTACCTGTGGAGTACATTATTTTAAGGAAGTTTTAATTGACAATTAATAAAAAAATGTTTACGATTTTCCTGGTTAAGATCGTTTGGATTCTGCCAATTCATACCTGTATAAATATAGATACTTGAGTGAGACATATCCACTCCCTCAAAACAATCTAGGGGTGAAGTGTTACTCTCCCTCAAAACGACACCATTTTTTATCCTTATCATTTGTTTGTTCAATAGCCAGCCAAGCTAGTCACCTGCACCACCAAACGCATGTGAGGTGATTAATTGCTGTCAAAGTTAAGGAAGCACTTTCTGTGAAAACTACCTTTTTATATTCACCGACTAGAGATATATATATATATATATATATATATATATATACAGGGTTCAGTGTGAGCTAGGGAGAGAGATCATCTTGCTTGTTGACACACCCTAAGTCTTATTCTTTACCACAAACTCTAAAGTACCTTTATCTTCCTTATTACTTTGGCCGTATTAGTTTACAAGGCATTGACTCGACCAACGACACATAAACAAACAATCAGGCTGCACTAACCGGTGGGCGATCGATGGTTGAGAAGAGTAGATTGAAAGTTAACGGGGCCCAACTCCCAACCTATCATTCTCACGACTACTGTAGCTCCGATGACTTCTTGAGTTGTGATAGGCTCGTTCAGTAGGTGATGCAAGATCCAACACCTGAAAATGCGTATATATGAGGTGACCCTTGTGCGTCCCTGTTATACCTCAGTCGTCCCAACATAGGAAGAAAAGCTCCAAGGAAGACGCCTAAGTTGCAGCCACCACCAAATCAGCCCCCAGGAAGTTTTGCCAGACGTACCTTGGACCGTCCCCTCTCCCCATCCACTGTAGCAGAGGCGACTTTTGGATCTCAGCAGCGCGCACCACCCCCTCGCCGTCGATCCGGTCGATTCCCCGGCCTCCGGCGTCGCTCCGGCGGCGGGAGGACGGGGAATCGCCGGATCCGTGTACATAGGTAAGGTAGGCGTGCGTTGCGTTGCTGCCGGAGGCGCCATGGAGGAGGAGGCGTGTCGGGCAGTTCTTTTGCAGGTGGGATCCTTCCTCTGCGGTGGCGGAGCTCCGTGGAGCTCAGGCGCCGCTCTCCTACCGCTCCCGTGCTCGCAGGCCTGTGGTGCTGCTGTGCATGGTCTCCCCTTCGCCGCGAGCCGTGGGATGGCGGCTCCGGCGTCGACGTTTTTCGTGCAGAAGGCTGGCGAGGTCCAGATCGACGACGACGACAACCGATGGTGTAGGTCCTCTGCGGCCGGCGTTCGGCGACTTCCCGTCTGCTCGGGGGTGCTCTTGATCCAAGGCTTGAAGAGCATGAGCGGCGGCGCGCCACCGACGGCGCCGAGGTTGAAGACGAAGTCGAGCTTCTCCAGGGTTTGGTTTGTATTTCGTTTCTTTATGTGGACCTTGTTGTAAGTTCTGGATTTTCGTCCAGCCCCCTGTACTCGCAAAAAAAAAAAAAAAAATCAGCCCCCAGGAAAGAAACATGGCGTCTCCGGCTTACAGCGTCACCAGGAAAGAGATCGAGGGGTTCTGGAGGAGAAAGGAGACGGAAGAAGAGGAGCGGCGCTTTGCGGCCGAGAAGGAGGCTGCAAGAACCAAGGCCAAGACGCTCAAGGTCAGGCTCTGCTATTGATCAGCTGTATATTCTTTTCTTCTTCCCAAAAGAAGACGCCTAAATCATCATCCTCGTCACCTCACAAAAACAACCAAATGACTCTGTCATACGGTCATGCCCCTTCAATTGTTATCATCATGAAACTTCTGAATTTGATTTATAAATGAAACATGTAATTAACATGATTTTGGAGTGTCCGAAATTTCTGGAAATCAGATGGAAGATTATATGCTTTTCGAGCAAATGATAAGGGAGATTCTTGAGGAGGGAAACGAAGGGGGCAAGGCAAGGAAGATGGAGAAAGGAATCAAGAAGAAAAGCTGGACCGAGGCACGGATCGGCATCAAGCATTGGTAACCACTTGTAAAACCTTTCCTGTAGTAATTCTAGCATCTAGAGTGCGTCCCTTTCCAAACAGTGTCTTTCCGGTGTGATGTGGAAACAATCTGTATCCCACTCCATCCAAATCCATAGTTGGATGTCCTGTCACAACTCACAATGCCAGAATACAAGTTATGGTTAGGAGGTACTCTACGGCATAGGTAATGGGAATAAAAATGCAATATCGATCATACTGTAAGCGTACACGTCAAAATTTATTTCTGGTGACACATCATACAGTATATGTGTATTCTAGAAAAGGTACATCTTACAGTATATTCTATCCTTCACGTCCTTAAGGAATCTTTCTTGGTTATTTGGATACATGTGAAAATGACAGACTCAACATGTTCTCCCATTGGGTGCAGGTGGAAAAGAAGCACTTATGCTTATCTAAATGAACCAGCAGTGACGACATCCATGGATGAGAACGGCAGAAGGAAACACGCCATCACATATGTTCCACAAGAGAGATGCGTGAAAGTTTGCTCAGCAATTCCTGCTACGTTTGTCATATTCTAGGTATTCATTCCAAGGATAAGCATATGACCAAATCAAAAAAATGTGTACTGGTATATGCATCAGCTGTTATAATAAGGGTGTAATAAATTATGATGTGTATAGGTTTGACCGAGTGCTACTTATGTAATTAAGTGGATTACCTTGTTGATTTGCAATGTACAGAATGCAGACCATTTTCACTTCCGAGTAATTGTCAAAACAGTTATGCTTGGTACAGACATGTTAATTAGCAATCCTAATTGCTAGAACAAAAGAAAAGGGTCAGGTTGATGGCCTCATTCCCTATCTACTTGAGGGTGGAGTGTCTATTTTTCAGTACGCCGATGACACTATTATTTTCATGAAACATGATACAGAGGAAACTTTGATATGAAATTAATTTTATAAATTTTTGAACTATTGTTGGAGCTGAAAATTAATTTTCACAATAGCGAAATATTTGTTTTGGTCCAGCCAAAGAGGTTGAAAATCAATCAAGAAATTTATTCAGGTGTGAATCAAGGTCCCTTCCATTTAGATATTTGGGAGTCTCTATTCATTCCATAAGCTTAGGCATGATGAATGCAAACCAATCAAGAACCGCTTTGAAAGAAAATTGGTAACCTGGTTAGGTAAGTTGCTCTCATATGAAAATCGTCTTGTCCTCGTCAATTCTGCGCTCACGAGCTTACCGACGTTCATACTTTTCTTTTTTGGGTTACTCATTATATGAGACATCATATGCCGTTCAATGGATCATGGTGGTTTAGGGGGTGGGAGGGGGGAGCGAGGTTTAAATATAGTAAATAGATGTTTACTTAACAAAATATTTTTTAACTTATAAATGAGTAGGCTATGTAGCAAGAGGTTCTACACGGTAAAATAACTCCACTATAAAACATTGTCTCAAGTTACACCAAGACAACCAGATTTTCTTTTTGGAAAGGTCTTATGCGGGTAGACGAGGACTTCTTTCGTAAAGGTCATTTCAAATTGGTAATGGGTCAAACACACGTTTTTGGGAAGACACTTGTCTTGGAGATTTGCTGCTTTCGCAGTAGAACCGCATCCCTAGATAACATTGTTTAACAAAAACTAATTTTGGTGACAAATGTTATGTCGGATACCCCCATTAAATATAGCTTTTAGAAGGGCTTAACTGTGAACAAATGGACATAATGGTTACACTTAGTTCAGCGGTAAATGGTATAAATTTTTCAGACCAAAATGAATATTTTTGTTTGCAGACTAACATCATCCGACATTTTATACGGTTAAACGCCGAAAATTTAGATCTTCACGTGGTTCCTTCACCACAAAGTTCTACTAAAAAATTGTCTAAGAGAAACTCTCAGGAAAATAAGAATTGTTGTTTTTGTGATAAGGATCAATCAATTAAACATATGTAAATCTCTTGTCCGTTCGCCAGACTTAAATGTAGTATTGTTTACATGCATGTCTTTTAATTTATTACCTCCAACTAATATAACGAATATGCTGGAAATTGGTTGAATGAAAATTAATAAAAAGAATAAAAGTTAAATCCGGGTGAAAGTGTGTGCTTTATTATGAACCTTATGGTGTGTTCAAAATGATTTTAGATTTAACAAACCAAGAGCTCCTTCCTTTGTGCAGGTTATCCCGTTGGCTACCCACTGGATGTGTACATGGTCCTATCTCCAGCCGGTGTAGAAGTAATAAGCTATGATCTGGGTGCAACAATTTGAAAACGGCTGTAGTGGGTTTGTTCAACCAGGGCGGCTCATAACTTGCTAGTAGAATTATATGTTGATTTACAATCTCTTCTCATTGCTTACTTTTGGATGGTTGATACATATATCGACCTTATGTGATCCCTTAACTGTACTCTCTGGTTTGAACTGATCTGAAATAATGCAATAAAAAGGTCATTGCATTGATTGATGCAGAGATCGCGTTTCCCCTTTTCAAAGAAAAAATATGATTGGTACATCTGTTAAAATGTAGCAGAACAAAAAAATGAGACTACAATTCTGACACAAGACGAAGAAATAAAAATATCAATGGCTGTCCTAGCAATGGGCTATGCTTTGTCGAGACTTGTTGCCTTGTTGACCTAGTAATGGGTTTTTGCATTGGTCTCCTCTGTTCCATAGTATTGCAGAATTTTTGCATATCATTTTATACTCCTCGCGTCTCCCCTCTTCTCTCGAAATCAGCCTCGTAAACAGAGTTTCGTCAGTCCACACCCTTTGGCCGTTCGTGGACTGAGATACTCACATGAGTGAAACCCAGCTAAAACTTACGAGTAGGATAGATTATAAGCTTATATGTAGCGTGCCAACGTGTCACTTCGTCGTTCCTTCTTACACACTTGGGCCCATTCTGGTAGTAGTATGCCGCTCTCTCATTGCGTCCATGCCACCCGCCTTCGCTGAATTAGCGTGCGCCTTCGGTTAATACCCCTGCCCTGTAAAAAGCTGTTGCGCCACCTTCACGACTGGCATGGATGCTCGTTTGCCCCGTCAGTTGTTCACCGTTTGCGTAGTCTGCTCAGGCGCACGCTTACTCTAGCGAGACAAATAATGTCCGCACTGGCATGTGAACGCTTCGTGGCCGCCATTACTACTTGTTCCGCCCTACGCGCCTACAAAATAACTCCTTTCCTCTCCTTTCCACCCAAACCTTCCAGTGACTTCCTCTTCCTCTCCCTTCCACCCATGTGCCAGACACTCTTCTCCACTTTCCATGGCTCACTGCCGCAACTCCACATGCGCTTGCGGTGATAGCTCCAAACCCCATCGCTTGATCACAATGTCATTGTTTCTAGATGCGAGTGGTGGCGCGTATTCTCCAAGCTCGACTCCTAAGAGTTCGAGCATGACCCCTCCAAGCTCGAGCTCGAGCAAGAGCCGCAATGTCGGCCCCTCTGATCCCATTCCCTCCATCAATCTCAGCTCCCATGAGGAAGAGGACATCGACGAGGAGCAATATTAGACGTTGGCGGATCTAGCCTGGTCAAGGATGACACTGACACCAAACAAGAGGCCAGACATGCCACATAGCAGCAGACCCGCAGAATCTCTGGCCGCTTCCGTGGCCCACACATAAGCCTCATAGCTGGTCAGAGTCGCAGAGTACAAGGAGGACCTAGAGAAGGCTTTGACCATATACTTGTCTGATACACCCCAAGAAAAGACATGGGCAATGCCCCAATAGAGGTGGACAATGACAATGTTGCCCCTCCCTAGATTGGGAAAAATCTTTGTTGATTTCAAGGAGAACTCTAGGAGGGTCGTTGAGCCGCTACCATCTATAGGTAGTCTTATACTCAAAAAAAAAAAAAAATCTATAGGTAGTCTTAAATTTTTATGTATAATTTTGTTAGAAAAGGTACCGAGAAAAAGTGTTAGTTGGACATATGTAATTATGTTAGAAAACATAATGGGAAAAAGTTTGACTTGTTTAATACAGTATTTGTTCAATTTTTTGAGTTTGGAGTTGTGCAACAATTAGAATTTGTACAAGTATAGATTATGCGCCGAAGGTGGACTTTCCACTTTATTATGAAAAAAATCCTTTTTAACACCTAAATAAGGATCATTGTGAACTAACTTGGTTAAAATTTGGATAACCTTAGTGAAGTTTAAACAAGTTTGGCACAGAATAATTTTAGGATTCCAATTAATTTAGAACGGATGTAGTATCTCCTAATCTTGCATGGATGTATACGCAGAGCCAACAATCCCTGGGTGAACAAAGCAAAATTAAACGGCACGTGCCGTACAGCGATGCAAAATAACCGAATGCAGCGAGGCCGGTCTGGCCGAGTGGCTGCCCGCCTGGGTCGCACAACAGGTGCGCCCAAAATAACGAGAAAGTATCCCCTGAAAACCACCCTCTCGGTGGAAACATGGAAACCCAGACACGGACCACCGGATGCGAAATGGACTGCCCAGATGAAACATGACCGAGTCATCATAATTTTGCAAAAAGACGCCCGCTTGATACCTACAGAATTTCACAAAACCCCTCCAGAATCCTCTCTCCTCTCAACATTGTCCCAAGAACAATTACCGGCTTTGTTATGGAGAGACGCCGCAGTCCGGCAGTCCCAGATTTCGAGCCTTTAATCCAAGCATGATCCATAGAACAATTCACAAGACCCATTCAAGAATTTTTTTGGACTCATTTGTTTCATGGAAGATTCAATAGAAATAGTTCCACATCCAAATCGACATAGGAATCTGAGATCAAGAATCGTACGAGAAATCTAACATCATCGTTTATACAAGGAACTCCATGAACAGAACGAAAAAAATCGAAATCAAATATGGCAGAAAATGGAAAAGAACATGGACAAAACGGTGGCCATGAACCACTACCTGGCGGATGGCGTCGCTGCGATGGAGTTCCTCCGCTCTCGGGTCGTCTCCACCTCACCTTTCTTCCACCCACCCGACCTCCTGGTCAACTCCGGAGCCCTGCTACCGACGCCGGCATGCGTGCGGAGAAGCTCGGCCCCGTCGCCGCCCCGCGTGTGGGTGCGGGTGGAAGAGCCCAGCGGTGCCTCCGATGCAATCTCAGGAACTTCTCCTCTTTTCAAGTTTTTTTACAGAACGTGTGCGCTGGGTTGTGGTGTTAGAAGACGAAGATTTATCAGGGATTTTGTGATAAAACAGCACCACTGACCGGGCGCTTTTTTGTGAAACGCCTGGACTGGATGCATAAGTAATCCAGTTCGTACTTCTTAGAACCGATGGCTCACAAATTAGTTTCCACGTTCCACCGAGAGGGTGGACGGGTGGTTTCCAGGGATACTTTCTCCAAAATAACCAGCACTAGCCCACCACACTTCACCGCCACCAGCCCACCACTAGCCCGCCAGCTTAATTCGGTCGCCATCTGTTGCGGAGACAGTTTCCCTTCCGTTCGGCAGCCACGTCGAGTCCGGCACATTTTTCTCCCCCGATATATGCAGTACGCGCGAGGTTCCCGGGCTCCCGTCCACAATTTTCCGCCTGGGCCGCCGACGACGCTCACGGCGCCCGCCGAGTGAAAGCTTCTGTGTTTAGCACGATTGCCCCCGTATCGTGATCGATCACCATTGTTCGCCGCAGGCCGGCGGTGCATGCATGCGCGCGGCGCCGGTGTCGCGCCGGCCGTAAGGGTTGCGTTTTCGCCGCGCGGGATGTGCGTGCCCGGAGACGGCCTGAGCATCGGCCGTCGCATTTGTCTCCTCCGGAGTCCGTACCTGGCACCGCGCGCGGCGAGTCTCCCAGTTGGTGATCGACAAGCTGGACGCCGGACTTGCTGGTTAGCTTGCCGTGTGGTTCTCACTGCCCCGTCCGCCTGATGGATCATCAGCGTAAGGGCAGCAACACCAAGTCGTTCGGATCGTCGAAGTCTGGTTCGTTCGACTTCGAGCAGGACCAGGCCCGCGACGCCGACCGCCCCCGGGAGGTCGTCGTCAAGATCGATGGCGACGGCGCCTCAACCTCGCACGCGCCGGGTTCGGGGTCGGGGTCGAGCGTGTCGACCTCGCCCAGCGCCCGGGGCCGCCGCATCGGCGAGGCGTTCAGCTTCAAGAACCGCCAACCGCAGTCGCCCACGTCGCCGACGCTGAGCGTCGGAGAGGAATGCAGCGATGACCCAGCGGGCCGCCTAATCGGGAACTTCCTACGGAAGCAGGCGGCGGCCGGCGGCGAGCTGTCGCTCGATCCCGACCTGGAGGTGGAGGAGACAGGACGGCCGCCGCGCGCGCCGGCGTCCATGTCTGGTTCCCGAGAGCTGCGCGTCTCGTTCCAAGACCCCCACAAGCGGTTCGGCCAGTCGTCGTCGACGGCCTCCACGTCCTCGGACGCCACTGACAGTCGAAACCAGGCTGCCACCGCAGGGGTCGACACCGCCGAGGTGCTACGCTGCACGTCGTCGTCGGCCGGGGGCAGCTTGTTGCCGCGCAGCAAGACGCGCTCACGGCTAATGGATCCCCCACCGCCGTCGAATGGCCCAGCCGGCGCTGATGGAGAGCGCAACGAGCGCAAATCATTCGTCATGAAGGGGCCGCCCAAGTCCGGGCAGCTCCGGTCGGGTCTGATCGACAAGTCGGGGCTGATCGGCATAACCTCCGGCCCCGTCGGCAAGTCAGGCGGCGTGTTCGACGACGAAGACGACGACCCGTTCATCGACGAGGGCCTCACCGCCGACCTCAAGCGGGAGACGACGGACTGCCTCATCATCCTGGAATGGGTCGGCCTGGTGATCATCGTGGCCTCGCTGGTGTGCAGCCTCACCATACCCAGCCTGTCGGGGAAGAAGATGCAGGGGCTCCACCTCTGGAAGTGGGAAGTGCTGGTGTTCGTGCTCATCTGCGGCCGCCTCGTCTCCGGCTGGGCCATCCGCGTGTCCGTCTTCTTCGTGGAGCGCAACTTCATGCTCCGGAAAAAGGTGCTCTACTTCGTGTACGGCGTGCGGTGCGCCGTGCGCAACGTGCTGTGGCTGGGCGTGGCGCTCATCTCCTGGCACCTGCTGTTCGACAGTAACGTCATTACACACGGTATAGTTTTAGGGGCACTTTGGTCGGGGCACTTTTCAAAGTGCACCAAAAGCTAATAATTAGTGAAATTTTAGCAAAGTGCCACTAAGTGACATAGTTTTAGGGGCACTTTGATAAAATGCCCCTATATGTCATACCTTTAGGAGCACTTTGATGAAATGCCCCTAAATGTCATAGCTTTTGAGGCATATTCTCAAAGTGCCCCTAAATCTCACTACCCAAAATCATATCATTGCAGTTCATAACTTGAACAATAATTAAGCAGTTCACATCAAATTACTACACAGTTAATATATATCACATCAACATATTACAGTCCATAACTTGAACAATAATTAAGCAACATAGTTATTACTACCACAGGGTTTACATCACAACTTAGCAGGTCACAACAACATATTACAGTCCTTACAAAGTATTACACAATATCACAATACTAAACTTAGTTCCACACATACTAAACAATCATGACAAACACAGATCTTTACTTGAACAATATTTCGTTTGTGCCGTTTGGAATGCAGAGTAGGAAAAGAAGTTTTGTACGAATCCCGGTTCCTATGCTTCACGTTTCACAAGAAAGGAAAAAATCCCGTCCGATCTATTGAAAAGTTTCCTGCCGTGAAACCACGCTTGGTGGCGCATCCAAATTCTCTTTCGCTCACTCATGCGTCCCAAAAAGCCCGCGTAAAGAACCCAGCCAACACCGAGGGAAACGCGCTGTCTTCGTGTAAAACTAGCACCAACACCGCAGAAAGGAGAGGCCGGCAAGGTGCAGGCCAAGCCACTGGGTCGGCGATTTCGTCGAATTTAGCAAGGGCAAGAACCGGTGAACGGCGGACGACCGGTAGCGGAACACTGGAGCAGGGTCAGCCACCACAGTGCGTGGCGACCGGCGAGGCGCACAGATATGCTGCAACGCGACAAGCCTGGCACCCACCTCCGGCAGTTAGCAGGATCCATAAAATCTGCCGCTTCATCTTTATGTCTATCATCAGTGTATCTGTGTATGCATGGATAGATCGATCCATGTATCCACCGTGATTGCTTCACTGAATATATTAAGCTAGATTACTACCTTTTTTTGCCAGATTTTGTTCTTTTGTGCTGTAATTAGAACAATTTCTTTTATGGTCTAGTAATTAATATGATTCCTCAATATACTAACTCGATTTTGGGCGATTTTCAGATGGCTGGTCAACGTAATTTTCAGAAATTCGTATGCAGCATGGTAATGTTCAGGTGTCAGATCATAGCAGTGGAAAGCGTAATTTTAAGAAAGGCAAAGCACTAGTTGTTCAAATTTACTACGTTTTTCCTATCCTGCATATCCAAATGGTTACTATTTTTCATTCCTGTGTTTTAAATTTCCGTTGGATTTGCTGGGTATGGTCTCTCAATTCATTTGTTTTTCCCATTCCTGCGTATTTCCTATCATGTGTTTCAAACGGGCCTTATTTGTTTTTATTATGCCATGGTTCATGTGTGCAAGAATATCAGGCTAAGGTTTGACGTGTGTCGATCATCGTCATGTTGCTTGCTAGATTCGTTCCTCTTCGGTTACGTGCATCGTGTGATTGGAAGATTTGCTATCTGTTTTATTCGCTGTGAAAGATCGGGCAATAACCTACGGATCATCTAGTTGATCCATATCAATTTTCGTGTTTGTTTATTTTTTTTATTCAATTTTTTAATTTTGAAAAATATTCATAAATGATAAATGTTCAGTTTCAAAAAATGTTCCAATTTAAAAAATTTCAAATTTAAAAATGTTCAAATTTGAAAATAGTTCATATTTTAAAAATATTCAAATTTAAAAATAGTTCATATTTAAAATTGTTTAAATCTGAAAATTATTCATATTTAAAAATTGTTCATATTTAAATTTGTTCAAATTTGAAAATTGTTCAAACCCGAAAATGTTTCAAATTAGAAAAATGTTCAGATTCAAAATTATTCAGATTCTAAAAAGTTGTTCATATTGAAAAAAAATCGATTTCCGAAATTGTTTGAATTGTAAAAAAAATCAGTTTTGAAAAATGTTCAAGTTTGGAAAATATTCGTATTTGAACAAAAATCAAATTTTGAAGAAATTCAAATTTAAAATTGTTTACGATTTTTTTTTCCTGCACTAGCATCCGGCCCAACCCACCTTCTACCTCTCTCGTCAGCCCACCCAAAGACCTATCTAACCCCCACGGGACGGAGTTCTCAAAAACCAAAAAACAACCCACGCGACCTCCGGCCGCACGACCTCGGACCTCCTCATCTCTTCCTCACTCGCCGGCAGTCCGCCGCGCACGTCGCCGGCAACCGGAGCCCCGAAGCTGGCGAGACCGAAGCCGCTCTTCTTCTCCTCTCCGTCCTCGACTCCATCCGCTCGGCCTCTCCCCGACCTGGCCAGCACCGCGACGACGTCTCCTGCCGCCGCCGCCGACAGCTCCTGCTCGAGGCCGCGCGCGCCACCACCTATTTATCCCACCGCCGCCTTCCGATGTCGCCCGCGCTCGCGCCCGAGCCCGCGCCCGCGCCAGCGCCAGATACGCCGAAGCCGACCCCGCCCCGTAGGATGCCAAATTGGGCGACTGCCTTGACCTCTCCGTCCGCCGCGTCGCCTAGGCCTCCCTCGCCGGCGGTTTCGGGGGCCTCATACTATTCCGTATGTCCTCTCCCATCCCCATCCCCATCCCCTTACTCGCGAGTTTGATTGAAAATGTGATTTTGGGATAAATGGTTGCCCACCAGGTGTTTGTGTTATTGCCGAACTAAGCTATTTCTCGGATAAATGGTAGATTGTTCCTATATTTTAATGTATAAAATCTGGTTATAGAATTGTAGCCAATGCAAATAAATTTTTTGGAGAACAATAAGTTAATCCTAAACCTCACATTGTCATAGTCACAATCAGCGTGTTGTGGTTTTTGGTGCTAATTCTTATATGCAACCTGGTGTTTGAATGGCTGATTTAAAATTCATTCATATCTATTCTTATTCATTTCGAAGCTACTTAATGTAAATTTTGCTTGAATTATAGTGCGCTGAGAGTCGAATCTAACATTGCTATTCCATTTGGTAAGCCAGTTGGACATGCTGCTTAGCTTCTCTGCAAGTGTTCCTTATGCTATTTTTCTTTCATTTTGCAGGTCAGTATGGATACGATGTTGAGAAGGTAAACACACTTAATCTCTTGTCTGTGTACAAAGTTCCGCATTTCACTAAAGTATGGTTGATCGATTGGAGCTAGAGTCTTGCCTGTTCTTGGTAGTATCAGCGATCTGTCTGCCTGCTTTACTTTTATATTTGAACGGAAAAACATTTCTGTATGTATACACATGGTTTTGGGAAAGTTCTCTAGTTCTATGATCCTATTCACAAAACGTTAAGATGTTATTATTGACATATGGGGAACACATCCAGTTAAACTTAAAAGCTGCTTCTGTCAAAATTTATGCGTGCTTGTGTTTTCACGTCACCTGGTCATCGTCTACCATATATGAGTAACCAGTTTGCAACAACTTGGGCCTTCTTCGTGCAGTTGTTTGGTGGCAGTTACCAGGGATACTCTGTGATAGAGAGACATAAACATGTAGAAATTTACATACTCAATTGTGACATTAGATTGACATTAAAATACCCAATCCTATTCACTGTAAAGGAAACAAAGAGAGGGAGGTGATCCTACATATTATTATTCTCTTTCTTATGCTCAAGGTCCATTCAGCCATGTGACTGAAATACTACATGCCAAGCTTGAGTCTGTTTGCCCAATGACGTGCATCATCAGGGCTTGAATTTTGCATTGAAATTAATACATGAATTTCCCGTTGTGTGCATGTGTGTCCGAATACCGTTTTGTTGATTTCAGGAGTTTGTTCATGTATGGCAGAGCCATGGCCAAAGTGTTGGTGCTGCAAGTTCTGGTTCGTCTTGTACAGCTGCTTTCTCAAGCAATTTCGGTGCACCTCAAGCTTACAATCCGAATTCAGTAGCGGCGACCTCTACTGATTTTCCAAGCACCTTGAGCTTACAACCCGAATTCAGTAGCAGCGACCTCCAGTGATTTTCCAAATCGGCCAACGGAGCTGGTGTCACAGGAATTGATTCCTGGTGCTGCACATTTTTTAAGGTAATGGTCGGTAGGACTGTAGAACAGAAGAAACACCTGGATTTGGGAATGTTCTTTATTCCAGAATTAACTCTTATTATTCAGATCATGCATAATTATTCACAGCTCCACTAGACAAACTGTAGCTTGTTCTTTATGTAGTGTTTTTCTCAATGTTCATGTCTGCTCAGTGCTAATGAGCATATATTTGGGCTCAAATTCATTGCCCCATCATTACCTACCTATTAATCATTTTTTGCAATTATGTACTCCCTCCGTCCCAAAATAAGTGTCTCAAGTTTGTCCAAAAGTGAATGTATTTAGACATGTTTCATGTATAGATACATCCACTTTTGGGCAAACTTGAGACACTTATTTTTGTACGGAGGGAGTAGTTTGTTTGTTGCTATAGTTTATTCTATATCATATTACATGTTTTACAGTGTGTATAATCATGGTCACTGTGCACTGCATTGTAGCTGTACTGTACAGTTGTCTTTGCCTGTCTTTTCTATGGAAACCAGAAGCGTGGAAAAATAATAATAATCCATTTCTAATCTTATACTTCTTTGGGTAACATTTGTTTGAAGCAACATTTCGTACATACAAGTGAAGCTAAATGTTGATGCATTTTCCTTTCTTTCCTACAGGATGGACTAAAGCCGATTCAGGTTGCTCCATTAAGAGGCTACCTTGAAGTTCATGGAAGCTCTTTGTTGAAAATCCTGTCAACCTTGACATCAGAGTACTTTCTACAGGCACAAGTAAGCGTAGCAGCCAGTTTACAGAGTCGACAACCCGTTGAGGTAGGTCATAATCATATAAAATTTTGATGACGGTCAATGAGTCTTATTTTAAGTAACATCATCATTATAACTGATTAGCTGTTGGATCTTGACTGCACAATAATGACACCAGCTAAATTGCCATGCAGGTGTCACCTGAGGCCAAAAAGTGAGTGTAATAATTTTTTTAGCTTCGTCGAGAGCTAAAATTCAGGCCGTGGAGGCTTATATAGCTTGTAATAATTATCTACAATAATTTTAGTCAGTTACCTTTAATTATCTTGGTAATATACTTCAGCTCCTAAGTCCTAACTATTCCTTCTCTAGGACTTTTCCAAGGTTACGGCAGATTGTTAGTGAAATCCAGGCCGCTCAATTTTTTTCTCGGACATGCACAAGCTCCCCGTGGTGATATCAGGTTTTATAGAACACCTCTAACATCAATACCAGTGTCTTCTCCTCACCCTCGCAACTAGTGTCTTTTCATCACCCTCGCCATACATATCCCTTTCATAACAATATCTGTTGATAAAACCTTTATGCATGACTAGGTTTAAATTTTAGGGATTAATATTCCAATCAATCTGCTATAGTTTGAAACCAACGGGATATACTGGAGTCTGTAACTTAGTCCATCAGTTTAGTTAGACTCGCTGTAGCCATGGGCAATGTTCAGAAACCTAGAGAAAATAAATTTTGGTTTAACTGACTAAAGTACTAAATATTTATCAGAGATTGAGGCCTTGAAGGTCCGACATAATTTGGTTTAATATTTCTGTTATCTATTCGGCTTATGCAGATGGAAGCATCTGCTTGAATGTCTTACAAAACTAATGCAGCTCTATATATGATGTTGGAGCAATATTGACCTCTGTCCAGGTATTTAGGCCATCTCTCATTTGTACTTAGATTCATTTGTTAACTTAATTTTCTTCTACTGCTTTCTATTGGTTGCTCACTTGATTACACTTTGCGACTGCTGGTATGTACCAACTAGTTTTAAGTTCTTGTCAATGTCTATTGTTGTCACTAGAAGTAAATCCTGTTCCATTTTCACAATAATATGGAAGAAAAAGATCGGTGATCACCTACAAATTTGCATCAGTTGTACACTACCATCACGTGCAGAGGCTTTTTTAATCACTTTATTAGTGGGCAGGTAGCTAGATTTTCATGTATTGAATCAAATGAATCAGATGCTTAAATTATACATGTATATTATCTTTTGGATTTTCATGTATTGAATCAAATGACTTGATTGATAGCAGGTGCCAATAGAATAATTTAGTCTGTTTATATATTGACTCCAAAGACATGCTTCCTGTACACTTGGAAGCGATATTTCGTTGGTGTTGGACAAGCAATTAAAACCTCAACTGTTTTGTTGTATTCGTGCCAAATTTAGCTTGTAAAGCAGATCAAGTAAATACATTATGCTTGCATGAATCCTCATAGTAACGAGTACATATATATGCCTTGGTAAAAGAAGCTAACTCTATGTGTAGTGGTAATGACAATTTAGCTGCAGTGGTTGCTCCTGGTCTTGTGTCCTTTTTTTGTCCATCACATGGTCTAATTGGCAGCTCACCTAGTACCTATGATTTGTTTCCTCTGACAAATTGTTTTCCTAACTGATACGATGTCTAGTTAAGAGTTCATGTGATGCAATAGCAAGCCTGAGCGTATATTTGGATTCTCCACTTGACCAGTTCAATCTAATTCATCATCACATGCACCTGCACTTGTTAAACTTCGGATCTGCAATCATATGTTGTGCTGGAATTGCAGGGGTGGTGGCTTTATCACTTTGGAATCAGTTGAAGCTCTTCTCACCATTCCTCTCATTAGCATGAAGCTGTTGGTAGCGCTGAAGTGAAGTTTAAGCTTGCTGCTCCTATTTATGCAATTATTCTTGATTTGTTAGATGGACCAATTTTTTTTTTGAACTATTAGATGGACCAATTTACTATTGTCAAGTAGGCTTTGTATAACCGAAGATTGTTGGTGTAATAACTGGTGCTGTAATAACAGATTACTATTTAGAATCTGGTACTGTAATAACAGATTGTTGTGATGTGTTGTGATGTTTAGAATTTGATTCGAATTGAGTGATGTGATTTGAATAACAGATTCGAATTGAATTTGCTAGGAAAGATCTTAGATTGATTTAGGGGCAGTTAATCAAACTGCCTCTAAATGTATTTAGAGGCATTTTGAAATAGTGTCACTAAATGTATTTAGAGGCATTTCCTCAAAGTGCCTCTAAATATATTTAGAGTCATTTCCTCAAAGTGCCCCTAAATGTAGGGGCACTTTCCATAGTGCCTCTAATGAATACTTTTAGGGACACTTCTTGGGGCACAATATAAAGTGCCCCTAAAATTTTTAGAGACACAAGTAAATTGGGCACTTAAAAAAAGTGCCCCAAATACTTTTAGGGGCAGAAAAGTGACATTTAGGGGCACTTAATAGTGCCCCTAAAACTCAACCGTGATGTAGTGCGTAAAGCGGGAGAACCCAACGCCGGTGCTTCCCTACGTGACCAAGGTGCTGCTGTGCCTGCTCGTCGCCACCGTGATCCGGCTGGTGAAGACGCTGCTGCTCAAGGTGCTGGCCTCCTCCTTCCACGTCTCCACCTACTTCGACAGGATCCAGGACGCGCTCTTCAACCAGTACGTCATCGAGACGCTCTCCGGCCCGCCGCTGGTCGAGGATAGCCGCATGATGCCGGAGGTGCAGGGGCTGCAGAGCGCCGGGGCAGCCATGCCGAACGAGCTCCAGGCGGCGGCCATGCCGAGTCAGGATGCCGCTGTTCAGGTGCCCAAGAGCGGTCGCCTCACGGCAGCGGCGTCCAGGCGTGGCACCAGCAAGCAGCTGCAGAAGCAGGAATCGGAGCGGCATAATTTCGACGATGGGATCTCGATCGACCAGGTCCACAGGCTCAACCAGAAGAACATCTCTGCCTGGAGCATGAAGCGGCTGATGAGTATCGTTCGGTATGGGGCGCTGACGACCATGGACGACCAGATCAAGCACGCGACGGGCCAGGAGGACGAACTGGCGACGCAGATACACAGTGAGCACGAGGCCAAGGTTGCTGCCAAGAGGGTATTCCATAATGTCGCCAAACCTGGGTCCAAGTGAGTATCTCTTTACTGATCCAAAACGCTGTTAAAATGCCTTGTCAAAATGCTGATACAATTTCTTAACTGTGAACAACGTTACAGGCACATATACTTGTCGGATTTGATGCGGTTCATGAGGCAGGAGGAGGCTCTGAAAGCGATGAATCTCTTTGAAGGAGCGCAGGAGAACAACAGGGTCAGCAAGAGGTCGCTCAAGAACTGGGTGGTGAGCGCGTTTAGGGAGCGCAAAGCTCTTGCGCTGACGCTCAACGACACGAAAACTGCAGTGAACAAGCTCCACCAGATGGCCAACGTCGTCGTAGCGCTCATCGTGCTTGCGCTCTGGCTCCTCATCCTGGAGATCGCCACCACGCGCTTCTTCGTCTTCCTCAGCTCGCAGCTCCTCGTCGCGGTTTTCATTTTTTTTTGAAAGGAGGGCCTCGCCCCAATTTCATTATTGAAATTGATAATACAGAGTTATAACTTCACCGCTCAGGGTACAAACCCCCCATGAGCAACTCAACCTGGACCACTACAAGAACAACACTAATCATCCTCTAGATAAGAAAACTACCAGCATTGAAACACTGGACGTTCAGCAAACACACTACAGTTTTTCTGAAGCCTCATTACAAATCCTTAACGAACATACTAGGACAATTACACACAAATATCCGCCACCACAGTTCAGTCTTTACGATCATAGGCCAAAGAGTCGATCTTCCCACATCAGGAGTCGGTAAGCCTTAGCACCAGAGGCCCCCATCCCTGTCTCCTGTGGAAGAACTCAGTTGCCACCAGTACCAGGAGCCTTGCCCCTCTGCGTTGTGTGCTTCGCAGTTTTTGTCTCTGCAAGCCAGCCCAATAAGAAATAAAGTGAGCCATTAAAAACACTATGGTAATTGGATCCTGAAGTATCATTCCGTTAAAGCAGGCGTTGTTCCGGGTCTTCCAGATCGCCCAAACTAACGCAGCGATACCAACTGATATCAGGAACCTATCATCGATAGAAAAAGTATCTAGCCAGCTAGGTAAGTTGTCAAAACTATCTGGAATTGACTTCAGCGCAAAAGAGCATCTAATAATCCCCCACAGAAAACTTGCTACTGAGCATTTAAAGAATAAATGGTCTATAGATTCTGCATTCGAACAAAACATACATTTACTAGAACCTTTCCATCCTCTAGCCAGCAAGATATCTTTAGTCAGAATACTTTTTCTAAAAGCTAACCATAAAAAAACTTTTACTTTGAGAGGAACCTTAACAAACCATACTTTTCTATACGGTACTTTTACTTGTGAGGCCTTAAGAGCACTATATAGCGATTTTACAGTAAACTTTCCTGATTCTGTAAGCGTCCACTTACATCTATCCTCTACTCCCTCTACTAAACGTACCCCGAGCAAAGTTCTTTTAAGTTAAACCAAAGCTCAGCTAATTCCCCCCAAAGGTTCCTCCTGAAGTTGAGAACTTCCCATCCTTCACTTAGAACCCTAGCCACACTAATTTTCTTATTATGCGACAAATTGTAAAGTCTAGGAAATTTAACTTTGAGCGAGCTATCACCTATCCACACATCTTCCCAGAAACTTGTCCTTAAGCCATTACCTATAATCTTCCTACAGAAACTGAAGAAAATATCCCTTACTTGCAATACACCCGACCAAAAATGAGAATGTACCGGTTTTAACTTTACATGGGCTAATGAGTGCGAATGTAAATACTTTACTCTAATTAACTTTTGCCACAAGCCTTCTTCATTTTCAATTTTCCAAAGCCACTTACAAAGTAGGCAGATATTCATAATTTTCAAATCCAACACACCCAAACCCCCTTGTTCCTTCGGTCTACACACCTCCTGCCATTTAACTAAGTGATATTTCTTCTTACCCTCTTGTTCATGCCAAAACATTCTCTTCCTAAAGAAATCAAACCTTTTACAGGGCCCTTTAGGTAACGGAAAAAAGGATAACATGTAAAAAGGAACATTGGTAAGACAAGACCTTAACAGAACCAATCTATCTCCATACGATGTATATTTTCCTACCCAAGCACCAGCCTTCTTCTCTACTTTATTCTCCGACGGTTTCCAATCTACAAGCCTTAATCTCCTATCATACATAGGCATACCTAAATACTTGAAAGGTAGCACTCCTTCTACACAAGTAAAAATCGATGTATACTCTACATTTCTGTCTTTAGCCTTTCCACAACAAAAAACTTCACTCTTCATAAAATTTATTTTTAAACCAGACAGATGTTCGAAAATGCAAAGAAGTTTCTTTAGATTTCTAGCCGACTCTAAATCATCTTGGAACATAAATATAGTGTCATCGGCATACTGTAACATTGCTAAACCATCTTCTAACAAATGAGGAATCAGAGGTTTAATGAGCCCACAGCTTTTCGCTCTCTCTACCAGGACTGACACCACATCTACCGCTATGTTAAAGAGAATAGGGGAAAAAGGATCCCCTGCCGCAAACCTTTCATAGTAGGGAAATAATTACCAATATGATCGTTTACCATTATAGCAACTTTACCATTCTCTACTGATTTACGAACCCAGTCTATAAATCTATCAGGAAAGCCTTTCATCTTAAGAATAACAAAAACAAAATCCCAGTTTATTTTATCATACGCCTTTTCGAAGTCCACCTTAAAGAACACAGCATCTAGTTTTTTAACTCTTACTTCATGTAGAGTTTCATGTAACAGAGAGATACCATCTAAAATGTTCCTATCTTTTATAAAAGCCGTCTGAACTGGAGAAATGATTTTCTTAGCCAACTTAATTACTCTATTATTGATCACCTTAGTAAAAAATTTAAACACTACATTAAGCATACAGATAGGTCTATACTGCTGTAAACAACTAGCGTCTGCTACTTTAGGTAACAAAGTCACTATCCCATAGTTAAAACGAGCTAGGTCTAATTTTCCCTCATAAAACTCGTCGAACAAAGACATTAGATCATTACAAATTAGATTCCAAAATTTCTGGTAGAATTCAATTGGCAAACCGTCCGGACCCGGAGCCTTGTTGAGCTTCATACCAAAAACAGCTAGTTTCACCTCTTCTACGGTAAAAGGCCTGACCAGCTCAACCCTATCACTTACCTCTAGCACATCATCTACCGGAATGTCCAACTCTACACTTGCACGATTGGTTACCGGACCAAACAAATCTTTATAAAAATTCGTTGCATACTTAAGAATCTCATCGGTACCCACTATAACTACTCCATCCTGACTTATACTAGTTATTTTACTCTTCCTCTTCCTACCGCTCGCCTTTGCCATAAAATAAGCAGTTAGCGAATCACCCTTTACAAGATCTGTTTCCTTGGATCTTTGAAACCATTTTACTTGTTCTTCTTTTCTTATTACTAACAGCTTTTCTTCTAGCACTTTCCTAAGAGAATAGTTCTCCGACGTTAAGCCAAAAATCTCACTTTCTTTATCTATATTATCAATAGCTATAGACAACTCAGCTTTTTGTTTCTTATAGAAAGCTTTGTAGTTAATATCCCAACCTTTTAAAGAGCTTCTAATTTTTCTCGACCTGTTCTGCCACTTGTCCATCCTACTTCTACCAAAATGAAAAGCATTCCATACTTTACTAACCATTGCATACAAGTCCTCTCTCAAAAACCAACATAACTCGAATTTAAACGGCTTACGAATTACTTCTCTATTCACACCAAAATCCAGTACCAACGGAGAGTGGTCAGAAACATCTCTAGGAAGTAGATTAATAAAAGCTAGAGGAAACAAACTCTCCCATTCTGTACTGACAAGAAATCTATCCAACCTTGCAAACGTCGGATTACATTGGTTATTAGACCACGTATATCTTCTACCCGGAATCTCAATCTCCTTCATGTCCCACTGCTCTATGATAGCATTAAAGAGATTAGACCATTTAGATGGTCTTCTATTTTTATTGGTATCACTTACTTTTCTAATAAGGTTAAAGTCACCACCAACAATTAAGGGATAAGATCTTAAACTAAAAATATGAACCAACTCTACCAGGAAAGCTTCCTTATCCTTAGCATGAGGCGCCCCGTACACAGTAACTATATTATAACACTTATCGATATTTTTATCCCTGACAAGCATTCTAGCATGGAATCTACCAATCTCAGAGCTAATGACTTCATACACCTCACAGTTCACACCTAAAAGAATCCCTCCAGACTGTCCTACTGCAGGAACCCAAATCCAGGAAAAAGTAAAAGCACCACTAATGTTTTTAAGGAAACTAATGGTAAACGTACTTTTCTTTGTTTCTTGAATACCAACAAAATTAACTCTATGTTTAACAATAACATCATTAATGTCAAAACACTTTTCCACTTCCCCTAAACCTCTAGCATTCCAAATAAAACCTGCCATCTACAGCTTGAAAGAAACAGGACCATAAGCTCTACTTCGGCCTACATAAACACCCTTACTGTTACTCTTACCTATAGAGCCCTTTCTGTTACTCCACGACCCCAAACCAGCTAATAGTCTAACAGTACTATCGAGCTCCTTATCCTCTTCATCTAGCTCATCCTCGTCTGAAATAAAGCCCTGTACAGAATCATTATCCATCTTTTTCCTATCTTTACCATTTTCTACTAAGTCTTTACCATCTTTACTTTGCTGCGCCTTAAACAAGTCAGCTCTAGCATGCTCTAGTTTTTCTATAACATTCACAGTTTCCTCTACCTCTAAAGCATTATTTCCTAACTTAATACCTACCTTGTCAGCTAATTCCTTAAGAGAAATATGTGCAACAGCTAGATCAGATACATTAGGAGTAAGAATATTACCTGCTGGGCCTTCTAGATTTCTGACTTTAGCTCTATCCTTGGCCTTGTCCACAATGTTCTGTTCCGGGTTCCCTCTCCCTGTCCTCCTCCTTGTTTCATCCACCATGTTATCCTTGTTCTTCAGTTGATCGACCCCAGCAGCTTGCTGTTCATCATTCTCCTCGATTTCATCAGCCTTCATTTCCTGCTCCACTTCTGAGTTAATTCTGTTGATAGCCTGAGTGCTCAGACCTGCTTTTCTCGCGAAAGCCTCTGGATCCTCATCATAATCTTCTGTGCTTGCTGGTGTACTGAGATCATTGCTTCTGTCCTCTTCACTGTCCTCTCTCATCTTCTGAAGCAAACCATTGTCATCGTAGCACACATTGCTATTTGCGACATCTTCCATGAACTGGTCCTTACTGACATTCATCAACTGTTGTTTGCTGTTGGCTAACTTCTGAAGCATCTTCTGTCTCAGTTCTTCTTCTTTCTCCTTGTCGTTTCAGGTTGACTTGAAGGAACCATCTCTACATCAACATTTCTGTTACTGCCAGCTTCTCCCTTACTGGATTCAGTGTTCTTGGTTCGTTTAGCTGTCCTATCCACTCCCTCAGTTGCAGTGTTATTACTCTGATTCCCATCCTGTCTTATCAGCTCGCCATCTATCATTCTTCCTCCTTCCTCTACTATTTCTTCCAGCTCGAAGTAAATGAGGTATGTGAAAGGGTCGTCCGTCAGTTCAGCAACTTCTGGAATCTTACTAGGATCCCTCACACCACATTTGATCCTAATCACCTCTGTATTCCTGTAACCAGCCATATCCACATCTTGAAGGGTACCAATCATCGAGGCTGCCTCTGCAAAACCATCTCTGTGAAGCAGAGACTCAGGAATTCCAGCAACTTTCACCCAGACCGAGTACAACTTGAAGACTGCATTAGAAGCTGGAGACCACTTGGTAACTTTTACTGCCGCCTTGGTTCCTCTCAATCCAAACATAGGATACCCACACAACTCTTGCAACCTTGTCAAGCTGGGAAACTTGACCAGGAAAGAATTGATGCCATAAGCTTTTACCTTCCATTTGCCACCCCATGGGAATTGCACTCCCAGAGCCCCTTCCAATTGCTCGACAGACAGTCTGCCTTCTAGCACCTGAACCAGACCAGTTGCTTGATTGCTCTTGTCATTAGAGTTTTTCCTTCCTGTCTGCGCCACTAACATCTGCAGACCCTCATTAGCACACCCAACTAACTTGACTACTGGTGGCTGCTTGTTCAACATCCCACATCTGTCTGATATATGTGCCTCATGCCTTCCGCAGTGGATGCAGAACAACACAGTTTTGCACTCTTTCAGCACATGTCCAGTTAAGTTACATCGGAAGCAAGCCGGGGCCTTCACCTCTGCACTATCAGCTGTATTCATTGCAACTACTGCTTTATCAGCTCCCTTAGAACTGTCACTCGAATTAGCCTTAGCTGTGTTCATCCCTGAATTGGCACTGCCTGCCGAATTTGCTTGCTGCGCCGCACCCCTAGCATTGGAACCTCCCTGAGCAGAATTCTGGACACCCCTTGCACCTGCCCTCTGCTATCAAATCTCCCGCCCCTTGTTGATTCTGACCCAGATTAGGGTTTGGCGTGGGGAATTGCTGCCCTTGATAGTTCCATGGCTGAGGCCCTTGCTGGTTATAGAACATACCTTGAGGCGGTATGCCTCTGCCATACCCGAACTCCGGCCTCGGTGGTTGGTCGAAGCCGTAGTTGTTGTCCGGCGGTCCATAGAATCCGCGACCTCCGCCCCTGTCCTCCGGCCACGGCCCTCCGCCGTTGTTCTGCTGCGTCGACCACCCCCGGCCCCCGTTGTAGTTGTTCCTGCCGCCTCCCCCTCGCCAGTTGCCACCCCTTCCATCACCGCCAGCCATCGCCTTAGATTCTCTCCCCGACGCGCCTCGCCGCCGCCACCACCTCCTCCCTTCTCTCTCCTCGACCAAATCCCGCAGAGTAGGGTTTGGAGCGACGGAGTTCATGACGACGGAGTTCGTCACGGTTTTCATGTTCGGCAACACCCTCAAGACCGTCTTCGAAGCCATCATCTTCCTGTTCGTGATGCATCCCTTCGATGTTGGCGATCGCTGTGAAGTCGATGGAATGCAGGTTAACTAATACCAAGATCCTTGGTTTTGTTTTAACTCAACTGACATATAGGTATTTGAGGCTCAGTTGACACGATTCGATTTCAGGTGGTCGTTGAGGAAATGAACATCATGACGACGATCTTCCTAAGATATGACAACCTGAAGGTTTACTATCCAAACACGCAGCTCGCCACCTTGCCCATTATGAATTACTACCGGAGCCCTGATATGGGAGACGCCGTGGACTTCTCGGTTAATGTTGCTACACCGGCGGAGAAACTGGCCCTCATGAAAGAAAGGCTGATGCAGTACGTGTCATTCCTCTTGCCTCATCTTTTTCCTACTCTGTCACGACTCACGACCAATTACTTAATCACATTAATTTTATAGTTTTCATACTTTTGAAATGTTGATTTTAATTATTGCCTTGCCGCTTGAAATTTCAGTTACCTCGACAACAAGAAAGAACATTGGTACCCTGGTTCCATGGTTGTCCTTCGTGACATCGATGATACAAACCGACTAAAGATATCCATATGGTGCCGCCACACGATCAACTTCCAAGACATGGGGATGCGATTCGAGAGAAGGGAACTGATTCTCCACGAGATGATGAAGATCTTGAAAGATCTCGACATTGAATACCGGATGTTGCCACTTGACATCAATGTTCGAAATGCACCTCCTATCCAGTCAACTAGGATGCCGACAACATGGAACACAAATTTCTGAAATTTGTTACCATGCCTCACCAATCGAGTGGTGACATTATGTAGTCAAGATTTCACCTCGCCAGATAGGTAGTAATTTTGTAGAATATCGAAGTATGAATTACCTTGTTGCAACCATGCAAATTGGCTGACTATCAAATGGGTGAGTCGCGTTGTGACAACGCTAACGAGAAGCAAGATTTCATGCAACGAATAGTCTTTTAAGTAGGTGATTGCTCTTGCGGTTTATTCTCCTCCTAGCTTCTAAAGGACATATGTTCGATTTATCAATCGAGCCATCCCATGTTCTTCTTTCTCCCCCGGTGAATGAAGCAACTCAACTTTATCTCATATTCTCTCCCTAAATCATCCGTGATGACCTTTGTTTTTTTAAAAATATAGTTTTGGTGGATCATTTAGCAATTTGATGCATTGGGTGTTGAAATCTCCTATTTGAAGCAATGTCCAAACTCACATTTGCTTTGTTTATTTGTTGTAAAAAAGTTAAAGTTAAAGCTCTATTTAATTAGTCGAAAGTTTAACTCGTTTGCTGATTTGAGATGGAATTTGGTTGAATCTGGGAGAATTGGGCTTGAAGGCTTGGTTCACTTAAGTGGAAATTTGTAATTATTATATCTAAATCCTGTTAATTTTATGGTGTACAACCCAAAAAATTTCATTAAGATTTGATGTTCCTTTTATGCATTTTATTATGGTTCAACAACGTCTATCATAGTATAAGAAAAATCAAGGTGGGATATCGAAAGCCATCGAGGATCAAAGCGTGAAGTATATGATTCATAGCCATGTGTTGCACAGGAAATATCATTAATTATGTTTAGTTTTTATACACACATAAATATTTATTACTCCCTCCGTTCCTGAATGTAAGCCGTATAGTTTTTTGCACGAATATGAAGATGTGTGAATTTTGCCTACGGTGGACTCATTTTACTCCAGAATTTTTTTTGGAGAGAGGAGTCCCTAAAAATCACAAATTGAAAACAATCCTTTAAATCCCTCCGTTATGGATTGAAACTCATTTTTTGATGTGTAAAATTATCCATAAATCATAGTACACCCTATATTTTGGAATTTTCCTCAAAAAACTATACGCCTTACATTAGGGAACGGAGGTAGTATTATTTTACTTATGAAAGAACATATTCATGATATGTTGTGTACTTGTGTTGTCCGTATATAAGTAGCAAGGTCCACATGGATTTGTGCTGCTAGAATTAGTATATGTTTCTGGAGTGTTGAAGATCAACATGGCATTTTATTTAAAAAATTGTTTAATTTGTAGTCATTGCAAATTTGTTGAATAATATCATGTCTTACATACATTTATAATAATTCTATAACAAAGAATTAGGCATTTCCATTGACATTGCTGCTCAGTATGAGCACTTGACAAATATATTTATTTATATTATATGTTCTTTGTCATTTATTTAATTGAGTTGCAATTATGGCATGAAGGCCAGGAAAGGGAATGAAAGAGGTGGTAATATAACAAGTGGAGTATGGCAAGAAAGTGACCTATGGTTCACATAGAAGTTAAAAAAGATGTCTGAGGGGACATGGTTCCATCGTTAATAACAGGTTGTTCTTGTGTGTTTCACTTGAGTTAGTAACATTTTTCATGTTCGGCAACATCGTTAATGACAAATTTCTCAGGAAATTTGTCATTTTTGTACAGGGCGCGTACGATGTCATTTCGACGCGAAAAAAAACACGGTGGTGCGTACCATGGTCAGGTACGTGCATGATTTTTTTCAGATTTTTTTGATAAGTTTTCAAATTTTGAATTTTTTTTGAAAATACCGGAGCATATGCTCCCGGGTGCCAATGCGAATTTCCGTTAATCTTTCCACTTCACACAGAATAATGCTTCAATAATTAGTGGCTTTGTTCTCATACCAGTTGTGAAGAGTGTTCTTTAGCGATATCATGTCTTCAAGAGAATATTTCCTTCCTAAGCTAACGTCCATGCTAACTAAGCTCTCCTTCAGTCAGGATGGCTCTGATACCAAGTCTGTGGGGACCCCGGATCAACCGTCCGAAATTCTCTTGTGCCTACAACATCAGCGATCCCATGATCAGTGTGTCGCTGAGCACAATCAAACTTGTATCGAAAGAACATCCATAAATACCGAATCTTAATACTTACTTGATTGAAGTAATACTTCTTCAATAGGTTCTTGCAGCGGAATCACCAAACAACGTGGAGCCCGAGTCATTTGCCAAAACACCTACAGGCAGCTGACTGGGAAGACGGCCTAATTCGCAAAGACGTCGACGAACTCTCAATCTTCAGCATAGGTATTCTCGTTGAAAATCTGGACATTGGAATATCCAGGGACATAGCCATGAGTACAATTACGTACTCGCAAGACCACCACCAGGCTTAAGTTTTCATGGTAATGCAATAAAAGCGTTTTCGATAACTGGGATAGCTGCTATATATGACTATAGGGCTTAATTTTCGCAAAACGATGCTTTTAGACATAGAGAATACAACATCTCTATATCTTTGTTGAGAAAGGCATTTGAAGATATAATTCTCCTTCTTTTAGAAATGGCAGAAACCATTTCCACGTTCGAAAACACTTTTGTAAAACTTTCTTCAAAACACTAGGATAGGGATGCCCCTTTTCCTTTCCGGGTTCCGACTGGTTGACTCCCCGAGACCAACCATCTTCTCCCAAATACGTACCTCCCAGGTACCTCCTTGATGTCTCCTTTTTCCTTTGCCAAAAAACAGTTTCATTTTAAAACAGAAAAGTGCCCATACGCCTAGATCGGTGGCCTTTCCAACCGTCCATGACCGCGGACACGGCTACTCGAATAGTTTTACACTCTGCAGAGGTGGTGCACTTTCACCACACCAAACAGTCATTCCGCCGTGATCAGCCACGGTCCTCATACACAGTATGCGGGTTTTCGGATAACATGATCAAAGCGTTCCACTAATCCACCCTAGTACAGAGGACTCCCGATAGGTTTATTCCCCCCGGCACCGTGTGCTCCACTAGACCCCTGGTCTCTCTCGGGACGCCACACCGCCACGGCAGGGGACCCAACGTAATCGTCCGGCTGCGGGTCACTCCGCTTGTGTATTGCCTCGTACAGATGACAACCCGGCTTCGAGGGCCCCGCCCTTATAGAGTATGAGATCCTCCGTACTAAAACAGACAAGCTTCCGGCTAAGCCCTACCCATATCAGGTAATGTGGTTGCACGGGTTAATTGTTCGTGCGGCCGCTAGGGCAGTACTTTGTTTTTCAAAAACATCTCCACCTCCGACTGCTCCCAGCAGTTCGGGTTTTCGTAATCATCTCCGATTGCTCCCAGCAACTCGGGTTTTTGTAAACATCTCCGATTGCTCCCAGCAACTCGGGTTTTATAAAACCTTTTCTCGCCGATTGCTCCCAGCAACTCGGGTTTTTCTTCTGAAAGCATTTTATTAAAAACAGGCTCCCATCCTAGAGTTTTGAGGTAAGATTATAAGGATATACTACTAGAGAACATAATTTTCTTGATAGCGCCTTCATTAGAAGGCTTCTCAAGTGAAGACCTATTTTTATAAAACCTATTATATACTAGTAGATATCTTTGGCCAAACAATATTTTTGTAAAATAGTTTTTGGGTGGAAAAATACCACAGAAGAAAGAAAACATGCATTATTTTATTTTGAAAACAAAGCATGCTTGAAGAAATAATAGGATTTCATTAGAGTGGTGAGGTGGCTTGCCTGACTCGGCAATATGTCCTTGGTCTTGATCTTGAGATTCCTCAGGTTCACTCCTCACTTCCGATTCCTTCCCGATCGTGTCTAACGTCGTAAACAGAAAAAGGAACAACACTCAGAATACCGGACAATGCCACAAGGACATAACAAACTACAAGCATTGCCCAAGACACTAAGCTAACAACAAAAGAAAGCAATTCTCTTAGTTATACAACAACAAACAACAAGTCCATATAGCTAAGACAACAACAAACACACCTAAGAAAGTATGAACAACACCGCTAATAGTTAAAAAGGTAGTTTTAACCAAACCCTAAAGCAAAACTTCACTTAGGGTGATTAGGCCACTTAACAAGGGCTGCTACCGTAGTTTAGGAAATACTTCAGACAAAAGTATCTTTTTAGTTTTTCAGGAAATACTTCAGACAAAAGTTAAGTTACTAATTATTTTCTATTATTAAAATATTTCACCAAGCTAAGATAGAGACATTAACAAACTACTCATGCTAGTACTAAACTCAAAGACTACCAAGTTTAACTAACAAGGCAAACATATTAAATCACACAAACATGTTTGGCAACTACCATACAATTTATTATTTATTTACAAATAGGGTTAAGGTGATAATTAGACAACCTTTTTGGATCAGTTTCAATTTGTAAAACTAAACATCACTAATAAACTTAAAACAACCAGTAGCTAAGAAGAACTTTATCAGTGAAGTTTACTTTATTTCATTAATCAAGAAATTAAGCAAACAAGCATGATTAATTCATTTTATTTCCTTAGGCACTAATAGCATTTTACAACTAACTTTATTTTGTTTTTACTTAAGCACTAACAGTACTAACATATTAAGAACAACATTATGTAGTGCTCTACAGTACCTAAACATTTCACAAACAACAATAGCAACAATTTCATAAAGGACCAAATATTTATTTTATCACTTTTAATAGGCAGAAAACACCATTTTTAGAGTTTATTTAGTCCAGTGTGTTCTGTTCAACAAAAAGTTATGCAAAGATAGGTTTAGGTTCTATGTAAGTATTTTAAACTAATACAATTGGACTTAGTCCAAAATTTTATTCACAGAAAATCAATTAAATCAATTAAGTTGCTACTGGTCCAAACTTCAATCACATGCCAATTTAAATCTATGCATCACAAACACAATAGGTAAAATTCTACTAAAAGCTACAGTCACAAGCATTCCAGAACAATTGGATTTATCCATTTTGGATTCCTAGAACTCAAGTTAAAAATGTTTCTTTGATTTCAGCCAGTGTTAGTGCAGTAATTATCAAACACACACAACTTAATATTTTTAAGATCTGCAGGTTGGAAGTGGTTCTAAACTCATTCATTTATCACTGTGATTTTTGGTTTGCACAGATATGGAGTTTAACTATTTTATTTTGAATTAAAGCTGCAGCACAGAAACAGATCTATAGGAAAAGAATAAAACTACAGGGAAAAAATACTAAATAGGCCAGATCTGGAGCTGGGCCGGCCCAACACGGCGCCGCACGCGCGCTTGGCGCGGAAAACGGTCAACGACCGCGGCGGTTTAAACGTGGCCGTAGATCTCGCGATCTACGGCCCTCGGTCGTCTTCTCCGGCTCGACGGCGCTCGGGCGGCCAGCGAGAGAGAAAGGAAGGGAGGTCGTGGCTAGCTCACCTAGGGCGGTGCAGGCGGCTCAGGGAGGGTTGCGGACGGCAGAGCAGACGACGGCAAGCACGGGGGTGGCCTCAGCTCCCGCATGCGACGCCGGCATCCATGGCGGCGACGGCCGCAAGCTTCCTCGGTCGAGGATGGCCGCGAGCTCCACAGGCGTCCTCTGGACAAAAGGAAGGGTGGGGGAGTTAGCTCTAGGTGAGGGGATTCCAGGGGGCCAACAATGGCGGGGAATGGAGGAGGGAAACGGCGGCTACGGCCTTCTCCTTTCGACGGCGACCTTCGGGTTTCTCCGACGTTCTCGAGCAGCAGAGAGAACGGGGACGGGTAGGGCTTCTGGGGTGGGGAGAGGTGGTGTGTGTGCGTGATCTGAGAGGGGAATGGAGGGCAGGGGAGGTTGGGGTCGAGGGTTGGACGAGGCTCACCCTTTTTAGGGTTTTCGGACCAGGGGCTGGGGGAGAGGGCTAGGAGCACGGGCATTGGTTCCTGTGGGCGGTGGGAGGTGAGGACAAAGGGGTCCTGGTCGGGAGGGACGTGTCCTGGCCAGTGAGAGGAGAGGGAGTGAGCTCGGGTTGGGTAGAGGGGAAAAAGGTGAGAGATGAGTGGAGGAGAGGGGGGGGGGGGGGGGGGAGAGAGGGGCTGGCAAGTGGGCCAGGGGTGGGGTGCTGGTCTCCCTCCTTGCTACCAGCAGAGAGAATCGTTGGAGAGAGGTTAGATTAGGTTTTCAAGTAGGTTTAGAGTTTAGGCCAATTTCCACTTTTGTTTTATTTCTTTTATTCCTTTTCTGTTTTATTTTCCCCTAAAACAACCAAGCCTAAATTTAACCATTACACAATGCTAAGCATAAACGTGAGATGGTTGACCTAATGATGAAGAAGCAAGAAGTTTTCAAGTCTAAAAGACAAAGAAAGTATTTGAAAATATATGCAAGAAATGAAAAGTTGACCAAATGGTCACTGACTTTTATAGACCTAAACACCTAGATGGTTTTATGCTAAAACAAGGTTTCAAAAAGTTTTACCAAGGCATAACCCGAAAATACAGAGACCAAAGAACAAGTGGGTCAAGATGCATGTCAAAAATAACTTAAGGATTGCTTAATCTAGGGCTCTAGATTAGCTATGTTTTAATAAACATGAAGATCATTAAATTTGCTCTATACATGCTAAATTTGTATTTGTGTTACCACCAAATCATACCACCAAAATATAAGTTCAAGCAAAGCAATAAGCTCACACAACCACACCATAAGCATATGTTGACACATTCATTTGCAAGCTCTCTGTCCAGGCACATAAATCCACTATAAGCAAAAAGGTTCAAGCACACAAGCAATTGAACAAATAACCTAACTTTATGATAAAACAAATTTATTTATGAGGTGGTGACCAATATGATTATGACAAGATTTTGAAGAATGAGGGTTAAACCACTTCTTAGTAATATTTTTCAAAGAATATTAAAACAAGTGTTTTGAGATGTTTGTTGAAAATAAGATAGGAGAAGATATATGGATATTTTACTTGCCAATACATTGAACACAAAGGTCATGTCCAAAACTTGGTTGCTTTTTAAAAGGGTTGTTATTTTGAGGTCAACAATAAAAACAATAAGTCACAACAAGCCAAACTAGGCAATCAAAAGAAAAACACATCCAAATGCTAGAGGTTTGAAAAAGTTTTTGTTGGCTCCAAATTTTGAGTCTTAATTTATTAAGTTTTTCTTGCTTCCAAAATTTGGGATGTTACAAACCTTCCCCCCTTAAAAGAATCTCGTCCTGAGATTCCTAAGCGGGTACTAAGGGAGTGCAAGGTTAGGGGGTTTGATGCTCCTTCGTCTTCCGAGGTTGTTGATTCTCAACTGAGGTCTCCTTGTCGCTATGGCATCAGATTTCCTCTGGAAGACTTTTGGTCTGTGCGAAAGGTGCTGTCATGAAGGTTGATGCTGATTAGCGTTCTTGTCGGGTTGTCTTTAAATACTCCAGAGTTAGGGCGCAAAGGACAGTTTGCCAAAACTCCCTAATAAAACTAGAGTATGTCTTCCCCCCTTAAAAAGGGGCCTTGAAGGGTAGTTGTTGAAGGTATACATTGTTGCCGACTTCAATATGTTATTGTTCCTGGGTACCACGGCGATCTTCGTCTTGGTCGTAGCTCCTCGGTGCTTGGGGTTGATGTAGACACTTGTCCCGATATTGCTGTCTTGAGGAGTTAGCAGATAAACACACGTCAATAGCTTTCAAGTCTTACAGGAGAGTCAAGTCCGTCAAAGTGTTCTTCGAGCTACTAAGGGCGTCTAACTTGCTTAGTGTGTTGCCAACAGCAACAGTCTTCGAGCCTTTCATCGTTCTTGGCGTCCTGTTAGATAAGATGTCTTCTATTGAGCCCACCTTTGGTCTAGCTGACGAACAAAGTTGATGAAGACTTCCTTGGTTCGTTGACTTCATGACGCCACACACTATCCTTCAGAGGTCGGTTCTATCTTAATTAGCCTAGAAGATTAGTTAAGACGCTTATTGCTATCAGTCTCAAGTCGGGCAAGTCGAGTTAATAAGTTTGGCGCATAGAAGGCACTTATGACTCTTGCTTTGGGGTTCATCTTGATGTAGACGATCTTCAGTGCTGGTTGTCTTCGTTGTTGCTGACCTCAATCTCCTTCGGACTTCACGACTTGAGGCTTCACAAAGATCTTCAAAAAGTGGTGGCTCTTGTAGAACTTTAAGTCCTTCTTGCTGCCGTTTGTTGGTCTCGAAGAGGTTAGCTAGTTACAAGTCACTGGTGTTAGATGTTACTCTAAAGTTAGATACGCTAAGTTAGTGATGGTATACTGATAATTCGAAAAGTTAACTAACCTAGGCAAGGCTCGTCACGTCACGGGGATGGGCTTTCTCGGGGTGGTCTTCTGTATCAGGTGCGGTTAGAAGCTCTCACGTGTCGAAGTTTTAGGGCAGAGGCAAAACATTTTGGAGAGGTTTTCTAAACAAGTTTTTGAAAAGCATCACGATGCATCAATCGCTTAAAAAGGCCAAAAGGTATTTTGTGTAGAGGCAAATAGATGTTTAAGCAAAAGGGAAGTTTGGGTCTAACATGTGCTGCCGGCGAAGAGTGTTGGTGAAACATACTAGGAAAACAACACATCAATCGACAAGCATACGAATCATTGTCAACCATTAGCTGCATCAGGTCTCAACAGAAGCAGCACACACGACATAGTTCCGCACATGGGCATAGTTTTAACCATAAACATAACAGCAAACTAGTTTGGGACTGGGAGGTGCACACGACTTCATTCAATCGTCGCAAACGACTAGAGGTGGCGCTTCTTGGAAGACTCGTTCTTGGGGAAGGGCTCTTGGTTCGCCTTCAAAGCTTCAATCTCCTTGTATGCTTCCTTGAGATCCTTCTGGGTGTTGAGAACTTGGTACTTGAGTCTTTCCCCCATTTCATCAATGGCGACCCATGCAGCGCTCCTTGCTGACTCCATAAAGGAGGCGTACTGAGACTCTGAGTTGGTGAACATCATATATCCTGTTTTGTTCTGATCATCACCTTTGTTCTTGTAGAGGTGAAGTTGCACCCACCAAAGCTCTTGTCCATTCTCCATCCAAGGAAAACCCTTGTAGACTGCGGGTCCTTCAAGTTCGAGGTTCAGCATGAGGTTCTCCAGGGCCTTGGGAAACTCAGTGGTGCTTTCCAAGGTCATGGTCATCGTCGGGCCCTTCTTGAGTGATTCGAAGAGGCTCGACATCTATAAATAAAGAAAACGTCTTAGGAGGAGGCGTAAAAAAATAAAAGAATCAAGGCTAAGGTATCTCGAGGAGAGGTAGGGTTTTCAGTCCTCGGGTCCGTTCCTAGTTTGACGTCATTCCTAAGGTTCTTATTTCTGTCTAGCAAGGTACACACAGACACGGGGCATACCGTCAATTAATGCTTGAGTAAAAATCACACAAGCAAGACACACACTTAAGCAAAAAGCATACCAGCAAAAGATCACACATGACACTTATAGTACCAAAAGGGCACTCAACAATCGTGATAGTCGGGTAATCCAACCAAGGGTCATATCCTACTTCATCCTATGTGGTTTGGTGTCACATGGTTACTGAAGTCTTCATTTGATCCCCTTGGGTTCTTGCCGAAAAGTTCGAGATTGACTCGTTTGCTGATGGAGTAACATTGTTGAGGTTGAGTCGAGGGAGCGAAGATGATTTTGCATTCTTGTCCTGCATTCTGCACATCCGAGGTAGTGGGAGGTCCTGGTTTTGCTGTCATCGACGATTTTGGTCTTGTGGACTATGCATCTGAGGACTCTTGTCTCGTCTTGGCTCTCGCTACTTAGGTCTCACTTGGGTCCATCGTCCAGTATGCATGTTTGAACGAGGAAGAGATAATAGAAAAACCTTTAGAAAATCTTAAAAATAGAGAGGTGAGACTTAGAAATATTTGAGAAGGTGAGAAGAAGGAAAATCATTCTGGGACTTCCCTAGAGAAAATTTATTTTTCGTAGTAATAGGTTTTTACCAAAATATTTCCTTCCTAAGCTAACGTCCATGCTAACTAAGGTCTCCTTCAGTCAGGATGGCTCTGATACCAAGTCTGTGGGGACCCCGGATCAACCGTCCGAAATTCCCTTGTGCCTACAACATCAGCGATCCCATGATCAGTGTGTCGCTGAGCACAATCAAACTTGTATCGAAAGAACATCCATAAATACCGAATCATAATACTTACTTGATTGAAGTAATACTTCTTCAATAGGTTCTTGCAGCAGAATCACCAAACAACGTGGAGCCCGAGTCATTTGCCAAAACACCTACAGGCAGCTGACTGGGAAGACGGCCTAATTCGCAAAGACGTCGACGAACTCTCAATCTTCAGCATAGGTCTTCTCGTTGAAAATCTGGATATTGGAATATCCAGGGACACAGCCATGAGTACAATTACGTACTCGCAAGACCACCACCAGGCTTAAGTTTTCATGGTAATGCAATAAAAGCGTTTTCGAAAACTGGGATAGCTGCTATATATGACTATAGGGCTTAATTTTCGCAAAACGATGCTTTTAGACATAGAGAATACAACATCTCTATATCTTTGTTGAGAAAGGCATTTGGAGATATAATTCTCCTTCTTTTAGAAATGGCAGAAACCATTTCCACGTTCGAAAACACTTTTGTAAAACTTTCTTCAAAACACTAGGATAGGGATGCCCCTTTTTCCTTTCCGGGTTCCGACTGGTTGACTCCCCGAGACCAACCATCTTCTCCAAAATACGTACCTCCCAGGTACCTCCTTGATGTCTCCTTTTTCCTTTGCCGAAAAACAGTTTCTTTTTAAAACAGAAAAGTGCCCATACGCCTAGATCGGTGGCCTTTCCAACCGTCCATGACCGCGGACACGGCTACTCGAATAGTTTTACACTCTGCAGAGGTGGTGCACTTTCACCACACCAAACAGTCATTCCGCCGTGATCAGCTACGGTCCTCATACACAGTATGCGGGTTTTCGGATAACATGATCAAAGCGTTCCACTAATCCACCCTAGTACAGAGGACTCCCGATAGGTTTATTCCCCCCGGCACCGTGTGCTCCACTAGACCCCTGGTCTCTCTCGGGACGCCACACCGCCACGGCAGGGGACCCAACGTAATCGTCCGGCTGCGGGTCACTCCGCTTGTGTATTGCCTCGTACAGATGACAACCCGGCTTCGAGGGCCCCGCCCTTATAGAGTATGAGATCCTCCGTACTAAAACAGACAAGCTTCCGGCTAAGCCCTACCCATATCAGGTAATGTGGTTGCACGGGTTAATTGTTCGGACGGCCGCTAGGGCAGTACTTTGTTTTTCAAAAACATCTCCACCTCCGACTGCTCCCAGCAGTTCGGGTTTTCGTAATCATCTCCGATTGCTCCCAGCAACTCGGTTTTTGTAAACATCTCCGATTGCTCCCAGCAACTCGGGTTTTATAAAACCTTTTCTCGCCGATTGCTCCCAGCAACTCGGGTTTTTCTTCTGAAAGCATTTTATTAAAAACAGGCTCCCATCCTAGAGTTTTGAGGTAAGATTATAAGGATATACTACTAGAGAACATAATTTTCTTGATAGCGCCTTCATTAGAAGGCTTCTCAAGTGAAGACCTATTTTTATAAAACCTATTATATACTAGTAGATATCTTTGGCCAAACAATATTTTTGTAAAATAGTTTTTGGGTGGCAAAATACCACAGAAGAAAGAAAACATGCATTATTTTATTTTGAAAACAAAGCATGCTTGAAGAAATAATAGGATTTCATTAGAGTGGTGAGGTGGCTTGCCTGACTCGGCAATATGTCCTTGGTCTTGATCTTGAGATTCCTCAGGTTCACTCCTCACTTCCGTTTCCTTCCCGATCGTGTCTAATGTCGTAAACAGAAAAAGGAACAACACTCAGAATACCGGACAATGCCACAAGGACATAACAAACTACAAGCATTGCCCAAGACACTAAGCTAACAACCAAAGCAAGCAATTCTCTTAGTTATACAACAACAAGCAACAAGTCCATATAGCTAAGACAACAACAAACACACCTAAGAAAGTATACACAACACCGCTAATAGTTAAAAAGGTAGTTTTATCCAAACCCTAAAGCAAAACTTCACTTAGGGTGATTAGGTCACTTAACAAGGGCTGCTACCGTAGTTTAGGAAATACTTCAGACAAAAGTATCTTTTAGTTTTTCAGGAAATACTTCAGACAAAAGTTAAGTTACTAATTATTTTCTATTATTAAAATATTTCACCAAGCTAAGATAGAGACATTAACAAACTACTCATGCTAGTACTAAACTCAAAGACTACCAAGTTTAACTAACAAGGCAAACATATTAAATCACACAAACATGTTTGGCAACTACCATACAATTTATTATTTATTTACAAATAGGGTTAAGGTGATAATTAGACAACCTTTTTGGATCACTTTCAATTTGTAAAACTAAACATCACTAATAAACTTAAAACAACCAGTAGCTAAGAAGAACTTTATCAGTGAAGTTTACTTTATTTCATTAATCAAGAAATTAAGCAAACAAGCATGATTAATTCATTTTATTTCCTTAGGCACTAATAGCATTTTACAACTAACTTTATTTTGTTTTTACTTAAGCACTAACAGTACTAACATATTAAGAACAACATTATGTAGTGCTCTACAGTACCTAAACATTTCACAAACAACAATAGCAACAATTTCATAAAGGACCAAATATTTATTTTATCACTTTTAATAGGCAGAAAACACCATTTTTAGAGTTTATTTAGTCCAGGGTGTTCTGTTCAACAAAAAGTTATGCAAAGATAGGTTTAGGTTCTATGTAAGTATTTTAAACTAATACAATTGGACTTAGTCCAAAATTTTATTCACAGAAAATCAATTAAGTTGCTACTGGTCCCAACTTCAATCACATGCCAATTTAAATCTATGCATCACAAACACAATAGGTAAAATTCTACTGAAAGCTACAGTCACAAGCATTCCAGAACAATTGGATTTATCCATTTTGGATTCCTAGAACTCAAGTTAAAAATGTTTCTTTGATTTCAGCCAGTGTTAGTGCAGTAATTATCAAACACACACAACTTAATATTTTTAAGATCTGCAGGTTGGAAGTGGTTCTAAACTCATTCATTTATCACTGTGATTTTTGGTTTGCACAGATATGGAGTTTAACTATTTTATTTTGAATTAAAGCTGCAGCACAGAAACAGATCTATAGGAAAAGAATAAAACTACAGGGAAAAAAATACTAAATAGGCCAGATCTGGAGCTGGGCCGGCCCAACACGGCGCCGCGCGCGCGCTCGCGCGGAAAAACGGTCAACGACCGCGGCGGTTTAAACGTGGCCGTAGATCTCGCGATCTACGGCCCTCGGTCGTCTTCTCCGGCTCGACGGTGCTCGGGCGGCCAGCGAGAGAGAGAAGAAGGGAGGTCGTGGCTAGCTCACCTAGGGCGGTGCAGGCGGCTCAGGGAGGGTTGCGGACGGCGGAGCAGACGACGGCAAGCACGGGGGTGGCCTCAGCTCCCGCATGCGACGCCGGCATCCATGGCGGCGACGGCCGCAAGCTTCCTCGGTCGAGGATGGCCGCGAGCTCCACAGGCGTCCTCTGGACAAAAGGAAGGGTGGGGGAGTTAGCTCTAGGTGAGGGATTCCAGGGGGCCAACAATGGCGGGGAATGGAGGAGGGAAACGGCGGCTACGGCCTTCTCCTTCCGACGGCGACCTTCGGGTTTCTCCGACGTTCTCGAGCAGCAGAGAGAACGGGGACGGGCAGGGCTTCTGGGGTGGGGAGAGGTGGTGTGTGTGCGTGATCTGAGAGGGGAATGGAGGGCAGGGGAGGTTGGGGTCGAGGGTTGGACGAGGCTCACCCTTTTTAGGGTTTTCGGACCAGGGGCTGGGGAGAGGGCTAGGAGCACGGGCATTGGTTCCTGTGGGCGGTGGGAGGTGAGGACAAAGGGGTCCTGGTCGGGAGGGACGTGTCCTGGCCAGTGAGAGGAGAGGGAGTGAGCTCGGGTTGGGTAGAGGGGAAAAAGGTGAGAGATGAGTGGAGAGGGGGGGGGGGGGGGAGAGAGGGGCTGGCAAGTGGGCCAGGGGTGGGGTGCTGGTCTCCCTCCTTGCTACCAGCAGAGAGAATCGTTGGAGAGAGGTTAGATTAGGTTTTCAAGTAGGTTTAGAGTTTAGGCCAATTTCCACTTTTGTTTTATTTCTTTTATTCCTTTTCTGTTCTATTTTCCCCTAAAACAACCAAGCCTAAATTTAACCATTACACAATGCTAAGCATAAACGTGAGATGGTTGACCTAATGATGAAGAAGCAAGAAGTTTTCAAGTCTAAAAGACAAAGAAAGTATTTGAAAATATTTGCAAGAAATGAAAAGTTGACCAAATGGTCACTGACTTTTATAGACCTAAACACCTATATGGTTTTATGCTAAAACAAGGTTTCAAAAAGTTTTACCAAGGCATAACCCGAAAATACAGATACCAAAGAACAAGTGGGTCAAGATGCATGTCAAAAATAACTTAAGGATTGCTTAATCTAGGGCTCTAGATTAGCTATGTTTTAATAAACATGAAGATCATTAAATTTGCTCTATACATGCTAAATTTGTATTTGTGTTACCACCAAATCATACCACCAAGATAGAAGTTCAAGCAAAGCATAAGCTCACACAACCACACCATAAGCATATGTTGACACATTCATTTGCAAGCTCTCTGTCCAGGAACATAAATCCACTATAAGCAAAAAGGTTCAAGCACACAAGCAATTGAAAAATTAACCTAACTTTATGATAAAACAAATTTATTTATGAGGTGGTGACCAATATGATTATGACAAGATTTTGAAGAATGAGGGTTAAACCACTTCTTAGTAATATTTTTCAAAGAATATTAAAACAAGGGTTTTGAGATGTTTGTTGAAAATAAGATAGGAGAAGATATATGGATATTTTACTTGCCAATACATTGAACACAAAGTCATGTCCAAAACTTGGTTGCTTTTTAAAAGGGTTGTTATTTTGAGGTCAACAATAAAAACAATAAGTCACAACAAGCCAAACTAGGCAATCAAAAGAAAAACACATCCAAATGCTAGAGGTTTGAAAAAGTTTTTGTTGGCTCCAAATTTTGAGTCTTAATTTATTAAGTTTTTCTTGCTTCCAAAATTTGGGACGTTACATACACTTCATATCATTTTTATGCATTTTCTGGGACTAACCTATTAACAAGATGCCACAGTGTCAGTTCCTGTTTTCTGCTGTCTTTTTGTTTCAGAAAAGCTAGTCGGGAAATATTCTCGGAATTGGACGAAAATCAACGAGGGGGAGTTTTACACCGACACGAAGACGAAGTCCGAAAGGCGATCGAAGAGGCCACCCGGGGGGGCCAGACGCCACCTGGGCGCGGCCCCACCTGGAGGCGCGCCGGGGGGGTCGTCTGGCGCCCTCGGGTGCCTCCTCGCGCCGCCATTTAGCCCATATATTTCCTCCTCTCCGAAAACCCTAAACACTCGAGCATTATTCCACGAAAAGTTCCGTCGCCGTCGCCGTCATCAACCCTAGTTCGGGAGGGTTCTGAAGCTCTTACCGGCACCCTGCCAGAGGAGAAGATCATCGCCGGAGGGCTCTACATCACCATGCCCGCTTCCGGACAGATGCGTGAGTAGTTCATCGTTGGACTACGGGTTCATAGCAGTAGCTAGATGGTTGTCTCTCCACTTTGTGCTATCATGTTTAGATCTTGTGAGCTGCCTAACATGATCAAGATCTTCTTATTGTAATGCTACATGTTGTGTTTGCTGGGATCCGATGAATTGTGAAGTTATGATTAAGTTATTCATCTATTTATCTACTGTTTTATTTATGTTCTTGCATGCTCTCCGATGCTAGTAGATGCTTTGGCCAAGTAGATGCTAGTGTCTCCAAGAGGGAGTAGTTATGCTAGATAGTGGGTTCATGCCTCCAGTAATCTGGGCTCGAATGACAGAAACGACTAAGGTTGTGGATGTGTTGTTGCCACTAGGGAGAAAATAACTTTGCTTTGCTTATATGTGTTGCTTATATGTCATATGCATTGTTTACATTACACACCTTGCTTAATGCAATTATCCGTTGCTTACAACTTAATACTCGCGAGAGACACGAATGTTATCTCGGGAGTGGATTATTAGTCATAGATGCAGCTGGTAAGCGGTTTGTTTACCCAACATGCATGTTGTCTTTTATGGAGAGACACCACTAGTGAACTGTGGACCCCGATCCATTCTTTTACACTGATAAAACCACCGTTTCCACCACGCTCTACAATCACTTGTTCGCTGTTCCTTTTTGCATTTATATTTATTCTCCACACCATACGTTTGATCTTTTGTATTCAGCAAGCCGGGAAGATTGACAACCTTCCTGTTTCGTTGGGGCAAATTATTTTGATTGTTTGTGTGCAGTTCCGCGTTGATCTACAAGCGCCAGAGTAGATTGACACCGTGTTGAAGCTCTTCCACCTCCTACGGGTTCGATAACCTTGGTAGATTTCAAGGGAAAATTGTTGCTGCACAACTTCATACCTTTCTCTTGGGGTCTCCCAACGAGCGTGTGTTTTCACGTCATCAGTTGTCCACAATGTGGATACATGTCTAGAAGATGGCGACAAGCCATCACGGAGTCTAAAGCAGGGTCGTGGGTACAATATTTGCCCTTTTTGATATTGAGAATGAGGAAATCACATACAATTAAGAGAAAATATAAATGAGAACATAACATATTTTGAAGACACTATAATCAAGGTGTCGATACATGTTGATAGTTGATGACGTGGATCGCACGTTCGTTGGGAGACCCCAAGAGGAAGGTATGAAGCAGTGTAGCAGCAGTTTCCCTCAGTATGAAACCAAGGTTTAATCGACCAGTAGGAGCAAGAAATCACTTCTGAAGGTTGTTGGTGGCGGAATATGGCACGCGCAACACCAGGGAATCCGCGCCGACGTGGAACTGCACACAACACAATCAAACTACTTTGCCCCAACGAAACAGTGAGGTTGTCAATCTCACCGGCTTGCTGAAAACAAAGGATTAAACGTATGGTGTGGAAAACAGTAGTAAATTGCAGAGAATGAAAAGGAACAATGTTTGCAGTTGGTTGTATTATCAGTGTAAAAGAATGGACCGGGGTCCACAGTTCACTAGTGGTGTCTCTCCATAAAAGATAACTAACATGCTGGGTGAACAAATTACAGCTGGGCAATTGACAAAATATTGAGCGCATGACAATGCATATATATGACATGATGATTACTATGATATTCATGTGGGCATTACGACAAAATACATAGACCGTTATCCAACAGCGTCTATGACTAATAATCCACCGCCAGGTTGTCATCCGAGTTCCCCGTTGGTATTAAGTTGCAAGCAACGGATAATGCATTAAGTAATGTGCGTAATGTAAACAAATGCATTAGACCTAACGGCGCACCCTTAAGCTAAGCATCGGTTATTTTATCCCTAGTGGCAACAGCACATCCACAATCTTAGAAGTTATTGTCACTCTCCCAGATTACCGGAGGCATGAACCCACTATCTAGCATAAATACTCACTCTTGGAGTTACAAGCATCTACTTGGCCAAAGCATCTACTAGTAACGGAAAGCATGCAAGATCATAAATAACATATAAGATAGATTGATAATCAACTTGACATAGTATTCAATATTCATCGGATCCCAGCAAACACAACATGTAGCATTACAATAAGATGATCTTGATCATGATAGGCAGCTCACAAGATCTAAACATGATAGCATAAAGTGGAGAGACAACCATCTAGCTACTGCCATGGACCCGTAGTCCAAGGATGAACTACTCACGCATCACTCCGGAGGCAGGCATGGTGATGTAGAGCCCTCCGGTGATGATTCCCCTCTCCGGCAGGGTGCCGGGAAGAGCTTCTGAACCCTCCCGAGCTAGGGTTGACGGCGGCGGCGTCTCTGGAACTTTTCGTGGATAATGGCTCGGGTATTTAGGGTTTTCGCGTCGGGAGAATAAATAGGCGAAAGGGCGGCGGCTGGAGAGCCCGTGGGCCCACACCACCCCACGGCGCGGCAGGGGGGCCCGCGGCCCCATGGTGTGGCTGCCTCGTGGCTCCCCTCCGTCTCCTTTGGACTCCGTGTACGTGTTGGAAAAATAGGAGGTTTGTCCAAGTTTCGTCCAATTCCGAGAATATTTCCAGACTAGCTTTTCTGGAATACAAAAACAGCAGAAAACAGGAACTGGCACTGTGGCATCTTGTTAATAGGTTAGTCCCAGAAAATGCATAAAAATGCTATGAAGTGTATATAAAACATGTAACAATTGGTATAATATCAACATGGAACATCAGAAATTATAGATACGTTTGAGACGTATCAAGCATCCCCAAGCTTAGTTCTACTCGTCCTCGAGTAGGTAAAACGATAAAAACAAAATAATTTCTGAGGTGACATGCTACAATCATAATCTTGATCAAATAGTATTGTAAAGCACATGTTATGAATGAAGTGATCCAGGTCAATGGTCTATAGTTTGCTAGCAAGTAGATAATGAGCAAACAACTGAATCATATAAGCAAAAACTTTTCATGAATAGTACTTTCGAGACAAGCATCAAAGAGTTTTGCATAAGAGTTAACTCATAAAGCAATAGATTCTAAGTAAAAGGTATTTAACCAACACAAAGGAAGATTTAAGCTTCAGCAATTGCTTTCAACTTTCAACATATATATCTCATGGATATTTGTCAACACAAAGCAATATAATAAGTGCAATATACAAGCATATAAAAATTGTTGCACCAAAGTTGACACTAGTGTTTGCTTCTAAGATAGAAAGAAGTAGGAAAACTGACTCAACATAAAAGTAAAAGAAAGGCCCTTCGCAGAGGGAAGCAGGGATTAAATCATGTGCTAGAGCTTTTTAAGTTTTTGAAATCATATAGAGAGTAAAAATAAGTTTTGGAGGTGTTTGTTAATTGTCAACGAATCAGAAAATGGAAAGTACAATATGACCCCTGCCAACCAGACTTTTAAGAGCGGCTCCCATGAAGGACGTTATTTCTACCAGCAAGGCAGATCATCCCTCTTCTCTTTTGTTTACACATGCAGATATTTCACTGTTTGTCATTGCTTGACTGATAAATCAGGGCAAAAATGTGAAGAGAATTAAGCGGTTAAAGTTGTAATTAATTGGGACTGGGCACCCCATTTGCCAGCTCTTTTTGCAAAATTAATGGATAAGCGGATGTATATGCCGCTAGTCCGGTGGTAAAGTCTGTTTGACAGTTGACATAAAGACATCCACCCCGTCCTCATGAGCTTGGTAAACATTGACACAAAAAGGAGTAATAATTTTGAATAGTTTAAAGGTAGCACATGAAAAATTTACTTGGAATGGCAAGGAAATACCACATATAGGTAGTTATGGTGGACACAGATGGCATGGATTTTGGCTCAAGGTTTTGGATGCACGAGAAGCATTCCCTCTCAGTACAGAGTTTAGGCTAGCAAGGTTATTTGAAGCAAACACAGGATATCAACCGACACAGCAAGACTTATATGAAAACATATTGCAAGCATTATAAGACTCTACACTGTCTTCCTTGTTAACCAAACCCTTTTACTAGAAAATATCTAGACCTTAGAGATACCAATCATGCAAACCAAATTTCAACGAGCTTTACGGTAGTTCTTCATTAATAGGTTTTAACTACATGATACAAAAGCTTAAACATGAACTACTTGATAACTCAAAACAATTGACAAGTATCAAATTATCCAATACAGTGATCTACAAGAATATGTAAGCTTTTTCCATTATACCATCTACCACATGCAACATTTTCTGTTCCAACCAAACACCAATCAATTTATTTCAACATAAACTCTCCAAACAATTATAAGTGAAGCAAGAGAGTACTTTCTTTAAAAGAACTAACAGCTCTGAATAAGAGATGCATGCAAAACAGGAGCTAAAAGCATAGCAATAGCTAGATAAGAATACTCAACAAGTATAAGTGAAGAATAGGAGTATTCATATGAAAAAGCGGAGCGTGTCTCTCTCCCAATCAAGAATGCTGGGTCCAATCAAGTTGACCATAAGAAAAATAAAATACTGAAAATAAAAGCACACAGACGCTCCAAGTAAAGCACATATGATGTGAAAGAATTAAAATATAGTTTCACTAGAGATGACCTGATAAGTTGCTGATGAAGAAGGGGATGCCCAACGCTTGAGTCTTCTTGAAATATGCTGGGGTGATCCATGGGAGCATCCCCAAGCTTAAGCTCTTCACTCTTCTTGATCACATTATATCATCCTTCTCTCTTGACCCTTGAAAACTTCCGCCACACCAAACTCAAAGTAATTCTCATTAGAGGGTTAGTGCACAATCAAAAACTCACATGTTCTATAAGGACACAAACATGACCGTTACTTTTAACATTAACTACTGCCACTGATGTTATGTGAAGCTCTTCACCCTAAAAAAGAATTCCACTCAACACTAGTAAAAGAGAGAATGCGAAAAATAAAAGACAGAATCTGTCTAAACAGAACAGTCCGCAAAGACGAATTTTTTCGAGGCACTTACGTTGCTCAGATCGAAAAACTTTAAACTAACGAAAGATGCGTACATATCTGAGGATCACGCACAAAAATTTGCAGATTTAAATAATTTTTCTGTGATTTTACAGAATAAAACGGTGAACAGCAGAAATCTGTTCCTGCGCAGAAATCCAAATCTAGCATCATCTTCCTATTAGAGGCAATACTTGGCACAACAATGCGATAAAATAAAGATACAAAGGAATTGTTACAGAAGTAAACAACTCCTTGACTCAAAAAGAAAAGAAAAATTGCAGAAATAAAATAATGGGTTGTCTCCCATAAGCGCTTTTCTTTAACGCCTTTCAGCTAGGCGCAGAAAGTAAGAATCAAGTGTTTCCAAGTGATGAAGCATCAACAGAAAGGTTGGAAGTTTTCTCAACAATGCATTGTATCTTATCTATATAAGTTTCAGAAACTCCTCTTTCATTACTTTTAGGCACACTATCCTCATCAAATAAATTTTCAGGAACAATCCAATCAAAATTCTTTTCTAGTGCCTCATGCATTCCTACAAGCTTAAAAGGTATTGGTATTTTGACTTCTCCCTCATAATTGGGTTCATTAGTGTACTTAAGCCTATCTTTTTCAAGCTTCTCAAGTGTATTAGCAATATCAATAAAATAGCCAAGCATCTTATAACGAATGAAAACTTTTCTAGCCTCCCCAGCAACATCACCAAATTCTTTAAGAAGAGTTTCTAAAACAAAATCTTTCTTTTCACCCTCTTTCATATCATGAAGTTTAAGAAACATTTGCTGCATTATAGGATTAAGATTAACAAACCTAGCTTCCAACATGTGAACCAAAGAGGCAGCAGCAATTTCATAATTAGGGGCAAGTTCTACCAAGGATCTGTCTTCAAAATCTTTAAGTCTACTAACATGACTAAAGAATTCTTCAATGTTATCTCTTCCAATGATAGACCCACTTCCCACCGGTATATATTTTAAAGTAAACTTAGGGAGAAGCATGATGAAATAAAAAAAAGTAAACCGAAATAAGGTAAATGCAAGTAACTAATTTTTTTGTGTTTTTGATAAATAAAGCAAACAAGACTAAATAAAAATAAACTAAGCAAGACAATAACAAAGTAAAGAGATTGGAAGCGTGAAACTCCCCTTGCAGAAATCCTCTTGCTCCCCGGCAACGGCGCCAGAAAAAGTTGCTTGATGATGTGGATCACACGTTCGTTGGGAGACCCCAAGAGAAGGTATGAAGCAGTGTAGCAGCAGTTTCCCTCAGTATGAAACCAAGGTTTAATCGACCAGTAGGAGCAAGAAATCACTTCTAAAGGTTGTTGGTAGCGGAATATGGCACGGCGCAACACCAGGGAATCCGGCGACCGACGTGAACCTGCACACAACACAATCAAACTACTTTGCCCCAACGAAACAGTGAGGTTGTCAATCTCACCGGCTTGCTGAAAACAAAGGATTAAACGTATGGTGTGGAAAACAGTAGTAAATTGCAGAGAATGAAAAGGAACAATGTTTGCAGTTGGTTGTATTATCAGTGTAAAAAATGGACCGGGGTCCACAGTTCACTATGGTGTCTCTCCATAAAAGATAACTAACATGCTGGGTGAACAAATTACAGCTGGGCAATTGACAAAATATTGAGCGCATGACAATGAATATATATGACATGATGATTACTATGATATTCATGTGGGCATTACGACAAAATACATAGACCGTTATCCAACAGCGTCTATGACTAATAATCCACCTCCAGGTTGTCTATGCGCACCCTTAAGCTAAGCATCGGTTATTTTATCCCTAGTGACAACAGCACATCCACAATCTTAGAAGTTATTGTCACTCTCCCAGATTACCGGAGGCATGAACCCACTATCTAGCATAAATACTCACTCTTGGAGTTACAAGCATCTACTTGGCCAAAGCATCTAATAGTAACGGAAAGCATGCAAGATCATAAATAACATTTAAGATTGATTGATAATCAACTTGACATAGTATTCAATATTCATCGGATCCCAGCAAACACAACATGTAGCATTACTATAAGATGATCTTGATCATGATAGGCAGCTCACAAGATCTAAACATGATAGCATAAAGTGGAGAGACAACCATCTAGCTACTACCATGGACCCGTAGTCCAAGGATGAACTACTCACGCATCACTCCGGAGACAGGCATGGTGATGTAGAGCCCTCCGGTGATGATTCCCCTCTCCGGCAGGGTGCCGGAAGAGCTTCTGAACCCTCCCGAGCTAGGGTTGATGGCGGCGGCGTCTCTGGAACTTTTCGTGGATAATGGCTCGGGTATTTAGGGTTTTCGCGTCGGGAGGAATAAATAGGCGAAAGGGCGGCGGCTGGAGACGCCCGTGGGGCCCACACCACCCCACGGCACGGCAGGGGGGCCCGCGCGGCCCCATGGTGTGGCTGCCTCGTGGCTCCCCTCCGTCTCTCCTTTGGACTCCGTGTACGTGTTAGAAAAATAGGAGGTTCTGTCCAAGTTTCGTCCAATTCCGAGAATATTTGCAGACTAGCTTTTCTGGAATACAAAAACAGCAGAAAACAGGAACTGGCACTGTGGCATCTTGTTAATAGGATAGTCCCAGAAAATGCATAAAAATGCTATGAAGTGTATATAAAACATGTAACAATCGGTATAATTTCAACATAGAACATCGGAAATTATCGATACGTTTGAGACGTATCAATAGTTTCTTTATCCACGAGAACTTAGCTAGTTAATAACTTAATATTAAATGCAATCATGATGTGTTGTGTGTAAAGAGGCTAACAAGTGGTCCGCGCATGTCTCTCGTGTCAGGGTCAATGCATCAACTTAAGAGAATAATTCCTACCTTTTTCAAGGAAAAAGTGCATGCCTAGGTGTCCACATGCTTTGGACAGGTCGATTTTCGTTCTATAGGTGCATGTGAAGATTCCTATTTTCTGGGAGACTCTCAAGAGTTCAGTGGATATGATTGGAGCCAAAACATATCCGTTTGAACAATATGATAATTATTTTTATACTTAACTTATTTACTTCCTATTCAAGTATTTTTAGGCTGCTGATTTATACGATAAAAATGACGATTTTTATTTACAATTTCTTATATACGTAGTTTAAGGTAAATATGCAATGGGATGGGGCCCACGCACGGAGCACAAAGTTAGGAAGAAAAGAAAACTTGTAAGTAAACCTTCATTTTGTATATTCCATAAGCTTGATTACTTATTTCCTTTCTAACCAGAAAACAAATCATAACTTTTTGATTGCAATCTAAGACAAATTTATCTTTCCTTTTTCCTTGCCTTCCTTTTTGTAGGGAGATGAGATGAGGGGGAAGTTGGATGACCCATCGCCACCAGATCCACTTTAATACTGTGTATATATCAACCATGTATACATATATGCTGGTGGACTCTACACTATTGCCTTGTCATGGCCATGCTACACCCATATACTCTTGGTAGATCTTATTTCTTATATTTCTACCTTCTTATCTTCATACCTGTGATGTGAGAGCACCCATGTATAAGCCCACCCCGACTATTTCCATGTGGCACAATCTAAAGCCTACACCATAATTCTAGCAATATATATTTACTAATCCAACTCTAAATATATGGATAATATAGATACATCTCCCATATATGGATATTATAGATACAACACCTAAAGTATACATCTCCATACTTCTCCATATTTTAAAATCTTTCTTCAAAAATATCTCCACCTTGTCAAAACATCTCTACCTTGATTATCCTTGCATCTTTAAGAACCTTCTTCTCAAATATCTCTTCCTCTTGAAATACTACATGATCTCTTATAAGCTTCTCACTTTTCCATGAAGATTTTTTCAGTGTCTTATGTCGAAACTGTATTCATGAGTTTACAAATAGTCTACAATACACACAAGTAAGATTGCTTATTTGAATGTCCCCACTCAATGCATACTTGCCTCGCTGAATTTTTGGATCTTGTATATTATATCATTCCATAATTTATTATTTCCTTTGTGCCACAAAAGTCTTCTCTCCCATCAACAAGCTCACACAATATTTTTGCCTTAACGCATCTTAGCAACTTAATTTTATCCCTCAGGTTTCTTCACACTTTATGTTTCACTAATTCTTATATGATGGAATATCATATATCGAGAACGTGTAGTACTAGCATATATGAGACTTTGTGGCCTTGATCTCCAATGTGTGTCCTCATTGTTTGTATAGCTTCAAGCCTCCAATTAACTCAGACAAATTTCTTTAGTGTAGTACGGTTACTACGGGAAAAAAGAAATCTCCTGGTCAACTTCCATAGATGACAAGGGTGAGCCCGTTGGGGGTGTACACTTCCCCTAATGGGTGCACTAACCATCAATAGAAGTACTTCTCACATCGACTAAAAATACTTCCATTGAAAAGTGCCTTGTCAGTGGAAGTGTTGCTCAACCTCTAACCAGCTGATGACGTGTGATGGACGTTCGCTGGGAATCCCAAGAGGAAGGTATGATGTAGCGTAGCAGCAGTTTTCCCTTAATTGCAAAACCAAGGTTATCGAACCAGTAGGATTTGGAGAAGGCTTCGGAAAGGTGACAATGGCAATGGCGCCGGAAAGCTGTTGACGTGGACCTGCGCACACACGAACAAACTACTTTGCCCCAACGAAACAGAGAGGGTGTCAATCTCTCCGGCTTGCTGGACACAAAGGATTAAACGTATGATGGAAAATAATATGAGAGCAAAAAAGACCAGCGAGCAAATGACTAGGAAAAACTATTAAAACGGTTGTAAGCAATATAGGAAAATAGGACCGGGGTCCACAGTTCACTAGTGGTGCCTCTCCAAAAGATAAACGTGTTGGGTAAACAAATTACAGCGGGGCAATTGACAAACATGGGCGCAACACAATACTATCAAGACACAAAGTTCACCGTTTCATTTAATGTGCATTACGTCAAAATACATAGACCGTTATCCAACTGCATCTATGACTAATAATCCACCCCGGGATCGCTATCCAGCATGTCTCCCGAAAGTATTAAGTTGCAAGCAACATATAATTGCAATAAGCATGGTGCGTAATGTAAGCAATGGTTACAACATATAGCAATAAACACCGCTGTTTTATCCCTAGTAGCAACATCACATCTCAAGTCCTAATCGTTTATGTCAACTCGAGCTCAGACAAGAGAGGCATGAACCCACTATCTAGCATAAATACTCCCTCTATTGACACAAGTAATTACTTCGGCCAAAGCATACACAAGCATCGAGAGCATGCAAGATCGTAAATAAAAATATCATAGATAAACTGAACAATAATGTCATGACTCCATAATTCATCGGATCCCCGCAAACACAACACATAGCATTACATAAAGATGATCTTAATCATGTAAGGCGGCTCATAAGATCTAAACAATGGAGTACAAGGAGAAGAGACAACCATCTAGCTACTGCCATGGACCCGTAGTCCCATGGTGGACTACTCACGCATCACTCCGGAGGCAGGCAGGGTGGTGTAGATGCCTCCGGTGACGATCTCCCCCTCCGGCAGGGTGCCGGAAGAGCTTCAGAACCCTCCCGATCTTGGGTTGGCGACGACGGTGGCCTCGGAACTTTTCTGGAAAATATGATCGGGTACCGAGGGTTTTCGGGAGGAGGACAATTTATAGGCGAAAGGGCAACTCGAGAAGGTCTCGGAGCCACCCAGGTGGGGCCAGGCGCGGTCGCGTCTGGGGCCTATGGGCCCCCCTGCAGGTGCCCTCCTGGCACCGTCTTTGTTTCTTCGTAAAAAGAAATCATGTAAATTGGCAGCTTATTCCGAGAAAGTTCCCCGACTAGCTTTTCAGAAACAAAAAACAGCAAAAACAGGAACTGGCACTGGCATCTAGTTAATAGGTTAGTTCCATAAAATGTGCCAAAATGATATAAAAACATTATAAAAGCATGTGGCAATGATATATATTATGCATGGAACATACAAAAATTATAGATACGTTTGGGACGTATCAGCATCCCCAAGCTTAATTCCTGCTCGTCCTCGAGTAGGTAAATGATAACAAAATAATTTTTAGTAGTGACATGCTACCAACACGATTATGATCAAGTAATGTAAAGCATATGAACTGAATGAAGTGATCCAAGACAATGGTCTATAGTTGACATAAAGCAAATAATGATTAACCATGTGTAACATATAAGCAAGAACCTTTCATGGATAGTACTTTGGAGACATGAAAAATATAAAACTCGTCATGGTTGATAGTTCACAAAGCAATAATTTTTGGCAAAGGTATTTAACCAACACAAAGGAAGATTTAAGTTTTCAGCAAGAGCTTCAACTTGTAACATATTTATCTCAAGATAATGTCAATATAAAGTTTTCACAATTAAACATAAAGATAGCATGTAGTAGACTTGTACCTCAATTCATAATATGTGTTTGCTTGAGAGATAAAGATTGGAAAGGAAAACTGACTCAACATAAAAATAAAATAAAGGCCCTTCGCAGAAGGAAGCAGAGATTAATCGTGTGCTAGAGCATTTTAGTTGTTGAAAGCATAATATGGTCAACAAATGATAGTGAGCAATGCATTACTACATTTGCTAGACAGACTTATAAGAGCGGCTCCCATGAGGAACGTTATTTCTGCAGCAAGCAAATCATTCCTGTTTATCTCCTTTGTTTACACATGCAGATGTTTGACTGAATTCACAGGAACAAAATGTGAGGAGAGTTTTTGGTGAAAGTTGTAATTTATCTTTTATGGGGCTGGGCACCCCGTTGCCAGATCTTTTTGCAAAATTAATGGACAAGTAGATGAAGCATACAAGTCCTGAAAGAAGTCTGTCCAACAAATGCAATAAAGACCACCCACTACTTCCTCATGAGCTTAGTAGTAGAGGCACAAAAAGGAAGTAATCACATTTTGAATATTTAAAGGTAGCACACGAAAAATTTACTTGGAGTGGCTAGGAAATACCACATGAAGGTAGGTATAGTGGACACGAATGGCATGAATATTTGGCTCAAGGTTTTGGATGCAAGAGAAGCATTCCCTCTCAGTACAGAGTTTTTAGGCTTAGCAAGGTGTCAAGCAAACACATATTAACAACCGAATACACGAATGACCACAAGATATCATTAGCATAACCATTAGACTCGACACTGTCTTCCTTGTCAACCAAACATGCTTTGCAAAAAGGATATCTAGACTTTGAGAGATAACAATCAGAACAAGTATTAATAATTTTAAGCTTTACGGTATTTCTCCACTAATCCATTTTTAAGTAAATGATCCACAAGTTTAAGCATTCATCTAGTTTATCTCTCAAAACAATTGATAAGTATCAAGTTACTCAAGACAATGCTATTTGAATTTCGTTTACCACTTCCTACATGATAGTTCCCTTTCAACCAATCAATTTATTTGAAACAACTCTCTAAGCAAATATGCATGTAACACAAGAGAGTACAATCTAACCACAAGAAACTAATAGCTTTGAACAAGAGAAACATGAAAAACGAGAGCTAGAAGCTAAAATAATAAAAAGCTAAACACTCTACACATATAAGTGAAGAACATGAGTGTATTATGAAAACACGGAGCGTGTCTCTCTCCCACACAAGAATGCAAGGATCCATTTATTGAAAAGTACCAGCAAACAAAAAAAAACTTAAAGCAAAACACAAACGACGCTCCAAGAAATATAGTTTCATGGGATCGACCTGATTAATTGTCGATGAAGAAGGGGATGCCTTGGGCATCCCCAAGCTTAGACGCTTGAGACTTCTTGAATATTTGGTGGAGGTCCAGGGGAGCCTCCCCAAGCTTGAGCTTTAATCCATTCTTGATCTTTTTTCATCACCTCGTTCTCTCAACATTTGAAAACTTCCTTCACACAAAACTTATCACAAACTTATTAGAGGGGTTAGTGCTCAAAAATAATAATCCACCTTCAGTTCTCACTTGACAAATTGCATGAACTTGTTTCTAAACATTAGCTACTGTCACAAAGATCTAAGTGATGTTCCGTGAATAGAAGAACTCCACTTTGCCCGTAAAAGATGCAATGCAAAAACTTAGACAGAATCTGTCAAAATCAGAACAGAACGCAAAGATGATTTTTTTCGAGATACTAGGACACCTCTAATCAGAAAACTCAAAACTAATGAAAGTTAGACAAAACCCATATGCTTTCTGTAAAAATTTACAGCTCCAGATCATGTTCTGTGATTTTTAGATTTTCGTACAGTGACGAACGAAATCTGTTTCTGGACAGCAAACTCAAAATTTTACTTTCCTCTCATTAGAGGCTATTCTTGGCACACAAAACGAAAATAAAAGGATACAAAGGAAGTGTTACAGAAGCAACAACTACCTTGACTCAAAGAAAAATAAAACAAACTGAAAGTAGAAATGATGGGTTGCCTCCCATAAGCGCTTTTCTTTAACGCCTTTTAGCTAGGCACAATAGCAAAAAGATCAAGTATTATCAATATTTCCAACATCCAAATCATTACTTGTCCTAACAAAGATCCAAAGATTGCTTCATTCTTTTTCTAGGGAAGTGTTCCATCCCTTTCTTAAGTGGAAAATGAAATTTAATGTTTCCTTCTTTCATATCAATGATAGCACCAACAGTTCTAAGAAAAGGTCTTCCCAACACAATAGGGCAAGAAAGTTTGCATTCAATATCCATGACAATAAAATCTACAGGGACATAATTACCATTAACCATAATAAGAACATCATCTATTTTTCCAAAGGCTTGTTCAAGGTAGAATCAAGATAATAAACATTCAAAGGACAATCTTCTAGTGGTTCCAAATCAAGAATATCATACAACTTTTTAGGTATAATGGAAATACATAGTATTGCACTCAAAATCATTAACTTTTATCTTAATAGTAGGTTCCCAAGCATCTTCTAATTTTCTAGGGATAGAAAATTCACACTTGATTTTTTCTTCCCTACTCTAATCAAAGCATTTGTGATATGTTGGGTAAAAGCCATGTTCATTTTACTAGTATTAGGGTTCTTTGCAAGCTTTTGTAAAAACTTAATGACTTCAGTAAGGTTACAATTATCAAAATCAAGATCATTGTCATAAAAAATAATAGGTGCATCATCTCTAAAAGGATCATTATCATCAGGATTAATTTCAGCACTTCTTTTAGAGATAGTTTTAGCACTATTGGAGAGCTTTTGAATTTTAATAGGGGCAATAGAAATCTTTCCTACCCAATTTTTTTACCATTAGCATATTTAGGTACTGTAGGTGACTCATGAGCATTCGAAATTTTAATATCATCATCATAAAAATAGTGCAAACATTAGTAGTCTTACTAGTTTCAGCAATTTCAGCTTCTTTCTCTTCTCTTTCCCACCTAGCATGTAATTCGGCCAACATCCTTATGTTGTTATCAATCTTAATTTGTATAGCATTTAAATACTTATGTTCCTTGATGTCAATAGGTAAAACTTTATTTTAAGTAACTCAACATCATGAACAAGATTATCAACTTGACACTAAGGATATCCAATTTTCCTAGTTTTTCCTCAACACTTTTATTGAAAGCTTTTTGTGATGTAATAAAATCCTTAAGCATGCTTTCAAGATCAGAGGACACATTTTTATTGTTGTTGTAGAAATTACCATAAGAATTACCAAAAGAATTACTACCACTTGGAGGATATGGCTTATAATTATTATTATTACCAAAGTTGTTCCTATAAGCATTATTGTTGAAATTATTTCTAATGAAATTGACATCAACTTGTTCTTCTTGAGCAACCAAAGAAGCTAGAGGAAAATTATTAGGATCAATAGGAACTTGATTGCTAGAAAGCATAGACATAATAACATCCACTTTATCACTCAAAGAGGAGATCTCCTCGACATAATTTACCTTCTTACCAGTTGGAGCTCTTTCAGTGTGCCATTGGGAATAATTTGCCATCATATCATCTAGGAGCTTTGTTGATGCACCTAATTTGGTGGACATGAAGGTACCTCCAGCAGCTGAATCCAATAAATTTCTTGAGGAAAAATTTAAGCCTGCATAGAAAGTTTTTGGATAATCATCCAAGTAGTCAGTCCATGAGTGGGACAATTTTTAACCATATATTTCATTCTTTCCCAAGCTTGAGCAACATGTTCATTATCATATTGTTTAAAATTCATGATGCCACTTCTTAGTGATATAATTTTAGCAGGTGGGTAGTATTTCCCAATGAAAGCATCTTTGCATTTAGTCCAAGAATCTATGCTATTCCTAGGCAAAGATAATAACCATTCTTTAGCTCTTCCTCTCAAGGAGAAAGGGAATAGTTTCAGTTTTATAATGTCACCATCTACCTCTTTGTACTTTTGCATGTCACATAATTCAACAAAATTATTCAGGTGAGAGGCAGCATCATCAGAACTAGCACCAGAAAATTGCTCCTTCATAACTAGATTTAAAAGGGCAGGTTTAATTTCATAAAACTCTGCTGTAGAAGCAGGTGGAGCAATAGGAGTGCATATAAAATCATTGTTGTTTGTGCTAGTGAAGTCACACAACTTAGTGTTCTCCTCTGAACCCATTTTAGCAAAATTTAACAAGATACTAAGCAAAACCGAAATAAAAATAGGTGCTGGATTTTTTTTTTTTTGTTTTTGAGTTTTAAAGCAAACGAAAAGCAAAACAAGACTAATAAAAAATATACTAAGCAAGAGAATAACAAAATAGAGTGCAAGGACATGCGAAACTCCCCTCACTGAAGCTTCCAAATCCCCGGCAACGGCGCCAGAAAACTGCTTGATGACGTGTGATGGACGTTCGCTGGGAACCCCAAGAGAAAGGTATGATGTAGCGTAGCAGCAGTTTTCCCTTGATTGCAAAACCAAGGTTATCGAACCAGTAGGATTTGGAGAAGGCTTCGGAAAGGTGACAATGGCAATGGCGTCGGAAAGCTGTTGGCGTGGACCTGCGCACACACGAACAAACTACTTTGCCCCAATGAAACAGAGAGGGTGTCAATCTCTCCGGTGCTGAACACAAAGGATTAAACATATGATGGAAAATAATATGAGAGCAAAAATGATCAGCGAGCAAATGAGTAGGAAAAACTATTAAAACGGTTGTAAGCAATATAGGAAAATAGGACCGGGGTCCACAATTCACTAGTGGTGTCTCTCCAAAAGATAAACGTGTTGGGTAAACAAATTACAGTGGGGAAATTGACAAACATGCGCGCAACACAATACTATCAAGACACAAAGTTCACCGTTTCATTTAATATGGGCATTACGTCAAAATACATAGACCGTTATCCAACTGCCTCTATGACTAATAATCCACCCCGGGATTGCTATCCAGCACGTCTCCCAAAAGTATTAAGTTGCAAGCAACAGATAATTGCAATAAGCATGATGCGTAATGTAAGCAATGGTTACAACATATAGCAATAAACACCGTTGTTTTATTCCTAGTAGCAATAGTACATCTCAAGTCCTAATCGTTTCTGTCAACTCGAGCTCAGACAAGAGAGGCATGAACCCACTATCTAGCATAAATACCCCTCTACTGACACAAGTAATTACTTCGGCCAAAGCATATACAAGTATCTGAGAGCATGCAAGATCATAAATAAAACATATCATAGATAAACTGAACAATAATGTCATGACTCCATAATTCGTCGGATCCCCGCAAACACAACACATAGCATTACATAAAGATGATCTTAATCATGTAAGGCGGCTCATAAGATCTAAACAATGGAGTACAAGGAGAAGAGACAACCATCTAGCTACTGCCATGGACCCGTAGTCCCATGGTGGACTACTCACGCATCACTCCGGAGGCAGGCATGGTGGTGTAGATGCCTCCGGTGACGATCTCCCCCTCCGGCAGGATGCCGGGAAGAGTTTCAGAACCCTCCCGAAATAGGGTTGGCGACGGCGGCGGCCTCGGAACTTTTCTGAAAAATATGATCGGGTACCGAGGGTTTTCGGGAGGAGGACAATTTATGGGCGAAAGGGCAACTCGAGGAGGTCTCGGAGCCGCCCAGGTGGGGCCCAGGCGTGGTCCACCCTGGACCGCGCGTGGGGGTGTCTGGGTCCTGTGGGGCCCCCCTGCAGGCGCCCTCCTGGCTCCGTCTTTGTTTCTTCGTAAAAATAAATCATGTAAATTGGCAACTTATTCCGAGAAAGTTCCCCGACTAGGTTTTCTGAAACAAAAAGACAGCAAAAACATGAACTGGCACTGGGTATCTTGTTAATAGGTTAGTTCCATAAAATGTGCCAAAATGATATAAAAACATTTTAAAAGCATGTGGCAATGATATATATTATGCATGGAACATACAAAAATTATAGATACGTTTGGGACGTATCACCAACTATTACCTAGGATGCTGACTTCTACTTACATATTCTGCAGAGGCTGGGGATATCCCTATTTTTTTAAAAAACTTACATGTCACTAACTCTGCTCATCATCATTTTTTATTTCCTCGCCGATTTTCTATAGCATCTCGTTATTACTCATTTTCTAACAAGGTGCATTATGGTTGTTTGATTGGTACAATTTTTTGTATAGTATAATGTGATTTTTAGTATGACTAAGAACTATTGTACATTGTTATATTCCTTAATATAGACATTGGAAAACAAATATCATTTATGAATTAGCTGTCAGCATCTTTGTGCATTGTTCTCCCAATGAGTTACCATTTGGAGAGGGAAAATCATGAACTTTTAAACAATAGGATAATTCCTAGATTGCTTTAGAGTTTTATCAATCGATCCACGGGTCAAGAATTTACTCGCATAAGGTAAAAATGTATCACTTACTTAGGTCATTTTCTTTGCTCTTCTTTGATTTTCTCGTAGGAAGGGGCATCATCTTTGCTAGGTGTTTAATAAGAGGCCCACCGCTTAAGAAAATCCCAAAGGTGGAATCCACATCATTCGAGACGATTGAATCTCTTTAGGCCCTTTAGTTTTATATTGTTGTATGATTTGCATGTTTATGTTTTTCCCTAATTTTATGTCTTGATTTCAATCTCGCAAGTATATGCATCATAGCATGCACTGGTACATATATAGTCATTTAGTCACCACTCATTGCACTAGATGGGATATTGAGTTAAACATATCTATATACTTTCTAGAATATAGTTAGAGCCAAATCATACAATAGTCCTCTTTTCATAAGTGTGATCTTGTGGTAAGCTTCTCAAAGGTCGACTTATACGATAATTATTTGGACATCATGCATTTAAATAGTTTGTTAACATAAATGATAAACTATTATATCAGCATAATGTTAGAAGTATCCTATTTTCCTTTTTTACTACAGTAGTATATTATGCAAGCTTCTCGAAGACTGCTCTCTTAACATAAATGTCAAACTGCTCTGCTAACATAAATGTCAAACTATTCATACAGATATAGCAATAGTATTTTTTTTTTTTTGCATTTGATACTAATTTCACGTATAAGGAAGAGATTGTTGTCACGAACCTTTGTTGAATAAATTCATAGATAAATAAATAAAGTCATATGCATCTTTTTATGCAGAGTCCAAGAGGCTCAGCCTCCTGTTCATAAAAACGTGAAATTTGTTTTTGAAAAGGAGGGAAAAACCCGGCGCAACTTTGAATTTCTGGAAATCTGCCCTCTATTCACCATTTCACCCTATTGTTCAGCTAAAACAGCTGGACGGAGAAGGGTGATTAAACAGATGGCCGCAACTCATCTAGGTTCGTCCTTCAAACCAAATCCATCCACGTTCATCCTTCGAACCTTGTGTTTGATTAAAGGGGGTCCCACCCAGAAGATCGAGCTGTTTGGGCAGTGGGCGTGCCTCGCACGTGACACGCTGACAGCGACGCTTCTTCACGAATGGCAACATTCTTACATCTCTATGGCGACATCCAGCTACCGTTTCTGTCAAAGCCCCTGTGACTCGTCTCCCACACGCTCTTCTCCGTGTGTGTGTGTAGGCAATTATCCCCATATTTATGCACGAAATGGCTGCAAAACCATTCCTATCCTGTGCACAGATTCGTTCAAATGCGGTGCATAACTGTCACGCAATCCAACTTTGCAGGAAATTCAGTTTGCAACTTTTTATACTTCCCTGTTCTGTCCTAGGTAAGTGTTTTGTCCTATTTATTCATATTCAAATATAGCTACCTGCCGAACTACTTTTTATATGGAGTAAGAAAATGCTCATCACGTGATCACATCCTGCACACACACTTCCTATCTATCTATTTTTTTCTCTCTGAAACTACCTATTTATGCTACATTGTATTGTGTGCGGTGTTGTCATCGTGCGACTTCTTTGTGCCTCCGCTTGCCAGGGCTCCATTCAGTTTTCATTCACTACTACCACCAACTCGCCAAGGCACCACCACCTCCCTAGGTCGTTGCATTTGCCTCACCAATCGCCATGGGCTCCCTTGCTGCCGCCGACGAGCCGTCGCCTCCGCTCCGCTACCCTCCGGCTCGCCGCGACGCTGACATTGTCGACGCCTACCATGGAGTCCTTGTGCCGGACCCCTACAGATGGTGAGTGGCCTCTTTCCGTTGCTCTGCTCGCAAATATGGTCTTAGTTCTTTGTCTATAGCTTCTTGAATGAAAGGCACACTCATGTTAAGTTTGTACGCGCGCGTATAAGTTTGTTTACACCCCCGCGTTGCGTTTCTACTGCCCACGATAGTGTTTACTCCTTCCGTAGATACATTCTTCTGCGTCCATGAACTTCGCCTAATTTGAGACATGCATTTAGACCGGAGAGAAGCAGTATTTGCACATCAGAGATTCAGAATATTTACGTTTTCAGCTAAGGTATCCATCCGGCATCCGGCCACTCTACCGGGTGGTGTGAGCCTTGGTTCATGCGCATGCCGTGGCCTGTAGATTCTCTAACGCTGCCAAAATGTTCTTGGAGAAAGAAAACAAAAGGATATAATGCGTTGTCATGAAAGAGGTACGGTTTTAGGAGCAAACAATTTCTTCCGAGTGACCGGAAAGTTGCATTTTTTTTGCTAAATAAGCAGTCCCTTGGGTCTTGGGCAAGGCACTATATATATAGTAATAACACTTGCTGAATACTCCCTCCGTTTCATAATATAAGATGTTTTAGGTGTTACATATTTGTCTACATTGGTATCAAAAAGAGTGGACATGTACACTAAAAAGTGTCTAGATACATATGTGTGCATGTGAATGTGACAAAAGACTAAAACATCTTATATTATGGAACGGAGGAAGTACTACTGCACCACACTCCAGAAGAGCATCCTGCTCCATTCACTGTGGATAGCTGCACCAAGTACATACAGCTCGTGGCACGCATGGGCTCCCTGTATCTACTACTTCTATCTCTGTATCCGTATCTGTACTGTACGCCACGTGCTAATTGCACTTCTTGCAGTTTCACGCAGGCTGCAAAGTTTTTTTCACATTGTAGATCGAGTTAAAGCTTGGAACTGTTACACTGTGTTTGGATGTAGGAAAGTTTTCTGGAATCTAGCAATTCCATTTCTCAGATGGAAAGGAAATGGGGTCGAATTCCAATTCCGCTGTTTGGTTGTAAATAGAATTTATGGCTGGAATCGAAGTGTAGCACACAATTCCAATTCCTATTTGGATGTATAAATATTAGAATTGGATGTTTTGTTTAGTTTGGACAATATAAAACTTGTTACATGTATGAAAACAATTGTATGTTTATATTTGAATATCGATATATTATTTTGCTCACCTAATAACATTAAAAATTCGAAATCAAGTCCCAAACAATAACACAAGTATAAATTAAATAGTTTTCAAATACGAACAACACATGGATAATAATTTTGTCTCTAAAAATAGCACAAGTGGGTAGTTCATGTCTTACACATAGCACACATAGATAATTCGCAAAAACACGGTGCATAGTAGTTCATACATCAAACAAACAGGGGCTTGGTATATTAACCCAAGGTTAAGAGCCATGCCTTCCTTAAATTCTCGGGGAGCGCCATGGGTGCTTCAACCAAGCGCTCATTAACGATCAACTTCCCAGCATATCACTATCCTCCAAATCTAGTACCTTCTTCAAGGCATCAAGGATTTCAGTTGGAGGAGTCACCTTTGGCATAGGAAGTGGTTCAGTGGACTTCATAGCATCCTAAAATGTCATCTTCATTTCTCCCATCATGCACAAGATAGCATCTCCAGTACGTTGCCTCTTTGGAGGCGCCTCAGGAGTTTTTTTAGGAGCTCGTGTGTTGGGTGGTTCTTGAACACACGCAGCACCTGTCCTAGCACCTACACCGGTCGCATGATCTCTCGAATATAAGGTACTGAGAGAGTCCCAATTGTTCACTACCTCGTTCTTGTAGGCACGTGCATCTTTGTTAGCCTACACAAAACACAACAAATTAGATGATAGACACCAACTCTTGTTGAGACATGATAGAAAAGCTACAATGACCACAAAATTTGCAACATGATCAATTAAAATGCACACACATTCATATCACAGTACCTAAATTCCTCACACCACTTGCAACAACACATAACATACCACAAATCTAATCAGTTCCTAGTACAAGCTAGGGGAAGGGAATAGTTTATACCTTCAGTTGCTAGTACAATCTCCTAGCTAGCAGCAACCTGCAATTTCCAAACAGAACACAAATTAGCAAATGTTAGAAAGGAGCTCGGTTGCAAGTCAAAAAAGAAAGAAGAAAGGAGCTCGGTTGGAGGGAGACATGGCGGGCAGGGAGAGAGGGAGAGAGGAGGATGCGGCTCAGGTGAGGAACTGGGCAGGAATCCCGCCGCAGTGCCGCCGTGCGCCCATCCCGCCGCCGTGCCGCCGTGCCCATCTAGGGTTACGTGTGTACGGGAGGAGGAGAGGGACGGGCAGAGGAGGGACGGGCGGAGGAGGACGTACCTGGGCCGCCGGCGCCGCTCGCGCCGCCGGGGGATGGTCGATGGCTTGGTCGAACGAGACACAGGGGAACGAGCGGAGCGAGCTTTCCGTCCATTTCCCAGCGTGGACCCTCGGAATGTTTTGGCCCGAGCGGACACCTACGAAGGGCTGCGCGTGGAATTGGTCCAACTTTCCATCCCGAAATTCCCTAGCCAGCCCAAAGGGTGGAAATTGAGCCCCAATTCCAGATTCTCCAATTCCAGCATAACTTTCTTACATCCAAACAAACACAGTGTTAGAGCAACTCTAGCAGTAGCAGATCGAGTTAAGTTTCAGGCTGGCACGTTTAATTTCTACCGTGAGTGACGTTTTACTGGCCTCTGAAGGGTGGAGGAGCTGGAGTCGGAGGAGGTCAAGGAGTTCGTGGCCGCGCAGGCGGCCGTGTCCGACGCCGTGCTTGTCACCTGCGACCACCGCGGCCGGCTGCGCGGGCAGCTCACGGCGCTCCTGGACCACCCACGCTACCGCGCCCCGTTCAAGCGCGCCGGCAGCTACTTCTACTTCCACAACCCCGGCCTCCTCCCCCACGGCGTCCTCTACGTGCAGCACGGGCTGGGCGGCGAGCCGGAGGTGCTGCTGGACCCCAGCGCTCTCAGCGACGACGCCACGGTGTCGCTGTCCATTATCGGCGTCAGCGACGACGCCGAGCACCTGGCCTACGGCACCAGCGCCAGCGGCAGCGACTGGGTCACCATCAGGGTCATGCGCGTCCGCGACAAGCACCCCCTAAAAGACAACCTATCCTGGGTAAGCCCGATAACGAACTCTCTGTTCCACTTTGTTCAGCTCAGTCCATGGCGGCTCCACCGAATGACCGAACGTACGTGTGCCTGAAAATCTTGTGAAATTCAGGTGAAGTTCTCGCGCATCGCGTGGACGCGCGACGGGAAGGGCTTCTTCTACTCGCGTTTCCCAGCTCCAAAGTAAAGTTGCAGTAAATTTTTAGAAATTTGTGGTTCTTGTGAGATCGAAATGGAGCATCTCGCTTCATGCTTCTTGTTGCTGGTTCTGCTGCGCAGGGATGACGATGGCGCGTCAGAGTCTGGGATCAGGACTGATGTTAATCTCAACCACGAGGTTTACTACCATCTCCTCGGAACCGACCAGTCTGACGACGTGCTATGCTGGAAAGACCCCGAGCATCCAAAGTACATATACACACCTGAAGTCACAGAGGACGGCAAGGTCACATTAGGCACTGAACTTGAAACTGACAGAAACAGAGAGATTATTCACTACTAGTAGCTGATATCTTTTCTTTCGATACTCTGCTGCAGTATGTGCTTCTGTCAGTTTCAGAAACTTCAGAGCCGGTGAACAAGCTGTACTACTGCGACCTCTCAGCCCTCCCCAACAAGGGAACCCACGAAATGCTTCCTTTCGTGAAGCTCGTCGACGAGTTTGAGGCATACTACGGGGTCATCGCCAACGACGACACCCGGTTCACGATCCTCACAAACAAAGACGCTCCGAGGTACAAACTGTCGCGGGTGGACGTCGCTGCTCCGCAGTCGTCGTGGGCCGACGTTCTGCCTGAAGACGACAAGGCCGTCCTAGAGTCTGCTTGCGCCGTGCACGGGGACAAGCTCCTGGTGAACTACCTGTCGGACGTCAAGTATGTGCTGCAGATGAGGAGCTTGGTCACCGGGGCGCTGCTCCATGGCATACCAATCGACATCGGCAGCGTCAACGGGATCTCCGGCAGGCGCGCCGACTCCGAGGTGTTCGTCGAGTTTGCGAGCTTCCTTACTCCGGGAATCATCTACAGGTGTGATCTGAGCGCCGGGGCTCCTGAGATGAGCGTTTACAGAGAAATCTCTGTTCCTGGATTTGATCGCACGGAGTTCGAAGCAAAGCAGGTGAATGCCCTTATCTGAAAGAAATAAAGTTACACCTGAACTATGTGTAATGTATTTGCAGTTCAGTTAAAGTTGCTTGGTTACTTTTTCCAGGTGTTCTACCCGAGCAAGGACGGAACCAAGATCCCGATGTTCGTCGTGTCGAGGAAGAACATAGACCTCGACGGGTCGCACCCAGCCCTGCTCTACGGCTACGGCGGGTTCGGCATGAGCATGACGCCGCAGTTCAGCGCCGCGCGCGTCGTCCTCATGAGGAACCTCGGGTTCGTGACGTGCGTCGCCAACATCAGGGGCGGCGGAGAGTACGGCGAAGGCTGGCACAAGGCCGGCTCGCTGGCGAAGAAGCAGAACTGCTTCGACGATTTCGTCGCCGCGGGCGAGTTCCTCGTGTCCACCGGGTACACGAGCCCGAGCAGGCTGTGCATTGAGGGCGGCAGCAACGGTGGCCTCCTGGTGGCCGCCTGCATCAACCAGGTCAGTCTTGAATGATTTGTGCAATGCAGCAATCTTTTTTTGACACTTGGAGATAGTAGAAAAGAAATGAGTGGAGATTGTTTTGCGGTTGCAGCGGCCGGGGCTTTTTGGGTGCGCTCTTGCTCATGTCGGTGTCATGGACATGCTTCGGTTCCACAAGTTCACCATAGGTTTGCGGCCTGTACCCTGCTGAAAATCGCATCTTGTGTGTTCCTCGTCGAAGCTGTCGCCTTATGAATACCTGTCATCCCATTCCCAGGTCGTGCATGGACCTGTGATTTCGGCTGCTCGGAGAAGGAGGAAGAATTTCAGTGGCTCATCAAGTATGGAACCGATATGCATGACGACGCTGGTTTCTGTCGTTTCTCTGAAAGCTCATGTTACAACGAATGCAGGTACTCCCCTCTGCACAACGTGAGGCGGCCGTGGGAGAAGTGCGCCGCCGGCGACCGCCGCCTCCAGTACCCTTCCACCATGCTGCTGACGGCGGACCACGACGACCGCGTCGTGCCATCGCACACTCTGAAATTCCTCGCGGTATGTACGCTACTGTAGCCAAAACTCTGCATCGATCGTTTTCCGTATCAAGATCTTACGATCTGCTGCTCCGTCAGACGATGCAACACGTCCTGTGTACGAGCGTGGAGCACAGCCCCCAGACGAACCCTATCGTCGCCCGGATCGACCGCAAGAGCGGCCACGGCTGCGGCCGCTCCACGCAGAAAATCGTACGCGCTGACTGAATTTCTTCCCCCTTGTGTGCCGTCGCCTTGATTTTTGATGTGGTTACTGAATCGCTTGCTGATGCGTTTGTTCTGTGGCAGATCGACGAGGCTGCGGATCGTTACTCGTTCGCGGCTAAGATGATGGGGGTCTCTTGGATCGATTGAGTTCCATTTGCATACGTACGTGTCGATGGATGACTATGAATCCGTGGTTGGCCTGGCCATACATGGAACTGACTGCAGCTAGCTAATACGGCTCTGCTACTCTGACTGAACATACCTTATCTAAGTCGATGGTGCTAGCCGTCTGATGTAATCTGATGAATCTCAAAACGGAGACATCGAACGGCACAAGATGTCAATTTAGACATAAACAAAATAATCTAAGGAAACTTAATTTTAGCAACCGTTACTCATAGAGGTCATGAAGGTTGTCTGAGAATTGTTGTCGAAGTGCTTCTTGCGGCCTTGCCTCCCGCCTCCCGGGTCGTCCCCTTCTTGAAGGCGCCGTCATGGCCGGAGGACCGTGCTTCCCTTCCTTAAGCAGCAGGGGAAACCCTAGGTCCGGCTTGTCGGACCAAGCGGCGGCGGCGCCTTGACGTGGAGACATTGTCTGAGTTGCTCGACGAATCTTAGTAGCAGTTGGCGGAACTGGATTTGGTCTCCTTCCAGAGCATGGGTTTTAAGGGCACAATGTACTCTGTCGTCTTCCCGGCGAGGTCCTCTTCAGGTTCGGTCGGATCCTGTCGTCCACTCGCCGATCTCTTCTAAGCACATGGGTGGAGGGTACGTTGCTCCGAGCTCCTTGGCGTCATAGTCTTTCTCCAGTGGCTGCTGACATTGGTAGTGACGCGGCCTTAATACTATGTGTTGTGACCTTCGCCCTTGTTGGATTGAGATCGGGCCAGTTGAGTCGTGTTTTGTCGCTGTAGTTGTCGGGTTATTTGGGTTTTAGGTCCGGCTTACCTTATAAACTGGTTCACTCTTGTTTCCTCTTTTAAGTTTAATACAAAGATGCGCAGCTCTCCCGTGGGTTCTCAAAAACAGAATTATTGTCAAACTCCTTATGGTCATGCTTTTTCTCTCTCGAAATGGGAGCATTGCCCCAGCCTCTGCATCATGATGATGTACACAACTTTTATATTAAAATTTAAAAAAAAGTCTCCGCACACCACATAAAGACATCATATGAGATTTACATTTTGTTGTTTTAACCGTGTGCAAACAACTGTCTTTCTCTTGTCTTCTGTAAACCCTAGTTGCCTCCAACACCGGCCATTCTAATATCCCCCCTCCCCCTTTCGAGTCCGAGGGGGTGGCCTCCCGCTCCTCTTTCATCATAGTGGTGCTCCACACTAGGACTCTTTCACGTGAGGAGCACTAATGCGACCCCGTGAAACTATTTCCTCTCGATAAACATAATGATTATATAAGAAAAAATGTTACACATAAATTACCTTTGGCTTGGATATGAGGGTACGGGTGGCTTTCAGACCGTCGTTGCCTCAAATCCAGATCTCCTATGGATTCAAAACCAAATCGTTACTAGAAGAACTCCCCATGTCTAGTTTGATGATCTATTTGGTTACATAGATAAGGGCCTCCTTAAATTTGAGGAATTTATAAGAATTTTGGAGGATTTTGGTCCATGGGAGTTTTTCTATGGAAACTCTTTGGATCATATGATTGAGATTACCATTTTTTATGAAATCTATTTTTTCGCCATCCATTCTATAGAAAACGTGAGTTTAAACTCATTTTAAGAATGCACAATGAAGTAGAAGTAGCAATGAATAGTTCGTAAAAAGAAACATGAAAGCAAAGCGGGTTAATGGAAGAGATCAAAAGTGAAGTAATTTCAACATGAGTTGAAATCTCATTCTACTTTTCCTTCGAAAGGTGCAATGCACACACACTCTATATCTCTCTCTACTCTCTTCTCATCCATGTGGAGTGTCTTGTGTTTGATTCGTGTGCACCATCCAAATACACTTCCTGAAAAAATCATGTGTTTCCTGTAGGACTTCACGACATCATAATCTTGTGGTTTTCCCACCTAGGTTTATAAATTCCCGTGATCCATATAGGACCTTAATATGGTGATTAGTTAGTAAACTCGAGGACGCCGGTATTATTTGTCTGTGAACCTAACAATACACTGGAATCACTATGAAGATATTTGTTCGACTCTATGCTTTAGAGATCTCAATCATGATATTCAAGGATATTAAAAAAATATACGAACGCACATACATAAACACAAATATATATGTATGTACTGTAAATTTATGCAACTTTTAATAGTTCAAGGAGATCTTTATTACAACATTCAATTTAAATTTAGAACAAGAAGAAAACTTTGTGGTGATATACATTATGCTATTACAGCAAATAAAAACAAAGCCAATGTTCCGGAACATCGTAATGTGGGTAATTATGACATGAAAGTAATATAATTTTGAGCATAGTCTGATATAAGTTTAAAAATAAGCATAAAAAGTTAGTATAAAATAAATGCTCGGACCAATTCACAGGCGCCGTGTGTGTTAACCCTTTGTCACTCCATAAAAACATGCAAATAGAATTTAGACATTTTTTAGAACTTCAGGCCTTTACAGGGCCGACATGGCTGCAAGAAAACATGGTGAGTTCACAGTAAAACGAAGACAATTCTCGGATAAAACACTCCAAAAATCAAAAGGAGCCTTAAAGGGTGTAGGAATCTTCAGCTTTCTTGGCGTTCCATCGACCTGATTTGACTAGCATGGCGTGTAGTGTGTGCTGATTCTCACCGGCACAACATGTTTAACAAGACACTAGTGCATTGCCTATTGTGTGCCAAAAATGTTACCAGATAGCACCACTGTTATCACACCACTGATATTTCATAGTAGTGGTGTGTCACACTCACGCTATTAGTAGCATACACACTAGTAACATGTCTATTTCGACATGCCAATAATAAATGATACACGTGGCATATGGTCTACATGCGACTAGTAATAGTCCACTATTGTGACACGCCATAAATAAATTGTTGGAAATTTTAAATCTTTTTTTTTTTTTGACTAACAAGTACTCCCCCCATTTTAAAACATAAGATGTTTTATGTGTTTCACATGGTGTATAGATGCATACTAAAATGAGTGAACATACACACTAAAACGTGTCTAGATACATTTCTATGCATGTACATATGGACAAATGCTAAAACATCTTATATTTGAAAACGGAGGGGCTACGTGCTAACATAGTATGACGAGTAGTAGCAGCACGCACATATCATGTTCATCAACTACATGCACTAACTAGTTAGGATCCTTAGAGCATCTCTAGTAGATGCTCTTTATTAGCAGTGGTGTTCTAAAAACCGCTTTCTAGGGGACGAGAGGGCAAAAACGACCTCCAATAGGGGCCCTAAGATGTGCCCTATTTTGAGGCTGCCCAAATTTTGCCCCTCTATGTCTCCTATTTGGGGCAAAGAGGACCGCGTGCAGCACCTGCCCTTTCGTCCTTCCCCACGCGAGTGCACAACAACTGCCGAAATTTCCCTTCCCAGCCACTGTCCCGCCTCCTTCCCCGACCGCCGTCGGCCCAGATGCGACCGCCCGCCCGCCGTCACCCCTCCACCACCAACCCCCCCCCCCCTCCGCAGCCGAGGCCCCGCCAAATCTGCTGGCATGGCCTCGGACGCCGGCAGCCGCCATAAATCGGGACGGGAGCAGCGTCGCCGCCGGTGTCGATTCGGCCTCTCCCAACGCTGGCGAGGGCAGAAACCACTGGATCCAGGGCCTCCTCTTCAACATGTCGCTTCTCTGCCACCGCCCTGCTCGTCAATGAGCTTTCTGATACGTATCAAATGTATCTATAATTTTTGATGTTCCATGCTTGTTTTATATCAAATTCTACATGTTTCTACTATAGTTTTATATCATTTTAGAGCATTTTCTAGACTAACCTATTAACCCAGTGCCCAGTGCCGGTTTCTGTTTATTATGTCTGTGCATTGCAGAAAAGGTCCAAAATTCAAAGTGCTTAGAAAAATCAGAAAAAAATTACAGAAATTCTATTTCGCCAGAAGACCCCGGGAGTCAAAAGGACAAGTCTGGGGGAGGCCCATAGCCCCCAAACGCCACCTGGGCGCGACACAGGGGGGTGGCGCCAAGGGTTCGTCTGGTTGCCATGTGCACTGCCCCGCGCCGCCCTTCGGACTATATATTCCCCACGATAAAAAAAACCCTAAGCCCCGAAGGATTTTCCCAAATACGACTCCGAGCTCCGCTGCCATCCGAAACTCTATTTTGGGGGACAGAAGTTTCTGTTCCGGTACTCTGCCGGGATGGGTAATTGCCCCCGGAGCCATCTTCATCACTGTTGCTGCCTTCCATGATGCGCCGGGAGTAGTCCTTCATCGAGGCTGAGGGCTCATGCCTGTAGCTATGTGGTTTATCTCTCTCTCCCATGGTGTGATCTTTATGTGATCATGAGCTTTGTAATCTAGTTGAATTCATAGATGTTTCCCCTTCATTATGTCATGGATATGCTACTCAATTGGTTTTATCTAGTATAATTTCCGGAGTCACCTTTGTCCCACGGTGCAAAGTTGACAGTGTGCGTGCCGTGTGTGACTCTATGGATAATAGATTAGAGGGATACTTACCATGAGTTGTTCTTTGTGTTGGATGGCCTATGAAATCTTGGGGTGCTCATAGTGACAGCGTGGGGTGCCCTAGATTGGGATTGATGTACTTTAAGGTGTGCTTTTGTATCCCTACGCAGTAGAATGGTGTTTCTTATCCAGCAGAAGAACAGTCTCCGAGTAGCATCTAAGTTGCATATTGAAGAGGAAGTTTTATTCTTGTGTTCAACTGTGTTACAATTGTTGAGAGTGACCACTAGTGAAAGTATGATCCCTAGGCCTTGTTTCCAAGCATTGAAACACCGTTTACTCTCAGTTTTGTTACATGTTTGCTTGCTGCCATTTTTATCACAAATTACAAATACCACTTTTTACTATCCATATCACTTGCATTTTACCATCTCTTCGCCGAACTAGTGCACCTATACATCTCACAAGTGTATTGGGTGTGTCGGGGACACAAGAGACTTCTTATATTTTAATTGCAGAGTTGCTATAGAGGGATACCTTTGACCTCTACCTCCCTGAGTTCGATAAACCTTGGGTTACTCACTTAAGAGAAATTTGCTGCTGTCCTACAAACTTCTGCACTTGTAGGCCCAACACTGTCTACAAAAATAGAAGCGTGTAGTAGACATCACTTTCCCACTCCCTCCGTCGCCGAGCTGCTGCGCGCGCTGGTTTAGGTGTTCGGGACTGATTACTTGAGAGCACCCAATGCTCAAGACACGGCTCGGGTAGTGGAGATGAACAAGGCCCGCGGATTTCTAGGTATGCTTGGTTCCATCGATTGCATGCATTGGAGGTGGAAATATTGCCATGCAGCATCGTATGGACAGTTCAGAGGGCACAAGAAGGATTACACCCTTATTCTTGAGGCCGTGGCCGATCACGAGATTTGGATATGGCATGCATTCTTTGGCATGCCTAGTTCTTGCAATGATATTAATATTCTCCGACGGTCCCCTCTATTCGCCAACTTACCAATAGAGAGTTGCCATCGGTGGAGTTCCAAGCCAACGGCAAGAAATACAACATGGGCTATTACCTTGCGGATGGGATTTATCCAAGTTAAGAAGGAAGTTGATTTACACAATGCTCAAGCTGCGGTGAGGAAAGATGTGGAGAGAGCATTTTGGGTTTTGCAAGCCCAATTTGCTATTGTGAGAGGACCGGCGAGGTTTATGGATCAAGAGATTGTTTGGTACATCATGAATGCATGTGTGATCATGCATAACATGACCATAGAGAATAAACGTGGCCAAAATGTGGTCTATGGCACATATGACTTGATGGGATGTCCGGTGCGAGCGAGGCAAGGTGGAGACCGAGCTGGGCGCTTCCTTGAGGCCTATCATACATTTGAGACTCCGATGTGCACGAAGATCTTCAAAAGGATCTCATCAAAAAGTGGTGGGCATGGAATAGAAAAGGCAAAGAGCAAGGCCATGTACTTGATTCGATGTTGTTGTATGTGATGAACAATTTGATATTGTGTGTTGATTTGTGTGCTACTTTATGAACCATTTGATGAATTATTTTTATATTGTGTTGTAATAATAAAGTACTATTTAAGTTTTATTTGTTTGAAATTATTTTAGATCATCTATCATATTATTTGTTTGACATATGTATGCAAATGTGCAAAGAGATAGAGGGGTGTGGCGCAGCCGCGGTGCCCTATTTTGGAGCATCTGTTGTCGCGGTCGTGCCCTAACATACGTCATCTGGAAAAGGAAAAAAAAGTGCCCTAAAACAGTAAAATAGGTGCAATATAACCAAAAGCTGGTGCCCTATTATAGGGCATCTATTAGAGATGCTCTTAGTGATATATGATGTCTACTGCACGCTTCTATTTTTGTAAACTATGTTGGGCTTGCAAGCGCGGAGATTTGTAGAACAACATCAAATTTCTCTTAAGTGAATGAAACAAGGTTATCAAACCACTTGAGGTGTAGGTTGAAGTATCCCTCTCGAACAACCGTGCAATCAAGATACAAGTCTTTTGTATGCTCAACACACCTAATAAAATGGTTAATTGTATATGTGCACTAGTTCGGCGAAAAGATGACAAGAAGCAAGTAATATTGATGATAAAAACAAGCATTTGTAATTTAAAATAGAAATGGCAACAAAGTAACAAGTAACAAAAATTACTAAAAACGGTGTTTCAATGCTTGGTAATAAGGTGTATAGAGATTATAATTCCACTAGTGACGATTCTCAATATTATTAGCGTAATTAAACATATGATATCTCTTCTAAACATGTTTTGTATTGGTCATTCTTATGGATAAAAAAAAAGAGAATATAAAAGGGTGTGTGCTAATGTAAAAAATTGTTTTTTTTTTTTTTTGAAACTTAATGTAAAAAATTGTTGCATCAGCCTTGAGGTGTTTGATCCTCCACGATCTGCGTCCATACGAGTTGTGCAACTGGAAGACTCTGGAACGCGTTTCGTACCACAAAAGAATCTGCCGAGCAACACGCGTACATCCTAAGCTCTTTCGTACCCGCAAAAGAAAAGAAAACGAAAAAAGAGAGCTTTTTTCGCACATAACCCAAAACACGAGCCCTAGCTAGACCAGGCAGCACCTCCCCGGAATCCCAATCCAGACCTCAGCACCTCCCCCCAATCCCCTCGCCGCACCGCCGATCGCCGCGAATCTTCTCCCCCACCGCCGCAATGCCGAAGAAGATGGGCGTGAACTCCAAGGCGGAGGCGGCCCGCGAGCGGCGCTCCGCCGAGGAGTCCGACCGGCGCAACAAGGCCGAGAAGTCCAAGGAGGAGGAGTACTGGCGCGAGGCCGAAGGGTCCAAGTCCCGCGCCGCGCGCCGCCGCGAGGAGGAGGCCGAGAAGAAGGCCGAGGCCGCCGCGCGCAAGGCCGAGAACCGCCGACTCGCCGAGGCCGAGGAGGCCGCCGTCGCCAAGGCCGCCTCCAAGACCGACGCCCGCAAGGCCAACCGCGTCGTCGCCCCGCCCCCCAAGGTCACCGAGGCCGAGCTCGTGCGCCGCCGCGAGGAGGAGCGCCTCCGCCTCGAGCGCGAGGCCGAGGCCGCCAAGAAGCGCGCCGCGCGCGTCAACGAGGAGGAGGAGTACGAGCGCGTTGTCCTCGTCGCCAACACCAACAGGGACGACTCCATAGTCAAGGCGTCCTCCGTCGGCGAGGCCATCGCGCGGATGTCGCTTGTCAACTCAGAGGCGCCCTTGCCTGCCGACAGGCATCCCGAGCGTCGCCTCAAGGCATCCTTCAAGGTATATTGACTTCTTAGTAGTCTCTGGCCAAATTTTATAATAGATGTTTACTGAGCTGCTGCATGAATTTGAAATCTGATGATATAGACTATAATCACAAAGAAAGAGAAGTTCTGTGCTACTAGGAGTGTAGAAACAACCGAAAAAAATTGATAGGGTTTTATCATTCCATGCACATTGGGTTTGCTGACAGTGATAAGTATTGTTTGGAGGTGAATTGTGAGAATGCACAATATTAACTTCTTCTGGTACTAGCTGCACAGCTGTGCTATATGGTGCTTGTTTGGATATTCCATGAACACGACTAGAGATATGACCAATCAAATTTGTATAATTGCCGAAGAGGGGATAAAATGAGATTATATGATACTCTAGACATAGTTGCTCTTTGAACATAATGAGTGGAGTATCATGTATGGTAGCTTTTGGTTCATTTCTTGTATGCCAATAAAACGTAGGCTGAGGAACAAAAGGAGAAATTTATCCAAACAAGGTCTCGCATCTGATTAGCTAGTCGGTGAGGCAATAGCGTAGCAACGCGATGGTCAGTAGATGGTCAGAGAGGGTGACCAGCTACTGTAACTTTCACTGTCAGTCATGGCTTAAATATGAAAGAAGGTAAGTATTTATGTGTAGCAATACACTAGTCTTACGATCTTGCGGTCACTTCAGTTCCATGTTCAACACTAACTTTCGACGGCTAGATGATTTTTATCATGTCACTTGGAAAAGTTACTATGTGCGGATGTGCCATGTTACTTTCGAAAATCCTACATTGAATGAATTTTGTATACTCGTCAAGAGAACTGTTGTATGCTATGTTTGGAACTTTCATGGTCACTAGACATGTGCTGCCTCCATGCATTTTGAATCATCTTTATGACAGGCATTTGAAGAGGCAGAACTCCCTAGGCTGAAGGAAGAAAAACCAGGCCTAACACTGAAACAGTACAAAGACATGATATGGAAGCTGTGGAAGAAATCTCCAGACAATCCTCTGAACAAGGTTTGCTCACATAATTTACATGCTGCTATTGTTTTCCTAATATCTTTCTTGGTTGCCATAGATTTTCTTAGTTTGTTGAGAGTCAGCTGGCTTTAGCATAACTGTAGTCCACAAAGAAGAACTTACGGTTATATATTGGCATCTACAAAAGAATAGGAAGGAGAATGGGATAAAACCTTGACAATAAGCAATGGCATCATATTTATTTAGTATTCTTAATGAAAATAATTTCCATTTGTACAATTAATCCGTCAAATGATAATTCTGGATATTTTCAGCAATTTAATTTGGAAAGCAGAAGTAGTGGCGCTCTAGGGGTTTGTTATTACGCTGTTCTTACTAATTATCATGTGCAGGCTGCTGAGTAAGGATGCCCTAGTTACTGAATGGTATAATTTCCAAGGTGAGTTTCATAAAGGCTTAAATGGGTACGTGTTACTTGGGGCTGCTGGGATTTGTGTGGATCGATAATGTGCCTTTTAACATGCAGGCATCCAACAGAACTGAACTGCAGCTGCCTCAGTATCTTCATTCATGGACTGAAATGTGTTCCAGAACCAAAGACTTGGGCTTCTCGGCTAATAATCAAGAAATCGATGCAGTGTATATTGTGAGGTTTGCTTTTGATTAGGGATTTTGTCCAAGTTCCCGTTGTACTTAGATATGTTTGAGGCATGTTAGTACTTGGATCTTGAACAATTGGCAAATTGGAGCCATGCTAATAAGATATAATTATGCCATTTTCTCCTATGTGCATGTCTCTGTAATCCCCGTGGGTTTTTTCATCTGGTCACAGACGATTGTAGAGAGAAGTAGGAATTGGGACGAAACAAGATTGACTAGCTGAATGCCCGTGCGTTGCTACGGGAGAACAAAAAATGGACACCAACATGAAACAATTTTTATTTTAATATTAATTTTTAATCGGTCGATACGTCGGATTGGTCAGCAATCAACATTATCCTCATTTGCTCAATACGTGCTGCCAGTGCAAAAACAACTAAAAAAACCAGTCTTGACCATGTTTAGAAGCATACCATGTTAAGCCACCCACATTAAATTTCTTCCCACAATCACCAGATATTTTTATGTAACTTGTCAGACTGTACCTTGTGCCTCCTAGGCTCCTCTCATATTGCAGCCCATTGTTATCAGCTTGTTCCTCATTACTCGGCAGATGAGCAACCATAGATAGGGAATGAGCAGGGTTGTAGAGGGAGAGAGAGATAACCCCGATGCAGTACCTGATGGCAGGCGGCACTCTTCCAAGTGCAGATGGCAGGCGGCACTCTTCCAAGTGCAGGTGCGCTGCAGCACAACCGACGGTGGGAGCCTTCATCCTGGAAGTGCAGTTGCAGCAGCTTGGCGGTACAAAAGTATCAGGCTAGCTAGCAGAGGGATCTCCGGCGTGGTGCTGGAGCGGCCAAGCGGAAGGGGTGGCTGCTCCATGAACGGGCCTTGGGCTGCTCAACAAAGAATGGAGACTGATTGGGGAATGACGATTCGAGGAGGGGCTTACAGTGTGAACATGGACAGGCGCATCAAGCATTTCCTCTTCTAAAAGTAGTCTTCGTCTTGTTGAAATTCTTTCAGTTCTTACAGGGATTCACTCCAGGCTACTAAGTGCTTACCCCAAATTCTCATGTTTTGAAACTGAATGGTCTGGCATTCATAAGGGAAGGGTTTATTTATTTCTAAATACTCCCCATTCTATACGCACACTAATTGTTGCAAACAATATTCAGGTATCAGAATTGCATAAGATTTTCTTAGTAAATATCCAAACCGCCCGTATTCTTGAAGCATTCGGGCACCGATCGACCTTCAACGCACATGCACAAATTAACAAGAAAGGGAAAACAGAACCCATCCCGCTAGTCTATATCTAATTAGCCATCTATATGAACACATGCAAAAAAAATGAAAATTAGAAAAGGAAAAAATCTTGCGAACTACATATATGAATTCTCCTGAACCTCCCAGGTCCATTTTTACCCCATTTATATTGATATATGAGAAAGCACTCCTGCATATGCAACATAGCACTAAACAGAACATCAGTTGTGCACTGAACTCCAGACACACCCGCGGAGCAGGCCAGGCCGACGGACGTGCACATGTTGCAGAAGGTCTTGAGGTTGTAGCTGTCGGTGGAGCTAATGATGCACCGGTGTACCAGAGAAAAATCACGAATAAACCTGTTGAGGAGGACGTGCGGGGGTTCACAGGAGCGCCATGGACGGAGTGGTGACGGGATCTCGAGCTGCTGCTTGCTGCTGTCGCCGTGGTGGTACAGTCGGCGCTGGGGACGAAGGGAAGTGGTGCTGGTGCTTGGGAGATCGGCGGCGCGACCGACGCTCGGGGGTGGATGAGGCCGGGGATGGCGCTAAGGAGGAAGGGACTGGGCCGGTGCGCTAGAGGCGGGGCCGTCCCGGGCTGGCGGCGCCGGGGCGATGGGTAGCGAGGCCGGGGCACGGCAGTGGAGGTGTGGGGTCCTCCCGGCGGCGCGCGATGGAGGTGGGGATCCTCCCGGCGGCATGCTTCCCCGAACCGTTGTCCGCTGCCTCCACTCAGGACATACGTACGACCGGGTGGACCGAACCGGTCGTTTCACTTCGCGGTGGCAAAAGCTGTACTAAGGATGTCTCCAACGGAGCGACGCATCGAGTCCGCACGCCTCCGTTCCTGTCCACGGGGGCAAAAAACACGGCCCAACGGGGCGACGCAAACGGACCGCGGTCCGTTTTTTGGTCCGCCGCGACGCATTCCTGGCCCAAATTTGGGCCACCGATGCGTCGGCTCCGGACGCTCGCGGAGCGCTCCTGCGTCCTCCCTGTGTCCGCCCTGGCCCCGCGTGTCATCGACCCCAACGGCCACCTACCCGCAATAATTCTGGGCGGTGGAGCTGTTTAAATCACGCCGGCCAGCCAAAACCTAGGGCACAAACCCTAGCACTCCTCCCCAATCGCGCCGGCCGGCCAAACCCTAGCCACGGCGGCCACCATCTCCAAGCTCAGATCCACGCGCCGGAATGGATCCGCCGCCGCCGCCGCAGCATCTGGTCGACGAGGTCGAGCGAGCGCGTATGAGCGCGCGCGGGCGCTATCGCGGCAGCTTCTCGCGTCGGATGGCGACCAGCCCGGCATGATTCCCCAGCCGCCGCGTCCGCGCCTGACGGAGGCCCAGAGGAGTACGCCGCCGGTGTCGCGGCGGCTGCTGTCGCGGCGGCCGGTGTCGCGGGGGATGGCGCGCCGCCGGAGCCTCCCATTGGCGTGGGCGGCCCTGCTCACATCACCGAGGAGGAGGCGGTGGATGCAGCCCACATGCAGCTGAACGCGCAGAGGGCGGCCGCGTTCATGTCCGCCGCGCTCGCCTATGCCGACGCTGCGGTGGAGGAGGAGATGAAGCAGATGCGCCGCGCCGAAGAGTCCAAGAAGCGCGCGGTGAGGCGCAAACGGTACCGGGAGGCCTTGGCGGCGGCCGAGGCCGCGAAAGGAGCAGGCAGCTCCACCTGATGTCATATCCCCGCCGGCGTGGCCGCCTATGTGCGGCTCATTTTCCACTACTACCGGCGCCCGCTACGTGTTTCGTAGCTACAAAATGATCAAAGAAGATTGAGTCAGCCAGCCCTGACTGGCCATGGCCGCGATGAAAGAAGAGCCAGCAAGTCCGTTGCAGAACGGGCATGCTGCGTGACGTTCCTCAAGGCCGCAGCCCCTCTTTGATCTTCCCCCTTGCCGGCCGGTGGTCGGTTATTAATTTTCTTCAAGTTTAGGTTTAGGTTTTAGGGTTTAATGTTAGGAGGAAGTTCTAAATTTACTATGTTATTTTAGTTTTAAAAATGTAATTCTAGTATTAAAAAAAAGTTTGGGGAAAAAATGGCAAGCGGACTCAATGCGTCGGCCCCGTTGGGGGCACTGGCCAGAAAGGGGCGGACATGGGCCGGACGCGCGTCCGTTCCCCGACCCAAACGGACAAAACGCGGACCAAACGCGCGTCCGTTTGGGTCGCCCCGTTGGAGACATCCTAACTCACGGGGCTAAAATTGGAAATTTAAAAAACGTACCAACCATCACCTGAAACCATATTATATACTTCACTTTTGTGGGTGTATCTAGACATGAAATATATATAGATGCATCCACTTTTGTGCAAACTTGAGACACTTATTTTGGGACGGAGGGAGTAGTTGAGATAATGCAGCTTTCGCCTGAAAACAAACAAGTTGTACCTATGTCTCGTCTAAGGGTGGGCAAAAAGGGTCCCAGCGGTTTGGCCGGTTTGGGCTAATTCAATTTTTTGTACTAAACTGTAAATAAGGATTGAGTTTGTGAAACAAAATGAACTAGCTTCTACTGGCCGGTTTCTACTTGTTTCAACGGTTTGAGTTTGGCACACCCCTAGTCTCGTCCTGCTGATAGACTGGAGAGATGGTTAAACCAGCTATTTTAGCCTACCAAAACGTTTTATATTTAGTGATTGAGGATGTAAGTATAAGCTGACCTGCAGGCGTCTTTGAGGTGATTTAGGGACTCACTCAGCAACATCAACCCCTTTTTCGATGAAGTGTGGATTTAATTAATCAGGAATAGAGATTACATTTACATTGTATTAATCACAATAGTGACAATCTAGCATACAGGCTTTGCAAGATCATCGCTTGTGACATTTTTTTGGCCAGGATGAATCTTGCTAAAATCCACACCGCTGTCTTCGTGAACGAGCGTTCTGATGTTTTCTATCAAATGCCACACCAATCATGGACACCGCAGCGCCACAGTCAAGCTCCACAAGACCAGAAGCAGCGGCAGCGTCGTCCATCTCGTTTATACAATAAAAATCACACACACGTATACAAATCCCACACCAATCACTTCACAGTTCACACCATAGTATCAAACTGAGCTGCGAACATTTTGCTTCATAATATGATCATAGTTCATCTTTAGCTGTTCTGTTCGTATGCCGGCGGCTTCGGCCCAAGTAGGTTCGTCATCATCCTGAGAACACAAGGAAAGCATTGGAATATCAGTATGCATGCTCTATCTGAACACACATCACCGTGTTGTTTTGCAGCTAGTTTCACTGCTGGAAGGAAGAACTGAACAGTACTAACCTTTGGACCCGACCCTGCGGCTTTCTGCAGCACCCAAATTTCCAAACAACAAACGGGTGTCAGTCACTTGCTTCCCCGGTCTTTCTTCCGTAAATTTCGTAAGAGCGGGCACACTTGCCTTTCTTTTGGCCTTGCTACGATCGAGTTACGCGCCGTCGCACCTGTCGAGGTTGAGGCTGCGGTTCTTGGAGGCTGCTCCCCTACTCTGGGGACGGTCTTCACCTGAAAGATGAGATGATATGGTCATTTGATCAGATGTCCTTTTGGTATCCTCTTGTTTGTATTGTGTAGTGGCCACTATGTCAGATATATCGAGAGCATGAACTCACCAGATTCCTAAACTGAAGATTGTAGAACATCTGCAGGTACCGTTGCTTGGCCAGTCTCTCTTCCTTGTTCAGAGTCCTCCAGAAGCCATACACTGATCCCATGTTCAGCACTTTAGTTGCGTAAATCTTCCATGTGTAGCTGCCATCATGTATAGCAGCCAAATGGTTTAGATTTTATTACCAGGTGATAGGAAGATTGGTGACTACCATTCATGAGGCAGGATAAGAGTAAGTTCCTACCATTCATAGATGCGTTGAAGTCCAGCAGTGGACACCTTGTTCCAGTAGCTTGGGTCTTCCTTGCAAGTCTGGAAGAAGTTTGCAATCTTGGTGCTTGCCTCCGTGCCGTTTGTTGGGTTTATATGGAAACCTGAGACCCCATCCACAATGATCTCTGCTGGCCCTCCTTGATTTGTCGCGAAGGTCGGCAGCCCGCAGTTCATCGCCTCGATGACTGTTAGCCCAAATGCTTCATACAGAGCAGGCTGAAACAAGACATATGTATTGTGAGCCTAGAGTTGAGTTTTATTTCAAGAAACTAAGAAAAGGCTAGAATTGAGGTTTTATGCAGTGTCTGGTGGCCCCAAAGCATACACTGAACATCATAGTAAAAAAAAAGCATACACTGAACAAATCCGAACAGTTAGTTTTGTAGGTTATTGCATACCTGAACAAATGCACCCTTTGTATCTGCAATGTACCGGTACAGCTCACCATTACGGACACGGTCAGTCTGTGCCTTGATCCAGCGGATCTGTCCTTTCAGCTGGTACTTGTCGATCAAATTGTGCATCTTGTTGATCTCGTCTATCTCTTCTCAGTCCTTGGACTGTGCAGCATTCAGCAGGCCTGCCACGACGACAAGGTTCACAAGGTCCCTGACCTTCTTGTTCTGGCCATACCACTCGACTAGTCCAGTGCTGTTCTTCACCTTGTCCAGCCTTGCCATCGAGAAGATGATGGCTTATTTCTGTCTGCCAGATACCCACTGATTTGGTAGCATCACAATAGTTAGCAACTTCGTCTGATCAACTAAAAGTATTGTGTGTTTCCAAGGGACTTACATGTGCTCATCTGTGTCCACCTTACTGTACAGTAAGTCAGTAACTCCTCAATCTGTGGGTGCAAACCTGTCAGCCGCTTCTGCTTCTGTGTGTAGGGGAAGTAGACGGACTGATCAGCGCCAGGTGCAGCAATGTTAAACTTCGGATCAAAGACATTGATGCCCGTGGCGAAGCGGCAAAGCCCGGGCATTGTGAATGCGTAGTAGTGTTCATATTGGCCAGGCTTCTCTTTGCTGCATCACATATTCATGTTAAATAATTCTAGGAGTAAGTACTCAAGCATTGTTAGAGGCGCTGAAGTTACAATATTATTCAGTATACATACCTTCCAGCAATTTCTTGGTATGTGCTAGTTATGATGAAGTCAGTAGCGTTCATGGCAATCATATCAGCAGTGAATTGACAGGAGAAGTGGTACTTCTGGTCTAGCTCTCTCCACTTGACATCTGAGTCCTCATACTTCGTCTTCTCAAGAGCATGTGCAATTGTTCCCTGTCACGAAGATCATTTATGGATGTCATATCAACTGTGATTGGTGGAAAAAACAAATCTTTATGAATCCTACTTGATTAGACAATTTTTTCACCTGTGTGACTCCTAGTTTGCTCGACACGAGGGACGCCACCAAGTTGCCATCGGTGTAGTTGCCAATGATCAGGCCTGGTTTGCCCTCTAGAATGTCAACAATTTTGGCTGAGGCATCCTGAAATGATGTCGGGATGCAATTTTACCAAGACAAAATAACTAACACAACATTGCTGATAATCAATTTGTAGCTGGCATACCTGAGCATATCTCTCTAGGTAAGGGTAAATGTCAAACCGGGAAACCCACTGGCGCAAATCCTTCCCATCTGCAGTCTTGAATGGTACACGAAGTATGTGTGAATATTTTGTATTTTCAACTGGTTCGAGATCAACATTACATTTTGTGCCTTTGGAATCTGGTATGAGTCTCGTTAGCTACAGCGTAAGAGTAGCCATTAGTTCATTGGTTCTACAACTGACATAGCAGAAATGCTAGGATCACACAGTGTAATAAGTTATACCACAAGAATCTTTGGTGTTATATGCAAACCCTGCTGCTTGATTCTTTGCAGCAGCTCCTCTTCCATGGATCTGACTTGGTCCAAGATGTAGACAACCTGTTGCAGAGAAACCATGCCTTCAGAGTATGATAATTTGATTAGATGATCATTTCCTACTAGTTGATGGCATTGATACCTGACCGCCGGTGTCTGGCAAGCCCAGAACCTTCTCTTGGCCAAAATAACCATGGATAGAGAATACAACAATGTTAAATATTGATGGAACCCTGCTGAAGAACTTCTCCATGTTGATAGGATCCGGTGCCTGGAGCACTTCAGATAGGAAATTCAGCGTCTCCTTGCACCTTTCGGCAGTGTCTCCCCATCCTTTTTCCAATCCCCACTCCTGTAACCTGCAAGACCATTGTAAAGGAACATTAGGCATGTAGGTACACATATTTGGCACCATGAATTCTATAGCTACTTAATTTGGTAGTACATTACCTTTGTTCAAATTTTAAATATGGTGTGTATTTTGGCAGCCCACTAACAAAAACTTCTGCAAGAAGCAGTGCTGTCTGAAGCTTGTCTACCGTGTCAAATTTTTTTTTTTTTTTTAGATAAGGGGGTGCGGATCCCCGGCCTCTGCATCAAAATAATGCACACAGCCTTCCGCAATTATTGAAACGTCAAAGTATCAAGTTTTACAATTCACGGATCACTTAAGGTGGCTACAAAGATCAGCCACTCAAACAAAGGGGTACTAAACATCAATTCTTCTATTGTGAAGCCACCCAGCCCGACTGAAGATAGCCCGCACGACTGTCAACATACGGGTGCATCCGGCATCCATAAGGCCACGTTGGTCCACCGGTAGCAGGAAAGACCAAGAATGAATCCAGTAGCACGCCTTGTGTATAACCTGCAAATAATGAGTAGAGTTTGTTTTGTTAAACACAATATCATTTCTACAATTCCATTGCCCACAAAATGGCCGCAACACCAATTCGAATGCGAGCCTTCGTCACTTTATCTATCCCGTTTAACCAGCTACCAAATAAGTTCGCAATACTAGTAGGTGGGTAGACGTTAAAAGTAAAGTGAACTAAGCGCCAAATGTCTCTAGCAAACGCGCATTTGATAAATAAGTGGTCCGCAGATTCATCCTCATCACAAAATACACATTTTTTGCATCCTATCCAGCGCCTTTTAGCCAAATTATCCTTTGTCAACACTTCCTTTCTATGAAGGAACCATAAAAATATTTTAATTTTCAAAGGTATCTTCAACTTCCATAGGTATTTGCGCAGGTACCTAGTATGCCGTTTAGAAGGTCTTCGTAATAAGATTTTACCGTAAAAATTCCATTATTAGTAAGGGACCATCTAAACTTATCGGGTTCATCTGTGAGGGTTATTCGCATTAACCTTTCAACCAAATGAAACCAATCTGACCTCCTTTGTCCTAGTAATGTCCGTCGAAAAGGAAGATTAATAGGAGCTACCCCAATAACATCAGCCACCGTGCTGTTCTTATTCGAGGCAATGGCATACAGCGATGAATACTCATTTTTAAGTGGCACCGGCCCTAACCAGGCGTCCTCCCAAAACTGAGCCTGTTCACCGTTGCCAACCAGAAATTTACCGCGCTGGAAAAAATCATCTTTAACCCTCATGATCCCTTTCCAAAAAGGTGAGTCAAATGGTTTAGCTTGCACTTGAGATAACGCTTTATCCCCCAAATATTTATTGACTAAAATTTCTTTCCAAACTCCCTCTTCATTTAAAATTTTATAAAGCCACTTACTCAATAGGCATTTATTTTTAGTTTCTAAAACCGCAATTCCCAAGCCACCCTGATCTTTCGGCCTGCATACTATGTTCCACTTCGTAAGCCTATATTTCCTCTTAAGTTGGTCACTTTGCCAAAAGAACCTTGACCGGTAATAATCTAATCTTTTCCGAACCCCTTTAGGGATTTCAAAAAAGACAGCATAAACATTGGTAAGCTTGTTAAAACTGAATTGATTAAGACAAGACGGTCTCCGTAAGACAACATCTTGGCTACCCAAGCCGCCAATTTCCTCTCAAACCGATCTTCAACAAGTTTCCACTCTTTGTTCCGGAGTCTACGATGATGAATCGGAATTCCCAAATATCTAAATGGGAGTGATCCTAGTTCGCAACCAAAATACGTCGATACTCCTCTTGGTTATCTTTGGCTTTACCAAAACAATACAATTCACTCTTATGAAAGTTGATTTTTAAACCTGAGAGTTGCTCAAAAAAGGCCAGAATCAGTTTCATGTTCACGGCCTTCGCAATGTCGTGCTCAAGAAATAAGATCGTATCATCTGCATATTGTAGGATTGAGACCCCACCTTCCACAAGGTGAGGTACCAGCCCCCCTACTTGTCCATCCTCCTTTGCACGGGAAATTAGGATGGCCAACATATCGACCACTAGATTAAAAGTAAAGGGGAAAGCGGATCCCCTTGTCGCAAACCTTTGAGAGTTTGGAAGTAATGACCGATATCGTCATTAACACGTATTCCAACACTCCCTCCTTGGACAAACTGCGCCACCCAATCACACCATTGCGGCGCAAACCCTTTCATCCTTAACGTTTTTTGTAAAAAAGACCAATTCACCTTATCGTACGCCTTCTCGAAATCAATCTTAAAGAGGACCCCATCCATTTTTTTCCTATGGATTTCATGTATCGTTTCATGTAAGACAACGACCCCCTCAAGTATATTACGTCCGGGGATAAACGCTGTTTGAGTTGGACGAATTACCCTACTCGCAATAGAGGTTACTCTATTCGTACCAACTTTTGTGAAAATTTTGAAGCTCACATTCAGTAAACAAATGGGCCGATATTGCTCAATTCGGCTGGCATCCTCCTTTTTAGGTAGCAAGGTTATTATACCAAAATTAAGTTTGAAAAGAGGCAAATTTCCCGTACGCAATTGGGTAAACATAGCCATCAAATCGACTTTGATAATGTGCCAACATTTTAGATAAAACTCCGCAGGAAAACCATCCGGTCCTGGGGCTTTGTTATGTTCCATTTGTTTAATCGCCTCAAACACTTCCTTCTCTGAAAACGGTTGGGTCAGGATTAAATTTTCCTCATGAGAAATTTGGGGCATATCCTGTGTTACCGTTTCATCAAGATCAAAATTGTTTTGGACCGGCGCCCCGAACAATTTTTTGTAGTATTCAGAGATGTACGTTTTTAAATTTTCATGCCCGACTATTGTACCTTCATCTTGTTCTAACTGCAGTATTTTCTTTTTCCTATGTTTCCCATTCGCGATGATGTGAAAGTATCTCGTATTACTCCCACTTTCCTGAATATATTTTACCTTTGCTCTCTGTGCCCACTTCGACTCCTCGTCACGTCTTAATTTTGCTAGACTATCATCAGCCTCTCTCTTAGCAACCCGCTCGGCTGCTGTCAACGGAGTGGTCTCGGCTTTAATGTCCAGCTCGTTGATCAATAAACTAATTTATCTCGCAGCATTTTATATTCACCGCTCAAGTTTTTTGCCCATCCCCTAAGAAATTGACGCAAATTTCTTATTTTGTTTTGCCATCGTTCGACAGGGGTGTGCCCGGTTTGGATCGCATTCCATTCCCGGGCAATCAATCTAAGAATCCATCTTGCCGAAACCAAGATAATTCAAACGAGAATCTACTGCAGTTACCCACAAAAGCCTGATCACCTGTATCGAGCAACAGAGGCGTATGATCTGACCCTGCCCGATTTAGAGCCTGAACCGTGACTAGAGGAAATTTGCTCTCCCAATCCACCGTGGCCAAGAAACGATCCAATTTCTCATAAGTTGGCGTATCTCGTCTGCTCACCCAGGTGTATTGACGACCCGACATTTGTAAGTCTTTCAAACTTAAACTTTCAATTATCGCATTAAAAATAGTGGGCCACCTAGCATTGAAATTGCATTATTTTTCTCGTTTTGTCTCCTGATTATATTAAAATCCCCCCCGACCAACATTGGCAAGTCTCTCCTTCGCAAATTCTCACCATTTCTGCTAAGAATTCTGGTTTCTTGTCATCTTGGGCCGCACCATAAACTACTACCAACGCCCATCGAAAACTATCTGTTTTTGTTGTCAGGTGTAACTTAACGCAAAAGTCACCTGCAACCACATTTTGTACAGCCACCGTAGCATTATTAAAACCCAACAACATGCCTCCCGATCTCCCATGTGGAGGTATGCAGTACCATGTGAAGTCCAAACCCGCTGCCAGAAAATTAAGAAATGGCGTAGCAAAAGAAGATCGACCCGTCTCAATAAGGCCCAGAAAATCAAGTTTATGCTCCCTAACAAATTCATGAACTGCCAGATGCTTCGCACTATCCCCAAACCCATCAGAATTCCAAATTAAACCTTTCATTTTAGTGTTTTCGAAATCTGTTTAGAATAACACCCTTCTTAGCCGCACACTTAGAACGTTTGTGTTTCTGGGTCCTAAATTTAATAGAAGCCAGGGTCTCATTCAGATCCGCATGATCATCCGAGACCTCAGCTTCATCATCCTCAAGATCCTCGCAAATATTTATAGCTCTTTTTAAAACCAAACTAGATTCCGACTCCTCAGAAACCGGTGGTAAAGAATTTTGAAGAAAAATGACCTCCCTCTCTTTTTCTAACTCCAAAATACCCAGAATTGACGAACCCACTTGCTCCTTATTTTTTCCTAGAGATATCCCAACCTATCGGCCCTACGCTTAATTTCAGAACTGGATAAAGAGCATAAAGAAAACTTGGAATATAAATTGGTACCTGTCGGGACGCCGTACATCTTGCGTGAGTGAGATCCATCGCACGCTCAAGTTGAGGAAGCTCGACGTTGTGCTGTTCCCTCAATCTCTGGCTTGATCTCACGTCCACCTCAATCATCCCCCCGAACGCCATCATATCCCTCTCCGATGGTCTTGCGACAGTAGCGGTCACGGCCTCGCAAGAAATAGGCTGCGGAGACGCCACGTTCCCCAGACGATCCATGTACAGCCCGCCGTCAACCTCCAGCGGTGAAATGGGTGAAGTTGCATGGAAGGTACAACCGCATGATCCTCCATCGTCCCCTTGCCATGATCGGATGCAGCATGGCTAGCACCATCATCACATGTACTAGGGACAGAAACTACAGCAGCCAGCGGTGAACTGGGTGACGTTGCAAGGAAGGGAGCAGCCGCATGACCCTCCGTCGTTCCCTTGCCAAGATCGGATGCCGCATGGATAGCACTATCATCGCATGTACTAGGGGCAGAAGCTACAGCAGTCATATATCTGCAATGACTGCAGTACCGTCCGAAACCGCCAGTTCGCCACCTCGTATGCCAGCAGCCGGAGAACCAAAAGCCTCCCCAACACCAAAGCTATCTTGATCAGAAACAACAGAGTCCGTCCGCAATCATGACCCGCATAGAAATCAGACCTGCAAGTTGCAGTAACATCACCGCTGTCTCCCCCCTTGCTGCTACCTTGCAACGTTGAGTCGGTGTCAGAATCCTGGAACTTGTCAACTTCAGCGTCGCCGACAGCCGATGCCGACTCCACCATCAACACCCGGACCTCCTTCTGAATCGACGCCAAGTACGACTCATGCACAAGCTGAAACTGCTTCTTAAGTTGAGGTGAGAAGATGACCCCTGATTTCAACTCATGCGTATCTTCAGCCAGCACCTCATTTTGCTTGGTATTACCATCTGCCGCTTTGTCATCATCCGTAATCATATCCTCTGTACCAGTGTTGTCTTTCTTCCCTTCCTTGTTCAGACCATCAAGACCTTCCTCATCTTCCTCCGTCGACTCATCATCCGGAGGTGGAGATTTAGGAGGATCATCCTCCATGTCAGAAACATCAACCGGGTGCTCAACCTTAAACCGCAAACCGTAGAACCCGTCTTTAATAAAGATTTTCCACCCGGATGGAATCAACGTGTAGTCCACACAGCCCACAAGTATACGCAATATACCGTGTTTGCGGGTGAACTTCATATCAACTTTCATTGTTTTCCCAAAAAGTGAACCCAAGCTCCAATTTGATAAGTAGTCTCCAATATGCTTTGGGGGTATCCCAAAAATTCGAATCCACTTAGTCGGTAGCATCTCCATGGGTTCCATTTGAGACACCCACGGAACTACAGTAATCTCACACGTGCTATTGGGCACCTTGCACGCACCGAAAACAGATAATCTTTCTAAGTCACTCTTTGAAGGGAACGGAACCTTGAATATATTTTGGTCAACTTGATCAACTTCCCAATGAAAATTCTCTGTAGGAACCAGCCGCTGGAGCTGACCCACGATGCGCTGAATGGTGAGCTCCCCCTTAACTGTCAACCTCGCAAGGCGGACATTATCAATCTTTGGCTTATATGTCACCGTTAGTGGCTGCTCGAAAAAATCAACCCCTCATTGATCAAACCATGCATGATCACCTGTGGCTTCGGAGCTGTTAGGAGAGGACACACCTCCGGTGCATGTTCCTTGCTCTCGCAAATATCGTAAACCTCCACCTCGCAGTCCTTGCCGATGTGACCCGGCTCATCACAGCGATAACAGCGAGGCCCTACACCCTTCTTTAACTTTTTTGGAGGGTAACATCCGCACCACCATGGATAGGAGCTCCACCCCTGTTGTTTTCACCTCCAGCCGCATATGATCGCCCCGCCGGCACGTGGGGTTCGCATTCCCCACGGGCGTGGCACCCCTCGCAATCAGTTCCGCAGCCGAAGATGTTTGCTGCGTCACGGCAGGAGCTTGGTGCACCGAGGGATTGATCGCAGGTCCAACCCCCGGCTGCCTAAGAGCTGCAGTCACCTGACTGACGATTTTTGCAAGCATATCGTCGGTGAAACCAGTCGCCATCTCCCTGCTTGTGTTCTGCCCCGAGTGCCCCCCTGAAGGACGGGAACCTCTTCCTCCATCGCACCTACCCGGTCGAAATTGAGGAGGCCTGCTATAGTTGTTTTGGCGAAAGTTTCCGCCATTACCGAACCCTGAGCCAGCGCTGAAGTTGCCGAAACCCTCATTGCCGAACTGCCGGTGATCAGCTTGGCCCGCAGTGCCGCTCGTACCCCCAACCTCGAAGTTTCGATTAACACCATTACCAGCAGACCCACTAGATCCTCCGTTGTGGTAGCTGTCTCGGTCTGCCGCTCCTCCCCGGAACGCGCCGCCGTGTCCACCGCTGTTCCGGCCTGGTGGATACCCTCCACCGAAGCCGCGGCCAGGCGGGATACCACGGCCATCCCCAGCGCCTCCTCTTCCCCCTCCGTTGCTCGCCATAGCCGGCGGCGATCGCAACGAAAGATTGTTGGCGAAACCTAGCGTAGCCGAGTTACGCCGTGATTGATTCAGATTAATTCGGCCCTTCCTCGTCTGATTCCCAATACGCTGACCCGCATGGCCTGTTGGGCTATCAAATCTGGCCCGCGACGGTGTGATCACTCGGCCCGCATAGCCGTTGATTTGTTTTTTGGATTTTGAAAATCCCGATCCGCCACCGCCGCCTGTCTTCTCCGTCGCCGGTGACGCAGACCCGGCACGGCGACATTTTCTAGATTGGACCAGCTCCCAGCACCCATCTCCATCGTCACGCATGACTGTCGGAGGCATCACAGGGAGCTTTAACCTCGATGAACGGCTAAAGGGCAAACGCATATGCCCAGCCGTCGTCTTCAACTCGACTACCTTCGAATGATCCGAAGATGAGAGAAACAAAGCCCCCGCCGCGTACCTCTGCGCCGCTCGCCGGAGGATTCGCTTGTCCTCGCGGGATCGTCGCTTGTCTACCGTGTCAATTGTATCATTAACCATCAGCTTCTGCATGTTTATAAGGATATATAAATCCAACCAGTCTGTTTATTTTGATAATCTTAGTGATATGAATCGCTGATCTCCCTACCTCACCACGGTAATTCAGGGCGAGTAAATAGTCTAGCAATGGCTTCATGCTTTCAGGCTTGCCACTCAACTTTGATGACATGAATTTAGAGACGAATTTCACACCATTCCCTATGGATGAGGGAAGTGTGAGATGAGGTGTTGAGAGGTCAAGAGCACCGAAGTCAACTTCCAGTGAGTTGTCATCCTTGGCCCTGAAATTCACATGAACAGGCATATTCTTTTTCAGTTTCACACTTGCACTCGCATAGCATCAAATTGCATTTCTCATCCAAGTGAAACTTATATCGTATTAGCCTATTATCAAACGCATACCATTTGTCATCATATAATGTCTCTTTGAACTTCAGGTACTCCGATGGTGCAATTCCTTCGACTGACAGATCATCGGAATGAACTTTGACGTATTCCCAGATGCCAGGATTCTTTTTTATTTGATGGGGACCAGATGCCAGGATTCATTTTAACAGCGAACGCAACGAATGGTAGTAGCACTACTGCTTCCTGCAAACAAGGATACAAAATAAGCTCCTTCTATCAAACTTTATTCCAGTTGCAAAAGGGAATTGGGTAACTTAAAGCAAAATTACCTGGGTAGAACATATAATGTAACCGAGAAACCCTTCAGCGAGCTTTTCCTTCTCGGCTTTATCATCTAGTGATTTTTCCAGCTCATCCATGAGCTGCTGGTTCTTCAAGAGCCTCCTACCTTTCGACACATACCTGAAATATTTTTTGTCTCAGATTTCAGGATGGCAAAACTCTCAGAGTCACAGCAAGAGTATCTCTCATGCAATGCATGACGCAGAGAATAAATCGTTACATGTAATACAGCACAAACAATTGTGATCCGTCTATTCACAACTTCCCAAGTATTTTTTTAATTTTTAGTAGTACCTCTGAAAGCATCTCTTCATCTGGTACCGGCTGTGTCGTAGAGCGTCGGGCATGCTCTCAGCAACGCTGTCCATTCTCTTGAAGCTGAGCTTGGCGGCCATGGTGGGAGGCTACCAGGCTTGTTAAGGTTGGTGGAGAAGGTCGAAAAGTTGTGTGTGATCGTCTAGGTATTGACGAATAACAATTTATAGAAGAGGGCACCCATAGTTTCCTCCCTGATGAAAGATTTCTTTGCTGTGAAAGTAGCTGGAGATTGCAATTTGCAAGGTAGACGAGGCTAAGCTGTGAGGAGAAAGCACATTGCTTGGGAGAAGTTATTCCAAAGAAACACACAGGACAAGAAAGGTACTTCATCGTAGATGTTGCTTCCGATCGAGGAGGGTTGGAGCTTTCCCTTTTAGAGCCACTATTATATGGATAACTTTCAGAATAGAAAGATGTTGTTTTATGAGGGTGCTGCAGTTGAAGAAATTCAATACTTTAAGTGGGAAAAACAATTAAAATGACACTAGGAGGAATGGAAAACTAAAGTACACCAGAAACCGGCTATCAGCCCAGTAAATTCTCAAAATAAATTTATTTGCCGTTCATCCGATTGTATGAAAGCTTACATGCTACCCCATGTGATGTTGCTCACTGTATATTATCTGGTACCTTCACTTGTGGGGAATATAATTGTTTATTACAACGGCACAAGGTGACAGAAAAGGTAAACATCGGTGACGAATGGGGGTCAATTCCGCAATGTTCTCAAAATTGTTGTTGGGAAAAGGTACACAATGGAGACGCATGGGGCCAAAGTCCTCAATATTCTCAAAACTGTTTCTCATCGCCTGCCTGGTTGGTGTACATTTTCCGTTTGACATGAAGCTACGCACTCGATGAAAAGAAAAGATTTTTCATTCTTAGCGCACTTTCCACCAGCATACGTCTTCCGCACGAATCTTGGCTTTCAGTACGCCTCGTCTCCAAATATTACTTTCCTAGAAAGACATCAGGTGGCAGTAGCATATTATTGCAGCAAGTCCATCTTAACATCAGTGACATCAAGTTGTAGTATCTCGGCTCTGCAACCTAATATGGCACCAATACTGCGATAGCAAGAGCGCAAGGCATGCGCAAAGAAGCTGGTCAGATAAATAAAAATGCACTCCGATGTTGCAAATTCAAATATTTTTATCTACAGATGAATGGAGCTTCATAGGAGGTTGAACATGCATTGCATGTTTCTTTAAGCACAATAGGGCGAAAGATAATAAATGGCAAGGAACCTAAATATAGACAAGAAGGAGAGGGAGAGGCGTTTGGCTCCCGGGTGCATATGCTCCTGTTATGTTTGCCAAAATTAAAAAAAATATGAAAACACATTAAAAAAATCTGAAAAAAATTGGGCATGAGCATATACATGTCTGCAACATTCGTGTAAAATTGCGGAAGCAAATGACACTTTATGTAGTCTGTACAAAAAAGTGTCATAAAGTGTCATTTGCTTCTGCAATTTTACACGAATATTGCAAACATGTATATGTTCGTGCCCAATTTTTTTCATATTTTTTTGATATGTTTTCATATTTTTTAAATTTTGACAAACATAACAGGAGCATTTGCACCCGGGTGCCAAAGTGAATTTCTGCAAGAAGGATGGATACCTCGGATTTGTGCGTCCAAGATCGCCATGCACAAACTCCTTAATGTATGTTCCAGCCTGTAAACACACCGCAGTTGATCAATTTTATATTTGATGAGGGTGTGATATCTTCTATAACGCTATTTACACAACCATCCAGCAAATGGTGCATTTTTCCACAAGTAGGACATACAAAACGGACACGGCGTTTCGGGTCCGCACCCATTATGTAAAATATTTTAAAAAACTTTCAAAATGTTAAAAAATTCTAAATAAAATTTCGGATATACATCATGACATTCTATGTTAGCACAAAAAGTTTCGCGAAGAAAAGATATTTTTGTGAACTGTGCAAAAAAGACAAAAAAAAACGCGTACAAAGTCATTTAGAAAACCCGGATTTGTCTTTTTTGCACAGCACACAAAAAATATATTTTCTTCGCGAAACTTTTTGTGCGAACATTAAATGTCATCCAGTATATCCGTAAATTTTATTTGAATTTTTTTGATATTTTGAAAAATGTTTTTGAGCAGTGGGTGCATCTAGAAAAATGAGCCATATGGATTTCCGATAAAAAACCATAATGTATAGACAGATAAGAGAGAGCGGCGATATGTAGGCCGAGCCACACGTAGCTCTTTATTTTGAAAAAAATTAAAATCATATTTTGGAGTTTCAAAAAAATCTGAAAAAAAATCTGGAGGTAGATGATGTTGTATTCTACCGGCGTGTAAAATCTCAACTAGAAAAATGTTGTATTTTGGGCTGTGTAAAAATGAAAAAAAAAAATCTGAATTTCAAAGTAGCGAACACTGCGAAATTTCAAATCTACAAAATCTGACCGATTTTGTTATTTCTGTGTAGCCCAGAATATGAATTATTTTGAGTTGAGATTATGCACGTTGGTAGGATGCACTATTATCTACATCATGGATTTTTTTCAGTTTTTTTTAAAACTTCAAGTATGGTTTTTGAATTTTGAAAAATAAAGAGCTACATGTAGCTTGGCCTCCGTTTTGACTTTCATAACATATAGAGACAAATAACCTACTAAAATTGGCAATATGGTACCTGAGTGCATAGATGCAACAAGTAATAGTTTGAGCTGCCCTCAACTTTCTCAATCTGCATCCTGATTGACAGATGAATTGCTGTCAGATGAATGGAATATAAAATGGATTTCGCAAAAAGCAAACAGTGATGAAACGGATTGCATAAATCTGCAATCTGTCTCAACTCTCACCAATGTATAATCCGTTTCCGCTCTAACGGGCTTCTTCGATGAAGAACCCTTATCGGGGTATTTTGCATAATTTCCTACAACGCAGGTAAGAAAAGATGCCATCATTGTGTATTTAATAGGAAGTGTTTGCTTAGTAAGTGAGTAGAAAGATATGAACATAAAATAGTTGAATATACTCAGATACTACCTCCGTTTCAATGAATAAGGCGCACGCGCTTTCCAAGACGAAGTTTGACCGAAAAATTTGAGCATAAATATCTTGATTATATTCTACATAATTAGTATCGTTGGATTCATATTGAAAAACACTTTATAATGATTCTAATTTTCTACCAATAATCTTTATATATTTGGAGTAATTCTTGGTCAAACAAAAAACACGTAAAACGAGGGCGCCTTACTTATTGGAATGGAGGAAGTACATTCCCATGTCCTAGTCAATTTGTCACAGATATAAACAAACAAGTTGCCTTATCAAATGTGTGGATGTGCTAACAAAGAATATACACCTAGGCACAAAAACAAAAACAAATCTAGGCAAAGTTCACCTCATATTTCAACGGGCTTATCCCCCAATACCTACCTCTATCCTACTAGGCTAGGTCAAAAGAACCCGAAGCTTACTGTGACGCATGGTCACATGCGAAACCCCAACTTATTCAATAAAAAAAAAAAGAATAGAAGTAAACATTGCTCCATTGATTTACTAGTAAGCAAATATGTTGTACCATATCCTTAACAACAGAAATTTTCTGCAGGTCATCATCCGTCAGAGGACTAGAAGTCCATATAAGGGCAGCATACTGCTTCTGCAAACATAAACAAGAGTAAGCCCTGATAGTCAGGAAAGGATATCATATCTTTGCAAGATAAGGCAATGAGTTCGCTTCAGCAATAATGTAGTGTGACAGCAAATGTTTAAGGATAAGAGCAACTGACAATATCATTTCCGCAAAATGATACAGTCACCAATTGAGTGGAGCACCTGCTTCTCAGCTTCTCCTTCACGCATCATGGCCCATATTTCACTGTCTACCAACTTGAGATTTCTAACTCTGACCTATAAAATGCAAGTCATGAGCAAATCATATGCAACGTGTGTGCAATTATGACATCTCAATCCAGCATCAATGTGATTCCTTACATATTTCTTTTCGGAGCTATTAATCTTCTCAGCATTTGTTGAACTTCAATTATAGATGGAATAGATCGCACATTCAAGACTTCAATTAGAAATGGACGACCAGATCCAAGCATCCGTACCTGTGTATGTGAGACATTCAGCATAGAAAATACTGACAGACACAGTTCCAAACTACAACATTACATCGATATCTTCTCTTCCAGCAGCATGGAACTTGTGGCCATCACCTCTGCAGATGGCACGGACATTCTCTCCAATTATCTCCTACAAAAAGGTGAATGCTGTTCAGCTGTACTTCTCTTTGTTGATTGGGACATGACTCTGAGGCAGTGTGTTTTACCTCAACTGAGGCCTCCCCCATTCTTTCATCATCAATTATCCAACATGACTGACTGACATTTCTTGAAAGCTGACAACAGGAAACAATACCACCAGGGATTCAGAACCAATTTTGATTATAAACAAGTTCAACTGAAAAATACATAAACGTAGTTTGTTTATGTACGCTGAACAAAGGGAGATACATACGATAATACCATACAATTGATATTATGATGCAAAAGTAAACTATTCCACTTTCAAACAAGATATTTGATTTTGACACGAGGAGAACATTGTGCATTACTCGTAACGATTAAGTGTTGAATCTTTCGTACACCTTTAATACCGTTGGACACTGACTTTACAGAACTACATATTTCTTGACGAAGCAACTCTTCACAAAAACAGTGATTGTTGATTAAGAAGGCATTTTATAAGTTTGAGATTAGAGAATTAGTCCTCACAGACAACAAAAAACTGTGCTCTGCTATAATTGACATCCTAGTCATGAATTACACAGGTTAAAACCAAGGATAACTTGAAGATACCTTCAAATATCTTCCGCCAATATATATGGGTGACCTTAGGCAGGATATCACAAGATTGCATGGTTTGAGCACCTGAAGCGGGAATCAAGTAAATTGATCAAAAAATCAGTACAATATGTAGCCAACTTTTTGGGTAAAGTGATATTTTAATACTATAACACTCATCACCTTTTCAGGAGGCAACTGAAATAAACTACAGAACTCTTGATCTTGAATACCCTCAAGGGTCTTGTGGATGGATGAATCTGTTTCATTTAATATCTGTTTATCGTCGTATGTTGAATTCCCTCTGGTATCAGTTCCTTCTCTTGACTCTGTTACAACATCAAGCAAACCAGCATATTAAATGAATTACTGATGAATCCAGGAGGATGGTAAAATTACCTTCCCAAGAAATGACCACTCATAAGAATTCACTGTATTAGTGCATTAGTGCAGTAAGTACTTACCTGTTTTTCTTTTACGACTACGGTCATTTGGCAATAAACTATTGAGCTTCAGTGAAGCATCATCATGAGTATATGTTAAGCGAATTCGAAACGAATTGTTACCATGCTTAACATCCTGCATATATTATTTAGTCAAGCAATTGTTGGTTGTAGGAGATGTCATCACCGCTCCAAGTAAAAGACAGTCACAGAAGCACTTACCAGTTGTTTCTCGAGTGATGGAACTATCAATAGTCTCAGAGCCTCCTTCACTGACATGGTTTGTTGAGAAAAATTTCCGTCCTTGAACCAATTTTCATTGCCATATTTTTGTTTCATATATAACCTATTAAGAGAAAAAAGGCAAACATATTGCGGAAAACCAGTTTATAATCATTACATATTCATTATAAGAACATGGAGATTAGAATGAAACACACAACAACAACACCCATGTACATTTAAGAGCATATAAGACATGGTCTTACACTGTAATTATGCAGTATCCACCAAAGCTAAGTGTAACTCACTTCTTTGAAATGTTTACCAGTTGAACCAAGTTGTATAGTTATTATAACATTGCTTGTGTCAATTACTTAAATATAACCATCAACGCAACTGATGCCACACACTTTTAGCATTTTGATATGGTTGATATAGACTACATAATGTCATCTCCTTACCACTGTCACGTATTCTCTCCTTTCATATTTACAAGGCTCTGCATGCATTTTGAGGTTTACTTTGACCATCAATTAGACTAATAACATATGACATATAAGCCATAAAAGATTTACCATCTGAAAGTATTCTTAAATACATGTTTCATGATATATTTTGTGTGGCATATTACAAATATTTTGTTGACCACAATTGATGGTCAAAGTTCGGGTGCGGGCCTTGTAAACCCGAGAGATGATTCTCAAAAACTGAGGTTCCGTCAAAAATAAACTGAGGCAAAGTCTCAAGTAGAGATGGTACCTGATGGCACGTTCATTAGCTGCTACAACAACAGGCAATGAAATTTCTAAAGAAAACTCATCGATTTGATAACTTTCTCTTTGGACTGCTTGAGATACCATTGAAGTAATTATGTCAGTACGAGAAATATCATCAAGCAATGCAACACCATTATCCTGATGGCAGGTGGGTAGCAATATTCCAAAGCAAACAGAGCAGCATGCTTCATCCGTTGACAAACATGAGCAAGATCCACTCTTTGCAGAATCATCATGCTCTTCAAGAAATGAATGCAAGACTGACACGGTAAGCGAGGCACATGAGCAGGCTTGGCTAAAGGCTCCAAACATGCGAAAGATGCATCGCACACAAACCTGCAACACGATATAATATCGATTATTTTTCTACAGTTGTGAATATGTATTTACAGGCAGATACAATTAACAACGCGACAAATTGAGAAGCCAATGGACGGATAAAACTACATAATCAATCGACCTATCAAGCCTGCTTTTCTACACGCTAAGCAACAAATGTTTACCTCGGCTTCTCTGTATCTTAAACACAATCAGATTTTCCTTTAGTGTTTACTATATTCCTCCTTGCATCTAGACACAATTAACACACATAGATCAAACCAAGGGGTGACACAATTCTGGGAGTTCAATCCCTACCCAATCTACATGCTGCCCAAATATCTCACCGGAACTGCTTAAACAATGGACCCCGTTCCAATGAAATGCTATTGGATATAAATATATGCACATATACATTAACCTTACTTAACAGTTAGTACTGCAATACAAAAAAAAAGTGCATAGATGAAATCGACGGTGGGGGAGATAAACGGAGTACCAAACAATAAATATGATCAAGGATGTGTAAGCGGGATAAATGGGATAGTAGAAATACGGTCAAATACGGTATAGTTTCTACTATCTCAATATCCCACTTACACATCCTTAAATATGATATCAAGTGAAAATTCAGCAGCCTAGTCGGACAGCAGGGAAGCAGCAGCTTTGGTTAGACAAGCAGCGAGTGCCGGCAAACAAAAACGTAACTTTCATCTACTCTGCTTCATTCAGCTGCGAGAAAACGATCTGTATTTGGGGATTTCTTCTATTCTGCTACAGCCAGCTAAGTTTCATCGCAGGGGTAAAAAAAGTAACTACGCTGTCTTCCAAATGTTGCTCCATAAGCATAACATTAATCTATGGAACTTCTGAGACTTAGTGTTCCTTCGAATCGAAAAAAGCGGCGCTCCTGGCGATATTTGGAGGAGAGAGAAATAGAGATGGGCGAGGAACCGAACCCCGACGGAGAGGAGGTGGTGGACGGCTGGGAGCGGCGGGAAGGAGGCCGCCGCGGCCCGCTCGAGGATGCTCCAGGCCTCCGCGTTCACCTCCGCCGCCGTCATGGTGCTCGCCGGGTTCGTTAAACCTAGCTAATCCCCCCGGCGCAGCAGAGTACTGATAGTTTTTTTTTTTTTTTGCGAGGAGCAGACTACTGAGATAGTCTGGGACTGTTGGTACAGCTGACGAACCTTTTAAACAACTTTTTTTAGGGAAAACCTATCAAACAACTTGATTTAATTGTGTGCAATTATTCTCAATTTTTTTTTTTGGAAACGGGGCAAAAGCTTTGCCCAATCCATTTATTAAGAAGAAGAGAATTGCCCATTAAAACCGGCGAAAACCGTTACAACAAACTCACACGCGGGACTCATAGATCCCAAGGCAAATCAAACCACTCTTCCACCCCGCTACAAGTGAACACTCTCGACACATTGATCACGGCATCTCAATGAACAACCCACTGAAACAACATCAACAAAGATCTCCAACGCGACACCTCAGGATAATAAGAAACATCCATCAACCGCGTACGCCTTTCTCGTGGTACTCTTCTTGCTTTTGCTCCGGAGAAACTCCTTCACCTTCTTGATTCGATCCCCCGTATCCTTCCCCGACAAGAGGCAAGCAATCTCTTTGCCACATCCAGGGATAGCCGTCTCCAAACTGCCGAGAAGGTCGCAAAGCTCTTTTGCAAAGAGGACCTCAGAGTCGACAAAGGCAAGTGGAAGGATAGGCTCCAGAGGTGGTGAAAAGGAAGTCGTCGTCGAGGGTCTAGGCGAGTCCACCTCCAGAAGCACCGTCGACAGGGGAGGAGCCGACCCCTCACACAGTTCCTCCAGCTCTGGCATGATCATCATCACCGGAGTCATGACCTCACTCTCACAAGAAGCCGGCACAAGGGGCTGCGGCCACGGACATGGCATGGCACGGGGAGAGAAACCGCCATACATGTCGTCTTTCTCAACTTCAGCTGAAACAACATTGAGCTCAACCATAGGAGGGGCTTCACGCGCAGTAGGCGACGTCCCAAGCACAGCCTCCGCTCTCAGCAAGAAACTCTCAACCCTCATGAGACAGCCGTGAAGCTCGGAACGAAGCAACGTTGCTTGCTCAGCCAGTGTAAGTTGCACATCTGTCGTGGCTGAGGGAGGAGGTCGGCGAAGCGGCGAAGGCTGATCGACGAGGTGGCTGACAAGGACAGAAGCAACTTCCAGTTTTTCATGTTCGTGACAGAAGCAACTTCCAGTTTTTCAAATCGTTCGGACAAATTGTGTCGTGAGTATACCCGAAGGTTTGTTTGAAAACAAAAGAAAACAAAGCCACGCCAAACTGTAGAAGAACTACGGACGCTCATCTCGACCAACGAGCACGCCGACACACAGACATTTGTCGACGTGCACCACAACTCCCTCTATAACCCACGCATCTCCCAATCGCGACACTCTGTAAGTCTGTAGCACCACACCACTACTTATTTGACCAGTACGCCGGGCGGAGCACGCGGCCGCGCCCATTGTTTGCAGGCTACAGCGCCGCCAACCTCGTGATGTTGATGGGGTGGACGTACAGCCCCGGGTCGCCCAAGAGCGCCAGCGCGGCCACCTCCGCCGCGGTCTCCGTCGGGTGGAAGCCGTCCCAGAAGAGGTAGTTGCCGCGGTTCGGGCACACCGTCGCCCACATGTTGCACTTGCCGTCCCCGGACCGCCCCGCGCCGCCGCAGCACCCCGTGTCCAGCACCGTCAGGTCTGCCCAGAAAACACATCAGACAGTTTAGCCCCGAGTGACACAAGAAACTCGCGATCGAACGCGGGCGTAGCTGCTGATGGACTTACTCATTTTGGGAGAAACGGTGCCTTTGAAGACAGACTCGGCCATGGCGGCCGAGTCGCAGATGGAGTAGTTCATGCCGGCCAGACCGGTGCTCAGCTCCTGAAGCATCGAGAGCACCATGGGGTACAGCTGCCTGGAGAGGTCGTTGGCCGTGCGGAAGCAGCCGTACCCGTCCACGTCCTTCTTCCTCGCCCCGGCGAACCTCTGCGCCGGGCAGCACCCCACCAGCGACGGGCTCACGACGCCGAACTTCCTCGCCCCGGCAGCATACAGCTCCTGCACCAACAACGTACCCAGTTTAATTCAATTCAGAGCTTGATGTGTTCAGTTCAGGTGTACAACATGGACAGCATGTGCACCTGCAGGTAGCCCCTGTAAGAGGCGACTAGGCCTTGCAGGAACTGGGTGTCGTTGCGGCCAGGGGACGAGGTGGCGTTGCCGTCGACGTACTCGAACAGGTCGTTGCTGCCGGCGCTGATGAAGACGAGGGACCTGGAGACGACGGCGGTCGAGCAGTTCCCCATCGTCTCCACGGCCGACGTGAACTTCTCCAGCTGCTCGGTCATGCTGTACAGTCGTACACACTGCGTGGGTACCAATTTAGTTAGCGCGAACAGCGTCAGCATTGAGTGAGTGTCAGGACAGTGTGCGTACAAGTGCTTTCCCCGTTAGATTCTGCAGTCCCGACCCTCCTGACGCGAAGTTGATCCCGCTCTTCATCTGCCGAATGATTCCCTCGGGCGACAGGGATCCGTAGGCTGGTGGGCTCTCGGCGAATCCAAGAAATCGGGCTGTTCGCCGAAACGATATGTGGAAAATTCTAATTATAAGTTTTTTTGCTGATAATACTTAATAAGTTGATTGGAAAATTCTTGTTCTAAATAGATCATCCTGAGAGTTGATTCATAATTGCTTCACGTGCGACCGGCAAACACAGATCTGAATATTTAATAACATTAAATTTACCTAGAACTAGAAAAATACCCCCTGCATTGCAGCGAGAATTTTATTAAGAACTTTGTGTAAATAAAAATGTATAAGACACATCAAATATGAAATTGTTTTCAAAAATATGCAAAAATCTCACATCAGTCGAGAGTTTATATTAATTGACATGAAATTGGTGCATATTTGACGACAATAATGGTGACGTGGACGTAGGGCTAAAAAGGTAGATAACGTGGATATATTGCATGTACAATATACTATAATTAATTAATATTAATGGGGATGACATGGACAATTGATTGGCTAAAAGAAAGGATAATATGGATAACTTGCATGTTAAGGTAGAAAAATAATTAATACATGTTGGTGCGATTTTGCTTTATAAAAAAGTATTGATTGATTGTTTGATAAGATTTGTAAAGGTGGACAATTAGCTACAATGCAACATTTTCTTAAAAAGGAAGTTAACAATGCAACCTGCAGCAATGGTGGTCAGAGGAGTTCCTTCTATAAAAAAAAGTGATGGCAGAGGAACATAGGAGGCATAGTGGCATACTGGGCCAGTCTCCTTGTAACCCAGAATTTAGGGAAAAAATTGTTGCAAAAAAATCTTATCTTTTATCTCTATATACATATAGATATGATCTAAATATCTGCGAAGTTTTTCTAAAAAATAAATTTATTTTACGATTCACAAAAGTCAATTTTGGCTCTAAAAATGAAAAAAAAACTTGATTTTGATCTTTGCATTTATGTTCTTTGTGTAGAGAACGGATAATATATTTCAGTGAAACTTTCGTCGTATATAATAGACATGTATAGGTCACATGCAGCCCACAATACACACACATGGAACGAGCACACGACGCCACACCCACAAACGGTGACACGAATAAAGCGGAACGCTCGACAAAAAAAAATGTAGTACGAAGCAGTCAGGTAGGGACGAAAAAGGAGCGAACACGGTGGAACAACGGAAGCTCTCTATTTCTAGGAGGCTTAGATCATTGGGAAGTATTTATTTATACATGTACCATTTCTTTCAGGTTTATCTTATTGTTAGGTGATTAAATACATGAATCTTATCATTACACATGCTACGAAGTATGGTTTCAACTAGTGATAGACTATACTATTCCAAATTTAGCGATGCTAGGGATGAAGTTTCTTGGCATTGACAAATACATGTTTATTTTTTAACAATGATTTATGGTGAACTTCTTTACTTGGTCACAACTCATATTGCTAATAGATGATTTAATCTTATGATTGATAAATTCTTCTATGTGTTCTGCAAAATACTATTTTCATGTTTATATAGCATAATTGACAATGCAGTCACATTTTTGTATATCAAGTTAGGTCGTGTAATTCTAATATTTACCAAAAAAATCTTGTGCTAAATGAGAATATTTTATCATAATTTATTTTCAGTTTTGGGTGATTCAGAAAATCTTTTGTTACAATAGCCTTTTACCCTAAATCCATGTAAAATTGTAAACTGAAAGTGTCATCCATAGTCCACAAATTGATTTATGCTACTCAATGTTATTATGTGTTTATATCTATCATCGTCCTTAGTATCCTTAAATATTTATAGAACTTTGTAGAGTACTTAATAGGGTACGAATCCAATAAATATTTGACATGCGATGTTCTAGTCGGAATTCTGAGTACAACTATGAGTAAGTTGCTTGGGAAACGCCGAGGGTGAAAAAAAAGTGGGTACATGTGGACGGTGTTTTATGAATATTCTACCCACTTTCCACCGCTAGAACCTAACCTTAATACACAATTAGATGAACTAGTCATCAACCCGTGCACTTGCACAGGCTATATTGACGAATCAATGCAATTTATTGTGTGTGAATGAGTTTTCACAATATTGTACAAAATTTGGTTTTTCAAAATTCAAATATTAGGAAATCTAAGTATGTATTCGAACGTCATATATCTAACTGCGTAGAGTTCATATGATGAAAATATAAAAACTTCTATTGTTTCATGATTATAATATATTTATTGCGAATTTTAATGGACGTAAAGATCTCTTAGGCTTCGAAGTAGAGCGAAAACGATTGTTGAATCGAATAAATTCCTTTCTTATCTCCTTTCTTATCGGAATCTTTAGTGTATTCATTTTGATTGGAACATAGAAGGAAGTATGCTTATTGATCTAGAGGGGTCAATTAGGATATCATAAGAATAGCACAACATCAATATAATTGACATTCTGTAATTTTAAGATATACTTTGAAGTCATTTAGTAGTCTCACTTGAGCTCTTTATTTTAAACATTGGAAAATTGTATTCCGAAGTTACACAAAATTCTGGAACCAATATGTGCATATAGACAATGATTTAATACTTAAAATGTGAAAGTCTCAGTCCGAATATCCTATATCGTATGCTACATAAAAAGACAAAATTATAGTGTGTGAATAGTGCACCTCCAAATCCTATCAGATTTTCATTTTTTGTGTAGCCCATAATACAAAGTATTTCAGATAGAGATATTGCACGCTTGAAATATACATCATTACCGATATGCATATGTTTTCAGATTTGAAATTTCAAAATAACATTTTTGAAAATATAGAGTGCCAGTGAGTTCGGGTTCCATTAGTATTTTTCAGGAAAATCTGCAATAATAAGTTGTTTCTTGTTAAACGTACATCTGAAATTATTAGATAAGTTCATGAAAAAAGGGAGGGCAAGATGTGATACTTGACAGAGAATCAATGGTGGATATGGTACTCGTAGTTTTTTAAAGAATTGTGTGAGATTTAAAAATGTCGTTTTTGAATTTATTTTATAAAAAATATCCTGGGAGAGTCGGGAGCTCATAGCAATTTGTACAGAAAAGACAGTTAATTTGGTGGTAAATTAAGCTCTCCAGACAAAGCACTCCCTTGTCTTGTGGTTAAAATAAATAAATTACCCAAAGCAAGGGCCTCAAAGCCCGTTGACTCGACCTCACTCCTTCGTCTAACAATTTCCCATTTCTTCTAATCTTAAAATCTAATATATTAAAAAATGCCCTAGCTATTAACCTATAAACAAAACCGTAAACTTTTCGACTCCAAGGTTTTACTTCTACTCCCTTGTTTTGGTTGTTTCACATGTTGACTAAATGTGGAACAAAACGAATGAACATACACAGTAAAATGTGTGTAGATATATATAGATACATGTGAATTTAGAAAAAGGTTAAAACATCTTATATTTAAAAACCGAGTGAGTAACAATTTTAAAAAGGCACCGGCCCCGAATTGCAATGTATCGCTTTCTGCTGTCTACGCTCTGCTTCCAGTCATGTTATGATCTGTTGAGAGGTTTTGGCCCCAAGCGCCTAGAGGGATGTTGGCGGACGTCCGCTCCGGCCAAGTTTCCGTCCGCCACGTTTGGAACCACACATAATTTGTACTACTAATCCTTGGGGCCCACATTAATTACAGCATCTTCGGCATCCAGCGGACTGTCCGCCCCTTCCGTTGGACGGTCCGCCGACATCTCTGCCCTAGATGGTCACTCCGTGACCCGAAGGACAGCAGCTTTCCATCTTTCACCAGGAAGAGTTGTTCGCATCTCTCAAAGAAGAAAAGATCCGCGGTCTTACGTATTTCTTCGTTGCATTTTAACTGTAAACCATATGCTACTCTAGTATGGCAGCTAGTATGAGTAAAACCAGCTAGTAATCTCTCTAGCTTCAGTGGAAGCTGAGTGGCGATGTGGCATCATAGTCAAAGGTGATAACAAGGACTTTTAACGTGTTGAGCGAAGTGCGTTCGTTGAGAACTGGTCATTGATCTCCTCTACCATAGTCCATATACTCCAAATAAATAGTAGCCTCCATATAAATATAACATGAGAGCTGAAATACCTATGTGGTCAGCAAGGTTGTAGCCGTTGCTGAAGCGGCCGGTGGGCGCGTGGGACGGGTAGTCGACGCCGTAGCGCGGGTAGTTGGCCCTGCAGTCGGCGGAGCAGCCCGGCAGGAGGTTATTGTTGCCGACGTCCACCGTGGAGTCCCCGAACACGAACATGGCCGGCACGAGCCGCTCCCCGTCCCCGGCGGCGCCCTGCAGCGCGAGCTCGAACAAGCACAGCGCAACGAGCGCGAACGCCCCGCCATGGCTGCCCATTGGAGCTAGCCCCTGTGTATGATCCCGCACACTCTGCCGCCTGGCCTCTCTGCTTCTTGACCACCCGTTCGAAGGTGTCATTGGCATGCGTATATATACATGTGCCCGAGCAATGAGGGGCGAGCCTGTAGAAAAGTAATACGTATGATTAGTGCTTGCCTCAGTTATTAATTGGCTACGATCGACAGTATCTTCGGATCCCTCGCCAAAACAGGATTCAGAGGATATGCGGATTGTTCTGTAATGCAGAAGCGGTTAACCCCTCTGCTTGTTTATCTCAGTCAAGCTAGTATATTTTAACGTTGTAAACGTCCTGACAAAGTGCGAATTCGCAATGCATGGCGACTTGCCATTGGACTGAAACGTATACCTCTCACTCTTATGCCAGCGGATGTATGGTAGTGACTTCTGAATAGCTCTGGAATGCATAGTAGTGGCGGAAAAGGAAGTTCAGGCTTGGATGTTCAGTCGGTGCCCGGTTGCAAGCCGGTTGGCGTATTATGGTTCAGATCGTGAGCGCGTAGATACGTACGTACAAAACCGATGTCGAGACGCGACGTCCACATGGGATCGCAAGCTGGCACTGTGACTGTGAAGTGCATAGAATATGTCTGCGCGGAACGGGACGTGGTCGGCGCGCCCTCGCCATTCGCTACGTCAAGGCCATACACACGCCTTGTTATTTACTAACTAATCATCCTACCCTATCTGCGTATTCATTACCTACTGTACATGTTAAAAAATTCAGCTCTTCTCTTCTCGGTAGGTAGCTTTTATCACAGGTATAGTGAAAACCTGGTGATTCTCACTTCTGGGCAACTCTCACGACGACAAAGCTTCAGAGTTTTAAATCAAGAATGAATCGGAGATTAGATTATGTGAGGACAAATGGTTAGGTAATACCACCCTGTGGGATCAGTACCGGTCCTATACAATATTGTTTGTCACAAAGGGGATACCATAGCCACAGTTATGCAGTCTTCGTCACTACCCAGGCGAGATCTAATTGGGCCGAGACTAACGTCTTGGAACGCCTTGATGGCACGGTTGAATTCTGTTCAACTTACACAATATATAGGGCGATTTATGTGGGAATGGAAAAATTTCAGTAAATTACATGTATAGGGCGTTAGTCCATTCCAATGTACCAGTTGATAATAATAAAAAAATATGGACAATGAAGACTCCACTAAAACTGAAAATGTTTACTTGGTATTTTTGTAGGGGTGTCATTTTAACAATCGATAACCTTGTTAAGCGAAATTGGCATGGAAGTACAAAGTGTATGTTTTTTCCACATCAGGAGACAATAAAACACTTATTCTTTGAGTGTAGGTTTGCGCGTTCTATATGGTCATCTATCCAGATAGTGTCTAACTTATATCCTTACAAGTCTGTTGTAAATGTATTTGACAACTGGTACATGACATAGATAAAAAGTTTAGGACTGTTATTAGGGTGAGAGCAGAACGAGACGTGGTCGGCGCGTCCTCGCCATTCGCAAAGTCAAGGCCATCCAAACGCCTTGTTATTGACTAATCATCCTAGCGTATCTACGTGAGGTTCTCAGACGGAAAGTTATTTTTGGCTCCCAAGTCCAGCGATCTCGTTTTTTTCAAAAAATCAAACAAAATATTTAAAAGTTTTCAAAAAAATCTGAAAACAATCATGCATTTCTCAATGATATATCCTACAAGCGTACAAAATCTCAATACAAAATATAACCTTTAAGCTACACAAAAATGATGAAAGTTGCAAATTTACAACTACATATTGTTCACTATACACAGATCTATACATTTGTCTTTTTTTAAACTCAAAACGTAAAGTACTTTGTATTGAAATTTCATACGTTTGTAGGATATATCATTGAGAACACGCATAATTTTTTCAGATTTTTGTAAATCTTTTAAATATTTTTTAAATTTTTTAAAAAATAGTGGGATCACTGGAGCTCGGGAGCACCAAATCTCCACTCGGTTCTCGGATATATGACTGCTTTCGTCAGGCATTTCGTATGACGATTTCTCGCGCATTACGCAGTAGCTGAGAGGCATCCTTCTTCGGTCGGGCAAGCTCCAGCACGTCGGTGTCCGCGTTAAGACCATCTCCAGTAGCAAAATAATAATCTCCAGTCGTGGCCGGATAAAAAATATTGGGGACGACTGAGCATGTTGCCGTTGTATTGGAGACTAATTTTTTCGCAATATGAAATCAAACATGCAAAGTCTGGGTCACAAATTTAAAGTCTCGGCCACAAATTTAAGATCTCAGCCACCAAAACGCCGCTGTAGCCGCTTTTGCCTTCTTGTTTCCGATGGTACGTCCCGCCGACGAGGAAGGCGCATCAACATCTACTATGCTACCATGGCCGCTCTTCTTAAGTTTCTTGCGGGTGACCTTCCATTTCTCGCAGTTTTGGAGTTTTTTTTAAGCAATGCGTCGATTTAAACTCCGTGTCCTTGTTGTTCTCTAAAAAAAGAGGGTAAGCGCATATATCAACTAGAAAAGAAATGCACATCAATATATAGCCGAGGTTCGTCGCTATGCCAAATCTTATAAGTTTGATGACCACTTACTTAATCCTCCATTGTCTTGTCACTCTCGAGTCTATCACGGATATTCTCAGGGCATCCGTGAAATTTGTTGACCACCCTTTGTATAGCACCCCTCCTATCGAGATCGTATTTTGGTTGCCATCCATGTACACTTACTCATTTTAGAACTTGCGCTCATCAAATTCGGTTTTGGTACTCTTCCAATAGGCACCACTTATTTGATTGGCACCAGTGATTGTGTCGACACTCACGGCGTTTCAAGCATCACACGAGTGCGCATCCTCCTTGGTCTTCCACATGGGCCCCGGCCCCCATTTCTCAGCTTGTCTGATGTCACCGGCTTTCAGTTTCTCCTCCAGCGGCATCTGGTCAACGATATTGCCGTTGGTAGGACATTTGATGATGACAGATGTATCAACATTGAGTTTGCACACTTCGGTGGAAACATGTTTGGCAGTTTTGTAGCGCGCTTGCGTTGTCCCTTTGCTGAAGTTGGTGGCTCAAAGCTTCTCTTTCTTTGGTTTGATCCGTCATCATCGGCACGACATCCTTCTTGAAGGATTTTCCTAAATGTTGTGTATTTTTCTCTTTGTTTTTGTATCTTACAATAGGGTTAGTTGTATATGGTGGAGGTTCTATCGCAAGGTATGTGGCCTCGGGTTTGTTTATTTTGTATATTTCTAAACTTTGTAATAAACCAGTTATGTGCGTCGTTCGATGCATTCGTTCCCTATTTTGAAAAAAAAAACTGCCCTCAAAGAGAAAGATGGAGACAAGGGTCAAATGCTCGAATATGTTGATCCAATTAATGGAAAATAAAAGTTGAATTTAATACTCAAGATGTACTGCTGGTTATGACGTGATAAACCCACCTAAAAACCAATATAAATATTTGGCATATATGACATATCACGCTTGTTTTATACTGAGGCCATTCAAGCCTGAAACTTCAAACGAATACTGAATACATAGCAGTAGTAGTTCTAAACCCAGAGAAAGACATAACCAGCCAAACCAGTCTTCGACAGTTCGACTTGCATACCATGATACAAAATTAACTTTGGTACAGTTGGATCATTAATTTCACAGCGGCTTCTTAGTACCGAGAAAAGGGGAGGCCGCTGCTGTTGGTAGCCCGGCCGCAGAGGAGCGCGTTGTCCGGGACGGGGAGCTCGTCGCGGAACGAGTGTGTCGGCGTGTAGACGCGGAGGTAGAACTGCTGGCCAAGGTATCTCCGTGCCCAATCCTCCGACCTCAAGTTCCACATGCCCACATTGTCTAATGCGATCAAGATCGCCGTCCATGCTCTTGGATATACCTTCGCAAAGCAACACCAAATTGATAGTTAAAACTTACTGATAAGTTTCCCATGCTGAATCTCTGGCAAGAAAACAATGAACAAGTTCTTACTTGCACCGTGCAGCGCGCAACTGCATCCACAAAATTGTAGGAAAACCTGCTCTCCTCGCTCCACATTCCTTGTCCATCCTACGAGAGCCAATGAGAAATGATCGTATCAGTCACGAAAGGGTGTAACAAGTTAACAACATATATAATGCATCGATCCGGTGATGATTTGCACGTACCCGACGACGAAGACGCTATAGCCATCGAGGTGCCAGCTCTGGACAGTGTCCTCGTTATTCTCGAACACGACCTCGACGAAGGACCGGTGGTCGGAGTCCATGACAGCCGTCGCGTTCTGCAACGTCGCACTGGTGTCCGTCTCGTTCAGCGCCGTCGCGTTAGTGGGCGCCGGCGCGTCGGGGATGCCGTTCATCCGGAAGACGCCGCTGATGTTGAAGTAGTCGGCCAGCTTCAGGGGCGTGTCGGCGTCCACGTACGACACGCCGTTCACGCCGTACCTCAGCTTGCCGTCGACCAGACCCGCTGAGTTGGCCAGCCTGATGCTGCGGCTCACGTTGATGGAGCCGTAGTGGTATGAGCCCTGCGGGTTCGGCCGTGGTCCACTCGCCGTTAGGTTCGTCCTACATATACACCGTCCATGTCAAACAAAGTTCAGATACAAACACAAGTGCTACTAGCCATTAATCTTTAAGAAGGACGTTCTAGAGTGGCTGATCCGTACCTGATAGAGCGAGCTTGCTCAAGAGAGAAATCAACATCGCTGTTGTTCACAACTGGCGGCGGCCGGAATGTGGGGAGGAACGAGCCGGCGTAGTGCAGCACGGCGGTGGAGTTGAGGGTTTGGTTGGTGAAGCGGGTGGAGACGACGACGTGGTAGTCCCTGGCGGGGCGGTCGGCGGTGAAGAGCACGGAGAGCGACTGGCCGACATGCACGTCGAGGGAGGTGTAGGTGTTCTGCACCGTGTGTGTGCCCTCCACCTCCACGAGCGTCACGTTGTGGTCTTGGATCATGAAGTTCAGAGTGTTCTGCAGACCGACATTGGAGATTCGAAGCCTGTACGTCAACCCTTGCTCGACGGTGAAGTTTGCGTCGCCGTTTGGGCCCTTGCCGTTGATCAGGATGGCGTCCGGAAATGGCAGCTGCGTTCCGTTGTCCAGCATTCCTTGGAGAGCCTGACAAGCAAGACCAAAATGATCAGTTATGAACGAATCGATAAGTGCATTTCGTACAAGCAAGTGCAGCCATATACAGATGGTGCAACAATATGTACAAGCCGCAATACCTGGTGGGTGGTGTTGTACCAGTCGCCGATGAGGACGGTGTACTCGTCGGCCGGCGTGGGGAACGGGACGGGGATCCGGGGGCGGCTGTTGATGCGGATGGCGCCGAAGCCGCCGGCCGCCTTGTGGAAGGCGAGGGAGGGGTAGTAGAAGAAGCTGCCGATCTGGTCCTTGGCCTGCATGCGGTACGTGAAGTTTTGGCCCGGAGGGATCGGGCAGTTTGTGCCGGACACGCCGTCCTGCCACGAGTTCTTCCTCTGCTGGATTCCATTCCTGTTGTTACCGCAGCATTAGTTAGCGCAAAAAAAATTACGTTTAGGTTGCATTTGCACACTACTGATAAAAGTGCTTCCATGAACAACGATGCAGACTTGTAATTCCACCAACGCACAACAGGATTCATGTATGCGGTTATCAGTAAGGACTAAGGAATCAGATGTATGCTTCAGATGGAACATGGCAGTGTTGCGAATCTTAAATTTGACGACGCTACACGCAAACAAGCTTCCCCTTTTATGCCCCTTTATTTAATCTGGACGACATCTAAATTAAGATTAAAGCGGTACAGCGTTACGGAAGTTTTGAGCAAGCTAAACTGATCAAAACCTGAAGAAGGTAATGCAAATTTAAGTGGTCCAGCATAAAAAAGGTACAGTTTAACAGGTAAACTGGTGACAGAAATAGAGACTTCAGTGCAGATTGAACTGGTGCAACAACTGATAATAAGGTCTCGAGTTAGCTAAATGATCGGTGCTAATAAATTAGTATACATCGCATTTGCACAACCAATAAATTCCTTAGATGACATCTAAAAAAAAAGTGCGTAGATGAACAAAGCTGCAGATAACTAGCTTATTTGTAGTAGCCGATCAAGAGATATCAGGAAGGTTGTAAAATCGACATCTATCTTAGGATTCATAATTTCTTTCAAACCACAAGTAGGTGACATCATAATCATGTGCCAGAATTATCCACGGTATCATGTCGTGTGTGTTTGCAGGTGCCGGTAAAGGAATCAAATGTATATTTGGTATACATCAGCCATATATGGAATATGGCATGCATCTAACTTTGCTTAGTGACTTGAACCATACGACGCTGCACGACTCCCAAGTCCTCTCCCATGCTCATGTTGACACTACACGCAAACGAGTTTCCTCTTTTTCGATCTTTATTTGATCTAGACGACATCATAAACTAATGCCGATTAAAGTGGCAGAACGTAACCAAAGTTTCGAGTAAGCTAATCAGATCAAAACCAAAGAGAATTAATGCGAAAGTTTCAAGTGCTTAAGATAAAGTGGTTACTACAGAAAAAATAGAGAAGCATTAATGCAGATTGAACTGCTGAAACAATTGATAAGAAGATTATCGGGTAAGCTAGAAAAAAACTTGCCATGAAATCAAGAACGGCTCCGGCAGATTGTTGTACACGTTGACGATGAGATTATCGTTGGTCTGGCAGTCGATCTCCGGCCCCGGAAACTGCCCGTTGATCAGAATACCCTAGAGAGAAAAGCAAGCACATTGTAACATCGATCAGATGCAAACCAAACACGCCATCTTCACTCCATGTACAGTAGATAGATACCTGCTGCGGAACTCCGAGCGGATTGATATCACCATAGGTGACATTCCAGTCGAAGAATCTGTAGGGAGCCTCTGCGTGCGCGGAGGAGACGAGCAAGCACACGCACGCGAGCGCAACCAGCGCCGCCGCCGCCATCTGAGCAGAGCAAGATGAGATTTGATGGCGCCGCGGGAGAAATAGATGGAGATGGCCGGGCGGGCTTTTATAGACGGCTTCTCGCGCGCCGTAGATGGATATCTGTTCTGTTGCGAATTTGTTACGATAGGCAGGTTGTTACGGCCGCAGGCTGGCCTGACGGGCCAATTTGGGTTCGGATTCTCGGCCCGTGTCAGGTGGGCCTTGTTGAGCGTGACGCACTGGGCCCAGCGTCCGTTCACTGACAGATGGGCTTGGGCTTCTCCCGTAACAGGACCGTCTCCTCCTCCCGCGAAAGTACCGACCGCCAGCACCTGTAACCATCGCCGCCGCCTCCCTCCTTCTCCGACGGTGCGGCGGCGAGGATGCCGTGCTGCGGGGGAAGCAATTCCAACGGGGGCGACAGGGCCCTATCACACCCCCAGCGTCACGGCTCGCACGGTTCGTCTTTATTTCGATTTGGTTGCCCGCGGTTGGGGTTCCGGGGTCTGAATGCTGATCGAGGGCTGTGGATTTGAGCGCAGGGAGGAGTCCGTGGAGGTGTATCAGGGTAATCGTGTTGCTGCTGAATGCGTTCTTCATCGGCGCCGTCTTCCTGCTCGATCCGACCCTCCGGAGTCAAATCCTCGAGGGCAACTGGTATGACCAAACCCCCTCTCTCTTTCTCCCTGACAATTTTTGTGTGTGTCAAATCTCTTATCTTGTTCAGATTATATGTGTTACAGTATTATTACTAGCTGTTTGAAGTCGATATGCTCCTAGCTCTTGGCTTGTGTCATCTCGTCGCCTGCTTTTATTTTGGATAAATTAGTTTTTTGTGTGTATGGTTCTACTCATAATGTAGTCCATATGGCATCAATGATGTGACAATTCTGGTCTGGTCTGAGACTCCGAGGGTAAGATGTGCTTAGACGAAGAACCCCATGTATATACACGCACGTGGGTACCCGATAATGCTTGTACTGAGTGGTTACTAGTGTTTGCCATCTTGTTTTACAATTTATGAATAGTGGAAACTCATTATGGTGAAATACACCTATTTCCCTGTTACTCACTAGCATGTTTTTAACTGCAAGAAATTTTATTCGTCTCATCTCTCTTGAGTCTTTCTACTGTCCATTTTTTTATGCTAGGTACATTAGGTCATATGGAGTGCTGGCGGTGCTTACCTTAGTTCAATACTTGTATACAGCTAATTCATCGCCAGGGTACGTGATCCTTGTCAATGGTAGTTTTGTCCTAGCTGAACAACACTATACTTTGCAGTTCATTACTTCGTTTGGTCCTTTTGCTGTCAGGTATTTGGCTGATATGTTAAGAGCTGGATCAGGGATGCATGCAAGCTTCATTAATACAGCGACTCTCTCAAAGTAATGTCGTAAGTTCTGTTGTGTAGCCTTATAATTGAATCCTTGTATATTTGAAGTCCTGGACCTGACAGGTTGCCGACTTACTGTATGCTAAATCTGAAATGTCCTTTTTTTTGTGATTAAGAAAGGACAGGCCAAACGAAAATGGAATCTTAAATGCTGCCATGGTTCGCAGCAAAAGAGATCAACAAAGTTCACAATCCACCGCACCTTCATTGGTTTTGCAATTGATGGATCTATATCCTCCTGGTTCATCCAGCAGGTACACTTGTCTGGATTTGTTATTAAGTTTTTCCCTCTTCTGGGGTGTAGTTTTCAACACACATTTTTCTTGTACCTTTTTTGTGTGATATGCTTGTGTGCTTCCATTTTATTTAGGGATTTGACTTGCTCTTCCTGTGGTCTCATTCAGGTAATCAATATTTTTGTAAGGTTACAGTCCAGTGTAATGTTCTCTATAGTCAAGACAATGATAAAAATATAACTAGTGAAAAGCTGGTGGTAACCATAAAGCAGTATACCTGGCTTCGAATCTTGATTTTAGTGCTTATAGCAGAACAAATAAAACATTATGAGAAAGAATATAAAAACTAAATATCAGTTGATTATTCTCAAATTCAATATCCTTACTTCACGAACATTTCTGTTATGCTGGCTGTCTAAAGCTCGTCTTTTGCTGGTAACTACCTTTCGCAGCCACCACGCACCAAGCATTGTCATGATTGTGATAAATGTGTTCTCCAATTCGATCATCATTGTACATGGCTTGGAACATGCATTGGCAAAAGGAATCATTGTCGTTTTTGGTGAGTTTTGGGTTTCCATATTGGGCAGCTTATCTTGAACACATTTGCCTCTCAGATGCACGATAAATGTTATATGCAGACACCACAACTTTCATGCCTTTTTCAGTTTATGCACTAAGTGGTCCCTGCCATAGAACAATATGTCCAGAATTTCCCAATACGGAAATTATGTCGTAATGGAGGACAGGCCTCTTACCTAATAATTAGACCATCCCTCATACTTCTTTGTATTAATTGTTGCTTGGTTGTAATTAGAACTTTGTACTGATCTCCGTTCCCCACCCTTTCCCTAGTATTGATCTTGTGGAATAGGCAGGACTTTATTACTACCTCCGGTCCAAATTAACTGTCGCGAAAAGTGTACAGCGGTAGTACAAATCGCTATAGGGCTGGCGACAGTCAATACGGATCAGAGGAGTATTTCTTTTTGCAAACAACTCCATCAATCTTTACCTCATATAGTCATCTACTACGCTCTACAAATTTAGTGTGCTTAACATGATATCACGTATCATATGAATGTTCTTTGGAGGATAACTGGGGTTAACACCAGAGCAAATATATTGAGAAGACGACTAATGGTTGTTGTAGTTAAGGAGTCTGCCTGATATAACTAGAATTGCAGCTCTCCATTTCTTTATTTATAATATCTGGATGCCCTCTTAACATGCATTAGTTTTTTAAATATTGCTCCGCTGTTGATAATATATTGGAATGTACATATTTAATCTGTTTTATGACTCATCACAAGTCTATCGAGCTTTTTTCATTCCATAGTTGACGTTTTCTAGGTGGTACATATTTGAACAAGCCATTTTAGCTGGTTGGACTGTTGCTCTCTACATCCAGTTTTTACATTTGGATATGAACGAGTCCTGGTATACATTTTTTAACCTCTAGATCTACTTTCGTGTGTTTGTTCTTCAATATTGTTCGTCACGCATTTTATTTGCCTTTTTATTGACAGGTTGAAGGGTTTGACTGGTTTGATACTGTTGGTGCCGTTGATAATAATCCACATAGTTTTGGTGATCTTAGTGATGATGCATACGTAAGGTTTTATTCTTTTATATTCAGGATAATCTGAGTTCTATTAGCCATCACAAATTACTTGCTGTGCATAAGGCAAAGAATAATAACAATAACTAGTTTTCTTCGGGGTTTTTTTTGGGCAAATAGATGGAAGACAAAACTACGTTGCCAAAGCTGACTACTCTAAAAGTTACACCAAAATTGTTGAAGAGTTGAATATCTTACGTTTTTTAATGTCGCAGATTAACGGTGTTGTCTTTCAGTGGTGATTGCTGTATTCACAAGCTTGTGTATATCTGCAGTTACCTTGCGCTTACGAACCAAACAACATATGAAATTGCCAGAAGGAAGCGAATTACATACCTAAGGTATTAAGATTGCTGAAGACTATCATTCCTCTTTTATATTTGCTTGTCATTAGAGCAGAAGTAACGAATCAATAAAACACCACTATTTCAGGGGAGTTCCTGCCAAGGTTTATCCGTTCAGCAAAGGTATTTGCAGGAACCTCTATGACCTCTGCCTCTCTAGACAGAAGGGATATGACCTGGAAGCAGTGCCTCCATTGGAAGAGCTAGAAGCCCGAGGTAGACCGTACACATGCCGAGATGCAATCTGCTGCCGGTGCTGTTAGTATCCCCTATATCCGGAACACTGTCATTAGTTAAGCATTAGTTTTGTTTAGTTTAATGCACATAATAACAGTTAGAGATACTTGTGGCTCGCTAATCACGTACAGCATGGGCACCTTTTTGTTTCCTAGAGGATGCATTCTGGTATGACGATTCCATTCGATGTATGGGTATGCATCTGGATTTTTGTTATGTCTCCTGTAGCTTCAGATCAGTTGAGAGTTCTTATGTTAAAAAAATTTGACGAAAAAGGCCAGGCCATTTTCTATCTATACTACTATTAAAAGAGCAAACATGTTGGGATACTTTAAATCTGTGCCGTTCAAATATCTGATCGACGCTCCAGATTGATTCAATGTTTGACAACTCAACAATGTCCAGTTTTCCCGTTTTACCCTCCCACCAAATCACATAATACGACCAAATTGTCACCGTACCTGTTCGTTCTTCTGTTCATGTATGTTTTTTTTTTTACATGTGCTCCCGCGACAGTCGCCGACCTTCCCACTGCTCTCGGGCTGAGAAGAGAAGGGATGCACGCGACTGTGTCCTACTCGATTCCGATAAAGAAATCGGCCAAGGTTCATTGCTGAGAGGACGGCATACTCACAGAAGGCGACGTCCACCCAGACGATGACGTGCTCGCGGAAGCTGGAAACCAGCCGGACGACGGGTAGGCAATCCAATCTCCCTCCCCTCCGCCGCTGGCCGTCGCCGTCGGCGCGCAATCCAATCCCTGTCCCCTACTCCGCCGCTGCCCTTCCCCATGACCTCGCCGTCGCTCATCGCGCGACGCCCATGCCGGACTCCAAGACGGCGCGCTCGCAGCGGAGCTTCTCAGCCACGGCCAGGTCCCTCCTCGCGGGCGCGGGCGTGGACGGACTCGAAGGCAGTGAGCTCACCGAGGTAGGAACGACGGCGCTATGGAGCTATAATGGCGGCAACCTAGAGGTGGTGGTAACGGTCGCCGGTCGGTGAGCAGCAGATGGAGGCGAGCGGGCGGCGGGCAGGGTGGCAGCAGGCGCGGGCGCACGCACCGAGCCGGCGCGGCGCACGAGCAAGACCCGCGCGGGTACTGCCGTACTGGCTGGCGGCGGGAGAGCAGCCCCTGCTGGCCGGTGCTTCCGGGTATGTGTTATTGCGAGGTGAGAGAGAGAGCCACTTGAGGGAGAGGATAAGGAAAACATCTTTGACTTTTTTGCCAGTACCACGGTGTAGAATGTATTTAACCGGTAGGCATTCTGTTGTGATTTTTTTTTGAATGGTATAGACTTATCTGGTATTCAATAAATCTTATTGCAAAAATACCACCATGATCTGGCATTCACGGCATTTTGTATTGCATCTTGCGCATGGAGATCTAATCTGGCAGCATTGTGAACATGAGCAAGTATCTCATGATTTTGGAATTAACAAATTTTTTTTTTTTTGAAAGATCCGATCGCAAAGACAGGCAGCCCAGCACACATTACACACAGGTCCAGAAAGTAAAGAAAATTACAAAAAGGACCAGGAAAATGCAGAGAGCCCCCTAAGCCACCGTGAAGAAGCTCGATCAGATCCTGCAACCGCGCTCCCGAACCCTAAGCTTCGCCGGAGCCGCCGTACCTCTCACCGCCGGGGAGCAAGCACCTCCACGCCTTGTAGAAAGCCGCAAGAGCCGTCCGCCGCATGCGACGGAACCGAAGCCGATGAACACACACGGCCACAGCGCCAGCAACCCCGCACCACCTCGCATCCCGCCGACTCAGCTCCGCCCGGGACAACCACCAGCAGCACCACACAACTTCCCGCCGAGCTCTCCCCTCGCCACCACGGCCGGCCGGAGCAGCAACGTCGAGGAAGACCACCACCAGAACCACCACCAAAAGCCGAACACCAAGCTCCCGCAACCTCCCCCCGCACCACCACGGCAGGCTAGAGAAGCAAAGCAGGAGGAAAAAGGTGCCGGACGAACCTCCACGACCTCTCCGGCAACCACCGGGACGGGAACAGAGGGGGAGGACAAAAGCTCCATCACCGCCGCCAACGCCACCGCCACGCAGACGACGAGAGCCACACCCACACGCACACCTACACCTATACTATACACGCACATCATCCTCCGGAGCTCCCTCCACCTCACAGCGCCCGAACGGCAGCCGGAGGCAGAGGGGAGCGGCGGAATCGCCGGCGAGAACGAAGCTCACGCGGTCGCCTCCCTTATCGCCTCCTCTGCACTGTTCACGGGGAGAGGATAAGGACTGGCATTTGGAATTAACAAATTTCAGCACAGCACATTGATGAGTTGGTTCAGGAATCCAATAGTAAAATAGGAATTATGTAGCTTCTTTGAAATGCTTATGTGTTTGAAAAATTTATCTGTCAAGCCTAAGGAGAAGAGCTTCCGCGGAAGCTGGTTGTACTGTTGTTCGAAGTGTGTTGTTGGCTGTGTATTCTCTGTCATTGTGTAGAGTTTACTTTTCATTTTTCATACATTTGTTTGTTCAAGGTGAACTATCTCTTTAGGAAAGTGATAATGTTGCATTACTCTTGTTACTTTTCTTTTCTTAGATCTCATGTTCTCTAGGGAAGAATACGAATGGCGGATGTTCAATACTTTGTTGTAAACATATGATTAGAAACTAGAGCATGCTGATTGGAAATGCTTGTAGTCTGGAATTGATTCTCGGCCTATATATTTACCTATAGGGGTACATTATCCATGACTCCTTCGTCATATACTAATTTATCATTATCAGTTCAGTGGTTCGTACAAATTGCAGGCATGCAAGATTGTATAAGGGCGAAGGTACTCTAAGAAGCTTGATGTAAAATAAGTGATCAACGTACTTAAAGAAACCTGTCAACGTCCCTAGGAGAGGGAGCAAATCATTCATGAGCATGGCCGAAGCGTGGGATTAAATTGTGGACTATAATATTGGTGCTCAATTGTGCTACTTAATCAAAGAAGAAACATGTTAAGGAGGGGCTAAAGTGGCACATCAGTGAAATTTGTGTCGGTATTGCCTAAAATACGGTCAATCCAAGCAAGGCCTTAATTGTAATTTAGAGTAGCGATCCGTAGTCACATTCTTTCTCTTTTAATAGACGATGCTCATAAGTAGGTACAAAATTTGTGTATCAGTATATTTTGTATCATTTTTCTAGAAGTTGTCTTCACATTGTTATGCTTCATTTTGGTCAGTATGTGCTTGCATTTGAATTATCATACTTGTATATATATTAAAACTAAATAAAAAGTAACTCATTAAGTGAAATTCAATCCTTTAGAATTCCTACGAGTATCCTGAAGGTATGTTTTGTCATATTTTCAAGACGTGCGTTGCACGTGCAAAGCAACTAGTTGATTAAGGAGAAGAACAAATATAGGGTTACAAGTTAGGAGAGTTTGAAGGTTAGCTCTAAGCTAGCTGTGCAAAAGAGCAGAGTTAGTAGGTAAAACTACCTAAGAATTAATCAGGGGGTGGAGGCATCCATTGGGCGCCGGCTAGCCCAGCCCGCTTCTACTGAGTTAGGTCCTCGGTGATTAGGTCGCACACACTTGCAGCGGAGAGGATGCCTTGGCGTTGAAAACTCGATTGTTTCTCTCCTTCCAAAGTTGCCACCAGGTAGCAATGATGATGCAGTTGGTCTTCGTGGTGCTCGAGTTGCGCTGCGACGAAATCCTGCACCACCATCTCTCAAGGCTTGACTCGGTTGGTGAAGGAGCTTTGTCCATCGCTTTGTCCAGCCATTTGGGGTGGGCAATGGCAAGCATCTGAAAAGTTGGGATAGCTGAGAGCACCACTCTGACGAGGACGATCCTGCCTGCAATGGTGATCCATCCAATTTTCCATCTCGACAGCTTGGCGATAAGCTTATCGATTATATGTTGGAAATCTGCTCGCTTTAGCCGGCTATCAGAGAGCGTCATCCCTAGATACCTACAGGGGAATGAGCCTAAAGGGCAGCTTAGGGCATCAGATAGGGGCTGCAGGCTGATCGCGTTGCAGCGAATCGGGATTAGGCTGCTTTTGTTGAAATTGGGCCGAAGGACGGTTGCTTCTCCGAAAAGTTTCAAGATGCTGGCTGTTGCTTCTATATCAGGCATGGATCTTATGTTAAAATCCATCCATGGTTGTCATGCTTCAAAGTAGTTACTCTATGTACGCTGATCTGAATGTTTTGGACACTGAAAACAACATAGACACACGCATATATATGACAGCTGATCTCTTTAGCATGTCGAAACGTCAATTCAGCTTTGCTTCTAGAAGAATCAACGTTTCAGGTATCAATACACGACACCTGGATATTTCTCAGAAAGAAAAAGGGCAAAAGCAATACGGCATTACATTGCTTTATGTCTTCCGTTGGTAGACAAACAACAAACAAACTGGCATTCATCCATACATGTTTCTACTGGGACTCATCAGGCTTGAAGAAGTGCACATGCATGCCTCTGGCGACGAGCCCCCACAGATTGCCGACGATAAGCGCGAAGCTGAGGACCATGCCGAGGCTTCCCAGCGCCCAGTTGACGCACCACGTCGCCGTGCCCCTCCGCGGCTTCATGATCGCCACCCACATGAAGCACGGGTACGCCAGCGTCACCGGCAGCGAGATCCCGCCGAGGAGCCCAGCGAGCTCCGAGAGGAAGGGTAGCGCGACAGCGATCAGGAGGTTGATGGCGCCGAAGAAGGCACGGAACCCGGCGCGCAGCCACCAGGGGCACGGACGGTTCTTCTTGTGCACGTACCCGGACTCCATGTTGTCGAACACAGGCATGGCATATAGCTGGAAGGTGGTGAGGCAGTTGACGATCACCAGCAGCGTCGCCAGCCCCACCAACAGCCGTGACACGTCCCGGCTGTGGAACTTGTACAGCGCGCTCAGGATCCCGTTCGGAGGGATCTGCGGATCAGATGTCGTCGAAACCAGCAATTGATTTAGTACAGATAGCAGGGTTTTACTGAAGTTCACTACAGTCAGACAACAAGTTTCAGGTGCTGAAGCTACATACCTGGTTGCCGTAGGCCCAGAAGCCACCGATGGCAACGGGGTAGAGGCAGAAGGCGACGACGGCGTAGGCGAACTTGACGCCCTTCCACATGGGCACGTGAGAAGGATGCTTCAGAGTCGACGGCATTGTGCCCTGCGATGATGCGAAGCCAAACACACTCAGACTCACTCACAGACTTTTCTTCTTCACCGCCTTAGTGCGGATAGCATACGAATCGATTTCCCTTGCTGTCGGACACTTTACCTGAATCTCGAGTACAAGATTGTGCCCCCTGAAAGCGAACGCGATGATGCCGAGGCCATTCAGGACGGCGATGGTCCTGTCCACGTCGCCGGTGGCCTTCACCGGGTCGTAGGACGCGCCGGCCACCCTGCCCTTGGCCACGGACACGGCCCAGATCATGGTGCAGTACCCGACCGCCGCGGTGCCGGCCACCAGCGACACGCCAGCGATGGAGTTGAGGTTGGGGAGCTGCGACAGCACCACGGCGACGCAGATGAACACGAGGTACCACTCCACGGTGGTGAGCGGCCGCGCCGGGCACGCCGGTCCGCAGGCGATGCTGAAGAGGATCTTCATGCTGCCGCCGCCCACGATGATGAGCGCCGTGCAGGTGCCCGCCGACAGGTACATCGTCGGGAGTAGGGCCAGGATCTTCCCCCATTTCTCACCTGAAAGAATAATGTGTTCCAGGCAACAAGGCGTGATGAGAGGAGAGGAAGACAGAGACGCGAGGTTTGGCACATGACCTTGTCGTGTTCAGTCTGAAAATGGAAGCGCGCGCGGGAATCCAGGAAAGGGACTTACCGAAAACGGTCGTGGCGAGGTGCATGTACCGGCTGTAGCGTGTGCCGCCGGCGACGGGCTCGTGGAGGTTTACGAGCAGCCGGAGCGTGTACAGCTGCCACGCGAACGCCACGGTCAGGCAGATGATCGCCCACGTCCTGCAAGAATCGAATCCACGGGAAAAATTCAGTGACATGCAGTACTAGCTTGTAGCCCGCGGGGGGTAGTAGAGTAGGGTAGGTACCATCCGAGGGAGGCGAAGGCGGCGGGGAGCACGAGCGCCTGGAAGCCGATGCCGGAGCTGAGGCTGTGGAAGGCGGCGTAGTAGGAGTTGCCGCTCTGGGACGCCGTGATGGGGAGCCAGGCGTCGTGCGGGTCGGCGAGCCGCGTGATGTGGCCCACCTCCTCCAGGTAGCCCCGCACGCTCGACACCGCCTTCTTGACGGGGCTGGCGAGCGGCGTCGCCGCCAACGCGCGCAGCGGCGACCGGCTGGGCGCTGGGGAGTGTATCTGCGACGGCGGGGTGGACACCTTCCGCGGCGTCGGCGGCGCCGACCGCACCTCGCTGGTGGTCGCCTCCTTGGACATGGCCCCGATCGAGCGCGCTCCGGTGTATATATGTGCCAACTAGGCTAGCTGTACCCACACGGCGACTCTGTACCAACTGCCAAGCAAGCTCGGTTGGTTACTGATTCCGGCGAAGCTCAACGGCAGGGGGGAGATTTATAGGTGGTTTCTTCTCGCGGACCGGCGTGCGCGGTTGGTGAAGGTTGAGTCGTACTCATACTCATTCTAACAGTGGAGGCACCGTGAAACCTGCGCAGGCGACATGCATCGAGTGCATGCTGGTCATACTTAATTCATGTTGACCATCCTGCTACACGTTGTTGTGTTGCCTGCGCTTTTTTAGGGAACCGGACGGTCTGGTCATTTGTTTTAGGGAACCGGATGGTCTGGTCCTCGTTTGTGCAAGGTTAGATACACAGTGTTTGTTAGTAAAACGAAAAGATACACAGTCAAGTTTCTCGAAATAAAGATACATAGCGTGAGGTGACGTGTAGCGGGATATTCATGCAGACGTCGCCTATTCCGTGCACCGTCGTGGTGTGGTGTTTTAGGTGCCACAAGCTAATGTCCAGCGATTGCACTCTGCTAACGACCAGCTGGCTATATCGGACATGGCGTTATAAATGGCGGTTCTCCTGACGCGGACGCTAGGCAACATGCCAAATCTTGGCTACTATACACCTACGTCCGTTATAGCGGAAATTAGGCCCCTGTTCCACCTATATCTTGTTCCTTCTAAAATAATTTTGATCATCATATCTCTCGTGCATTCTACATTTTCACTTTCAACGAACTAAAGTTTTCTACGGTGTGAAAGAGAAAAACACACCCGTGATATGTGAACTTGGCCTACATATGCACATTGGTTATCAAGTCACAAAATGTATAAAACCGGTTACCAAGTTAGAATTCCCAACGATAAAGTTTGATTGTCGTAAAAAAAGAGAATTAATTCCAGTTCGAACCATCGATTTTTTCACGAGCTATCCAATTGTCCCGTGGGCGCAATTGCATGATCAGTTCAGTGAAATTTTGCGAACGAAAGAAAGATATCGGAGTGCTTTAGCACAGCACAAGGCTCAGTGGCCCTGGTATGAGTGTTGATGCAATGAAAAACTTTGGAAATGAACCCAACCCTCTGATATCAAATTGCCAAGCAGTTTTTCTTAACATGCACAACAATTACAATTGGAGATGGAAGAGTGCCTGGTATGGCAATGTCATCAAGGAGTGATACAGTTTGATCAATTCCTATATGTCTGGTCCAAACTCCATGAACTATAGCTCTCAAGTACCATAGATGCCATATTATTTGGAACCTAACTTCAAATGGTTCATATTTTGTACAATAATTTCTCTGGTGATTTTCATCTGGCTCATGCTTCAAAATAGGCTACAGACTGATGATCATTTGGCTATCGACCTCAGTACCTAGCGGGCTTCAAATTCAAGAAGATGTGTTCCCTTGCCTTGCCAACCGCATGAAAAATACGCGATCTAAGAGACGACGGTTTCCCTTGCTGAAGGCCGGTGAAGGCATGGCCTCTGCCCCCTCTACTCGCCGCTCCGACGAAGGCTAGAGGGAGAGGATCCCATTTCACTTCCGTGGATTTCGTGTAGGTTCATCTGATGACACCGGAATGGTGAGGAGGGTGCCGCCAAGGCCGGCCCATAGGCCGGGCAATAAGGGAAACTGAAACTAAATTATTGCTTGCACGCATATTGAAATACTATGCTAGTAATATATTTTGGTTTTGAAAAAAAATGGAGATTCCAAACAGAGCCTCTAAACTATGAATATCGTTTTTGGTCAACGTCGCAAGGTTTTGACTATGATTTTCATTTATAATATGTGTAAAAATAGTATAAATACATATTAATAAAAGTATTCCACAAGACAAAATGCAACATTGCCATTTATATAGCTCAATTCAAACTCTTTGGAATTATTTACTTGTTTAATTTCGCGGAATGTATTTTATTATATAAACTAACAGGACATGTCTACACTAGATGATAAGAAGCATATTGCATGATAGCAGTACATATGCAAACATATTAGAATCCACATGATTTATATTAATGGTGATTACTCTAACCATTTATGTTGTTTCAATACCAAGTATGGAGCGTGCATACTTTGTTAAGTTTTGACTTGTTATACAGTTTTGAACACGAAAAAGGAGTAAAGAATAAATTTATTTATTTTATAATTTAGAATTTTCTATAAATATGGTTAATTTATCATACCGTAGAAACCTCTATTGAGATATTTGTTAGATCGTACTCTTTTGCAGATTTTTACGACAAATACTATCAATTGTATATATTTCAAATAATAGAAAAATAGTTCTAAAACACATTTTTTCATAAAATACAACTTACTATCTTTCAATGATATTCAATACAAACAAAAAAAAACACGAACTAATATAAGTAAATAGGTGAGTCTATCTCATTTGGCTAGGAAAGTGGATATACAACTAGGTCACCCAGGTTCAAATTCTCATGGAAGCAGATTTGGATTCTTATTATTTTTTTAAAAAGTTGTAGGAGCTTCCGCTGTCGTATTACTAAAAAAACTACTCCCTCTGTTTCTTAATATAATGTGTCTAAGGTTTTGACACGGATATTAAGACGCCAATATTTTGAATGCGGTGGACTAATTTTCTACTTAAAAAATCGAGAGAATGGACCTATTGAAAACAATCCTTCAAATTCCTCCGCTTCAGACCGTGACTCGTTTTGATGAGTAAAATTGTCCATAAATCGCAATACACCTTATATTTTGAAATTTTTCTAAAAAACTTAGACACCTTATATCAAGGAACGGACGGAGTAATATTTATTAACATTACCAATTAGTGATTAAAACTATGCCAACATATGGAAATATAATACTTAGTAAAAAATTAACATGCTAAAAACAAATATATAAGTATAAAAAATTAATAAAAATTGTATCGCCCTAGGCCAAAATTTTCATCGGAATGGCCCTGGTCGGCACATTGAATAAATCTATACTTCGGCTTCTTCCTTATCATGCCGACAACCTGCATGGCCGCTTTTCGAAGCTGGTAGCCTTGCTTTCTTGCCAGTTATTCGAGACGGTGAGACCTGATGTTCTTTGCGTCGTTGGTGACTGTTGTCTGTCGCAGTGGCTTCATCCGTCGGCACATCAGCTTTGAAAGTCTATTTGGCGATGATGGCACCCTCGTTGTTGATATGTTTGAGGCCGCGCTTCTATTCCAGTGAGTGCTTCGGCGATGCTAGTGTTTGGCGACAGTTGTCGGTTTCGAAGTATGCGGAGATCTCTTGGAAACTGTGTGCACATCTTATTCTCTTGGGATCCTTTATGCATATTTTCTAGGACATCCGTCTTTGTCCGGTTTGTCTAGCAATCCTACACGTATGTTTGTACTGGTCGATTGTACATGTTTATTTAACATGATGTGTGGTTATCTATACTTCTTATAAAGCAAAACCCCACTAAGTGTATTAATTATTTTTCTATCTCAACATGCAAGCTATCCACCTCATACATTTTTTTAGCCAATCAATTGTCCAAGTCATCCCTCCACTAATATTTATTAATTATAGTATATTGTACATGCAGTCTATCCACGTCATCTTTTTTTTAGCCGTACGTCCACGTCACCATTATTTGTCGTCAAACACACAATAATTTCACGCCAATCGACTATTGTGAGAATTTTGTATATTTCCAGAAGTAATTTTATATTTGATGTGTCTTATACATTTTCATTTACACAAAGTTTTATGAAATTCCCGCCGCAACGCGCGGGGTATTTTCTAGTTCTCAAAACAAAACAAAACAAAACAAAACAAAATCAAGCGGATTTGTTTTGTTCACATGGCATATAATTGGACCCTACGCTGTTGGTTGAGCGTCCGGTACATGCTGCGCATGATTGTGATTTCGAAACTGCTTTCCTACATTTATTTTGCTAAATATTTTTAAAGGCTAGAATTTGAATCCGGTCGAAATATTTGAATAATATCTTTTGAAATTTCGTTAATTTCGCGAAGCTCTCTCATAGGCAAAAGAGAAAATGAAAACGAAATGTTGAACCCTGCTCGTGCGTTAGTGCGTACAACACGACTGGCCGCTGGCCGTGACCGTGTGGTGTCCAAACTGTCCATATCGACATATCGATGCAGACATGCAGTACATATGACTGAGGATATCACCACCTTGTCGTCATTAATTGGGCGAGCCCAAAGTCAGCAGTGTGGGTGCAGCGATTTCCGATGAGATTGACAAAATCTCGCGAAAGATTCAACGATGAGCAACAGAAAGCATCACACACCTTTAGCTAGCGTCTCCGTCGCAGCTCGATCGCGAGTAGGGCAGTATTTGCCAAAAACGTTGCGTCTCAAGGAGACCGACGTGCGTGACCTCGACCGCCCGGGTTTCAACAAGATACGTACTACTGTAGAAGATATATATTTGTCTCGCACTATGTAAATCTCCACTCTTTTCCTCCCCGCAAAAGAAAAAAAGGGAAAAGCTCCGCTATTTTTCCCCCCGCGCGTGAACCGATAAACATGACCCCATTAATCCACTCCACTCACACAGCTAGAAGCATTGCTCTTTTCGTGATAGTAAGTGCTACTTACGCAATTCCAAGCTATATATATACTCCCTCCGTTCCAAATTAATTGATTTCCATTTGTCCACACATGGGTGTATCTAGACATGTTACGCGTATAGATACATCCACATGTGGACAAATAGAAGTCAATTAATTTAGAACGGAGGGAGTATATGATGCGTATATATATCCAGTACTTTCCACTACCACTTACTATCACGAACCGGCCATCGTGATCGATGGAGCAAAATCATGGCATCTTGTCGATCAGTTCCCTCGGCTGAAGTCCCTATCGAATCGGCAAAACCTGAAACAAAACCAGGGGACCGAATGTGACGCACGTTGTCTCCCGCATTCACAAAAGATAGATAAAGAGATCGAGGTTCGCGACGACTATTCTTCATCTCAGGCTGCTGCTGATATCATCATGCACGTCGGGAAAGGGCAGGAATCCGAATGATGCGGGTAGGCGGAGTGGTGTTCCTTTGCAGGAAATTTTCGTCCAAAGTTACGTACGATCGACGAAGGTGGTCGATTGGGGTTGACAAGAGAATGTTCACAACCCTTTTTGCCGGTCGCATGTATAGCTGAGGACAAAAATGCAGCAACCGGTTCGTCGTGTTAGGTGACCAGGGTTGGCAGCAACCGGCCGGGTCTCGCATCGCAGCGTTAGTTAGTTAATGACTCGCCTGAAAACCCAAGTGAACTTTTGAACACCAACCGTAACCGAGTCTGCGAAAAAGAACGACCACGTAATCGAATGGTGGCCAAGCGATCGAGTCCAACAGGTGTGGAATTGTCAAAAGGATGTTAGAATTTCGCATGGAGCTAGCGATCAGTTCATTCAGCAGCTGGTGTTGAGGAGTGAGTGCTGGTCATGATCTCCAAGAAAAAAAAGCCACACGGGAGTGCTGCTCGCTTGAAAGCCAAAAGCCAAAAGCGGAGGAAAAAGATGGCAGTAGGAAACGGGAGGTTGGGAAAACGTAGGACAACATGAGGAGATTGTATCAATTTTCACGAGATTCGGTATGATTCATATGATACGGTATTACTGCCCAAACCGTGTAGAACAAAGAGAGAAGGAGAATCTGCCTGTGGCAGGATGGTTAGATGGGTGGTTATACCCCAGCTCACCAGAGTTCAAACCTAACTCTGCTGTTTCTTATTTAAGGCGGCATATTCTTCAGTGGGAGGCGACGTTCCCGTCGACAGCGAGGCAACTGTGGTGACTTCGTCAATCTCAAAACTCGACCCGCCGGCTCAGTCTCTCGGAGGTGCTCATAGGGGTAGGGTGCGCGTGCATGCGTTCATATAGGTGAGTGTGTGCGCGTGTATGTGAGCGCTTGCATTGTACTGTGTTTCGCAAAAAAAAGAACAAAGAGAGAAGGGGGCACCCAGACATGAACTGGTACGAACGGAGGCAAGAGAAAAGAAGGGCGATCCCAAAGGCGGCTAGGGTTTTCGCCTCGTCTACGTTAGCCTCACAGCTTTGGAGGTGCGACGGATCCCGACCTCTCGTCGGTAGGAGCGTTTCCGTTTTTTTAGTTGGTTTATGTGTCTTCATCGGGTGGTCAGACGGCAACGATATCCCGGTGTCAGAATAAGGTCCTCCCCCCCCGCTCTATCTTTACTCCGGTGGTACACTTTTTGCTGGCGAAGGGTGCCTGGAGTTGTGTACCCAGCGAATCTTTTGGATTCATTCGGTTTTCGTGTTCGTTGTGTGGTTACATGCCCTGCTCTTCCGATCGACCGTTTTCATCTTTGGCGATGGTTGTTGCCCTGGTGCACTGCCCTTTAGGGTCTTAGCACGAAGAATTCTCGTATGTCTACTAAAACAAGCTCTACTACGACAATTTTTGTCCGGCTCCGAAAAGGGAGGGGCGAGGACGGCGGCACCCCTTGAGCTCGCTTCAGTGTTTGTAGTCGCTAGGTGGTCTAGTGAACTATTTGTAATTTCTATTACTCTTAGATATATTTTTACTGCGGTAGTTGATTATTAATACATCCGTGGAACTGTTCGTAACAAATAAAGGAGAGAAGGATTCAAATCAAAGGAAAGAAAAAAAAAAAGCAAAGGGGCAAAGGGGCGTGATCAGGCGAACGCAAGGCAAGGAGACAGGCTAGCCAGAACCCAAAGAGGCTTCGTGCTTGGACGGCCTGTGAAGGCGATGCTTCCACATGCGCCGAGCACGGAGGCCTACGAGGACTGCGCTTCAGCGCAGTGGTGTGGCCTGCCGGTGTGCAGCCCGCCCGCCCGGGATCGACTCCACTAGGGAGCGATTTTCCGGGTGTCTCACTAAGCCGGTACTGTTCATGAACACTGTACCCCGCAGCCACACTGTTCATAGAGCACTGTAGCATCACTGTTCATTAGGAGCAGTGCAATAAAAAGTCCGCTTTGCCTCACGTCTATGTGCCACAGGCGAGATCGACGTGCCCGTCGGTCACCGAAGCACTGGTCTTCGGCTAAGTCTCTCAGGACGTAGTGCTGGGTTATAGGGTGTAGGTCTAGTTTAGACACATAGCTGTGGTGTGCGTGTGTGGGGTGTGCGTGTGGTGTGCGTCATGTGTGTCCGAACAGGTACTACAACTTGTAATCCCAGAGAGGCTCTCAAAAAAAAAAAAAAAGCACGGAGGCCTACCATCGTCCATTTCGTCAAATAGGGGGCTGCCGCCTAAACGATAGCATATGGGCCACATTCTAGCACGGCCTATTAGTAGGTGCAACTTTTTCAATGAATCTCGAAATTTGCATCTACTCTTGAAAAAACTATTTTGATAATCAGAAAAAATTATTCCATCCGTACCAAAAATATAAGATGTTTTAAATATTTCAACATAGACTACATACGGGATAAAATGAGTGAATCTACACACTAATACGTGTCTAGATATATCTGTATCAGGAAAATAAAACATCTTATATTTTGGTACAGAGGTAGTATATGTTATATAAGAGAGTAGTTCAGGTGGCTCGACATAATTTTTCTCATGTCTGAAAATAAGTTTTCATGTGTTTCAAAAAAAAAATTCATGTGTCATAGAAAAACTATTCATATGTTTAAAAAAAATATATATATCAATGATATTATTTGAATAAAACCAAATAAATTTTCATGTATAAACAGCATTGTTCATACATATTAGAAGAAATGTTCCCATACCTAAAAAATAGTTGACCGTGCATGTTATAATATATGTTCATGTAATTTATTGAACAGTCAGTTATTTCTCCAAATAATAATAAAATGTGGGAAACATAAGAAACTAGAAAAATCCCCTATGGGTGTTTTCCTTCAGAAATAAAAATTAATTGTCGGTACTAGCGGTGAACATGACCGGACACCGTTGGATATTCTTTCCTTTACTTGGAACCACCGGCGGAGCTACGTTGTCCCAGCCGGGTGCATAGGACACCGGGTCCATTTAATTTTTCTTTACATACAAGCAATTTTCCACCCTATGTGCACCCTGAGACCATGATCTGTGCACCCGTGTAGCCAAGAAGGAGGGATTTGTAGAGGTGTGCACCCTGGAGTCGTTTGCTCTAGCTCCGCCGCTGCTTGGAACCGGACTGAAGCTCCAAGGAACGGTCATGGATTTCTTCGGGGCGTGCGGTTAGCTTAGCTAAGAAGTTACTGCCTCCCTCTGTCTTTTCTCTCGTCGTCCATCGGTTCGGCCCTGCTTCTTCCGTCGGCACAAGAAGAATATGCTATACGTGCTATCAGACGGCGAACACCTGGACCTCTCCTCCTCCTTTCCCCATCTACAATGAAAGAAGGCGTTTTTTGGGCTCTCCCTGTGCGACCAGCTCGCCGCCGGCGATCCGTTCGATTCCTCGCTCTCCGCGGCCGCTCCGGCGGCGGGAGGACGGGGAATCGAGGGATCCCGGTGTGTACATAGCCTAGGTGTGCGTGGGGTGCTTGCCGGCGGCGCTGTGGAGGTGGCGGCGTGGCCGGAGAGGCTTTTGTCGACGGCGGTCCTCTCCTCTGCTCTGGGTGCTCCGGTGGAGGCTCATGGCAGAGCTGCCGTTTCCAGCGCGCCTGCTGCTTCTCGGAGTCGCGGCGCGCTTCCCCTCGAGCCAGCGTCCGTGATGGCGGTGCTGGTTCTTTGCCCGAGGGGTCCTTCGTCCTGCGCCTCGTCGTGTGGTGGTGCTTTTGCTGAAGATCCGTGGGAGTTTGCAGGCGGGAAGCTCTTCTTCGCCGGTGGACTCGGTGAGCTCTGTGGAAGATGGGTGGCGTCTTCGTGTTCGTCTCCGGCGTGAGACGGCGAGGGCGAGCTGGCGGCTCGAAGCCGATGTTCGTTCAACGTCAAGATGCTGGCGCCTGCGTCAGTTGGGTTTTGTGGCTTCTCAACAAGGTTGTTCGGACCGGTGGCTCTGGTGCGAGGTGAGCTTGCTTCCTTCCTTCCCGGCGGCGTGCTGCTGGTGTTCGTCGGAGGTGTGCGGCTTGGTGGTTCCGATTCCGCCGTGTGGGGTGTGTTTCTTGCCTCTGTTCGTGTGGGTGCGTTTGTTCTCCTGATGCTTTGTACACGAACTCCCTTCTAAAAAATATGCTATACGTGCTGTCAAAAGGAAAGAGCATATGTAGCAGGTGTAGGAGGACCTACGAGCCGTTGGTGGTGCACTTGTTCCCGAATCTTCTATAGGATCAGGCGATCAGCGTTGCATTCGGTGCGCCCGTATGGGTAATGCCGGTGAAAACTGAAATGAAAAAAAAAATCCCGTCACAGAGTCAGCATATCCCATAAGGAAAACACACACACAAAAAAGGACAAAGGACAGATGCTTAGGTTTCCTCGAAACAAGTTGTTGCCAATCTTGTCACAGTGGACGCTCTCTCTCTCTTTTAGTTGATCACGCATAGGTCATCTGTTGGGGTAATCTGGTGTTTCCCTCTGGACTACAAACTTCTGAAGCTGCGAGAAAACGATCGCTCGCTTTTTAAAGTAAACGGTTCAACGCTGCATGCGTGCAGCAACAGAACAGTCCAAGCGGCTACCGCTTTGCTTTCAGTCTCATGCGAACCGAGGTGATTTTTTTTGGCCCATGCGTTTGGCTTGGAGATCCAAAGTCAAACAATCACGAGTTGGTAACGAAGCATACTGTATTGTCCTTCCAGTCCTGCAGTGCTCATTAGACATATGTTAGCTAAATGTCATCTTCAAGTGGTTATGCATGCCAAAAGTTCGAAGGTGAAAGCTACAGGGGCTGTTTGGATTGTTGCCAGCGGTGGCCTTTCCAAAATATTGGCGTTGACTGGTGACACGGGCTGCTGCTTCGATTGAAGTCCAAAAACTGCAGCCACGCCAAAATTTTGGTCAGGACGTGCTATTCTATGCCCACGCGCAGGCATAGATTTGGCAGGACGAACGTAGGCACAAACCAAACAAGCCCATAATAACCAGGGGCGTGGCACCTACCGCTGACATCACGAGGGGAATACTTAACATGGTTGAGGGTGTTAAACGGTAGGCTAGAATCTGTGAAGCTGTTGTAAACGTATCGGTGAAATATAAACCGAACGTATTTGTTTCCTTGTATGCCAAGTTGAGATCGTTTCCTTGTACGCCAAGTTGAGATCGATACGATCCTCTGGCTTGTAACAGAACCTCTGTAATCTGTTAGGGTTTTTGCCCTCTATATAACACGGAACGCGGCACGAGGCAAAGTGCACTCTTAACCCATCCAATCTACAATCTTCACATGGTATCAGAGCTTGCCCTCTCCACGTCCACCATGGCTAGCTCGAGCTCCTCCAACCCCTCCGTGTTCGCTGGTTCCCTCTTCACGCATCCGGTGACCGAGAAGCTCGGCAAGGGGAACCACATCCTGTGGAAGGCGCAGGTCCTCTCCGCAATCAGGAGAGCGCAGCTGGGACGGTTCATCGACAGCAAATCGCCCGTCCCGGCCATGGACGTTGAAGTCCAGCGCGGCGGCTTGACCGTCAAGGAGCCAAACTCTCTGTACGGGCAATGGCTTGCCCAAGATCAGCAAGTGCTGCATTTTCTGCTGACTACCCTCTCGCGTGAAGTTCTTATGCAGGTTCACGCCGCTGTCAGCGCTTCTGAGCTGTGGGATGCGATCGCGGCGATCTACGCCTCGCGCACCCGAGCCCAGACCGTCAACATCCGCATCGCCCTCGCCACCACCCCGAAGGGCAACTCGTCCATCGCTGAGTACGTCGCCAAGATCAGGAGTCTGGCGGACGAGATGGCCGCGGCTGGGAAGAAGTTGGACGACGAGGAGATCGTGTCCTACATCCTCGCCGGCTTGGACGGCGACTACAACTCCATCGTGTCGGCGCTCTGCTCGCGCGTCGAACCAGTCACCGTGGGAGAGCTGTACGCCCAGCTTCTCAGCCACGAGCATCGCCTGGAGCTTCTTCACGGAGCGGGCGCCCTCTCTGTAAACGCCGCATACCGCGGCGGCTATCAAGGCCGTGGTGGTGGAAACCACGGCAACTTCGGCCGTGGCGGCGGCAACCAAGGAGGTGGTGGCGGCCGTCCATACGGCTCATATGGAGGTGGCCATCAGCAAGGCCGTGGCAATGGAGGCCGCGGCGGCTACCAAGGCGGCAGTGGCCGTCAAGGTGGAAATGGAGGAGGCGGCGGGTACAACAACGGCAACAAGACCCGCTGCCAACTATGTGGCAAACTTGGCCACGAGTCCAAGAAGTGCTGGGAGCGCTTTAACCCGGACTTCCACGGGCCTCCGGAGAAGAGTGTCGGAGTAGCCTCTACGTCGGGCTCCTACGGCGCCGAGTCAAACCCATGGCATATCGACACCGGCGCCACGGATCACATCACCGGCGACCTCCACAAGCTCACCGTCCGCGACAAGTACTACGGGAACGAGCAAGTCCACACTGCCAGTGGGTCAGGTATGGACATTCATCATATTGGTCATTCCTTATTAAGTACCCCTGATCGCAATCTTCATATAAAAAATATTCTTCATGTCCCGCAAGCGAAAAAGAGTCTTTTGTCAGCTCATAGACTTGCCAGAGATAATCATGCCTTTGTTGAAATTCACCCAAATTCCTTTCTTATCAAGGATCAGGCAACGAGGAAAACCCTTCTCCACGGCAGATGTAGAAGAGGCCTCTATCCACTTTCGTCCACAACATCGAGTCCAAGCAAGCATGCTTTTGGTGTCACCAAACCATCCTTGGAGAGGTGGCATGCGCGTCTAGGTCATCCTTCGTCGATCATCGTCAAGAAAGTCATTAGCAATAATAATTTGTCTTGTTCAAGTTTGTCTGTTGATGATTCTGTCTGTGATGCCTGTCAAAAAGGCAAGAGTCATCAACTACCCTATCCTAGGTCATCTAGTGAGTCGAAAGCTCCTTTAGAGCTCATTTTTTCCGATGTGTGGGGCCCTGCCCAAGAGTCTGTTGGACGAAAGAAATATTATGTCAGTTTTATCGATGATTTTAGCAAGTTTACCTGGATCTACTTTCTTAAGTATAAATCTGAAGTGTTTCAAAAATTCCATGATTTCCAGAATCTTGTTGAGCGACAATTTGATAGAAAAATTCTTGCTATGCAAACTGACTGGGAGGAGAGTATGAGAAACTCAACTCCTTCTTTACCAAAGTGGGTATTTCGCATCATGTTTCTTGCCCTCATGCCATCAGCAAAATGGGTCAGCCGAACGCAAACATAGACATATTGTTGAGGTTGGGTTATCTCTCCTAGCCCAAGCATCAATGCCATTAAAATATTGGGATGAAGCTTTCTTTTCTGCCACTTTTCTCATAAACCGCACCCCTACAAAAGTTCTTGACTTTGAGAGTCCATTAGAACGCTTGCATCACGAAAAACCTGACTATAATTCCCTTAGAATCTTTGGGTGTGCGTGTTGGCCAAATTTACGTCCATACAATTCTCACAAGCTTCAATTCCGTTCTAAACAGTGTGCTTTCCTTGGTTATAGTCCGCTTCACAAGGGATTTCGATGTCTTGACATATCTAGTGGCAGAATTTATATCTCGAGAGATGTTGTTTTTGATGAATCGGTTTTTCCTTTTCAAGCTCTAAACCCCAATGCGGGTGCACGTCTTCGGTCAGAAATTCTTCTTCTCCCGTCGCATTTGTCTAATCCTTCTGATCATGGGGGAATTAATAATGATGATCATATGATTAATGCTCCTAATTTTTCTGACCCTAACACTGCAAATCTGGAGTTTCCTGGTGATTTTATGCAGCAGCAACAGGAACCACCTGGCTCAGGACACGAAGAGGATTCGGCTGACGCTGACGGCACCGATCCCGAGAGATCTGCTGCAGGATCCGACCAGCACACGAGGGAGTCTTCTCCGCGGCAATCTCCTCCTGACGCGTGGCCAACCCTGGCGAAAGCGCGTCGGCGCGCGGCGAACGACGCGAAGCGTCGCCATCACCAACTCGGCCCACTGCCAACGTGGCGCCGTGCGATAGGCCCGTCGCGTCACCAGCGTCTGGTGGCACAGGCTCTCTGCCGGAGCGCGGATCTTCTGCGCCTAATGCTCCTGTGTGCCAAGCTGCACCAGAACCAACCAGAGTGCATACTCGATCAAGAAGTGGTATTTTTAAACCCTTTATTCCAACCGATGGTACTGTTAGGTATGGAAATTTTGCCTCTACAGGAGAGCCAGAGAATTTGCATGAAGCATTAGGAGATAAAAAATGGAAAGATGCTATGGACGTAGAAGTTGATGCACTTATGAAAAATAGGACCTGGCACCTAGTACCATCAAAGGAAGGGAGGAATATAATTGATTGTAAATGGGTGTATAAAATCAAAAGAAAAGCAGATGGTAGTATAGACAGATATAAGGCTAGGTTAGTGGCTAAAGGTTTTAAGCAACGCTATGGCATAGATTATGAAGACACCTTTAGTCCTGTAGTTAAGGCTGCTACTATCAGGTTGGTTTTGTCTATTGCTGTTTCCAGGGGATGGAGTTTGCGCCAATTGGACGTACAGAATGCGTTTTTGCATGGTGTTCTAGAGGAAGAAGTCTATATGCGGCAGCCACCTGGCTATGAAGATAGCAGCAAGCCGCATCACATATGTAGGTTGGACAAGGCCTTATATGGGCTGAAGCAAGCGCCTCGTGCATGGTACTCAAGGTTGAGCACAAAATTACAGGAGTTGGGGTTTAAACCCTCGAAGGGAGATACTTCTCTTTTCTTCCACAAAAGAGGGAAGGTTGTCATATTTATGCTTATTTATGTTGATGATATAATTGTTGCAAGTTCTTCTAGTGATGCCACCACAGCTTTGCTTAGTGATTTGAGGAATGACTTTGCACTCAAGGATTTGGGAGATCTTCACTATTTCTTGGGGATAGAGGTGAAGAAAGTTGGTAATGGAATTTTGTTGAACCAGGAGAAGTATGCTCGGATGTCCTTCGGCGAGTGCGCATGAAGGACTGTAAACCGTCCAGTACGCCAATATCCACCACTGAAAAGTTGTCACTACATGAAGGTGAACTGTTGAATTCAGAAGATTCAACTCGGTACAGAAGTGTAGTTGGTGCCTTACAGTATTTAACACTGACAAGACCTGATATCTCTTTCTCTGTTAACAAAGTTTGTCAGTTTTTACATTCACCTACTTCTGTACATTGGACAGCGGTTAAAAGGATACTACGGTATATTAAGGGAAGTGTGGATACGGGACTGAAAATTAGCAAGTCATCCTCATCATTAGTAAGTGCCTTTTTTGATGCTGACTGGGCAGGATGTCCAGATGATAGAAGATCTACGGAGGCTTTGCTGTTTTCTTTGGATCCAATCTTGTGTCTTGGAGTGCTAGGAAGCAAGCCACTGTTTCAAGATCCAGCACGGAGGCAGAGTACAAGTCTTTGGCGAATTAACTATCCGAGATACTCGTTATGTTTCCTGCAACAATCCCATGATCAGTCTGTTGTTGCACATAACTCGAATTGGCATCACAGAACACCCATAAATACCGAATAAATATACTTACTTGATTGAAGTCATAACTTCAACAGGTACTTGCAGCGGAAATCACCAAACAGCGTGGGGCCCAAGTCATTTGCCTTAACCCTACAGGCAGCTGACTGGGAAGCGCCCTAGTTCGTATTGACGTCATTAACCACTTCTTCTTCGAACTGCTCCTCTTCAGAATCTGGCTAAGACAATAGCCAGGGACGAAACCAATATGAGTACATTTGAATGTACTCGCAAACTACCCCCGAAATGAGCATGCACTACTCTTTTATTGTTTAAATAAAACTTCATTTACTTTGAAAACTCCATATCCTTGTTGAAAGGAGTAGGATGGACTTTTGTTTAATAACACTTTGTTTTGAAATCTCTATATCTTTATTGAAAAAGAAAAGAAGGCTTTTAGAACTTTTTCCCATAAATCAGTTTTTGTAAGAAGTCGCTTTTAAAACTTTTTCCCGTAAATACATCCTTGTTGAAAAAGGTAAGAAGTCTCTTTAATAAATATTTTCCCGGAAAATCACCATTTGTTTATTTCTCCAAAACTCCACCTTTTTCGACCATAACCCTTCATGGTCATTCAATCCCAACAACCTCATACCAGCCCTTTGGTATAGTTGCCTAAAACATTTTCCACTTTCAAATCACAAAACTCTTCACTTCTCGACCATAGCCCGTCATGGTCAAATCATTCTCCAGCAACCTCATACCAGCCCGTCGGTAGAGTTGCAGATACAACACATCTCCATTTTATTTTCAAATCTCAAAACTTTGCAAAACTTGCACATGGTCAGAGGACAGCCTCCCAACTGTCCATATCCGAGGACTCGGCTATTCGAATAGTTTTACCCTCTGCAGAGGTAGCACGCTTTTCCCACACCCATCCGGTAACTCATCGTGTCAGCCACGTCCCGCCATACCAGGTGTATGCGAAGTTGAGTCACCGACCATAGCCTGTCCTTTGCTCATGCTAGTATAGGACCCTACCGCTACGATACTTTCCAACACACTTAACTCAGCCCGTCGGAATCTAAGTGTGAGGACTCGTAGTTCTGCCCGGCGATTTATGGTGGAACCTTCAATCCTCTTTCTCCAATACACTCATACCAACCCTGTTGGCAGACTTCTCTTAAGAGGACCCAGGTCAGGGGGTAGGTCCTCAGACCATCCCCTCATGGAACGGGGTCATCCACGTTGTTGAGGCATCCAGTACTAATATGAGCAAACTATATGACTACGCCCTTTCCCATATGTGGGTAAATGTGGTCGCACAGATTATCGGCTGGTCGTCATAGTACAAAGACACAATGTGCATTTTTCATAAACATCACCATTCACCACTTCTCCATTTCCACACCGACATCTCGGTATTCCACAACCTCACGAGTATTTTCAAAGGAGTTTGGAGTAAACAATACCTTTTCCCATCCTATAGTTTGAAAAAGAATTTCCATCTAATATCTCTGTAGAGGGTGTCAAAATAGTATACTTGTATTTTGAAAACAAAAGGGTTTTCAAATTCATAACTTTAGTGGCAAACACCACATAAATAACATATGCTCTTTATAAGTAAAACATGTAAACCAAAATAGATGTATATAGATGCAAGCTCAGAGAGTAGCTTGCCTGATTTCAGCATGATTTTCCTGGACTTCTCCTCATTGATCAAAGAAATAAACTCTCATCCTTCTCCGATAAATCCTTTCCAAATACCACCCCGGTAGCGTTTATCTCTAGCGTCGCAACATGAAAATAAAACAACACGCAATAAGCAACCAAACCACAAGTGGTATACAAACAAGGAACAAACTACAACATAGTACTAATTTAATCAAGCAACAAACTAAGATCTATATTTACAAGGGCATTATACTCACAGGAGTATAACACCAAACACATGCCAAAACATAGAGCACCAAGGTATCCTCAATTAGAGGTAATTAACAACCACTTTTCTCTAATAAGGAAATATTTCAGACAAAAGTTAAATCACCAAATAATCTTGGTAATTTAACTTAAATACAAGCAAGGCAACATACTAGTCACACAGAATAATCTAACCTCAAAGCATACAAACATAACAAACCCCTAATTAATAGGAGAATAGCTATGTAGGGAATAAAACCCTACCAATTACATAACTCACAAGTAACTCTCCTAATAGGCTAGCAACAATAAGGAAACACATCACAACAGTGGATTCCCACACTAAACATGCTAGGAAATACCTTTATAACCATAAAGTTATAACACACAATTAATAAAGTCCTACTAAAAATAGGCAGAAAAGGTCTAAACCTTATAATTAGCACCACAGTCAATCAGTGACTCCTAAATTCAAACCAATTTAGGGATATGTTCTCCTACACATATAGAAGATAGACCAATTGGATTCATTCCAAAATTCATCTCCTAAAAATCTACAAAAATCATCAAAGAGCTACTGATGTGTTTTTAAGAATGAATAGAACTTTTGTTTTAGGTTTCATTTGCATACAAGACCAACAGATCTGGAAAGGTATCACTTCAAGATTTCCATAGAATTTTAGTTTGCAATTTTTGGAGTTATAAAACTCTGGATATTAAATATTTGGTGAAAAGGATACTTCCTACAAGATTTAATCTAGAAGGCACACAAAATTATATTTTTGCAAGACACCAGTTCTGGATGTTTAACAAAACACACAGGAATGCTACAAAATTTAAATCAATCAAATTGCTAGCACACATTAACCACAATTGAATTAAACCTCTACTGCAATTTAAACAGGAAAACAAACAGACATTAGATCTACTAAAAAAACGTCACTGGGCTGGATCTGGCCCAGACCCGGCCGTGCGGCACGGATCGAGGCCCAGCCATGGCCCACGCGCAAACGAATGGGTACGGGGACGTCTTCTTCTTCCTCGACGTGCACCGCGGCGCTCGGCGCTCCGGGAGCAAGGCGAGGACGGCGACGGCGCTCCGATGAACCTGAGGCGAAGAGGTGGTGTCCATTAGGTAGAGAAGAAGAAGGGGAGCACGGGGGTGCAGAAATGGTGGAGAATAGTGGACGGTACTGCTCGCGAGCTTGATGAAAAGGGGGCGGCCGGAGCGGAAGAGGACGACGATGCTCTGCTCGATTCGTTGCTTCCCGCGACGATTCCTTGGACGAGGAGGGAGAGGACGACGAGGCGGTCCTCCTGGTGGTCTTCGATCTGCTCCAGGCGGTCTCCATCGACGGCGGCGCTCGACGGCGAGCTCGGCTAGGGTTCGGTGCCGTGGAGGAAAAATAAGAGAGAGAGAGGGAGCAGGGGAGGTGTGAGGGGCGAGAGAGAGCAGAGGAGAGCCGGGGGGGCCTCCTTATCCTCCTTCGATGGGCAGAGGAGCGAGAGGGGGGGGGGGCTGGGCGGCGTGCGACGCGCGGGAGGACGACACGGCGGCGTCGACCACGGGCTGCTACAGAGAATACGACATTTTTGCAGAACGCCCCCGGCAGAACTTTTCCCTCTCACAACTAGGTCCTTTCCTGATTTTCTTTTATTTCTTTTAAAACCAGTAGCTTTTAGGGAATTTATTTAGGGTACTTAAACATTTTATAAAAATTTGAGAAAATTCAGGTAGCCTCCCATATACATGTAGAAGCTCCACAAAAATTGGGAAGTCAAAATAAAATGTTTTGAACAACTTTTGTTCATAGGGTTTAAATAAGGCATTTTCTTGAATATAATTTTATAATCCTTTAGAAATTTTAAAGCAAGTTCAAAATATTATTTTTGAACTCTTGGAACTTCCTTGACAAATAAATTAACTTCAACTAGTTTTTATTTTCATAGAGAAAATATTTGTTTGAAGGAAATAGATAGTTAAGTAGGGAAATTAATTTATTAAGATCATTTCTTTTAATTCATGATCTTAATTTCTATTTGTTGAATAATTTGAGGAGTTTGCTTTAAATTCAAGTCACAGTCCAATAAGCAAACAATCACAACAAGATCAACACCACAGCCAAGTCCACACAATTCAAACCACAAGAATTAATCACACCACCATTTACATAATTAACAATACTATTTTATAAAAATGATCACACTTAATTATGACAAGATGATATTTAAAACTATCTCAACTCCACCTTGGTATTTTTGAAAAGGGTTTTGAGCAAGGCAAGATATGTGGGGTAATATATTTCCCATTTGTGTTCTTTTTAAAAGGGAAGTGATAATCAAAGTTTATAAAATGGGAGTTGCATACAAATGCAAAATATCAAGTTTAAAAGATAGATAGGAGATAGCATATAGATCTCCACATTTGTGGGAACACATAGTTTTGGAAATACTTTTACTTTCTCAAATACTGGTATTAGTTTTGGTTGCTGATAAACCAAGTGTCATTGAAATGAAGTTGGCCAAAATAAGAATGGAAAAGATACATGGAATATTTTTCTTGTCCTGACATGATCACCAAAGTTAATAATATTTTTACCTTGGTTGAGTTCTTAGGTTTAATATTTATTAGTCAAACAACTTAAACAACAGGTCACACAAGGTTCAACACAGCAATGGGTAGGAAAACACAATCATCAGTAAAACATTTCAAAAAGTTTTTGTTGGTTCTGAATTTTGGTCTTGTAAAACTAAGTTTTTCTTAGTTCCAAAATTTGGGATGTTACAATCCAGCACGGAGGCAGAGTACAAGTCTTTGGCGAATGCAACCGCTGAGGTAATGTGGGTAGAGACCCTTCTTGATGAACTTGGTATTGATCATCCTCAAGCGGCATGTCTGTGGTGTGATAATTTAGGTGCAACCTACCTCTCTGCTAATCCTGTGTTTCATGCAAGAACTAAACATATTGAGATTGATTTTCATTTTGTGAGAGAACGAGTTGCACAAAAATTGTTGGAGATAAGGTATATTCCAACAGGAGATCAAGTGGCCGACGGGTTCACTAAACCGCTACAAGTTGCACAGCTTCGAGCCTTCCGAAGCAACCTCAATCTTGGGTCGTTTCGGTTGAGGGAGGATGTTAAACGGTAGGGTAGAATCTGTGAAGCTGTTGTAAACGTATCGGTGAAATATAAACCGAACGTATTTGTTTCCTTGTATGCCAAGTTGAGATCGTTTCCTTGTACGCCAAGTTGAGATCGATACGATCCTCTGGCTTGTAACAGAACCTCTGTAATCTGTTAGGGTTTTTGCCCTCTATATAACACGGAACGCGGCACGAGGCAAAGTGCACGCTTAACCCATCCAATCTACAATCTTCACAGAGGGATAACATCAAATCGGACAAATGTATACTCAAAGCTGGTTGCACCTTTTAAACTGCGTCCTCGCATCTTTGTGACACATAAACTAAGCATGCATGCTTTTGCGAGGACAACCAAATTGATGCAAGATGCAACCATGATGATCCACACAATACTGATCAGTGAACAGTGATATACATTGAAATGCACGTGTGCTTCAAAGCTGATGGCTGGTCCTAGCCGATTTTCTGTATAGACGGTACAGCTAGACCAGAATATCTCTGGGGATTTCTGTTCGTGCGGGCTGCAACCTGCACGTGGAATTGCTTATAGAAATGAGAAAACTAGTACTCCCTCCGTATCAAAATATAAGACTTTCTACCTACTTTCCATACGTGCACTAAAATATGTCTAGATACATGACCTCAACTCTCTTACGGCCAGACCAAATCTCAGCATACACTTTGTACACGCTAGACTAGAATCGATATCGAATCATATTGACCGCAACCGGCAAAATGTGTCATTACTTAACGTGTAGGGAACTCTAATACTCACTCCGTCGATAAAAGGATGTCTCAACCTAACCCTAATTTATATTTATCTAGACATGATTTAATGTGTATATACATGAGAGTATATGACACGAGATCAAGTCACCGTTCTCCCTGGATTGCAACTCTGAGAATCACGAGATATGGTTGCATGTCAACCTAATGGAAGTCCCAAATTAGTAAATTTCTTTTCTTGTGCGGCTAAGCTACTCTAGCACTGCGTTTGGTTGCAGGGAATTGGGGCAGGGAATTGGAATTGGGGTCGATTCCGCTATTTGGGGTGGCTTGGGAATCCTCACGTGGAAACTTGCCGAAATTCCGAGCGCGGAATCGTCATGTGTAAAGTGGCGTCCCAACTTTCCGAGCTCCACACCTCGGAATCGCACGGAAACGAGTCGTGCGACTCGCTCGCGACTCCCTCGCGACCTCCTCTCTCCCCACCGCGACTCCCCACCGCGACCTCTCTGCTCCGCACGGCACCGGCGACGACGGCCGAGGTAACTCCGGCGCCTCTCTCCCCGCCCTTCTCTCTCCCCGCCATCCCCTCCCCATCCCTTCTCTCCCGCCGTCCCCAGCAGCCTCTAACCCTAGATCGACGGGACGGAGAGGACGCCGCCTCTCCTCTGGCTCGCCGACGGGAGGCCTCTAACCCTAGATCGACGGGACGGAGAGGACGCCGCCTCTCCTCTGGCTCGCCGACGGGAGGCCTCTAACCCTAGATCGACGGGACGGAGAGGACGCCGCCTCTCCTCTGGCTCGCCGACGGGAGGCCTCTAACCCTAGATCGACGGGACGGAGAGGACGCCGCCTCTCCTCTGGCTCGCCGACGGGAGGGAGCCCCGACCCTTCCCGGGAGACGAGGCACGCCACCTTCACCGCTCGCAGCAGCGGCGGGTCCCCGCACGCCTCTCTGCCTCCGAACTCCTCCAGCGTGGCTCGTCACCAGAACCAGAACAACTCCAGCGCGCCTCCTCCAGGGTTCAATTCCAATTCCCTGTCCCAATTCCATTGTCAACGAAACACTGGAATTTGAATTGGAGTCCAATTCCTTTCCATCTGGGAAATGGAATTGCCAGCCCAATTCAATTCCAGGGTTCAATTCCTACATCCAAACACAGTGTAAGATAAGAATAATCCTCCTTTTAACAAAAAGGGTGTATGAGAAACGCTTACGTCGATCCTTTTCTATACTGCTTTTTCTACTTTAAGAGGTGCTAGTGTCAGTTAGGAAATGATAATTAAGAGTGTACTGTTCAAGCCACGAGGACAACAGCATACCATCGACCGCTCCAAGTCACTTTCAGATTATTCGGGGCTCCCACTTCCGACCATGCATATCTGAAGCTCAAAGAACGACAATTCTGCCGTATGCGTGGTAGCCGATCGGTGGTTCAAGAGGCGTACACCGCGCCACCTGATGTCCATACAAACATCTTAATCTCGCGTTCGGTTCCTTTTTTTTTTTTTTTTGCTTTTTAAATTATATGCAAGTTTTTCATAGAAGCTCCGTGAGCCTGATGTGTTGTCGCCTGATCGATCACACGTGGCAAATTCAGGTAATCAGGTTAGCTTAGCTAAGAAGTTACTTTTACAAGTTCAAAAAAAGAAGATGTTACTTTTACCGTTTTGCGTGTGCGTGTGCGTGTGGACACTCGCTCCATCTGTCTTTTCTCTCGTCGTCCATCGCTTCGCCTTGCGCCTTCCGTCAGTACAAGAAGAATATGCTACGTGCTGTGAGAAGAGCATACATATACAGTAGCAGGAAACGCACCGTTGGTGGTGCATGCACTTGCATAGGACTGCTTGTTCCCGAATCTGCTATAGGATCAGCGTTGCATCGATGCGTCCGCGTATGGGTATGTCCGGTGAAAACTGAATGGCAACAGTATGAGCCCATATGCCAGTTGTCCACGTAACAAAAACGTCCAAAAAATGAAGGACAAAGGACAGAGGCATAGGTTTCTTCGAAACAGTTGTTGTCATGCCGTAGTTTGGGCACCTCTAAAAGAAAAGCTTTTCATGTGGCTCGCGCTGCGCAACAGATGCTGCTCAGGCGACAGGCTTAGCAGAAAGGGGCACCCAGGTCCTTCAGTTTGCCTGCTGTGTGATCAGCTACCGGAGACCATGGAGCATCTGCTGGTGCAATGCCCGATGGCGCGCTCGATTTGGTTCGATATCCTCTCGGCCAAGGGGTTGGGCACGTTCACGCCTGCGGCAACGAGCAATTTGAGGGACTGGTGGAGCTCGCTGGGCTCTTGCCGGCCGAAACAAAGAAGGAGAGAGTTAACCACACTTGCCATTGCCTGCTGTCGACGCTTGTGGCTCGAGAGAAACAACAGGAATTTCGAGAGGAAGCAGGCTAGCAACGATGTAATAGTTAGGTTGATTCAGAAGGAGTTCGACTTGTGGATGCAGGCTAGAGTAGTTGTGGGTATAGGTGAGGAGTAGTTCTTCGTGCGTTGGCCGAGTGCTGGCTGGCTGTTGCATACAGCAGTGTGCGTGTGTTGCAGTGTATCAAAACATTGTAACACTTTTTCTCTCTTAATGTCATGACATGCATCCTTTGCATGTTCTTGAAAAAAAAAAGCCGTATTTTGGCCTTTTTTGGAATGGTCTGGCTGATTGGTGTATCCTTCAGCTTCAGGACTACAAACTTCTGACGCTAGCTGCCGTGAAAACGATCGCTCGCTTTCTAAGTACGGTTTCGATGCTGAATACATGTTTGCGTGCAACATCCAAAGTCCACGGCGCTAGCACATTGCTTTCAGTCTTCCACGAGCCGAGGTGAATTCGTTTTGGCCCATGCATTTTGGCTCTGACATGAGTGACATCCGAAGTCAAATCTACTGAATCACGCGAGTATTGTATTGTGCTCTCGGGAGTGAAGACCCGAGAACCAGTACTCCTTTATTTGAAAAAAAAAATAGAAGTTTCAAAACTCTGAAAAATATCATATATGTTCTCAATGATGTATTCTATATGTGTGCAAAATCACAATGCGAAATACTTTGCATTTTTTAGCTACACAAAAATGAGAAAAGTACGGATCTGAGTATAGTTGTTTCAAACTTCCAATAATTTTTGTGTAGGCCATAATATAAAATATTTCGTATTGTGATTTTGCATGATTGTAGCACTGATATAACATGATGGATTGTTTTCAGATTTTTTTTTTGAAACTTTTAGGCCTAGTTTGGCATCAAAGTATCTTTTGAAGTATTCAACCAATGCCACAGTTTCTAAAAATACTAAAATATTAAATACTTTGACATGTTTGGATGCATTGAATATCGTGGTTTTAAAAACTAAAGTATTGTCCAAAACTTCATTTTTTGATGTCTTCGAAACTTTAGTCCGGACTTGTTTTTTTCCTAAACTGTAGTATTATACAAAACAGAAGTATTAATTTGACTGGCGACTAAATATGTTGGTTTTCCACTACTCTAGTTTTATAAAAACTGCGCTGCCAAATTAGGCCTTAAACATATTTTTTGATTTTTTTCAAACTGAAGGAGCACCGGGCCTCATGAGCCAATGTGACTTTTCGGCTTTCAACCCCGCAGTGTTCATAAAGATGGTAGCGGATGTCATATTCAAGTTGTTATGCATGCCAAAAGTTTTGAAGGTGAAAGATATACAACTGGGGGACGTGGCACCTACCGCTGACATCAACTTGCATTTATATGCTTCCGGAGAAAAAAAGAAAGATCTCCTGACTTTGCTTTTTGCGGGTTGAAACGCCACTCAGACAAATATATACACAAAAATATTTACACCTTGCGAACTGATTCATCGCATCTTTCTTACAACTAAACTAAGCATACATGCTTTTGCGAGGACAAATAATCTAATGGCTAGTTCTAGTCAATGGCACTGAATTTTTGCAAACGGTAGTGCTAGACCAGCATATCCGTCAGGGATTTTCGTCCGTGCGGGCTGCAACCTGCACACGGGGAGGCTTCTAGAAAACCAAGTCAAACAATTCATGGTCTCAACTCACAGACCAAACTCAGGATTCAGGAAACCTCCAAGTTTAGTTGACCGTTCCTTGGCTGCATACCCGCGTTGAACCCTCTGTACACGCAAAATGTGGCATTGTTTAAAGTTTTGGCAACTCTAATACTATATGACACGAGATCAAGTCACCATTCTCGTTCCATTGCAACTTTGCACGTCACAGGATATGGTTGCATGTCAACCTAATGGAAATTCCCAGATTACTCTAGGAATAGCCGTCCTTGCAACAAAAAGGGAATAATAAAAGAAATGCTTACGTCGATACTTGGTTACTTGTACTACAGTATTAACTGTATAATACAATCATCTCGATTTTAAGATGTGCAAGTGTCGGTCAGGACATGATAATTAAGAGTGTGCAGTTTGCGCCGCCACGAGGAACAACAGCATAGGAGCCAGCTTCCAAGTCATTTTCAGATTACTCCGGGGCTCCACTTCCGACAATACATACTCCTTCCGTTCCTAAATATAAGATGTTTTACCTTTTGTCCACATTCACATGTATCTAGATGCACGTGGACATGTTTTAATGTGTATATATACTCATTTAGGTTTGCACCTACCTAACATGTGAGTTAGATTGAACATCTTACATTGTGTAACGGAGGGAGTATCTCTGTAGCTCAAAGAACAATTAAGTGCCGTATCGGCGGTTCAAGAGGCGTACACGTACCCAGGCGCCACCTGAGAAGCCAGGGTCCATGTAAACATCTTAATCTCGCCACATTAATCAAAGCGGCCACACGATCCGCGAGACAAGAACGTTACTGCTTCACGTGTGTAACCAATATGTCCATGCATGCGTGTTTACTGCCATTGGGCGCCAGATCACCCACTTAATTAGGCGACGGCGACAAGAGCAATGCAATCATGTGCTGATGGTGTCTGTGAGTTGTGATGCGGTCCATGCGGAGAGGCCGAGCATGGCCCGACCGGCCAGGCTGCGCCAAGCATAATCGGTACCCAAATGAATTGGAACATGCATCATACGGAACGCTGTAAACGGCTATGTGCAATAGTAGACGCAGGGTTGAGAGTTTTCCTCCTTTCCAGGAAAAAGTAGTTGTCATGCTTTAGATGGTATCAAATCATCTGTGGGTTTGCTTTGTTGTAATAAAATTAGTTACTCCGTAGTATGTCACGGCATAAATACTACGGAGTAACTAATTTTATTATATTAGTAGGGTTATATTAGTAGGGCTGATATAAACACAAGCTGGCTGGCTGTGAAATAGTTCGGCCACTGTCCCCGACGGTGGTCACCTCCTCCTCAACGGTCCCTAGAGCACTGCAACCTTGACATGTACTCCCTCCGTTTAGGTTTATAAGTCCTCTACGTATCCCTAGGTCGTGAATTTAACTAATATAATAAAAGAATTAAAATATAAAAATTATACCATTAGAAAATATAAAGTCTGAATTTTCTAATTATATATTTTCTATAATATATAAATCATATTATGTTGCTCAAATTTACGACCTAGCGATACGTAGAGGACTTATAAACCTAAACGGAGGGAGTACCTCCAAAGCAATTAATGTTGCCACTTCTACCATCGGCCCGTTCCCGTGGACAGCACATTTCTCAATTAAGCATCGTGATCGCCCTACCGATCTCTTCCTTGGGGATGTTGTTCGCACGTGGGTGACCAATGCACGTCGATAGTTTTTGTGATGGGACATCGTCCACGTTGTAAGCGGCATTGGGTGCAATGTACAGGCTGGTGACGACGACTTGCACCCTGGGTAGGATATGTTGGCCTCGGGCTTGGTTGTTTTTGCCGAACAACCTTCAAAAGCTAGCTCCCGTCGAAACACAAAAGGTTTAGCTTCTTCAACGAATTGATTTGGTACCGAGAGTAAATCGATCAGCATCAAATTGCCGCAAGATCAATCATCTTGAGGCAAACAAGCAAGATGCATAGAAACTTCTCAAAAATAATATCACATGCATAGAGGACAAGTGATTTTATGTAATAGAGTTCTTCAAATCTCTCTCCCCATCACGGTTACATTCACCATTACTGATCAGGTTACATCTGTGTTAATTAAAAGACGATGACTGTCTCCCCATCCTAGTCCTAAGTTAGTATCCCGCATCTACAACATGTGTAGTAGTTCTTCAAATCTCTGATGTTGTCATAAGAAACTGCTTTTGATTCCCGAGCTCCAATGCTCCCTCCGTTTAAAACAATTCGAAAATCACATTTGTGAGTTTCAAAAAATTATGAAAAAAACAATCGATGTAGCCAAAGATGTATTCCACAACTGTGAAAAAATCAATTTGAAATACTTTATATTATGGACTTTGTGTAGCTCAAAATACAAAGTATTTGAAGTTGATATTTTGCACGTTCATGGGATATACTATTGTCTACACCCGAATTTGTTTTCAGAAGTTTTTAAAACAAATATGATTTTTTTTACGTTGGAGGGAGCACTGGAGCTCGGGAGCCGAAAATCTCCACTATGTTCTCATCTCATTTATTCTTCAACCATTATTCCCTGCTTATAAATAACAAATAGACGTTAATACCAAATATGAGAAGTTTCTGATATGTTTGCTTCATTGCAAACTGAATTATTACAATGAAGCACACAGGTGACATATCATCAATACTTGAAATTGGAATTATAACTTGCAAGGTGAAAAACAATACTCCACATATGAAGTGATGATGGCGCAACAATTTGATCATAATACATCCATGAAGAATGAAATATATTTCCCCTTAATGGACTATATACAATGTTGGCATGGTAAATATATCAGCTAAGGTAAGTTATTTATATACTCCCCTAATCGTATATGCGATCAACCTGCACTAAACGTCATGTTTTCTTATACCCTTTTAACTAATAGACCAGCACCTAACAGCTACAAAGAAAAGAAAAGTGAACTACTGATAAAATAAAGGCTGGAAGCCTAGAATCATGAAAGATGGGCCACACGTTCTAGTGATTTCAGAGAATGTTTGGATAGTAATAATAACTAATACTAGCCAGGATCAGGGCACGAGCAATGGGGGCAGGGGTAGCTGCCGCCCCCGATGCACCCAACTCGGTATGGAGATGTGAGGCAGCTGGTTACCTTTTCCCATCCCATCGGTAAAAACTGAGACCACATGTTGTGGATCGTGCCATCTTCCTTGCTTTCTCTCTCACATTTCCTTCCTTTCTCTGCCGAAGAGGCAACATCTTGCAGAGGAGCCCCTGACACCTGCGGGGCAGTAGCCGAGCCTAGCATGGACCATCCGAACCTAGCAAAGCCTGCGGGGCAGCACCCCTAGGGCGACGCGTTGGCCATGCCCTCATCGGACTCCAACTGGTCTTAAATTGTATTTTGAGCATTAATTTTATTAATAAATACCTTCATGTTCATACTCACATCTTTTTTTCTGTACTTTCAAGTACTTTGACTCATTAAAAGGTAGCAATTTTTTTAAATACTTGCATAGATAAGCAAAACAGAATAACGACTGCCAAGCATAACTGGACTAAAGCTTCCAATGGTCACATAGCATACTAATAATGATCTGGTGTTACAAACTTACAATGTATATCGGAGTTAGTTAATAAAATATGTATTCTTCAACCTAGCATGCAGAAGGAAGCATCAAATATTTTTCATATTCATGTAACAAGAGTAACTGTAATTCCCAAAAATATACATGAAAGAACAAATGGAGACCGAGCTCCATGGAGCCATTTATTTACAAAAGACATATTTTGAAATTTCAAAAAAAAAACTGAAAAAACCATGGATGCACACAATAATGCATTCTACCAACATGCAAAACCTCAACTCAAAACAATTCATATTCTAGGCTATAAAAAATAATAGAATTTGACCTATTTTGGAGACATAAAATTTTGTTTTGTTCAGTAATTTCATATGTCATATTTTTTTCATTTCTGCCCACTCGAAATACAAGATAATTGTAGTTGAGGTTTTACAATTGGTAGGGTACACCATTATAACCATCCTGCAAAAAAAAAATCAGGTTTCTTCTAAAATTTCAAAACATGATTTTCGAAGTTGTCAAAAATAAAAGGTTCACTAGAGCTCGGGCTCCAATTGTCCGCACTCAAAATATACTTCCTTTTAGAGGCACACAAGATGTGAAATCACACTTGCATGTGTTTGCTCTGTTATGACAATTCAGAGCAGATGCATTATGGGTACCTCAGAGCTCCATTGGCACTCTCGGAAATTTGTCCGGCACCTCCCAAGTTGCTTCCCACACCGGCACCCCAAACAGGTCGAGCAAGTGTCGGTTTTTTATGAATTTTATTTCTATAGCAGGTGTAGCTTGTGAAAAATAAAAGTGTATGACGACACCTAGCCAAAGAAAATCTTGTGAGCGGATCGCTTCGTTGGTGCCTAGCCACGGAGGATCCGGTGGGTGGATAGCTTGAGAATGGCATGCCACTTTTCTGTGGCCAAATAAACAAATAAAACATCACACACATGGGTGCATATCCACATAAAAATCCTCCCACCGGATTGTCCTGTACGGCGCATTGCCCGTAAGAGTGGATAACATGTTGGTTAGCGAGCGTGTCCGATCATTGTATCGCACCCGAGAGAGCCCCATGATTTATTGGCCGCTGGGGGTGTCGGACAGAAATTAGGTTAAATCTTTTTCGTGTTTGGCCTCCTAATGAGCATTTGGTGCTTCGGGTGATGCTCTCATCAGATGAAAGCACACGCATTGTTTCGTTACTGATGAAATTGGGAGCCTGCTTGCTGCTTCCATCGATTTTCTTGCTGAAAAAAAAAAAAAGTACGGGACACGTATACCTCAAGCCCTCGTGACCCTCGTCGCCGTGCACCGCACCACAAACGGACGGACGGACGAGCCAACAGAGGCTCCGTGGCGAAATGCCTGCCACTCCGCCGATCCACGGAATATGCGCGTGTTTCCCAAGAAAACAAAACAGGTCCACCACACCTACAGTGGCCCCGATCCGTGCTCCAAAACTTTGCTGAGACTAGTCACAATGGGGAGTAACATAGGAGTAACATCAGTGCCACATAGGCAAAAAAACTGATGTGGCGGGTAATTAATGAGGAGAGAGATGGTGGTGGTAACCAGCTATGTTACCATAACATCACACATTTCAAGACAAGATGAGTGTATAACCTATTAAATATGACACTACACACATGTTACTCCCCACTATGGAGGTAGTAACTTAGAGTAGTAACATATGCATGTTACTAGTCTAAGTTACTCCCCATTGTGACTAGTCTGAGAGCGTAACGGCGATGTGGGCCCCAGAAGTCAATGTGGCAAAAGCACAACGCACCCTGACCCAGAAGTCTCTGAAGCCTGCACTCCCCCAGTCCCACCCTCCACAGCTCTGACCTGTATATAACGCACGCGACCATGGTGATCTACCACAACACGCACACTTTCCTTGCGCGTTCCTACTCGTCGGCCCCAACGACCAGCTTTTAAAACCCGTCCCCGTTCCGCCACCACCGCAAAAACGCACGCCGCTCGGCCCAACAGACCACGATGGCCGGGTACCGCCGCACCATCTCCTTCCCGGCCCCGAGGGCGGCGGCCACCGCCAACGCCAAGCTGGCCGCGGCCTACCGCGTCCGCTCCGCCAGCCTCCCGTGCCGCTTCCACCCGCTCGTCCTGCAGCTCGACGACGACGTCGCCGCGCTGCGCCTCGTCCTCACCGGCGGCTGCCACTCCCCCTCTTCCTCCGCCACCACCGCGCCTCCATCCGCGGCCGCCGCCCAGGTCGTGCGCGTGCTGGCCTCGCTGTCAGACCTCCTCCACCACCCGCAGGCGCAGGAACCCCTCCGCCGCCTGGCCACCTCCTCCTCGTCCCCCTCCCCGCTCGCCGACCGCCTCCTCGACGACTTCCTCCGCCTCGCCGACGCGCACGGCAGCTTCCGCGAGTCCCTCGTCTCCCTCGCCGCCCTCCAGTCCGAGACCCGCGCCGCCATCCGCCGCGGCGACACCGCACGCCACGCGTCGGCCGCGCGCGCCCAGCGCCGAGCCGCCGGGCGCGACCTCCCCCGCCTCGCGGCCGCCGCCCGCGCCGTGGCGAGCAAGCCTCTCACGGCCCTCCCGGACGACCTCAGCCCCGAGACCGCGGCGCTCGTGGCTGCCGTCGCCGACTCCACCGTCGCCGTGGCGTCCGCCTCCGCCGCCGTCTTCTCCGGCGTCTCCGCCCTCTCCAACGCCGCCGCCGCCGCCCGCGTCGACGTCGCCTCCACGCCCTGCTGGATCATGACCCCCTCCAGATTCGCCGCCACGAGAACCAGCCACCAGCGGGTGTGGTGGGTGGCCGACCTCGTACGCTGGATGTCCCGCGCGAAGCGCCGGTCGGCCGGCAAGCAGAGCCGCCGCGCCAACGACGACGACGACGCGTCCACCTCGTCCACGGCGCAGCTCCGGCCCGAGGCCCGCGTGATGAAGCCCGAGGAGCGGGCGCGGAAGGCCGCGCTGGAGCTCCACGACAACCTCGAACGGTGCATCGCCAGCGTCGACTGCAGCGGCGAGAAGGTGTTCCGGGGTCTGGTCAACACGAGAGTCTCATTGCTCAACATCCTCAGCCCAACATTCTGATGCCCTTTCTGATGCCCGGCCGAACATCTCGAGTCGAAATTTGAGGAACATTTTGCTTTAGCTTTCGTGTTTGGACAAAATTCAGTCAGTTTGTACATAGTAGTGCTACTAGTATATTATCCCCCGAGATGCAGCGTTTGTGTTCGCCTGCATCTGAAAAGCAAAGGAACCTACCTGGCGTTACAAATTGCAAAAGCTCCATCTTTTCGGCCCGGTTCTTGACAGCTACCCCTGGAATTCAGACGCCGCACATTTCTTCACAACAATCCAAGTTCTTTGCCCGGAGAACTTTCTAGATTGAGCGGAAATTTGGCATTTGTGGTCACAAACAGAATATGCCCCGTGAGCTCCAGGATCTAATCCATCACCTAGATTCAGCGATCATCGAAAAGCACGTTTTGTTTAGATAATCAGCGTTGGAAATTTGGATTTTGCGAATGCAAATGGACTTTGGATGACTGCTCATCATACACCTGTGTCGATCGAGTCCATGGATGCAGCCAAAACAACAAAAGTTAAAGATCGTCTTTTCTGACCTCTCAAAGTAGTCAGGTAGGTGAACCGAACGGCAAGATCCCGTTCGACCACTTCCTGAAACGCTATGAACTTTATGATCGTGCATGTACTAGTAGCATATTTCCTTTCACAGGAAAGTGAGACGGTAACATCAGCAGTAACAGAAACTGTTTAACCAACAGTACCCTCGTGCTCCCAATTGCATTTTAAACAATTTTTCTTATCAAATAAATAAAAATCTAAAGCAAACAAGTGAAACTAAGAGACGAGTTGGACCGTCTACCTCTCCCCATCTACAGTAACGAGAGGGCGATATTTGGGCGACCCGTGCACAGCAAGCTCTTCGCCGGTGAATCGACGGATTCCTCGCCCTCCGGCGGCCGCTTCGGCGGCGGGAGGGCGGGGGATCCCCGTTCCAGGTGCGTATGTAGATTAGGTGTGCGTGGGTGTGGGCTTGCCGGCGTTGCGGTGGTGGAAGCGTTGGTGTCGGTGAAGCTTTTGCGGGCGGTGGTCTTCCCCTCCGATGGTGCGGCTCCGAGGAGCTTCGCCGCGGATCTGCCGCCTCACCCTGGATCGCGGCTCTGCGGAGCTCTCGACAGGGTTTCCCCTTCGCCGGAGGCCGTGGGATGGCGGATCCGGCGTCTGACGACATGGAGGTTGCGGTTGCTTGCGGCCAAGGTGGCGCCGTCGTTTGTTGAGCAGGGTGGAGGTGCGTGCACCGAGGAGCGTCGACTTCTTCTTCGCGTTGGGGAGCCTCCCAGTCCATGCTATCGGAGGTGCTGCGGGAAGTTTCGCCGGCGTAGCGTCGTGCTCGACGGAGACGAAGCCAGAGCTCGGAAGGACCTACTTGTAATTTTCTTGTTTTCTGGGCTTTTCTGTAAGAATCTTGGCGGGTGTAACTGCAATTTCCCTCGCAAAAAAAAAAAAAAATCTAAATATGCAGCATAAAATCATATTACATAGTTTTGAACACATAAAATTGTTTCATGATAATAAATAATATAATTCATACAATAATTTATGATTTCTTTGTTTGTGCCGATAAATTGGAAAAATCTTCTGGCACTTCATGATCAACATATGCAAGAGGGGTCTGATGGTACCATCACGAGTGCTCATCCTGCAGTGGAGAAGCAGCGCGCTCACTCTCGATTATCATGTTGCGCATGAGAACACAAGTCATCATCACCTACCACATATGCTCTTTCGACAAGGTTAGTGCAGCGTACCGGCCAGACAATAGCAAAGCAAGATTGGAGCACATCAAATGCCCGCTCGATATCCTTATTGGCACCTTTCTATTATGCTTCAAAATGAGATTGGTTCTTACCTAAAGGGTTGAAGATGGTTTTGACAAATATAGATCATCTTGGATCAATGCCATCTGCTAGATAATACCATTTGTCTTAGACATGGGCACTGATCTCATATATAGTTGCATGGTGGAGCATGGCTTTCAGCAAGTCTTGCAAACATCGGTGAGCATTGCACCGCGTTGATATCATTGTCAGATCCGGCCATTCCAAAAAAGAGTGTCAGATCCACAATCCTTATTTCCCATGGTTTTTAGTACGACACTGCACTCTACAATATGGTCTTTGTAAATTACTTGCTAGGCGAATAGACAATTTTTTCATGTCCAATACATGCAATCGATGGTTTCAAGCATCACAGGAAATTCTCTAGCTGTGTTTTGTGCCATGAGGTGAGTAGTGTTAGTTTCTTTTGGTTGTCTCAAATAAGTTGGACCAAACAATGCAACCATTGCCCTGCAAAACTTAGACACGGTCTTAATTCATGTGGACTCACCCATGCGGAGGTAGTCGTCCATTGTATCCGGTGCATTTCTGAATAGAGAAGAAACCAATCAACCCGGTGAAGTCGTTCTAGACTTGAATTGTCATCGTACTCCCGCACGCCAAATCACAATCCGCATGAAGAGATCTTTTTCATTCTTATTGGGCCTATCCGGCCACTTTACCGTTATCACGATAGGGTCTTTTTCGTGCCGACGCCTATAATAAACCTATTTGGTCTATTTAAACACCGGCCGGTATTACCGTCACCATTGGCTTATTTGTCATCACAACTCACGGCTCGCGTGAGGCAGTCACGTGCTGTCGGGTCCGGTTCATGCCATCTGTGGCCGTTGTCGGGGACAAGCCTGGCGCGTCTAGCTGGGTGTCTGTGCAGGTAGCTAGCACCGCCGGGTTCGACAGCTCCGATCCACTGCTGCAGCAGCAGCAGCAGCAGCAGCAGCAGCAGGCATAATGCGTTGGGTGATGAGTCGGTGCCTCGCTTTCCCGCTCGCCCTGCCAGGCCGCCCCTCAATTCAGAAAGACTTTCAGGTGCCATGACGCCAAAAATATCATGTGAGAGCCTCATGTGGTAGCCTGGAATCACCGTTCTCGGCAAAAACAATGCCACCATATCATGTGCATGCATGTGTGTGCGTGATCGTTTGAGGAGGGGCATGTGAGGCGTCGTGTGATAAACTGGAGAGATGCAACAGAGCAGATAAAATGCCGTTTCTTTTCTAGCTAGGGCCGGCAACACACACATGACGACGCTCATCGTCTCCGTTAGACCGCGACAAAACCGACCGTTTCCGTTTCCCTTTCTTTCTTTGGCGAACTGCAGCTAGCACGTCGGTCGGTCACTCACGCACGACGACGTTCAAGTCTCCCTACTCAGATTACAAATTTGTTCGAAAATTTCAGCATGAAACAGTCACTCAAACTGAAAACCATGGCCGGCCGGCCGGCGGACAGTCCGGCACGGCGGGAGCTAGTCGGACCAGCTCCGACGGGCCAGGTCGACGCGCTTTCCCACGAAGCACCGGTCGCGCTCGCACGTTACATGCCTAGCTTGACCTGACCAGCCAGGCTCGCCATTAATCTCCCCTGACGCTGAACTTGTATACAGATCGAAGGGCCACATGCGGGAGGAAGACGGTTTCTGCTTCTTCTTTGTTTAAAGCAGAATACACCTATGGATAGATGCCCGTCCGTCACTCTGGGCTGGCAATGGGGGAGCGCGCAGTGTTGGTGTCTGGTTGGTTCCCGACACGATGCCCTGCACGTGAGCCCGTTTTATTTGCACGTTGCAGCAACGCTTCAGGGTTCTCGTCTCATCGCCCGGCTTTCTCATGGCCTCTGCTGCCGCTGTCCCGTGTCGACCACTCTGGTTAGTTTCACGTTGGTTTATACTCGATCCAACAGCTGCAGCCTGCAATGCGTCAGGTCGTGGCTGGTCTCAGCCAAGATGAGATGGCTCCGCCACTGCAACTGTAACTGTAGTTTGTAGCAACAAAAAATGTGAGAGCGGACAAATGGCTCCCAACAACCTCCGTCTAGGGACCTCTTTTTTTTCTGAAAATTTTCAAGAAAATGAAAAAATTCAAGATGTAGATAATGATGATCTCTACCGCTAGTGTGCAGAAAACCAATCCGAAACTCGCTATATTTTAGACTGAGCAAAAATAAAAATCCACGTGGATCACGGTGCGCGGTGAACCGTGCACATTTCCAAAACTTAAAAATGTGTCATTTCTGTGTCACTTAGAGTATCATAAATATTGAATTGAGATTTCACAGCGCTAGTAGAGTTCAACATCGTCTACATCTACCAGTTTAGAAAACAGTCTGCATGTGCAATTAAATTAATGTTGCTATATTGGAATTATGTTCATCCATTAGCTATTTACAATTTTATCTGAAAGACATTCTTACTACATTACATCATTAGTAAAATGACTCATATTGTGGTAAGTAAATACTCTAGCTATAGCTAAATGTTATAGATAAAGAGGAAATGGCGTGCAACCCACATACTTGCGTGCGGATCCAACTTCTGCCTCGTAGATCGAGGTCATTCCCACTTACAACAACAAAGCATGTTGTACTTGCCATTTCCACCAACACTGGCGAGCTTCACTCTGCCCAACCCAGATTCATACAATGTTTTCCACATTATTGGCATATCCTTATGCACACTGTTAGTCTTGTCAGTAATTGATGTTTGTGTCTTCTGTTCCTCAAAAATATTTTAACTGCAACCTTATATATCTCATTTATGTTGGCTAATTGCCAATGCATTTTAGTTAGGGCTAAGTTATTGTTCTTATTCAACCTGACCTTGTATAAGAAAACTATGTAAACTTGTGTTCAGAAACTGCAGCGTGTATGCAACGATGTCCAAAAGGTTCACATTCACATATTTATCCGTAAGTTTCACATTCATAGCCGTCCTCCTCAAGTGTGAGTGAGTTTGTGACTGATGATGAAGCCATGCTTAAGGTTTGTTTCAATAACTTTTGGTATGTCGTTGAAGTTAGTTACATCAATCAATTGAAAATAAAGTGAATATCAGCTAATGTTAAAAAAAAAAGTGAATACCAGCTTATGATGTATCAAGCACTATTCATTTCCTGAAAGGGACCAGATTTTAGCATACAAACTTACCATATGAATAGGCGGCGGCAGAAAAACGCCTAACACAGTTAGTCGACAACATCCTCGACATGCTGATAGAGCTCAGCAGTGGCCACTGCTCTTAGCATATGATGGCGAATTCTGAGCAGAGACATTTGCTTAGACTGATGCAGAAGTACCGGGTTGGCGGCTCAACATTCTTGAGAAAATATCATCGATGAAACATTCATTTGTCAAGTGCTCATTTTCCTATCGTCTGATACACGACCACCCAATTCACATCATTGCAGTAGTCTTTTACATGCCCATGGCCATATGGTCAATGGACCGGTGCGAATATTTATATTCAATATTTATATTTATTTTTATAATGCAACTGTCTTAACAACTATATTTTATATTTGTTATTTTAAATTATTAAATACATAAACTATTAAATATTTGCTGTAGCACTTTTTTATATAGTTGCAATGCATATAGTGAAAATTAACATTTTCATCATGCTAGTTTTAAATTATATTTTGTAGCATAGTTTTATCTATCAATTAATTTCTGATAAATGGTAAAAAACCGTATAGTGTACCCATGTTTATGGTAGATATATTTAACACCTTTGGTCTAACAAATATCTCAATAGATGGTTTTAGTGTATGATTATGTAAGCATACTTATAGACACTTGAGTATAGATTGAACGCTAGCACGATTCTTACCCCTATTTTTTGTGGTCAAATATGCCTACAACTTACGGTTGGTACATTAATGGGATGACAGTGTGTGCATGATGTGTACTTTGTATTATTATTGCTAATAGTATTAACTGATGAATACATAATTAAATAGATATACTTCTTTCGCCCAAATATAATTTGATTGTTTTATATGCCCGTGTTCAATCATACAAGTACAGGTTTCTAAACATGAAAATCTAGTTGACACATATTTCAGTTTGTAAAAAAATAGTACTCCACCGGACCGCAACATTAACCTAATTCTAATTGATACTATAGTTCTAATAGTTCAAAAAAAATGTTCATGTGAAAATTTTAAAAAGGTTTAGGTTTAAAATAGTTACTTAGTTGTTCAAAAACTGTTCACGTATTACATAATAAAAATTTATAAGATTTTTTGAAAAAAGAAACGCGTGGTCTAAAATACTCCCTTCTATTTGTTTATCCCGCGGAATTTCAACTGAGCATGTACAAATCTTATATACAACTTGCGAGATCAGAGGGGGTAACTGCCCATGAGGTCCAAAAGATGTTCACCTATTACACAAATTTTTTTTTTTGCTTTTTAGAAATAGAAAGGAAACAGGAAAGAAAAAACAAAAATAAAAGATAGTAATATAAATATTAATGAATAAAATGAGAAAATAAAACGAATCAGGAAAAGAAAAACACAAAAGAAAACGAAGCAGGAAAAGTAAAGCAGAATAGAAAAACGAAACCAAAATAAAACACAGAGCAAAAAAGAAAAGGCCACTACAAGGGCCGGCCCAATATATGCTTACCTACAGGCGTTGGCTCGCTATTAGACGTTCTGAGCGTAAATCTCTACTATATAATATGGCTTCAGGTGATGGTTGGTACGTTTTTTAAATTTCCGATTTTACCCCTGTATGTTATGAGATTTTACCCACCTTGCCACCGGTAAGTGAAAATAACGGTTCGGATATATTCCAGCATACCTCGCTCGTACGCCCGCGCGCGCAACGGCTGCCGCATCCTTAACTGAACTTTGGATAGACATAAGTTTCAGACTTTAAGGCAGACGACGACGACGGATGGACGCGGCCAGCGACCACGAACTGGAGGCGCTGTGCAGTGTCGCGTGCAGCACGAGAGAGCGAGCCGCATCAGCAGCAGCAAGCAAGGGAAACAGCCCAAAGTCGCGAGCTTAAGCTGGGTACCGAGCGGCCATGCCGTACTGAAGCTCGTGCTCGAGCGGAACAGCGCATACAGGACGCGAACGAGACAGATAATGAATGGGAAACGGGCGAGGAGGCGCCGCTTACCTCGGGGATATCGATGGCGAAGCGGAAGGCTCGGTGAAAGACCATGTCGACAACGAGGAAGAAGAGGACGGCGATCTTGGCAGCGGACGGCGTCGAGGAAGACGATCTTCGTCGAGCAGCACGAGCGCGCCGCTGCCTAGGATCTAGAGGAGGAGCCACCGGTAACCCCTTTCCCACCACCTCCCGCCGCCGTACCCAGCACCCCATTCTTCTTCCTCATGTCTGGCGCCCTTCTTCCCCAAGCCGGCGCCGTTGACGTCATCTCCAACATGGTTCCGGGACAGCCGATGGGGTTGGACGATGCGGTTCTCCTCGGAGGATATCTCGGCGAGCTGGACCTCTCGGGAGGCGCAGAGTAGCGTGGACGCCGACGGCGCCTGCTCCCTGGTCTCCTCGGCCTCGTTGCAGGGCACGCTTATTCTTCTTGGAGTTCTAGCACGCGCGCGACCTGCGTGGAGGCTGCTGCCATCACTGGCGTGGCTGCGAAGAGGTAGCTGTCGTCCGCTTCTTCGATGCGTCGAGGTTCTCTTCGTCCCGGCGTCGACGTCTTCGCCTCCAGTACATAGCACCGTCAAGTTCGCCGCAGTCCCTGCGTAAGGACGAGGCAATCCGCAATCCCTGACGTTACAAAGCGCAGTGCGTGTTAAGCTCCACCAATCGAGTCTTCTACAGAGTCTACATAGTTTTTTTCTGGAAGTTCTAACACGGTGTGGTCGCTGCAATTTTAGTGCCAGAGACCTGCTTAGCTAGGATATATAGCTGCTTACTAGCACCTGGTGTCTCTAGCTCATAATCCATATTCAGATAGCAACGACGCATCTCACAGAGTCGGCTGATCAGTGTAGTGGTGTGGTGCATGTGTACATAGGCTTCCCGTGCTCATGGTGATATTTCAGTGATGAAAATAAAATAAAAAATGATGCTTGCAAATGTGCAATGAATTCCTTCCTTGGGCAAAGCGCAATAAAACTCTTATTGACAGCAAGTGTCATTTCTATTGCAATTCACATGTTCAGTACTAATTAGAACATATAGTTTCAGTGTTTGACAGTACAAGTTGAACTCAAGTGTTGCTTTCTGAATAACAAGGTAATGTGTCCGACTAAGTTGGGAGTAACCAACCCCGCAAAAAAAAAAAAGTGGAGTACAAGACAGATGGTTCAAGCATGGGACGTCATGAATAAGTGTGTCACATTTTGATTTTTTTCAAAATGGGAGCATGGGAGCATGGAGGGGGTGGGATCGCTAGATATTCTCCCGAATAAGTGTCATTTACACCGGCCGAAACCAAATCCTACAGATCGGGTTGGAGCAATAATTGGTCGTTATCACTTTTTATTCCAAAAACACCGATTTTTTTCCGTACTCGTTGCAACGCACGGGCACGTATCCGATGTCACTACCAAGAGCTATGAGAAGAGATTTATTTTATTTTATCAAGCAAAATCTTTGGTTCGTACTCTTTCATAAACATAGATGGAAGACGTGAAACAAATGAGAAGCATGGATGTAGCCTGATTATTTATATAGATTTGGGCTTTGTTCGGTGCAACGATAAGTATAACTTTTCTTCTCTAAAATTGAAATAAAGTATTGTGTTTAAAAAATTAATTCCAAAATAAGTAATTTTGTATTCCAAAATTTATGAAATTTGTGTAGTACATACTTTTTCCCTATTATATCGGAAGACAAATTCAAGTAATTGCATTTTACCTGTTATTTTAAAAGCTCTTATCAAATTTGCACATACCAGACAATGGTGACACGTTTGACCCATGACAAAAAAAACCCGTTGCAACGCACGGGCACGTTTCCTAGTACGGAGTAGGATTTACCTCTGCCGAGTGATGCCTCCAGCATATCTGGGCTGCTAACCGGCCTGCTAAATCTTCTGCCTGAATTGACTGATGGGCTCGAACTTCGCAACTTCTAAAGCGGTTTGGTCCATTCTGCGACCGTCGAGCTTCAAAATAATCTACTCACTCTAACACTAAAAAAATTACTCACTCTCTCCTGAAAAATACTCCACTCACTCTCTCCTGAGAAAAAGAAGATCCAGCTGCATTTTCCCTATGCGATTAGATCTTCATAAAGGTAGTCCTTGAAGATTCTTCAACATGGTAATCTAAGGGATCCAATGCAAAAGGCATTTCCATCTTTCCACATTCCCAAATGCTAGCCTATTGGAGTGATGATTCACTCGATCAATACACAGCAGGGCCACCCTCTGACAGGCACTGATCAATGCGCCCATGATTAGAGCATCTCCAGCGGCTCATCTAAATTTGGTCATCTATATCTCCATATAGAAGGTCATCTAAAAAGATTCCTTTATTTAGGACATCTATATTCTCTCTCATATATTTTAGTATTATCTTACAACTATCATTCAATAGTTTTCTTTCCACCTGTTCGAATCCGGCCAATGAGAGCAAGCAGTTTGGTTTGGATGATCATCTATGCGTTCCCCAAATGTGGATGACGGATACAAGAGCTGGAGGATCATCTATCGATAGATGACGTGATAGATGAGCTGCTCGGAATTTAGGACATCTATATTCTCTCTCATATATTTTAGTATTATCTTACAACTATCATTCAATAGTTTTCTTTCCACCTGTTCGAATCCGGCCAATGAGAGCAAGCAGTTTGGTTTGGATGATCATCTATGCGTTCCCCAAATGTGGATGACGGATACAAGAGCTGGAGGATCATCTATCGATAGATGACGTGATAGATGAGCTGCTCGGAACTTTTTTTAGGTCTGGGTCATCTACATTTGCTTTGGATGTCCGTTTAGATGAGCTGTTGGAGATGCTCTTTACAAGCCATTGCAAAACAGAGTGGATGTTAGTCATGTCACTCTCTTACGAATAAAACCAGGGTCTTCTTGCCGTAGCTAGGGATATCAGAGCATGCTGTCATGGCCGTATTACGGTTCTGTTTACTAATGATTGTGAAGGACTGAAGGCTCCTGGTGTACATCATTTCTTCCCGCGGCCCAAACAACCGTTCTCATCTCTCATTCTTGCTTTGGGTTTCAGTCATTCAGAGAATCTTTAAAGCCTTTTCAGACACCAACCACAAACAAGGATGCACGCATGCACGGATGATTACTTGTGATTATGAGCACATAAGATGAAACGAAAGAATTTCGATAAGGAAGTTTTAGTTTGATGGCAGAGAAGTAACCTCTGCCGTTTAAACAAACGAAGGAAGAGAAATTTCAGTGCAACACCTCAGTATACTATGTCGGAGCCAATTCAGCTATACTTTGCATAGTTATAGTCCATTTTTAGCAGGAGCTATTTGCAGTGACAGTCTCTCCACATCTTAAATGCCGGTTGTCCTGGCAACCTAGTTATTCAGTGTGGCGGTGACACCGCCGCGGTGTCTCACATGTTTTGTCCGGTGCTGTCATTGTCGTTTGATTGAAGTTCTCGTTTTGGAGTGTGAGGTGGATAATGCACCTCACATGCCTGCTTAAGAGCATCTCTAGCAGTACCCGCAAAACGGCAACCCGCAAAACAATTTTAGGGGTCGGGTTTTGCGTGTTCTTGCGCGAGAAATGGGGCCGCGAAGAACAGAGCCCGCAAACGGAACTGCAAATCTGAAATTCAACATCCAAATTTTCGCGGGAACAAAGTTCAGTTCATAGTAGATAGATGTTCTTCGCTACAGATAGATTCAACGTTGTATCTACACAAAATGCAAACCCTAGAACTACACGTCGCCGCCGAAACCCTAGACCTACACAAAATTTGCTCCTCACCGGAGCCACGGGCGCGGCGGCGACGCAGCGGTGGAGGATCTTCACTCCTCGTCGGAGACGAGGTCGATGACGGGCGGGAGCTGGCTGATGATCAGCGTCTGCTCCATGAGGACGTCGTCGAGCAGCTCGTCGCGCTTGATCTTGGCGGCGAACTCCACCGCCTCGTGCTGGGACCGCAGCACCGTCGCCGCCAGCGTGCGCTCGAGGTGCTCGTCGGGGATGAAGTCCTCCGGCCCGAGCGTGACGCCGTAGTGCTCGGGGGCGTAGCCCTCCGGCGGAGGAGCACCCGGCGCGGCGGAAGAGCTGCTGGCGCCCGCGGAGGAGCTGCTGGCGCCGCGGAGGAACTTCTCGCGACGGCGCCGGTCGATCTCCCGCTCCCGCTCCCTCCGGAGCCGGTCAAACTCCGGCAAGTCGCAGCGCACCGACCCGCCGTGGCTGTACTTACGTGCGCCGCGCTTCCGTGCGCCGTCGCTGCGGACGATCTGCGCGCGCTTCGCATCGGAGTAGTCTCCGCCGAAACGGTCGTCGCCGGGGAGCGGCGCCTCTGGTTCCCGCTTCGGCGCCATGGCTCGGCGTCGCCGGATCTGTTGACGGGGACGCGAAATTTCTCGTCGGAGACGGCGAAGCGCACGGCGGATTGCTCGCCGGAGGAGGTGCGGGATTGGGGATCGCAATCCGCAAATGCGGTGGGAAGCCAAATAAATAGGGGCACGCGGTGCGGATTCCCGGGCCACCGCAAAACGTTTGCGGGCCGACGCAAATATGCAGACGCTGGTCTGGCCCAAAAATTGCCCCAAAACCGCAAAGTCGCCGGAATTTTGCGGGTTCGGCCGTTTTGCGGGTACTGCTAGAGATGCTCTAAGGACGAAACCAATGGTTTTGTAGGACGTAAATACTGCTAATGAACACGTACGGATGCACCAGCAAACGAGCTCCATATCTACTTATATTTGAGCAATTATTGATCTACTGAACTCTTACGTGTAGTACTGTACCGGTTCTAGCCGATCCCTTTTAATTTAGCCACTCCGCCACTCAAACTGTTCCCTATTTTTAAGTCTGCTAAATAGAAGCGGTTTCTAGCCGATCCACTTAAACCCTAAACCCCAAATTTATCTCCCTACTGTTTTTGTCAAGATCTCTCTAGTTTTGGTTTACGGACTACTATGTTTGAAATAAATATTTGCACACATATTCAATCCAAACATAATAAGTAAGGTTCAACAATACACGGATATTACAAATTTAAGTTTACAAATCAAATTATTCAAATCCAACACGGAAGTGTTCAAATGAAATACAGAGCATGATAAAAGCACAACTATGAAGTGCTGATGAGTTGAGTTGCCAATGATGCTCAATCTTGAATCTGAGTATAGATCTGCCAGTCGCACACCAAGCTCACCGTGGACGGAAGTCCACCGGCCTGCCTTTTCTAGCGCCTCGACGCTCCCGGCAGGCATTTTATGTCGTCTGCATCCTCTGGCGGATCTGTTTTTTCTTAAACCGAGCTCGGAATGGATTGGTGGCGGCAGAGATTTCGGCCAGAATGTATGCGATTCCAGCGAGGGGAGAGCCACCGGTGAGCGAATCGGAGTGGTCTTGGCGGGTGGCGGAGGTTATGGGGTGTTGTCGGAGGCAACACCAGCGAGGATGCAGGCCAAGGAGGGACAATGTCGGCGCGGGGTGGATATATTGGAGATTTTTTGCTCTGGATGGTCACGGTCGAGTATATTTGTGTGCCTTCGGCTAGAAATGCCCTAACACACACAAGATATATCCCCCTTATTTCTTTCTTTTTTGCATTTCAGCCATGGCCCGGCAACGATTCGAGGTTTGTAGAGCTGCGTGCATGCATATGCATGGGAATATTCCACTTTTACAACGTCCTAAATACGGAATGGGAAAAGGGGGCGCAAAGCCAAAAAGAATTAAAGCGATGAAATCCGTAGCAAAAAGCTTTGCATAAGATTCAAGAGGTATATCCATCGAGAGCAAGGCAGCAAAGCGTAGCATGTGGCCTGCACGAACAGACTTTAATTCGGACCAGATTTGACCAACTATGGTTTGCTACCCCTCTTGCCATGAGTATGCATCTTTATTAAGGTGAACATAAAAGGTTGTTTCGGGGTCCTGAAAGATCGTACGAGTGGACCATCGGAGATTTTGAAACATTATGGTGGTGCATTCTGGCATCAAGGCAGATCCATTCATCCCTACATACTCCGCGGTGCATTATGGAGTAGATGACTGACTTTGTACTTACGATCGAGGAAAAACCTGGCATAAATATTTTGAACATCAGAGGTCGTGCGTCAAGCAAGGTTTGACTTCTTGCCATAGAAGAGAAAAGAATGGGTACATCAAACAGTGGTTTCGCATTTCCCAAGCTACAAATTGCATAAAGTAGAGTAGTCGCTGGAGATGAAGCGATTTGTTAAGTCCGTGCAGTTAATACGATGGCCTAATTAGTCAAGTCAACCACGAGTACTGGAGTTGATTACAGAAACATGAGTTTAGCTAATAGATTTATCAGCGATCAAGGGAAAATATGATCTAGAGGAATAAATAGATTAATTTTGAAACAACAACGATTAGTTACTCTTTCTGTAAATAGTACCCACTGTGTTTTATCTTTCTTACGGTTTCATGCTGAAATTGCTTTGCGTACGATACTTCTTGTCCGATTTCTATCCGGCCGCGCAATCTGTCGGTCATGCTTAATTATGTGAAACAATCGAAGGCCGGATGCAATCCATCGGACGAAAACTATCGGACGCGTAACAACCCTCGTTTCATAACTATGAGAACGTACAGCAATTTCAAGTCCAGTCAATTTCAATAATTATGGGTCTGTAGATCCTAAAAAAATACAGATTTAGTGTTCGACGGTACGTGCAGAGTTATGTATATACGACTATCTGAATATCACCAAGTTGCTGCTGCAACTTACAGAGGGCATATTGGTTGGAGAGTTACGCACTGGCCCCATGTGTTTTTCTTTTGCAGGTGTCTGATCCAAAATCACCACGACACGATCATGGTAGGGTCTTGGGCCACATGACAGAGCTCTGCATAGTAATCATGTTTTGCTGCGAATTAGGTGGTTCATGGGGCCTCTAATTCTGCCGAGTGGGGTGTCATAATTAAACCTCGCCGCCCTGACAGATCCGTATCGCGCTCGTCAGCATTTGTTCCAGAACATGATGAATTGGCACTATGAATCATAGTCTATAACGTTTAGGCCAGACAAACGAGGACGAATTCAGTTTACTGTTCAGTAGAAGGTAAGCAAGTATACTAGGCCTCCATGTCCCCTAAAACATTTCAAACTGCCAGGGCCTCGACCACATGCTGGACTCTGGTATTAACAGTTGAATACTCGGTTAATTAGGGCGCGGGATTAATCTACAGCTTGTTTTGTTTAGGCCCATCCGAGTGATGGCAAGCATGATGCTTCCCTGAACAAATACTAGTACAATAATGGGGGCACTAATCTGCACGGACTATGATAGCATATCCTCTTCGATTTGCAACCACGTGAAGGGGTCGATCGACGGCACGGACAGTAGGATTAGGCACTTGTTGTAATCCCGCTTCTTACGCTATGTGGCTGTAAATCTGACATCCTTGGTACCACTCTCCGATTATAAACGGAAAAGGCCACAGGATCAAAAGCAGATGGACAAAACAAAAGCGATTCCTACGAACGAGAATCCGTACGTCGCCTTCTTTTCGCCCGCCCGCCGTCGCTTGGGCTCACGTGGGTTTCTTGTCTCCACCGTGGATGAGTGTGAGTGAGTTGCCCTAGCTTTCTCGAGCTTTCTGTCACTCTTTGGCAGTACGGCTACTACGCTACACTACGGTGGGCGCCATTGCTGAGCTGCTCAACACACAGCATGATGGATGGCATCCTTTTCATGGGTGGACCGACCGAAAGCGCGGCCTACGATTTCAGCTCCTTATCCGGTGCTTAACTAGGGCAATCAGGAGCTAGACAGACAGCTAGTACTGTCTCTAGAGGTTGGTTAACTAAGAACGTATACGTACGTGCACTTCCTTTTGGTTCCCATCCCGAAGTGTCGGCAAATGACCGGGTACAATACATTGCCTGATGAATGGGATGGGTCACTGATCACTCTCACTCACCGGAGTGGCGTTGATTGTGTGATTGAACAGAGCAATGGAGCTGCTGCTGAGTGTATGCCACTGTAGGGAAAAGGGCAGGAGCCTCAAATGAACAGTGCAGGCACACGGCTATGGGCAAATGAACAGTGCAGGTACACTAGGTCCTAGTAGTAGCATTGAAGGTTAGAGCAAAGACACGAGGGCGTGGGATGAATGCCCGGTGCCAGTAGTGGTTGCATGGAGTTGAAGACATGGTGGCAGAGCACTGAGCAGAGGTCGCCGGCCCACAGGTAAAAGGAAGCGGAGGAGACCGTGCAGGGGTCGGAGGCTGGCCCCAGGAGTGAATTCTCCCTGCAGCGTGATCTGCCCCCGCAGAGTTGCATTCAGATATTGTCGCCACGTTTGCCCTCGGTCATCAGAGATTTTTGCCGTGATACACAAGAGATTTGGACCGGTCCACGTCCCACATTGATCTGGAGCAGTAGGATGCATCAATGTTCTGCAGATGAAAGAGGGATAAACGAGGACGGACGGAAAGATTAAAAGCAGCAAGTTTTTGCGTCCCTCTCTTCGCAGCCGTAATTTATGTACGGTGCAGTAGGCCGCTAGCAATGTCGAGCCGGAGTAGTGTACGTCAACGTGATGTTGAACGCATAGTTATGTTTGACGAAACAAGACGGGGAATTTACTATACCTGCCACTCATCACTGTGCTAATTCGGCGACATGACCCGTGGCCGGCCGGCCTCACTTCCCGGTCCAAATTCAATGCCGCTCCGTTGGGATGGGCGCATCCAAGACCAAAAATAACTTCTCTCTAAAAAGAAGACCAAAAACCAACTTTTCTCCTTGCCAAACAGAAGCGGCAGGAAGGCAGATCTATAGATTTCCTTACGCAAAAGATGAAACGGAAACACTGTGCCTCAGTTACGCGAGAGGCGGCAGGAGATGCATGCTATGCTACAGAAGGGTGTGCGCCCCGGCCGGCTGGTTGATCCGCAGCACAGACCACAGAGCCAAGCTGCACCCGTCGTCAACGCACACTCGCACTGTAGCGCAGGTTACCCGAGTAAATACCAAGTTCGGTACCACAATCGTTTGGAGCGCCTCTCGTGTCGCTCCCCCCAACAGACACGGCGGGCAAACCCTAGCGTCAGGGACGGAGCAAGTCATAATCGTTTTTAGAATTCCTATGTTTAAGCATGGTTTTACGGAGTTTATGAAGAAAATTGGATTGTTAGGGGTACCAGCATTGGGGCGTTTGACCATGTTTTTACATCGAACATGACACGCTGGGCCCACTAGTTAGTGACACAACGGCGCACCTGTGACACACGCGTGCAAGTCTAAAAACTCACGGATTTGGAACAAAGATTCACGGTACAACTTTTGGCGGTGGATCACGACCTTTTGGTCATTCGCCACCGGGGTGGCCGAGGGTGACCAAATCTGCGGTGGCACACATCAGCGCTTCTAACTGGAGCAATATGGGGGAGAGGGAAGTGTTCCGAGATGGCCATAAGCTCACCAGGAGCGGGTCGAGATTCTCGGGGAGGACGGGGGCAGCCAGAGTCAACAAGATTGCGCAGCGGATGCCTGGCCGGAGGTGGAGAAGACGACCTCGATTCGGCCAACTCCTGGTGCCCCACTAAGTACGACTCACATGGATGGATAAGGACGACACGACGGAGAAGCTCAGCACACCAGGCAGAAAACGGGAGGCCTGCTTCGATGACACGGTGGAGCTTCAACTCGGCCATCTCGGAAGCTCGTGGAGAGCAAGCTAGTGAGATGAAGAGAACAAACTGGGATGACAACATGATAGAGGAGCACCGTGTTGGTCTAATCCTCACTCTTGGAGAGAGGCATCGACGATTATCTTGGCGACACATCGACAATGTCCATGGTGCCACAGAGCTGGTTGACAGATGAAGGAAGATGACTGGTGGGTCCAGCCTGTCAATTTCGCTATCAAAAGTGTTGAAACAAAGTTTTGAGCTATCTGTGGTTCCTCACCACAAAACTTGTATGTATCAGCGATTGTTTTTGTCACTAACTTGTTAACATAACTCCAATTGTGAGAACGTGGTTGAATGGTTAGAAGGGTGGTTGTACCCCAACACCAGAATTCAAACCCCAATTTCTTTAGTGGGAGACAATGTTTTCATCGATAGCAAGATGCATGTGGTGACTTCGTCAATTTTAAAACCCTAACCGCCGGCTCATTCTTTCAAATGTGAGTCTTTACAATGTTTCGCAAAAAGAAAAACTCCAATTATGATACAAAATGTAATTTACTCCATACACCTGAACCCAAAATTACCAACGGTCCACGCCCACCAGGCCACCACTCCATCTCTTCCTTTGGTAACAGACAGACAATGGGTCCCCTCCCTTCTTTCTTCTCTGCTGTTAAATCCCGTTCCATCCAATAGCTTACCGGAATTCACATTCTCCACACTGCCCGCGTTGGATTTTCGCTGTTCCTCAGTTCCACTTCCGTCCACGCCCCACGCCCGCGTCACGGTACAAGCAGACAAGCCCAAGCCAGCAAAAGAAAAGAAAGTCGTCAAAGAAGATCCTGCCCCGGTGCGGTGCCCAGTCTGCGAGCGGCGTCGCCTCCTCCACCCCTCCTCCTTCACTCCCCTTCTGTTCCATCGCTCGCCCCGGCATCCAAACCCCACGCGCCCGTCCCCGTTCTCGCCCGACGGCGTCCTCGCACCAACCTCACCGGACGCCATAATGCCAGCCCAGTAGGAGTAGGTACACACTCTACTCTCGAGCCGTCGAGGGTCGCGTTCCTCGTTTGCCGCCATGGGGTGCAAGGGGTCCAAGCTCGACAGCCAGGAGGCGGTGGCGCTGTGCCGCGGCCGCGCCGACCTCATCGCCGCCGCCGTGCGCCACCGCTACGCGCTCGCCGACGCGCACGCCGCGCTCGCGGCCTCCTACGACTCCCTCGCCGCGCCGCTCCACCTCGTCCTCCAGCTCCAACACGCCGACGCCTCCTCCTCGCCTTCGCACCTCGCGCTGCCTTCCGACCGCAAGGGCAGCCGCGGCGGTGGACGGCAGCAGCAGTCGCTTCCGGACCGCCATCAGTACCCCTCCTCGCATGCGCGCTGCGACTCCTGTTCGTCCTCCTCCGGATCAGAGTCGTCGGCCCCCTCGCCCGCGGAGTCGCCGACGCGTCGCTTCCTCCCGGAGCAGCAGCAGCGGCTCTCGCACTACCCGGACTACTTCCCCTACGCGCCCGCCGAGCCCCCCGCGTTCGCATACCCGGAGCCGCCGCAGAGCACGATGCAGTTCTACTACGCGCGCAGCCGCCCGCCGCCCGCGTCGGTCGCCGTCGCGCAGCGCGCGCCGGTGTCCGCGCGTGCGCGCTACAGCGCGTTCGACGCCGCGGGTGCTGGTGCTGGTGGCGGCGGTGGCTACACGCAGCCGCAGTACTATGCGTACGGCGGCGAGCCGGCCGCGCCGCAGCCGCAGCAGCAGAGGGCTGCTCCTCCTCCTCCGGCTCCGCCGCCGCCAAGGGAGAGCTCGTGGGACTTCCTAAACGTGTTCGAGAACTACGACGACTCGTACCACCACGACAGCTACTACCACTACAACCCCACCGCCACCGCCGCCGCCGCCACCGCGTACACGCCGAGCCGGAGCTCGCGGGAGGTGCGGGAGGAGGAGGGCATTCCGGAGCTGGAGGAGGACGACGAGGAGGTCGTGGTCGTCAAGGAGATGGCCAGCGAGTACTCCACGGCTGGCAGCGGCCGCGGCCGTCGCGGCTCGGTCGGTGCTGTCAGTACCATCGCGGAGCTCGACAAGCCGAGGAATGCACGACGGAGGCCACCGGCGTACCGTAATGTGGCCCGGCCGACGCCAGAACCACCAGTGCGGAGGGTCGTCGGCAATGCGGTCGATGCCGCCGGTGAGATCAAGGCGCAGCTTGTTCGGGTGGCGGATGCAGCCAGAGAGCTCGCGCCTCTGCTCGAGGTTGGGAGGCCGAGCTACCAAGGGCGCAGCTCGGTTTACCATGGTGAGCTACTTACTGCTTGGTCAATGGAAATACTAGTCTCAGTATCTGATCTAACTCAGTTTATCACCATCAGTTGTGCAAGCTGCATTGTTTGACCCTGTTTCATTGTTTTTGAAGCCGCTTCATCACGGATGCTGTCTGTGATCCCTGTGCCGCATCTGGGTGCAGAGACGTGGACACGTTGGGCATGGGAGTTTGTGAAGAAGGGAAGGTGGTGGGCTCGTGGAGCTTATCCTTGACACTAGAGAAGTTATATTTCTGGGAGACGAAGCTATATGGCGAGGTCAAGGTATACACATTTTCTGTTTAGCACCTTTCTAAGAGTACAAATGGTATTTGATCCTGAGATATTGTTTTGTTACTGTTCATGGAAATGTGCAACATAATTTAAACGATTTATTTTTGAATTTTGTTCTAGTAGCCCTGAAATGTGAATGGATGAAATATATACGGTGACGTACATTAGGTGGCGATTCTGTCGCTAAAACAGTGTCATCTGGGTCACCCGGCATGTTGTCTAACCCTTAATCTGTTTACACCAAAAGCAACTTGAGCTGAATAGTGGAGTGGGCATCCTTTTACTACCTCTAGTATTCTGGATCTTTAGATACCCTTTTTATTTTGTCCAAGGGCCTTTCTATTTGACCCAAAAGCAGATTGAGCGGCATAATGGAGTGGGCCTCCTACCGCGGAAGCTTGATCTTATCTGGTGGGAGATATATGTTAAGCAAAAGTGTTGCAGTTTTTCAGTATCCACAAAATAAAAGGCTAAACGTTACTGTTTTTCACTTGTTGCTACATAATGAAATCTAGGTGATTGGTTCTGGTAGTCAAGCAGCCTGTGGTAGCATTTTTTTTGTACAATTTTTTGGTCTAGATGCTCCTGGCGTGATAATTAATCAAGGGTCAATTAAATTACATAATATTAATTTTTGGAAAGTAACTTCCTCATAGCCCAATTGCCAGATATGAAAAAAATTGCACCGATCATGGTTTCGATATACCATGCAATGTTGTTTGAACCATTGAGATTAGGTATTCGAAATTCATTTTTCTTGATTTTTCCCTCCTATTTTCTAATGGTAGATTAGAAATTTATTGTTGTGTTTTGTGTCAAATATTATGTACGTGTTGGGTTAGGTTTGGACTTGGAGTTGTATTAGGTGTGGATAGGTACGAGTAGTGTTCGAGTCGAACTCTTGTAACCTGGGTCTCCCATATAATGAGGGGAGCACCACACGTGTAACCCATGACGACTTGATAGCAGCAGGCGCGCAAGGGGAGCCGGCGGCTTGTGCCGGCGACCAAGGCGGCCGGTGCAGCGGTATCAATGGGGAGGAGCGCCCGTAGTCATGCCCCGCAGATGTAGGCGAGTTCGCCGAACTGCGTTAACAAATCTCGGTGTCGTCATCGTGCTGTGATTGCTTGGATCTTGGTAGATCAATTATGCGCCTACGACGGTATGAAGTGGTATCAGAGCCAAGTTGAAGGCCACGGATTGTTGATCTAGAGGATGGATGGTCGTCGTCGGTATTCCGGCGAGATCCGAAGAAGCAGTCAGAGGAGCACAGAAGGCTATTTAATCGGTCGTGGTGTTCTCGCGAGATCGGGCGAAGCAGGCTACAGGCGGCCGTCACGCGTCGTTGCTACAGGATCGTGGCGGGGCGGCGTTGGTGCGGCGTAACAGTAGCGACAACAGCGTGCAGGAGCGCAGGCTCGCGTAGAGGTGTAGCAGCGTTGCACACGGATCGATTGATCGTGTGTGGTGTCCGGCACAGAAGGCATCAGCGGCAGGGGCCTGGCCCAGGCGGAGCCCATCTGGGGCGTAGATGCCGATGTGGCAATCACCAGACGTTTGGCTCGCAGCGCGGAAGAAGTCCAGGGCGCCAGGCACGGACGTTGTGCTTAGATCGACCGGAATAACAGCTTGGAGATTTGTTTAAGAAAAAAAAAAAAGATGCGTCAGATGTAGTTGCATGCATGCTATCGTGATGGAGTAAAAGAAAAATAAAGGATGGATTAGGAGCTTTGGGGCACGTGGGCGTGAGAAGGATGCATGCGATTCTTTCTTTTTGGTACGTGCATATGGAAGGCTCTAGTATGTTCCTTTTGATTTCTTTGCTCAGTACACATGTTGTGTAAGGGATGGAAGTGGTGCACGGAAGACAGACGCGGAGTCGCAGGTTCACGGGAAGATTGACAGGTTTGGTCAATGTTATTTGATCCGAGCGTTGTATGGGCGACACTCGATGATGTAGCATGGGGCCAAGTTGATCAAGATGGACTGGATGCGGCGAGTGACGACGTGCTGGAGCATGTCGTGAGGATCATGCATACACAGGGTGCCGGACAGTGCGCGGAAGGTGGACTGGGCACAGGGTGGAGCATGGTTGCAGTCGGATACGTTCGGCTGGGTCGGACTGGACAGTCTGACAGATCGACGGGAGGTCGGTCGGACAGAAGACGGTGAAGATCGGCGACAACGACGTAGGAGCGTGAGGGCTGATGGTGTCCGTATTCTGTGGCGTGGAAACACGTGGCGCATGGTTATGCGTGCTTCGACATGCGGTGGCGCGGGGTCGATTCAAGATGGAGCTCATATTGGATCTTGAGGTAGGCGGGGCGCGGGGTGGACTGATCATCTACCAAGGAGTCATGTTGAAGGTGGAGCTGGAGTCTCTGAGGGGAGATTTCACTCGGCTGATGGAGGGGCTACGGCGTAAGTGCACGGAGAGTCGAAGCCTAGTCAGCGGGAAGGCGAGAGGCACGTGGTCCGGACTGGAGCTCAGGGTCTGGAGAGATGCGTGGAACTCGGCATCGGTCGGGGATGACTGATGGTTGTCTGCAGTGGGGCCTGAGGTGGTGTGGGTTAGCGACCCGGTAGATCTTGGCCAAGATTGCAGATGCTCGACGCGATAGTAGCGGCGAGGCGTGCGGTAAGCACGGGACACGGCGACAGACCAGGGCACAGGCGGTCAGACATGTGGTCAGATGGGTGTGCAGGGGTGCTGAAGCAGTGTTGGCGAGTATCGGATTCAAGTTGGTGACTGGGTTTATGGATATTGACATGTCAGGTGATAGACAAGAGTCGGCCATGGGGAATCTGAGAAAGTGTTGGAGAGTCTGAAATGTCGGAAGCTTGGAGAGTACATGTTCAGTGCACATGGCAAAGTGCAGGTGACTAGATGCAGAAGGAGGCGGAGTGCTTTAGCTGTGGGACATGTAGAAGACTATCCAGGATGAGACGACTGTGAATTTGACTCAAGGTGACTAAAAGGCGACGGTGAAATTTCTTCAAGTTGAAAGCACTTTCACGCAGATCAGTGATCGGTGTGTGATGATGTTGACACGGGAAGAAGGGACTACAGTTGCAGGTGGAGCCACGTGGAGTCTGGGAGTAGCAGTGGAGCTCATGGAGACAACTCAAGTCCGGAGTACATGGAGGTTTGACGCATTGACGAATTCAAGGTGGCGGACAATATTCGCCAAGGTGGAGTTTGTTGTGTTTTGTGTCAAATATTATGTACGTGTTGGGTTAGGTTTGGACTTGGAGTTGTATTAGGTGTGGATAGGTACGAGTAGTGTTCGAGTCGAACTCTTGTAACCTGGGTCTCCCATATAATGAGGGGAGCACCACACGTGTAACCCATGACGACTTGATAGCAGCAGGCGCGCAAGGGGAGCCGGCGGCTTGTGCCGGCGACCAAGGCGGCCGGTGCAGCGGTATCAATGGGGAGGAGCGCCCGTAGTCATGCCCCGCAGATGTAGGCGAGTTCGCCGAACTGCGTTAACAAATCTCGGTGTCGTCATCGTGCTGTGATTGCTTGGATCTTGGTAGATCAATTATGCGCCTACGACGGTATCATTTATTATAGATCACAACATCATTATCAAGGTCATTCGTGTCACAGTATGCAATCATCTTTTATCGGACTGAATGTGCCACTTTATTGGAACTACTTTTGTGCCATTAGTAGTTCAGTTATTCAGTACTCACCAGAGTATCCTGCTTACACAGTATTATCTCTTTTTTGTGGCATTTCTCTTATAGGCTGAGGAGAAAATGCGTTTACTTCTTGCCAAAAACTCTAGGCGACTGAAGCTTTTAGATCAAAGGGGTGCAGAAGCTCATAAGATTGACGAAACTCGAAATTTGCTCAGGAAGCTGTCAACAAAGATAAGAATAGCGGTGCGTGCCATAGCCAAGGTTTCAAGAAAGATAAACAAAGTAAGGGACGAGGAACTAGGGCCACAAGTGAATACCTTGATCGAAGGGTATGTCTCTTTTAACTGGAGGATTATATTTTCATTGTACATTCTAGTTTGTTACTGAAAACATACTTATCAGTCAATGAGTCATATGATCTCATATGTTATTTCATGGTATGCATTGAGACATGAATGTTACACACATTTGAATTTAATGACTTGGGGGGAAGGGGACATCTTGCATTCACATCTAGCATTTTTCCAAAGATTTTATCTGACTCATTGCATTATCTGTGTTGCATTGCGGAAACATGGTATTTGCTGAAGATGAAAGTTCCTGATTGCTCTTCTAGCATATACTTTCTCTCCTAAATTCCATCTATTTCTCAGGTTAGTGCTAGCTCTTTCTAACAAACTGATGACTTCTTTTCAGGTTTGCCAAAATGTGGCAAGACAAGCTATACTCCTACCAGATTCAGTTTCAAGTGATGTCAGGCGCCAAAAACTTAGCTTCGGTTATGTCAGGTGGAAACGGCCGTGATTTGGCGATGGAGCTGGAAGTAGAACTGATCAAATGGATCATCAATTTTTCCTCTTGGGTGAGCGCACACAGAAACTTCGTAAAGGCGCTGAATGGATGGCTAGCACTCTGCCTTAGCTACGGGCCTGAGGAGGCACCTACTTACTCGCCCGGGAGAATAGGGGCTCCAGTGATTTTTGTCATCTGCAACAAATGGTCTCAAGCAGTGGACAGGATTTCTGAGAAGGATGTGGTGAACGCAATGCAAGCTCTTGTGGCTAGCGTGCGCCATCTGTGGGAGCAGCAAAATCTCGACCAAAGTGAAAGAATGGTTGCAGTTCGAGAAAGAGAGAAGTGGGTCAAGATGCTGGAAAGGAAGGCGCTGGAGATCAACAAGGAAGCCGATGAACTGAACAGGAAGCTGGCCTTGGTGCCGGGCCGGCAGAGCTTTCAACGGTGTCCGACGATACAAACGTACGAGGCGCATCGTATCGAAGCAAGCAGCGTGCACATAAATCTGAGGCTGGTCCTTCAGGCTCTGGAGAACTTTGCGGCCGATTCCCTGCAGGCTTTCCAAGAAATACTGAGACAAGCCGATGAGGCAGCAAGGTCGTCGTCAAGAGAGAGTTCGAGGGTACGGTGACTGGAAGTGAAGTTCGAACAGCAATTCCAGCTGGTGAAGTTCGAACAGCAATTCCAGCTGGTGAGATGTCAGCACCGCCTTAACAATCTGTTGCTTTGGATGAATACGAGTATGTAGTTTCATGCTGATTGTGGCCTGGTAGCGTTTTGGTGTGAGGTTCGGCGATGCTGTTATCCTCTTGTAATTAGCTTTTGTCTCACTGAAACGTTTGTGGGCTGCACCTGTGTAAGATAATGGTTATGATGGTGGTAGTAGTAGTAGTATGGCGGCTTGTTCTTTGGAACTGGGGCATCGTGCCCTGTTAATTACAAAAATGTCAACGCCTCCTCGCAAGGTGGAGTATGATATTAGAGGTGGAAGCATGGTGCCCTTCGTTGGGCACAGTAAACTGGGTGCTTGGTGGCTCCTAAATTTTCAGAAAAAGTAGTTATGGATGGGCTTTTGTGCAGAAGATCAATGAGCTTGAACGGGGCATTGTGTCTTTGACAATGTGTCGCCTCAGCGCTTTGGACGCAACGAGAATCGTCCGAGTTTTTCAGCATAAAGTTCTGGCTGAAGGACCTTGGTCCGCGTTGCGTATGTCTGACTTGTTTTGTGACCTGTAGGGTGATCGCTTTTTATTACACTGTATAGACAGTTTCATTTGCTGCACATACATTTGGAATTTTCGTGTACCACAGCAAAACTGCACATACATTTTGGAGCTACAAGCCAACGAATCTAAGCTCTCAATCTGAGTTTGAGGTCGATTATTGCGTGTTTGCGGATCTTGAAGTTACCGAACACACTCTTCGTCGTTTCATTCGGTGAATCCGCATACCTACCTAACATTTTTTTTGAAACTATATATATTAAGTCAGCAAGCCGTCTCATTAAAAACCTTCCAGTCCCATTAGGTACCCTGTTAAGGAAAATAGTGCGTCTGAAACTTACTGCTTTAACCAACACCAATCGTTACATCGTTTATAAGAGTCCTCATTAACCAACCCGGAGGCTCGCTAATCCAGCTAACAGAATTGTTATTACAAAAACTATAACTAGCAATCTCATGAGCCACTGCTTAAATTTCACCTTCCCAATTAAAGTTGCCAAGTCCTCACATTCTGCAAAAATACCTACCTAACGTTGGAGCACCTGTAGATCACGGCTATCCTTTGGTTGATTAAAAATACATGTCAATTCATGGCACGGGAGTTACCTAGAGTCACAAGTGGACCCGGCGGGTGGGCTTGGTTGGCCGTGGGCCATCCAGAAATTCTGTTTTTTTACCTACTCCGTATTAAGAATAAGAAAAAATATAGAAATCATTCTCAAATCCACCCCAATGGACACATATCACCCTAAACTCCATTTTGGTATTATTTTCACCCTCAAATTCACCAAATCGGGTTAATAACCGGATGGAGTGGTTTTTGTCACATTGATAGCGGTTTTGTCCCCCTCCTCGTGCTGATTAGGCGATGACTTGGAACTCTTTTCCCCATGCTGAATAGGCAAATGTGTGGACCCACTTGTCAGTATGCGCCCCCATCTCTGACCTTCGTGACGACGGGGTCGTCATGGCGATGAGCGACGACGGCGCTATCAGAGCTGAAGAGGTTGTGGACGCTGCCAGCCACCTCAGAGAGCGTGGAGGGCCTCCAATTACAGGCGAGTGTCGCCACCATTGCAGACTCCTCTATCGGAGGGAGCACGGTGCGTGATGGCGTCCCGGTACGTGCGGAGGCACAGTCGGCGGCGGCGACCCAGATGGCGGTGTCGATGGCGTTGATGTTGCTGGCGCGCGCTGAAAAACCCGCCATTAATCCAGCAACGGTGGCGACGGTGACGCCATCGGAATCCAGGGACGGTGACCGGACCGGAGATCAGTCAAAAAAATCCTTCTCCCTTTAATCCGTTTGATTTAATGGGACCCACACCGACACGTCAACGCCTAATCAGCAAAGGAGGGGGGAAATAGTTTTTCATGTGACAAAAACCACTCCATAGGGTTAAACCTCGTTTTGTAAATTTGAGGTGAAAATAATACCGAATTGGAGCTCAGGGTGATATGTGTCCATTGGGGTGGATTTGAGGGTGATTTCTATACTTTTTTTCTAAGAACTAGCTAAATGCCCGTGCGTTGCACGGGGCAAAACGAAAATCTTGTAAGAGAGTTTGGGTAACGTGACACACGGGCTTTGCTTGAACATCAGATGAGACCCTTCCCTATGAAAGATCATACAACTATATGGGTTAAATAATTGAGAGCGGTTTCTAATATGCTTCAGGTATTACAATGTTTCACCTTGCATACATCAGGCTTTTATGCCACTTAACAAAATATAAGAGATGCAAAAGGTACAAAATAAATCATGTACACTATCTGCTCCTCTACGTATCACTCCTTTAAATGAAACTGATATTCAGAACTTGCACATCCAGCAGGCAGCTGGACACACAACACAAGGTAGATGACCAATGCTAATTTGTCAACATCTAGTATGGATGTAATTTTTTTCCAAGAGGATTACGCCTGTTCTTTGCTTGCAGCAGCATCGCATATCTAAGAAAAATAGATGGACATGTAGCCCCTTCCTGTCCTGGTGATCCTTCTCTACCCTTGTCCCACAAGGTAACTTTGCCATCAATAAGAACTGTAATAACGATGCCTAGGAAGTTGCAAATCATGTTATCTTCATTGAGAGACAAATCATCCATACTATTGCAATCCGCAGAAATGCCAGTCATATTAAAACACTTAAGAAGAAAAGGAGACATGCATAAAGTCATAGCTCCTACGTGCGAGCTAATGATCTTTAGCTTCAAAGCAAATATTGAAGTCAATGTTGAACAATACGACACTCTTGTTCTTAAATTCCTGTACTGCGCAAAGTTCACACAAAAATAAACCATAAGTAGAATCTCGCACTTTACTTTCTCGGTGGTTGTAGTACTTGAGATTAACATGAAAGTTTGGAGGCCTGGCACCGCTGACAGAATATAAGCTACTGATGAATAACTGACGTAGCAGTTTAACCAATAAATGGTCCAGTTAAATACTGGATTACCCTTTAAATCATTGTTAAGAAGCGTGAGATATATTAAAGCCCAATTGCTGACTGTTGAAAAATATCCTGCAAACAGCACATGGAACAGTTGAATAAGAAAGGAACAAAAGATCCCATGTCACTGAAAATTATGCAAGTAGAAAGAGCAGCTTAAATAAGAAGTGACTATGTAGTACTCCTGATCAGTACATCGGTATGCTTAAGATAAGTGGCACATTTCACATTATATCTAGATTTCACATTCTTGGCCGAGCTCAAAAATGTGGAGGAGGCTATAAATTTGGCCACAAGTTTGGGGGAGATACGAATCAATGTGGAAAAGATGCTCAACTTGTCATGTTTTCCATGAATAGCAAGAAAGCAGAGCAGCGCCCATTATCAAAGACCTCAAAATCTATTGTCGAACCTGGTTCTCAAGCTGTTCCATTAGTTACTTTAGAATAAGTGTGAAATGTGTGGCTCATTAATTTGCTAAAATTGGTGTTCTAGCACTCCTGGTACTATGCATGTTTGGGATTCTTATATCCCAGCACGCATGTTGCGGAGACATGTAACAAATTTGTCTCTCTACATTCGACATTAGCGTCCCGGTGGGGTCGAATATACCTAGTTCCCGGTGGGGTCTTTCTTACAGTTTAAAGAAGCATAAGAACTGATTTCAACCAAAGAAGTATGATCATATATCCTATTTGTTTTAGACTTTGAACACGTGGCAGGAAACACCATCAAATACGAATCTTTTTCTTGAAGTCAAACAGCCCCATAAATAACGTGAAGGAAACAAATCGACCAATCTTCATGTTCAGGAAAAGGCTAAGTAATTTAAGGCTTTCAAAAGGTGAACTGTTTCAGAAGTAAAACTGGAACGGCCAAGCATTTTATCATTTTCAGAACAGAAACAGCTAGAATCACAAAGTTTGTGTTTGGAAGATTAACTTAGTAATAGGAACTATCATAACAAATACTCATGCATCTGGAATATCTTGACAATGTTACCTGCCCAGCCCTCCAGTTTGCGGAGTGAGCCGTCCGCAGCGGCCAACGATGCATCGTCGTCGAGCTGCTGCGCCGGCAGTGCGGAGATGTCGATCTGCTGCTCTGGACTCGACCATGGACGAGCACATCAGCGGCTGGATCAAGGACTCAAGGGAAGCCATGGATCCGAGACATCACGCCGATCGCTGGACTTGGCATGGCCACAGCAAGAATTCTTCCCTAGCAAAGACCAGCTACCAACTATAAGATGAGAATATAAATAAGGTCAGTTAAGTTTTAATACAGTCCAGGTATCATCATTAGTTTCTGCTAGGCATATAGTGCATGAAAATGAATTCATGCCATGTAAAGAAAAAAAAAATGCTTACCAGCCCATCAGTGGAGGACGATTTAGCTAAGTTGCCGCCAACAAACACGGAGCCTCTGTCGTGGTTGATACAGGCTGAGCTGCTCTCCACACTTGAGTTTGCCCATGATGCCATCGATGGCCTTAGTGGCGCCCTGCTCTACACAGAGAAGGAATGAACGACTATGAAACTCTCCAAGTCTCTGTCTCACTTTCTCTATGGATCTCCTTCTCTGTGTAAACTCTGAGAGTATTGGAATTCCTATGCCAACATGTGTGACCGTTAACACAACCCATGTTTGTAAAAACTATTAGTAGAACCTAACATAATCCATCTCGGGCCATACCAAAAATGCAGTCCTTGGAGTCTACAAAACAACAAATCATAACATTTTGTTCTGCTAGTGTGGATAGGAGACGTAGAGGGGTCAAACTGAACATGTTTAGTTGTTTATACTTCTAGGAGGTGAGATTGGGAGCAAGTAAATTAAGAAGCAAGATTAGGGAATCGAAATAGATACACATATATGGCTAAGAAGGGGAGTAAATGTTGTTTAAGCATTTTGTCGAACACATTTGCAGACCACCGAATAGAAGACGGAAGCAGCTAAGAATCAAGAGTAGGATCTAGGATGACTCTATGTGCTTCAGAAAGGGAGATTGCGGATGATATCTCCAAAATTATTACAATAGATTGCGCCATGGAGTAGGAGGAGAGAGAGCTCACTCGCAACAGCTGGTTGTGGAGCGGCAGCATCAGGTCGAAGTGGTGGCCGTCGGCATGAGTAGCAGCTCGAGAAGTGGGTCGCCTGCACACCCTGTCGTCGGCCACGCTCGATCTCCTCATCCTCCTGTCGTGCTCTTCTCACTCGCCTTCCTCCTCGCGCTCGCCCACGTCTCGCGCTCGCTCTCCCCACTCCTTGTCTCGCCCTCCGCCGCCACGGCGCTGGCCTCCGCATCCGCGTCCCTGCCCTACCTCGCCGTTGGTCTCCCTGCATCTCCGCGGAGGCCGTGCACGCCGCCGCGGCCTTCCTCTCCTGCCACCGTCGCCGGTGCCGCAACCCGTGATTATCCGTGCTCGTCGTAAAATGGCACGCCGTCGCGGGGGTCGGAAGGAACCAAGGCGGAAGGCTAGAGGCGGCCCGGCGGAAGGAAAATCGAGGCGGGCGACAGGATGGATGCTGCGACGGGGAATGATGAGGCGGCGGCGCCCGAACCCTAGGTAGCGGCGGCGCTCATCAGTCATGTGAGAGGGCGGGGGATGTGCTTCTCATCACCACTAATCACCACTAATATAAAAAGGGAGAGACAGGGGTGATCCAATCAATCGTGGCCACACATGGATTGATCAAGCGGTCATCAGCTAATCCGTGATTAGGGGGACTGACCATGGAACACACAGCGGAACAAAAAAAAAATCAATCGGTCATCTGCTCTTTCCAAACAAGCATCTAACAAAAAAAGCAGAAAAAAACAACAACAACAACACCGCCGCTTGCACAACGACCCCGCCCGACGCGCCGCCTCTCAGCCTCCATCCCCGACGCACCCGCCCGGCGACCCCGATCTATATCGCAATAGCCGACGTCTCCGCCGCCGCTGCACAAGCAGGCGCCATCGCCCCTGCCCATTGCAGGATCCGTGGATCCGTCACCGCCGTTGAGGTTCGCGCAGGATGTAGGATCCGCCGTGGTCGCGTCGGCGACTCCCAAGCCCACCTTTGCTTCGTTGCTCAAGCAGGTGAGACGTGAACATATTTTCTCAGGTGATTCAAGCGATTTCTGGCGCCAACCCGCTCTGGTTCGATCTGCTCTCAATTCCCTAGGCGCCTTACCATCACAGTGGCCACGATTACTGCCTCCGACAACATGCCCATGATTTCAGTTACTGGAGCTAGCCCAAGCATAGAGCCGGTGCTTCTTACAGGCATTGCCGCAGCCAAGCTCCTATGGTTGTTCTTCCAAGCGACCGTTATTCATTTGTTGAAATTTGTCCTATCCTTCATGGATGTGTTCTAGCTTAACGAACAGTAAGTTTTCAGTATTCTGTCAGATGTTAAAGAAACAAAATGGGCTGAGCAGTCTTGTAGAATAAGTGCAGTGAACTGAAAGTTTGCATTTGATTGCTTTTATATGATGGTTATTTGAATGGCGACACACTTGTTAGGCTAAGTAGAAGCACCAGTGGAACTGAAGATCAGGCAAGAGGTCCCTGTAACCGTTTAAGTACGGTATATTCTGAATTGTTGTGGAGTATAAGGAAATATGTGGCAGACGGCTGCAAATGTTCTATGATAAAACTACTGCTGTTGCTGTTTTCTTTTCGAGATTATATGATTCTTTTCTACTCCTTGTAGTAAGTTCAGCATATTGCTTGCTTATACATCCATACTGTTTTATCTAAGGGATCTAAAGATAAATTTATCGTTAGTCTACTCTTTCATGACATCCAGCAAATTTTGGAGGAATGTGGTACTCCAGTTTCACGTCGCCACGCTCTCTACATAAATAAATAAAAGCTTGGTCTCACTCAACTTATGTGTTCTCTCATGTGCAATTCAAGCACGACATTTCTTTTATGAATAAGATACATATATTCTGATTGAATTGAGGCTTGCATATTAAAATATGGAAGCATTTAGGTGTTGTATTTAAAATTTAGAAGCTCAGTCCGAATGTCTTTCACACCAGTTACCACTGATGCGTGGGATTATGACTGCTTCTGCGAATCAACGGGAGTCCCAGCAGCAGAGAGCTCAGTTGGTACCATGACATTGGGGTGAGAAGCACCCTGAAGTTTCTCATGCCATTCTGACCTGAGATAGGGTTCTCTTCTTTGACATGAAAGTCTCATGACCTATTCCTCACCTAAACCTCTAAACCTTTCACCGTCACCAGCAGACACGTCAATATTAAATTATCCAATTCATACATGGTATGAAGTACTGTTATTTCTGAATTGCAGATATTTGAAGATTATAATATGAGGAGTCCAATCTTAAGTTGCAATCAGTGCGTTGCTTGGGAAGCTATATATGTCCCTGGTTTGACACAAATGGACGCCACATAGGCATTGTGTTGTTCCATGTCCTTGATTTTCTAATGCACCGATCGATAAATGCTATGCAGAGAAATGTTTTTGGTGTTTTACGTCCTCATTTTTGAACAATAATAATATTAAGACTGCAAATAAATTTATGCTTTTAATTTAGTCTTTTTTCTTGTTTGGAAATATTATGTTAGTCAACACATGCATTGCACGTGCAGAATTACTAGTGTGAACAAGCGAGCGAGGTGGGATTAGGGCTGGACCGCAGGTTGATGTCCCAATTTCGGAGAGGCCAAATTGTAAAAAGGGCGACGTGACGATGTACGAGAGGAACGAAATTCTATAGGAGAGATAAAAGATTAGTGCCTCTCTAGATGGCCCAATAGGCCCAAATCATTCTAGTTTTCTGTACGAGACGATAGGGACGAGCTCGTCTCCCCAGTCCCGTCCCTGATTCCCTCGGTCCCTAGTTCGCTCCATCGGCTGCCGCCGCCGCCTCTGCCTCCCCTAGCCGGCGGCCGGCCTACCCTCAGCTGTCTGCCTCCGCTTATCGGCCTCCCCTGCGGGCTGCGGCCCTCTCTCTCTCTCGATCTCGAATCTAGATGGGGACGCGCGGGATGGTTCCGTGGATGGGGATTGAGGTTGGTTCATCGTTTTTTAATTCATTTTTCATATTTCGTTTGGCCCTATTTGGTTCATGCGCAATGGATCGCGACTTGATCCAGACTTCCTCTTTCCCCTGAATTTGGGGGAAAAGTATGTTCACGGTCTATTTTTGTAGCCATGTCTTTGAGTATTCGGGGCATGACTGATATCCCCATGTTTTGATCTCGCTCCTACCGAGCTGCAATCTTGTGGCAACCTCGCTGGATCCGAGCTACATCTAAGGAGACGAAGCAAGGCCATGGCGGGCTCAATCCATGGTAAAAACATGGCGTCTGCTGGCAGGCAGGGAGGCCAGGCCAGACCCATATGGGGGAATTTTCCTCTTTTTTCTTGGTTGAATGGTTGATTCGTGGTTTTCTTTCTTTTTCCTCCACATCCAGATCTCATTTGTCCCGGCTTCTTCCGATGCGCTGGTGTTCTAGAGCCGATTCGTGATTTGATTATTTTGCAATCAGTTCTTGTGATTTTTTTTTTTTTGAGATGGAGTTCTTATGATTTGATGGTGCTCGAGTTCCAGATAATGATAGCAAGCGGTTATTTACTTTCTTTTTCCAATCTCTTTTCTGGCTTCGTGGTTCATGTGTCACGGTCAGTTCCTATTTCAGTAATTTTTTATATGGTTTTGTTTGAGTTTTAATGTTCAGATCTTGGTCCAGATCTTCTATGTACTAGGTAAATCAGCGCGGCGACACGCCGCGCCTGTGGCGCAAGCTTTGACATTGACATAAGTTTGAGCAGTTTTTAGATGTCAGCCAACCCCATCATTATTAACATCGTAAGAAAATCCACTGTTGATTAAATTTCCATCCATAAAATAAGATAGACCCATGCTTATTCCAGTAGAAATATATGTCCATCTTAATTTGGTATTCAACTGGTAAGCTACTTAATTTACTTTTTTTTACATCTGCATAGTCCATATCAAACAAAAATAATCTCATTTGCTTGTCGGTCTTGAAAATATTATCTTTCTTGGGAAAGTTTCCTCCTTTGTTAGCTAATCTTGAAGAACAAATCAAAAGGATAAGATAATGTCTCATAAAGTTCTAGATTTTAATCAAATTCATGGAAAAATTACCGAGTTCGATCAAATTCTTATATACACAAAAGGTAGTCATTCCCATCAATCTGCATAAACTCGCATAGACATTTAGGGCATTTGGCTTATCCTGCGTGAACCTCTGAACGGCAGAAGTTCCGGCTCTCTTCTAGCCAGCTCGCTACGGATTGAAGACGAAGCAGCTAAACTAAACCTGATGCTACCTTCCAAAGAAAACCTGAACCTGATGCAAAATGAAGGTACAAAGAGTAATTTACAGTAAAGATTGAAGTGAACTTTGAAATTTAACCAAGTGAGATGTGCAAGTTTGTACGAAAATTTCAAAATCTTAAGCCGCAGTAAAGATTGTAGTGAACTCTGAAATTTAACCAAGTGAGATGTGCAAGTTAGTACAAAAACTTCAAAATCTTAATCCGGTTGAACTCTTAAACTCAAACTCTTAAACTCAACAGTGTTAATGCATGTATGGTCTGCAAGTTGCAAAATCTTAAGCCAAAGTCCTCTTTGTCATTATTGTTAAGTTTTTCATTTGTCTGATTGTCCATTAGATGAACAATGGGGGATATTAAAGGCAAATTGAACATTAGAGCATACAAAAGAAATACCAATAGGTGTAAGGAAGCAAAATCAACCAACCAGAAATGGAGCTAGTTCGTAATATCATGAACTATGAATAAGAGAAGGAAGTTGGAAGCAACCAAAATTTGGAAAAAATAAAATAGCATACTACTTTATAAAGCCCCTGAAGAAGCGAACATAATTCAGTAAAACTACTAAAACCAGGATCACCTCCGTAGAAGAACAAAGATATCTTATAAACCTTAGTGAAAGGAACAAAAAAATCACAAAGCAGAAGAGAAAGAAAGAAACATACCTATCGAATTTGGAACCTGCATAGGCAAATTTCATGTCTCCGAGTATTCATATATATCAATGAGAGGCAGATGACGTGCATCATCATCTGAGGAAATAACATAACATAGGCTAGTCGGCGATTCCCCAGCTGAGTCGGCGAGCGAAACGGCCGCGTCACTACCAAGAAGAACAGTTATATGACCTGCCCCAGACAATGGACATGGAGATATATATTACTTTATATAGTAGCCATACAGGTCATATAAATAAAGAAAACATCAACTCATAGGTGAACCGGAGGTTGTAGATAGGTGTGCTGGAAAGCATATGCATTTGCATGCCCTCAATAAATTCATTTGAATTTTGAGCAGTAGGCAGCATAGTCTTCTCCTCTACTTCAGAAGCAATGCTAGAAGCCTTGTTTGGAAGTCTACATAGCCTGAACACGTAGCATTATATTCATTCCAACTGTAATAAAAAAACCTGAAAGTAGCCTCAAAGTTGCTATTTCTGAAACCAGAGTTAACGTGAAATACCACTGTTTCGTCGATCAAAAGGAGTCCCCAAAATTATCCGGGAAAACTGACCTTAAAAAATAGATCCAGTACCTTATGTTTGAGCTGTTCTTCAGCTGTGACAAACCATCTGCAGGGCACGACGCAACCTTAAATCCCAACTTATCTAATAAATGAATATTCAATAATTCTGAGGAGTAACCATACGCACAGCAAGTATAAATCGAAATCACCATAGAACTATTAGCTAACGAAACAGTTTTAACTTCTACAATATTGTAACTGTATTCATATATATGATAGCTGAGCTCTCATAATCAGAATTTTATTATTGTGCTCCATATTCGGAATAATATACAAACACAAACCAAGCTTTTGTAGTAAAATGATTTGTATGGGAAAATGATTCACCATCTGGTTATGTTAATCAACATGAGATTTTGCCATCCTCGGGTTCTGAATCCTCTTATAGAGGCCAACAGTTGAAGATCAATGTTTGTGTACCGTTGAAAAATGTCGGTAAAAATTAAATTTGCAAGCATTTGAATAAAAAATAACTATAGGTGGAATAGAACAACTGGAGATTAGGACAAACCTAATATGTTCAACAGAAGGTGCCTTCCAATTTCTTGATTCAAACTGCAGTCTCAAGCAAAGCTACATTGTGTGGCCTAGTCTATGGACAATTGTATTACTAATGTCTAAGCTAAATAACCAATTGAACTGAAGATATTATGATGATCTTGAGATATCCAAACAAAAATTGAAGTGCGAAAGATGACCGACTCAAATTTTGACGTTTCAGTGGCACTGAACAAATTTGTGTCTTATAATGAGTTCTTGTGGAATGAGTAACTCTGATCATATCTGCCAGATTAGTCCACTCGAATTCAACACTAAAATCCTACCCACCTCCTGATGTTGTGATAATTCATCCTCAAGACTTTGAGTTTTTATTTAGAGAAAAGCTGATCACAGTGAACAACCGAAATCTAACAGGAGATCCAACACTAATCAATGTAAAACTGGGGAGGAACATAAGCTTACCTTTTAGTCAGCTCCAGCTCCGCCGCTGCCGCCAAGCGGGTAGGACACAACCTCCCTGACGGTCCATCCCGTACCCGGAGACGGGGAGCAGCTTGAGCTGACGGAGCACGCAAAACGCCTCGGCCATCCGGCAGCGTGGTACATCAACAGCGACGGCGCACCGGGGAACCCAATTATCGGGGCGGAAGCCGGCGGGCACCTGAAGGCCCGCATCCTTCCGCAGCAGCTCGCAGAGCTGCGCGTGGAGGCCTAGTAGCGCGGCCGAGGGCGTGGGCGACAGGAAAAGGACCCCCGCGTCAAGGGACGACGGGGGCGATGCGAGCGAGGAGAGCGCGAGAGGGAGGGGGTCGATGCGGGAGGCGAGCGCTCGGAGCGCCGGCGCGAGGCGGAGCGGGTCCGGGAGCGCAGCGGTGGGGAGGTGGAGTAGCGGGAGGTGCGGGCGTCAGGGTCTTGCGGGCATTACCACAAAGGCCGCAGCGGCGAGCACGGCGAAGGGAGGCCGAGCACGAACACGGCAGCGAGCGCGGCCACGCGAGAGGCGAGGTGGTCCGCCGGGGAACGTCGAGCTCGAAACAAGGGCGGACACGGGGCGCCGTAGCCGGCGACGTCTGGCAGTCAGCCGAGGACGGACGGATCCGAGTGCGACGGCATCGTCGCCGCTTAGCTCCGCCGCTCTCAGGGCGGCCTCACTCAGGGCACCGCCGGCGAGGAGGAGGGGGCGGGGCCGCTGGGCGGTCGGCGGGATTGGGGGAGTCGGAGGAGGTGGGGACGGCGACGGAGAACGCGCTCATGCCTCCATCTTTTTCCCCTCTCTCTCTCGTGCGTGCGCTCGCACAGGGAACCAGGTGACCGGGTGCGGCAGCCACGGTGACCGGGTGGTCGCGCAGGGAACCGGGTGACCGGGTGCGGCAGCCGCGGTGACCGGGTGACGTGCTATCAGGTGGTTGGCTAAAAATAGGAGATAAATAGTACCCGGGTTTGTGGAGGCGACGTGGCCTAATCTGGGTCGTCCATCGCGACGATCGGACGGCCGTCGTTCGCGCGCAACGTGGATGCGCTGAGACGCTGTGATTCTTTCCACCTTTTATATATAGTAGGTATAGGTATAGGTATAGGTATAGGTATGCTGGAAAAATGGTTCTAGTCCAATTAACGTACACATTCACACTGGTGTGAAATCTGTTCATCAACGAGCTTCCAATTGTGTCACAGATTTTCCTCTTTCGATGTGCTATCCACTGCTAGCATTTTCCTAGTAACTCGTGTCAATATCTGTGTCCTACGTGTGATGATATAATGACCCAAAATAATTGTTGCTTATTATGTCACTCGAGATGTTTTTTGCGTCAGTAATTTTACATATCTGCAGTGATTTTTAGCCTGAAGCTCGTGAACTGATATTGGTAAGTAATAGAAATTTGTGAAATTTGTGTTTGTCATCAAATTTGTGTTCTCCGTTGCCCCTTCCTTTTTGAATTTGTTGTACCTTACAAATATTTGAGTGGAACTCGCCCGGCGAGCTGCACATCAGGAGGATGCTGGCCATGAGGACCGCGTCAGCCCCTCATGGAGCAGATCGACCGAGCAAGGCCACCATTGCAAGGGGCTAACCTTGCACATGCGTACCTGATATTGCCAGGATTAATCATTGTCTCTATGATCAATTTGTTAGTGACAGTCCTCCTCGGTGTTGTGCTTGCCGGCCTAATCGAGTTCTTTTTTCAGTGTTGTTCTTGCCGAGTTGATCGTGCCTGAATGTATATTCTATTATCCCAGTTAGATCGTGTGGTTAGTGGTATAATTAGCACTCTAAAGATCATTATGTACCGGATGTGACCGTCACTTCAAGCTAATGTAATACTTACTACTTTTCATTTGCAACTTGCGGATGGGACACCACACTGTATGTTCTGTTGACTGGTCATAGCACCTGCTCTACATTTATGACAATCCCACCGGACCATGAATTCTAACGCCGTGTTCCCATGGAACATGAAAATAGACGTTAGCCAGCAAACGTGCGACACTGCCGTTGCCTGCCACACTTACTGCCCGTCTTTGGTTTTTACTTCGCCCCCACACATGCAGACAACTAACTGACACACATCTCAACCTTACATGCACCGTCCAGATTTCAGGAGCATGTGTGCTCGGGCACCAAAACGCCCCTCTCGGTCATACTTTCTTGTGATCCCTCCAATGGAAATTGCATAGTTCTCCGAGTACACTTCCCAGATAATCATCTCTCTTATGCTAGGATTGGGGACACCAAATGGACTTGGATTGATGCAAATAAAGATTGCTGGGCTTATCAAGATATACTTTATAACATTAGTGATGGTCTGTTTTACGGTGTTCGTGGTATGGGTGAGATTGATGCTATTAATCTTAATGGACCTTCTGCTGAATTGAAGATTATTCTGAAACCTATCATATCCTATCGAGCACATAGCAGATATATTGTTCTAGCACCGTGGGGAGATTTCTTTCAGATATGGAGACACGATAAGAAGGGGAGCCTTGGCGCAGCGGTAAAAGCTGCTGCCTTGTGACCTTGAGGTCACGGGTTCAAGTCCTGGAAATAGGCTCTTGCAGAAATGCAGGGAAAGGCTGCGTACTAAAGATCCAAAGTGGTCGGACCCTTCCCCGGACCCTGCGCAAGCGGGAGCTACTGCACCGGGGCTGCCCTTTATGGAGACACGATAAATATAATAAAAAGAACGGGAGAAAAGATCGAGTTGCAGCCAAATGTTGATTTTGACAAAGATACTTGAATGAGAACCCTCTTTGTTTCAAATGTTGTAACACGATGTGTAGAACTTGTGGTGCTGCTAAAAAATGCTCAACTTTTTATGCTTCTTATGACTGTCAAACTTAATATTATAGTTTATTCTAGATTTAAATCTTGTATTGTTCAGTGCCTGGATATATTGACACGTAAATGAGGCTTACTAATAAATATAAAGTGCCTTAACTACTTTTCTAATATCCAACTTTGCAATTCTTCATTGGTCCCCGAAGCTTTACCTTTCAACATCATATTCATGGCTATTCATCATAATTGATGCCTTTTGTTATTTGTTTTCAGATGCCTCATGTAAACAATCCGTTGAATGGATAACTGTTTATCCAGGCCTGCTAAATCTTCTTTACCAGCCGTCAAAATGATTACCTGACAAATGGAGTCATATCTTACTCCTGTCTAAATGCCAACGGCTGTTTTCAAGGTCCTTCCCAGCAATTATTAGATAATCATTTGTGTTCAGTTTATTCTGTTTAGCGACTTTGTACTAAATAAACCATTTTGCTATTCCAAAGATGCATATAGGCTGAGCTGGCTATTGGCAGTATATGAACTTGCAAAATTAGTCTTAACTGCAGCCCTGAGGGCATGTTTGCTCTATTGAGTTCACGGTGACTATGTGTTATGGTACCAGAACTTTCCCTGTGTTGTAATGCTGTGTCAAGGCGATTTAACTGCACGCATTGATCCAGTTGAAAAGAAAATCATGTTTCCCATATCCCCGAAAATTTCATGTTTTGACTGTTCTTTTTCAGGAAGTTGAAAAATGCCTGATAAGGTACCGGTGAGGTAGATAAATTGTGTAATTCTACAAATCCTTCTGTTGATCACCCATCGCAATATGCACCAATCTTCCAACTCAACAGAATTGCGCAACATCACGCACTTGTCTAGTGAAAGGTGACTACATGCGGTTTTGCCAATTCTCATGACCGCCACGTAGTTGACGTGGATCCCAGTGCAGCTTCTGCGGTCACTGCAGTCAAACAAGCTTACCATTTAGGCGAAGGTTATCTAACATCTTGCTTATATTATCTTCAAAATCATGATTTTTTGCAGCTTTGGACACCCAACCTCAAGCAGCAGGACAAGGCGAAAGTGGAATGGATGATCGGCGAGCTAAATCGTCTTCACGGATCAAATCTTCCAAGTAGCTCTTCTGCCTAAGCGCTCGTGGGAAGCCCCTGATTTGTATCCTTACTTTGGATGATTTTATCGGTTTACTCTTTCTATCTATATTTGGCTGAGTTGCGCTACATCATGTATTAAATCTTGTCGAAACTTGTAGCTTTATTAATTTAAAGTCCGCCACTTTTTTGATAAAATGCAATTTATTAAACTCATAAGTTAACGTCGACTTGATACTATTCATAAAAGTTTACTCCCGGCTTTTGTATAGATAGGATGCATATGAAAAAATGTCGCAATAAAGTCGAGCACTTTGCTGCCTTTTTCAAACAAAAATGTAGGCATTGAAGAGCACTCATTGTAAGTTGTGTCCCTGTCCCTGCCCGTTAGCTAAAGAAGGCAAGGGATTACGGGGTAAACGTATCTTTTTTTTTTGTGAAACACAGTACAACGCAAGCGCTCATATACACGCGCACACACTCACCCCTATGAACGCACGCACGCACACCCTACCCCTATGAGCACCTCCGAGAGACTGAGTCGGCGGGTCGAGTCTTGAGATTGACGAAGTCACCACGGGCGCCTCGCTGTCGACGGGAACGTCGCCTCCCACTGAAGAATATTCCGTCTTAAATGAGAAACACCAGCGTCAAACCTGGGGTTTGAACTCTGGTGGGCTGGGGGTACAACCACCCACCTAACCATCTTGCCACAGGCAAGTTCTCACGGGTAAACGTATCCGGAGGTGTCCCCTTGCGCGTTTTGGCAGCGGGCTACGGTTGCTCGGCCACCAGAACCTGTGATCGCCACAGAGTTGACGTGGATCTCCGTGCAGCTTCCGCTGTCGCTGCAGTCAAACGCGATGGCCGTCTTCTGGCTTGAAGTCCCCTTCAGGTTCGTGTACGTTATGTCGCTCAGCACCACTGACCCCTGCAAATTAGATAGATGCAGAAGCAAATTACCAAACGAGTTCTTGAAGTTTCGATGTAAGCATAATTAATTCAGGATGACATTTACCGTATTTGGGACGTCGCGATCTTCGTAGAACTGGTCGATGATCACGGGATGGTCCACGTTGGTGAAGTTTATGTTGGTGAACGAGATGGATTTCGCGTAGCCGTTCCCACCCTGTAGTGCGAACAAATTAATAATCAGTTACCCATCAGGATCAGCTTGTTCATCGTAAGAGAAAGCAGCCGGCTTCAGTTTAGTATACCTGCCATGTCTTGATCCTTGCTCCGTTCATGGTGTTGATGAAGTGGACGTTTCTCACATCGATGTGCTCCACGCAGTCGTTTGCGCCATTCTTGCCCAGACTCCCCACGCTGGCAACAAAAACAAGACCAATTAACCATTACACCATTTCATCTTCGAGTGCTTGGCCCATCGATCGTCGGTAACAATCTTTTCGCTACCTTACGCCGTGACCGGGTCCGCACACGACCCCGTCGACGGTGACGAAGCGGCTCCCGGGCCGATGGAGACGCAGTCGTCGCCGGTGCCGATGGTCGATCCGGTGATGCGCACGTCCTCGCTCCGGTCGACGTGGACGCCGTCGGTGTTGGGGCTGTCTCCCGGGGCGGTGATGGTGAGCTGCGTCAGGTTCACACTCCTGCTCATGCTCAAGGCGATGTGCATCTGCGGGCTGTCCTTGCTGCTGAAATGGCTCAGCTCCGCGTTAGTGCAGTTCATCAGCACCAAGGCCTGGATCCATGGCAATGAGCAACGTTACACAGTCTCAAAGTGTTGATTACTTCTACTACCTAGAGTCTCAAAATATAGGTTGTCACAAGAATGATTGGCTTTCAATGTTTGTACTGACCGTCGGCGCCTCAGAAATACAGTTCTGAAAAAAAAAACAGGTGAATGAAGATCCGTTAATAATTTCCGATACTATTTATCAAGATTTTGACATAATTCAAAAGGCTCAAATCTAAGCAGAAACTAGAAGTCTTTATTATTTCTTTAGTTGTTGCAAGAGGTGTTCAGTGGGCTCACATCATCCTCTTTGCACCTGTAGCTCCACCAATTATCGCCTCTGCCGTCGAGCACGCCACCGCTGCCGGTCACCGTGAGCCCGTCGACCTGATCGAACTTCAGCCAGTAGTTCTCCCCGTCCCATGCCGACACCGGCTGCGCCATGATCGTGCCCATGACCTACGACAAACAAAGCAAGAGCAGGGATGAAGCCAACCACGGCCCAGATCTAAGATCAATTAACCAGGAATGGCGAACGTACCTGCACGGTAATTCTGGTGGATTGGCAGGGCCCGCTGAACCTGGTGGGGCCGACGAGGAAGATCCTGCCCGCCGGCACGAGCAGCCTCGACGCCGACGTGCCCCTGGCGCCGCACGCCGCCTCCCACGCGTGCACGAACGCCTTGGCAAGTTCAGAAAACACACATTCATTACGTTCGTTAGTGTATAGGATGATCAAAGACGTCGAGAGTTTTCGCCTGAGAGCACAATGTCAGCTCTGCAGGCAGCGCGTGCGTGCGTACGTACCTCGGTGTCGTCCGTGGCGGCGTCGCCTACCGCGCCGAAGTCCTCGACGTTGAACACGCGCTCCTCCCAGCCGGCGGCGGCGGCGAGCACGCAGCACCACGCGAGGACGGCGAGGAGCATGACGGCCGTGCGGATTCCGATGATACCCTGAAAAATCAAGTAAACATGCCTCACACATGGTCAGTGTTCACCATTACGTACGTAAATACTCTGAAACTACTTCGTTGATAACTGAATCTGAACAGTTGATGACTGAATCTGAACACCACAGTTCGAGAGCACAGATATTGTTTTGCGAAATGCACTCATACAGAGCGTGTGTGGAAAGCTCAAAACTACTCTCAAGTCAAGTGATCTGGCTTAAGACATTATTAGCTAGCAGTACCATTTGTGTAGTGCTCGTAAGGTCTTCGGGTCGTGCAAACGTTGTAGAGTCCCAACTTTCCCTATAGAATTCAGGTGGAATCAAATGCCAAGCTCTGTTGGTCCCAAATTGTTTTGTGGCGAAAACAACGTGGGAGTATATATACTGTGACTTCCACACCGACGATCACCGAAAACCGGAGGCGGCAACTCCTTATTTTGGTCTCGAATACTGCCAATTAAGTGATTTCATGATCCAACTGTCCAAGTGAGGCAACGTATTTTGTCAGATCGTGCGTATTTCAACGCAACGCTCACCGGTATCTTCGTCGTGATGTTCGCGTCGGCGGAATGGAATGGAGTTCGATCATGAAGATATACGCTGGATCGCCGCGGATTGAATGCGTAAGCAATTTCGGTAAATAAACGTGCGTGCATGTGCTTGTGAAGATTTACGTGATGGTAGATATGATTTCGGTAAATAAACGTGTCTGCGTGTGATCGTCAAGATTACGTTCTGGTAAATATAGGAGTATGTGGCATATGCCGAATTTATGAAGGCGTATCCAAAGTTAATGACAGTGACCTGTGCAATATTATCCTTTTATTGCAAAAGGTGTCGATTTTCCTAGGACACGTCATAGTAGTTTGCATTTAAGGAAAGTTCGATGAAGAATTGGATCCTCGGACACGGTAGAGTCTCATCCCTTAATTTACCAAATCAATGCAGTAGATTTTACTTTTTTTTAAATAACTCAAATTATTTTTGGAAGCTACGATATAACACTCCAGTGACTAGTACATCATGCTCCCCGATGATGCCTCGGAAGGGTGGATACAGTTCTACGTGAATGGGTTGAGGTTGGCGGCATGGCCATGAGGATGGCGAGGGAAAAGGAGGGGGAGAGAGAGGGGGCAAAGACATTTGATAAATGAGGTGTATGAACAACAGGAAAGTAACGAAACATTTTTCTCGACCTAAAGGCGAAAATAACCTATAGGCCACAGTCTGTACCATGCAAGCCTCTTTAAGATTCGAGTCGTGTGCATAGCACTGAAATAAATTCATATGTTTATTGTGTTTTTAGAGACTTTTGAAGTAACGCCTTGTCGATGTAACTTGACCAATATAAGTGGATCGAGAAACTCCAACTAGTAGCTAGGTATAAATAGGAGTCGAAGTCACTAAATGTGTGTCGCTCCATATGGAACACCTTGATCTACGGACAATTATTTAATAGGGTTTGGGATTCGTATAGATCCTATAATATCGGGACTTGTGTGCAAGCGGTGGGAATCATAGCAGCACCATGGAGGGTTATGGAGAAGAATATTGAGTGAGCATTCATGTTTACATTCAAGACACCATCATAATGAAGAAAGAAAAAAAAATGAAGTTGATCAAAACAAAGTGTAAAGATTAGAAGTCAACTTGATCAACACAAAGAGCGTAGATGATGAACCGAGTGGGATCAAGTGATCTCATGATATGGTAGAAATTGTCCATTACCCTTTGTGAATTAACCTGTGATCTATTTGTTTGGTATTTCTATGTTGGTAAAGGTATGCCTCTATGTGCTTGCATCAAAACAAAGATCCCATGTAGCCCATGAGAGGATGACATTAAGTGGTTATTGTCACCGTGATTGAGAAATGAAAGTTCAAGAGGAGCATCTCAAAGAGATCATATGCTTGAAAATTGTCATCCTTTGGTAATAATGGTTAAGTGAAGATGTGCCTATGAGAGGCTCTCTCACAGTGGAGTATGGGAGAGCAATATACAAATCTTCATCTAGAGGGCGCTATCAAGAAAGGTGTTCCAAATTGAGACAGGTAGGATCGTCGTTATCCATCTCAAGTGAATATGCGCAAGGTAAAGGTATAATCTAGATAGATTTTCTAGTTTCCCGTTCTCATGGTGGTTACTGGAAGAGTGGGTTATAGGATCAATAGCCGTAGTATCAAGGGGGCTCTCGAGAGAGTAGATTGATCATATCGTTCATAGAGAGATAAAGCCTTTCTGTCATTTTCATCATCTTTCTTAGTTCTTATTTTGATATTCTCTATGTGAGGTTGTGGGGCTTTTCATGATCTTCAAAACAAACTCAAGTTTATCAAAAAAGATTTTGTATGAAAAATTCTTGTGTTTTTATTTTGAATATTTTGTCGGTTATTCTTTATAGAGAGGTCTAAAATTCTCCTTTGACCTTCAGAAAAATTTTAAGTACATAAAAAACGATATAGGCTCTTCTCTTTGTGGGAAAGCTCGAGGAGAATAATGTGAGCCTTTGTGACGTCGATGAGTGGTGTTTGGTGTTCATTGTGAAACCACACCTCAAGGTGAGACCATTGTGGCGCTCAGGTAGCATTATGTCGCCTCACCGCTCTAACAGAGATTAACTTTCATTGGAAAGTGAATTTCAGTATACATCTTCGTCTCTACGTGTCTTGGTTATTTCTTATCTGAGTACCACTATTTAAATACTTATACATTTACTTTGTGATAGACTTTGTGCTTGAAGTTATATATCTTTTTGCTATCACATACTCCCTCCGTCCATAAAAGGATGTCTCAACTTTGCCTAAATATGTATTTTTCTACACACTAAAGTATGTCTAGATACATGCAAATTTAGACAAAGTTGTGACATCCTTTTATGAACGGAGGGAGTACTTGTTATTGTCTTGTCTAGCATAATTTGTTGGAGAACATAGTTGAGACTAACATATTAGGTTTTGCCCTTAATAAATTAATCGCTAGTTTTGTTCGCATTTATTCAAGCCAAATCCGTTAGTGTTTTCAATCGCCTCTTCGCCCCTATCTAGGCGACATTCAATGATAAGATTTTGTTGATAGCCCTCTGTGCACTAACACATGATTTATATGTTTGGTGTTTCTATGTCGGTTAGTATTTTTCATGGGCTTGCGTCAAAATAAATTTTCCATGACGCCCATTAGATGATGACATAGTGTGGTGATTTTCATCAAGATTGATAAGCGCAAGTTCAAGACGATCATATCGAACATAATATAATCCCTCCATTCCAGATTTATCAACATCCTTGAAAAAACCAAACAAATTAGGCCATCATTATTAGTACTACTTGACCTTGGTAATCCACACACAAGCATGAAATACAATTATAGTATCATAGGAACAAAGTGTTCTCTCATTTATCCAAAGCTTAATTAAATGCCAACAATGAAATTTGCATACAAAATGTATTTTAGTGTGTGATTTTTGCGTGGCTATGATATAATGTTAAGATTTTACCGAGGGGGTATAATACTAGAAACTATGTTTCTAATTGCAGAATTTATATTAAATTGAAACAAAAATCAGGCCTAGGATGTTGATTAATCTGGAATGGAGGAAGTGTGCTTTTACTTTGTATCCCATTTAGTGATAATGGACATGCGAGATATGATCTTGCGAAGCTTTTCTATAGTACAAAAGCATATGGAGAAATGTGTGAATCTTCACCAAAAAACAATGATCAAGTGAAGCATCCCGGCTTGAGGCAAGCATAAATGTCATGCTCAAGTGAAACACGCAAGGAAAACGTATTAATTTTCTAGTGTTTCCTATTTTATTGGTCTCAAGGTATTTGGTGGGAGAGTGGGTTATACGGCCTCCATTCCCTTTTATTCCATGTCATGGAAAAATTAGACATTTGTGGATTTTTTTGAAGAGGTTATGGAGCTTGGCTATCCGGGATGGAGGAAAAGTTAGCCTTAATGAAAAGGGTCAGAACTTCTCGAGGGGCTCGGAGAAAAAAGTGAGCTTCCGTAGCATCCGAGGATCCTCCATGCTAACGCACACGTCTCCAGTGGTGAGTATGTTTCTTACGAGGAACTGAACATCTGTTTACATCTTCGCCTAAGCTAGTCTCGGTTATCTCCATAACCAAATTTATCTACTTGTGATAACGTTCGTGTTTGAAGTCATATATTCTCTCATAGGCTGTTTATCTCGTGTGTTATACCTTGTGCTTATGTTTTTAAGCTTGTTGTTGGTGCACTTAATTGAGACTACCATATTTAAGATTTGAACTCATAGTCTTGCATATCGCATGGGCTTCAGTGTTGCAAAGTTGAGCTTCCAACACATGTTTTTCTCATAGCCGACATAGCCTATCTTTCCTCGCATCACTGTTGAAGGCTAGTCATCATGGTGGTTTTTTGGAGGTTGTATGGAGTTTCTCTCCACGACGCTTTGCCATATTTCATTCTTTTGCTTCTTTCAAGTCTGATGGACTTCTGGTGTTCATTATTGTGTGCAGGTCATGTCAGAAATGCTTGCATGACAGGCGTGTGATGTTTCTTTGGGCATAGTGAGGTTGCTCTGGATGGAGTTGTGAAATGGTGATCCCTCTTCGGGTCGTGATCAGATATCTGCAGGTTTATGAATATTTAGCAGCGTGGGGAGAATATCTAGTGATCCCACCCCCTCCATGCTCCCATGCTCCCATTTGAAAAATTTCAAAATGTGTTGTTTCAAAAATTCTGCAAAAAAGTGTGAATGTTGACACGGAATGTGTCAACATGCTCCAACAATTTCAGATCCAAAATCGAAAAGCACATTGAGAAACAAAAAAGACAAATATAGCATGAATAGTGTCAAAAAAAAAACAGTGACACTATTCATGCTATATTTGTCTTTTTTGTTTCTCAATGTGTATTTCTATTTTGGATCTGTAATTTTTGGAGCATGTCGACACATTCCGTGTTAACATTCTCAATTTTTTGCAGAATTTTTGAAACTACCAAAATTGAATTTTTCAAAAATGGGAGCATGGGAGCATGTTATGGGTGGGATCACTAGATATGGGGAGAATATCTAGTGATCTGGTTTATATCTAGCATATTATGGGTGGGAGCATGTTATGGGTGGGATCACTAGAATATCTAGCAGCGTGTATATGCTGCATTCCCCGCGTTGTCGACATGTGTGGGCTGCAGATCTAGTTTCGATGGGTTAAGCCATTTGCATTGGTTTTCTTCTGGTTTCCCTCATCAAATGATCAATTCATTTTTTCTACTTAATGAATCGGCAGAGCAGGACGAATGTTAGTTCTTGTCATGTTACATCCATGATATTTTTAGCACAACATTTCCAAATGACACCGTTTAACCGTGTTACACGTATATGCTTAACCAAAAGATAAATTACCAGATTAGGAGATAAATCAAACGAGGGTATTATTGCTTAAATTTTGCATTGCCCATCTTTGTGACTGCCTGGAACATCTGGATACATTATTTTACTGAAATTCTTACCTTCTAGGTTTTTCCCTACACTACAGTTTCCATTTAATAAAAAACAATTACATTCCCGTACTTTGTGCATGGACCATCACGATATATTAGAAATACATTTTCATATAAAATGGTACATACTGTAGAATATCTGCCTATTTTGGAGCATCCGGCAGACTGGGATGTAATAGTTAAGCAAAATAGGAGCTGAATGCAGTAAATAATATGGATTTCAGACTCTGAACTAGGCAATAATGCCTACACGTGCTGATAAAATTTCGCTCATTCTTTCTCTTCTTCATGTTCTAAGTTATGTACAGATTTCTTGGTAGACCAAAACTTTTTCTGAAAGAAAAATGAAGAGTAAAACAAAACTCACTACCACAATACACAAAAAACTATGAAGGAGAAAAGGACTTAACTATTTACTGTTCAACCTAAGATATATGAACCAAAAAAATGTAAAATGTTCTTCTAATTTGCCAATCAGCATTCGCTGCAGACCAATCAAACACTGTACATTTGTCTTGCTCATACTGACGGCTGCCTGGTAGGCTCTTCTCTCAAAATTATGCCATAGCTTCTGTACACAAGAACTTTATCACCATGTCCTTTTAACTAGCAAAAACCTATTATGATAGTTATCCATTTCAAGTGACTAGTCTGAGATTATGTCCTCCAATTCAGGAATGTCTAATCCCCCAATACGGCTATAGTCTGGCTCAGTCTCATTTGATGAATCCCCTCCCAAGGGTGTATTCTCTCCATCGTCTGAATCCCTCCAGTCGAGCTCCGCGTCACTAGTGTGATTCTCGACACCTTCCCCAACACTTTTATTTAGGTACGGATTACTATGCCCAGTTCTTCTCTTTGTCCTTGCACAAATGCAGTCCATAGGGTGCTCGTGAAATTCACCTTTTCCTGGTTTAATCTCATTGGGCTCACCCATAAACCCCTTCTGGAACATCTGAACTTTGGATGCAAATGTGTCCCAACTCATGCTGGTTCGATTAAGGAAGAGTGTAGAAAGCTTCTTAGAATTCGGTCGTATGGTCCTCTTGTGCCCGAAGTATCGCCTGAAAGCAACACATTTTCAATCAATCGACTTACTTTTAGAAAATACTTGAATATGCGGCAACAATTTGTTATTTTCAGCACACTTGTGCTTGTAATCGAGAGAGAAACCTAGCTACTTTGTATCCTGAATCCTGGTTGGTGTTGCTAATAGACAGATCTCAGTGAGTACCTAACAGTAATTCTATCCAAATTATTCTAGAACAGCACAAAAGAGATTACCTTCGACCAGCCAACATTCTCGCCATGTTGCCATTGTTGTTTGTCACGAAAACATCGCTCCCATCACACACGACATAATCAAGGGCGGCCATACGAGACGAGAATGACAAGAAAGGTTCCAGCTCCTCCTTGCTAGCTAGAGTCTCCTTGGAGTGGAAATTTGGGAAGAGCGCTTTCAAAGGTGCTAATGTCTCCTCTCCTCCGTATACATCCCCCGATGCAACATATAGGTGCACGTCCTTCCCAAACCCCAATGCCCTGAGCATGAAGCCAACTTCTTCTGGTGTCAGAGGGCATTTGCCATGCCGGCGTTCTTTGTCAGGGTCGCTTGCCTGCAAATAAATTTATTCGTAAATTATAAGAAACCTGAAATGGACATTCATTAATAACCATGAATGGAGAATGATCTCTTACATGCAGTGTCTTCCACCTCTTACGTATTTCACCTAGTTCCCTTTTCTCAATTTCGCCGCCCCCAAAGTAGCATCCCGAGAAGGCAAGCATGTCAGGCTCAAATCTGCAATAGCTTATGTGGGTGAAAATAGTTTGCTAGCACTGCGTATCCAACACAAAAATATTTAACCAATATTACCTTAGGTGAAGAGCAATGAAGCGTCCACTTTTGGCTCGCATTCTTTGCACAAGCATTTGTCCCATGTTGTGAATTGGATCTGTGAACTTTAGTGCATGATAATTGACTCTACACCTCAGCTTTTGAAGATCAGTCTCCAACCTGTTGGAAACCCGGTAGTCAAATTTTGTTAGCTGAACAACCTGCATATGTAGAAATGCAAAAAACATGTCAGAATTGAACATTTTTGGCCTAAAGTTCTGAACATAAGAAACACGCCATGTTGATAATCTGTAACGCTTACATGTTTCTTCAAGAGAGCAGGCAGTACTCGGTTCTCGTAGCATACTGGAGTACACTTCCTGGGTACACGCATCTTGTATGGATATGGTGTTTTCCCATTTATATCAGGTACTTGTCGTATGATCTTAACATCGTTTGAGAGTGAGGATATGAATGAATCGGCATCAAATATCTCCGCAAAATCACTGCCATACAGAACATGGAATTAGCACACGGTACTTGACCAAAGGAACGAAGAGAGGGTAAGCGTGCGACCTTGCGTCTTTCCAGAAGGATGCCTGATCGAGCTTTGGAATGACAAGTGTTGCATTCAGAATGCGCGCTGCAACAACAGCATCTATGATCTGAAACAAGATAACCAGAGGAGTTTCCGTGTCATTTATGGAAAAGAATAAGCTTTAAATGGGGAGAATTATCATGAGGAAACTGCGGACATGAGAATTTCATCATTTAGTATATAGCAAGAAAATATGAGTATGAGCTCAAACAGAGGCAACCGATTTCTGCATAGGCGTTCAAATTGATAAACTCATAATAGGGCAAGCTTGTGAGAAGAAACATACGCTAGGACCGAATTGGCAGTTCTTCAGATTACTCAAGATCAGAAATGGCAAGTAAGGATCCAGGTATGCATATCCTCTGATACAGGGTAGTTGTACATGACAGCTAAAACTAACACGAAATGGAATAAATACACATGTGCAGTCATGCAGGGCTTCCAAAAGTAGTTGGAGTATACCAAGAAAAGACACAAACACACGGATGCAGCAGGCACCAACAAGTTGGTGAAGTAAATTAAGCAGGGCTACATGACAGATGCTTACAACTGAAGAAAAATGATTTGAAAGTAGTGCAGTATCACTGTATTAGTAGCACATGCTCGAGAGTCTAATCATTGCGAAACCTACACTAGCATTAGACCAAAAATAAGAAATTCAGAGAGGTCATCTTACATTCTTACTTACAAGAAATGCACCGAAATAACCAGATTATTCAATTGCCATATATTCACACACTAGTTATTACTTAAATTACTACTTTGTTTTGGTCTTACCCCTGTTCGCTGCTGGTTGAGGCCCCCGCTGGTGGCGATCATCAGATAGCGATTCGACTCGGTGACGACCTTGGCATCTGCCGAGCGATACAAAGAAAAGGGGAGAGCTTTATTGCCAGCAAACACAGTCAAGCAGAGACAGCGGCAATCCCAATCATCTGAAGCAAAGCATGCCGTATACGAAAAGACAAACCAAACTCGTCGCAAGCAACGCGTGCGCATACCGGCGAAGTCGTTGGTCGCGTCGCTGCAGCCGACGAAGCCGTGCGCCGCCTTCGACACCCAGAGCTCCTCCCCACGCTTGCTCCCGCCACTCTGACAGAAGAAGAGAAAATCCGGAACGAACCGGTTAGACGAACTGACGGCTCGATTTTCCCGGGATACTGATGGAGCAATCGAGCAGGGGGGTCGGTATCCACTCACCGGAACGGTGAAATCCTCGGCGCCGACCAGATTCCTGCGCTGCTCGCCTGGTTTGTTCAACTGCTCGGCGAAACAAAAGGGGGAGGGAGGAAACAGTAATGAGAATCCGCATTCAGGCAGGAACAACCGAGCGAAAATCGGGGAGCGTGATGAAACGAACCGACGAGCGACGACCGTCGTCGTCGCAAAGTCGCGGCTTTTGGGAGGGGAGCGTACCAGGAACGGCGGGTTCGGGCGGCGGCCGCCACCCCCGAGCGGCGGGGAGAGGAAGCAGTGGAACGCGACGACGAGGAGCAGCAGCCCGCCGCCGTGAAGGCAGCCGCGGCCGGCGCCACCGAGGGCACCACCCACCGGCCGTGGTGCTGCTGGCGCCGCCGCTTCGTCCCCATGCGCCGCTCCTCCTTCTCACGCACGCACGCACGTACGACGCGCGCGCGCGGCGCACGCCTTGGTCTTTCTCCGCTCCTTTGTGATCGAGCGTGTGCGCGTGCTTCGAAGCGCGCGCGGGTGTGTGCGCGTAGAGTGGCGGCAGAGATGGGAAGCGGCCGGAGGCGGAACGGAAGGCTTCGTTAGTTGGCCTTGGGTGGCAACATTTGGAGACGGGGAGCAGGTAGAGATGAGACGGCGGGGCGGGCAGGAGAAGCGCTCGACTTACCAGCCAGGCGGCGCGAGGGGCTATTGCAAATTTGAGTGGTTCAGTAAAACTAAAATGTGAAAGATCAAAACGAATCCCCGCATACAGGCTAACATGTTTTAGTTTTATTTGGGCGTTCGTTAGGGCTAACAAATCCAAACAAAATGGTTGTTGTTGGGTTAATTTCCCCCCATGTGCTTCCGTGTGCGCCGATCTGGCCTCTTCTGCATCGCTGTACATGCGTGTCTCTTAGCACCTACAGTAGCGACGAACATGATGGCGTCAAGTGGTACTACTGTAGTACTCCCTCCGTTCCAAATTAGATGACTTCTATTTGTACAAAAGTGGACGTATCTAGACATGTTATAAGTCTAGGTCCATCTACTTTTGTACAAATGGAAGTCATCTAATATGGAACAGAGGGAGTAGGTAATTAGTAGTCGTATTACACTAATATCCGCCAAGCTCAGGGTGCCATCCGCAGAAACACACTTTGCTCTGCTAGTACTGCCACATAATGGGCAGATTACAGAGAGATTAAACCGTTGTAGCCCGCTCCAGGCAAGACATGACCGCTGTGAATCTTAATCAATTATTATAAGGCTCATTCAATGCCCAGTCCATTTTAGTGGTGCTCGCCACTACCACGACTAATTCATTGCGTTTGCTACGACTAATAAGGTGGCACTCACGAATCGTGATGGCCACACTAGCATTATTTCATGGTTACTTTTCAAACGATCATGCCGTGATTTATCTTGCTGTCGGCCGAGACGGCCGGCCTGTCCAATGGAAGCGTCATTGCAGTTTGACGCGCAACGTGCGCCTGGCCGTTTTTTCAGTTCGTGTCGTGTCAAGATGGGTGCAAAGACAGGTAGAGAGGCACATGCACATGCACCAACAGTCCATGTGATGCTTTTCTTGTACTTTCGACCGTAGATCCTACTTAGCATAGTACGACCGACCGATCCCGTCCCCGCAGGCTGGATCGCCTTTCCGGCCGTGTCTCGCGTCTGGCTGTCATGCAAAGGGTGTGCTCACAAAAGACTGCGATGGTGAAGACCCATATGAACAGATTCTCGGTTTGCACCATAGCAAAAGGAAGGGAAAAAATAGAATCAAGCTGTTAGCATCAGATCCCTCCCTCGCTTCTGGACCTTAATTTAGTTACCACTAACCGACGGGAATAAACTGAACCAGGACGAGTACAGGTTAGTTTAGCAGATCTGCATGTGGTTTCGATGGTGCACTGGACAGAAAAGGTTTGTTGCACACAAGTGGGGGTGGAGCATATGCCGGGGCTACACCTATAAAGCCCTACAAAAGGGCAGCAATAAATAAACAAATCGTGCGTGTTTTTTTTCTAGAGGAAAACACAAGCAAATGATGTGTTGATACGTGGATTAGAAGAGAAGTCTCAATCACCCTAATTTCAACCATACTGGTCCAAAGTCCCAACCCATCCGCTGATGGCTTCCTTTTCCCTTCTATGTTATGTTAGAGATCAATAATTGCCTCGACAAAATCCCGTTAGTCTTGGTTGCTGATGTATCGATGATATTTTCCTGCATTGTTATGTGCGGTGTAGCCACACCCGTTGCTACATCACATTGAATTAAGTGTCCGGCTAAATAGCAATCATACACCGTTTCCATTAGAGTTCCCTGTGTCATCCCTCGTGCGCTGTCACCCATCCTCCTCCTTTTTCTTCTTCTTCTAGATGAAGCAGCTAGGAAATCTAGCATTCAACTTGGGGTGCAAGACTCTACTTAAAAAGCAATTGACTATTTCATTCAATAGAAGATGCTCCAGCTGAAGTATCTAGGACAAAACAAGCCACTCCATTACCAAAAAATAATCTTAGCCTTATTCTACATCACCCAAATCTACACACACATCGGTCTACAACAGCCACGCCAAACAGAAGTGGCAATTCCCCTCGCCATCGGCAAAGCTCGTAGTGGGTGGAAGCGGCGGGGCACTCCTTTGGGTCCGATCGGGGCACCGATTAATTTGGTCGCTTAGGCATGCACATCGGCGCGCCGTAGGTTGTGGATCCGGCGAGCAGCGAGCGAGGCATTTGATAGGCGGAGTGTCAACAAACCTGGTAGCCTACATCGCTTCCTCGTTAGGCGTGAATCCAAGCTGGATGACGCATGCTGATCATTTGGCGTCATTGTATTGCATAATTAACAAAATCATGGCTACGTGTACAATGGCGAATCCACATAATGACTGCGTTGTCAGACGACAACGCAAAATTTGGTGAGCAAAAAATCCTAACTATGGACACACCATTTGTATTGACCCTACAGTTTTTTTTTTTGAGTTTTGACATCACCTCCTGCTATTCCTAGCTCCACCGTTATATGCGTATACATGATGCAGAAACCGGGGAGGTATTCCATTAAAAAAGAAATTTAAAATTTAATAGGATGAAAACTAGAATCCGTCAAAATGAAAATAACCGATGAGAAAGCGAAGTGCCAACAACTTGGATTGCTGATAACGACGTGGTTGTACCCCGTTTGTGCTTAGTAGCGTAAACCACGGAGAATTATTGGGTGTTATATTTGATAATGTTCATGTGGTGTCCCATGCATGCCCGTGAGACGCAACGTGACTCACTCGGTTTTTTGAATCAAAACTCAAAAGCAAGGTGGCGAACAAAGATGCAAAGGTGGCATAGGAGGGATATATAGGCAAAATCAGCATAACATATCCCAGTTATCTTACTTTCACATCCCTAGCAGCGGAGGGTACCATCGATCCATTGTGACGAGAATCTAGTTGCACTGGTAACCGGAAGCTTGGAAGCATCCATTCGCCCGGCGAATGATCAGACGTGCGAATGGGGTAAAGCCGAGGCAACACACGTGCGTGCTCCTGCACCGGCACGATTGGACGGCTGAATGGTTACAGTACCGCGCCGCGCGGCCGGCAAGGATCTGCAACGCACGCACACTGTTGTGCCGTACTGCCGTTCAGCAAGAAGCCCCGCTGAAGATGCGTAATTATGCTGATCGACCAGCATCCGTGATCCATCCTGAATTTGGCTAAAACGCCGAGGAGGATCAGATTAGGGTGCTGTTGCGAAATCGGAGACAGAAAGGAGTATGGATATGCTTAACTAGACAGAGAAAGCTTTGGTTAGGTGGTAGTACCGGCTTTAAGGCGTGACCTCTGCTTTTCCCTGTTTTCTTCCCATATTCTACTCCTAAACATAGCATGGTCTCACAATAGTAGTGTACTAATTATTCATTTGGAAGACCGTTGTATCCGCTATAAAAAAAATGCTCCTACAATATATATACGCCGTCCACGTTCGAAGAAAAACATTTCTTTCCGCCGGTGGGCGCCAGGCCGGCCCAAAGCTGCGTACCAACCCCATTAATATGATTACTTGTATTTTCATGCAGCGTGGTGGTGAGGCCCGGCGCCGACTGAAAGCAAGTGACCAACAACTCCAAAAGGGACCGACCGATCGATCTGCAGTAGATAAGAACGAGACTGGCTGGCTAGAGCGCCGATGATCCAACAGCCTGTGTTGCACCATTTAACGGCACTCCATTTTTTAGTGGAGTTATTACAAGTGGTTCTGCACTAACTTACCGTTCGAACCGCGCTCGCAGGTCCCCCCCCCCCCCCCCCCCCAAAATCCCTGACTTGGTTTAATCTTCGTCCACGCCTCAACCAAGGTAGGAGTAGTAGCGAGCGATCCAACAGAATGATTTGGAGAGGCGATGACTTGGGAACCGGTTGAAGTTTCCGGATAGGAGAAGTACGTGCGTGAGGGAGCATGTGCCCACTTGGCAGGCATATATAGGGATCTGCGTGGGTAGGTACGTCCTCGCCGAGTGCGCAGGCTCATGACGGCGCACCTCGCGCGTACTTTCGTGCAGGCACTTTACTTGGAACGGCAGGCACCAACGGCCGTATGATTGTGTTGGAGGAGGAGATCACGGCGGTATGCCCGTAAAGAAAATGGCAAGTGGAGAGGAGGTCTACGGTGACCTTGAAGAACTGAGATCTGTTTGCGAACCAACTTGCCAAGGAGAGTGGGTGGGTACTGTGGAGTGTGGACTGCAGACAGGTAGGTCAGGGTGTGCACCGAGCACGGAAACACTCGACGATCGGGTGCGCTCGCAGCGAGCCAACCTGCATAAATTATGCTCTGATCCACTGTCGGGTGGGAGAATGTGGCGAGCAGCTGACTGGGCTTGGATGGAATAATAATCTGCCAGTGGCTCCTCGCTTGTGGTTTGCGCGATGCATCCGTGGGTGTCTTGTGCAGTTGCACTTGTGCGCGTTGGGATTTGGTAGTAGTAGTTGGATGGAGCCACAGGCGACACAACTGTGACCCTGTTCATATAGCTGAACCCCCATGCCCCCGTAGAGAAACTCCCAAGTTTGAGGCCTCATTTGATTCACAGGAATTTGGTAGGAAAAGTGTAGGATTCTTGTTCCTATAGGATTGTGCACTGTAGCGTCATTTGATTCACAGGAACGCACCAAAGGAAATGTGAAGGAAATTTTCCCTTGGAGCTAGATTCGTAGGAAAATCACAGGAACTAAACAATTCAGTCCAAGCTCTTTTTTTCTTTCCTTTGCAAGGAACGAGGCAAAGTGCAGACTCTGTTGAGTTAACACCACTACAGCACCATCACATACGCCACTTAATCGCTGCTCTCCTTGCTTTTAATCTACGGTGATCAAGTTCCTTATGTAAGCATGTTATCAATTCCTCTATTTTTCCTTTCCAGTGTTTCAAACGACCACAAAAGGAAACCTTCTTGTATTTTCCAATCCGTTGTTTTGCAGCAGCATTCCTATCCTATTCCTATGACTATTCCTTTTCCTGCATTTTGAGATCCTACAAATCAAACGAGGCGTGAATGTTGGCGGAATATATATATTACTTACTCTGGAAGGGCCGTACTTTGATTTAACTGCTTTCAACTATGCATATGAATGTGCAGTATTTCTTTTCTGGACGGTTCTTGTTGTTTTTAGAATTGGATTCGTCGCGGGAGCACAAAGCTCAGGCTGCACCTGCACAGCAGCAGTGATTAGATTTTGTTTTAGTGGAGCAGCAGTGAGCAGATGATGGGCCGCTCGTTCTGTTCGGCTATTTCCGGCCCATGCAAATCGTTCGAGGGAGGGGGAGCAGCGGTGGTGAGCCGCTCATCTCTTCGGCTATTTCCACCCCATGCAAATCATTCGAGAGAACCTACATGGCAGTACTCACCTTTGTTGTGCAAATGCTAGACATAGTCACACAAGAATTTCAACGCAAAAAAAAAACTATGAGAATTTGATATGTCATGATTAATCAAATGTCTCACAAAGAAGAATCAACTGAAAAAATTACTTACAAACACATTAAGAGAAACAAAAAAAGAAGTTAGATAGTTTTTCCACTATATAGTACCTTTATCTTATTTCTTTGTAGGAGGAGAGCAAACAGGCATGAAAAGGGTAGAGACACTTGATGCAACAACCGATTTTCCGCAAAATGGTTTCACCTACTAGAGGCAATATATAGAACACATTATGCTTCGAGAGTATCAACATTTTATTTAACATTAACCTGGTACTAATCTGGGAGCAATGCCAACCTGATCGAGCTCATCACACCAAACGCCCCGATGAAACACAGATCGGTGAGATGGGGTATTTTACCACGAGAGCAGTGTGCATTCGCAACCATACCTAGAACCGAATCTGCACCCGCAGATCTTGGTTGCCACTTCACCACCAACAGCTACCCACGCCGTGGCCGCGAACAAGGAGGGAGATTTGGGATTTTACTGGAGAGACGAACCAATGTTGCTCCGGTTAGCGACTCGCCGCCGAAGAAGATTGCATGAGCTCTGATACCCTTGACATGATTGAACAATATAAACATGAAATCAAACGAAAAAAGAATTGCTCATATCACTTTATAGATAGAGGGATGATTTGAATTACATCGATACATCCTCACACCACCCCTTTTCCCTCCAGCTGCAGTCTGTTCTCAAACTCCAGATTTGCGAGCTCCGTCCAGCTCGAGGGCACTGACTCGACTCCAATCCAATCACCACTACAACTCTGTTACGTGCAACATATCACCATCAAGTTATGCTACCTCTCCCTTTGCACTCTCTCCTTCTCCCTGCTCTTCCATAATCTAGCTGCAGGGGAGTGACTAACTCCAATCCAGTCACAACTATGATTTTGCTTCGTGTATAAGATCACCATAAAGTTATGATACATCTCTCCATCTCTCTACTCTTCCCCCCATGCTTTGAGCTACGTTTATTCAGCCCTGTTTTTTTTTCTTCTGAATATCTGATATACATGTATAACTTGTTGCCTCGGTGTTATATATAATATTGCAACTTGCATGCTTGTAGTGTTCAGTTTTGAGTGCAGATTGATGCCAATGGTTTTTATAAACTGCTACTCGGTGGTGCTTTTGTAGATCAGAAGCTAGAAGAGATTGGAGAAACTTACCTAGAACCATAAGTTGAGCTCAGATAAGACTGCTCCTCCTCTTCCTCATCATCCTCGTCCTTAGCATATGACCCAGTCCTTCTCCCCTCATGCTCTCACGCATCATCCTCGTCATTAGCATATGACCCAGTGCTGCTCCGCTCCTCATGATCATCTTCCTCCTCCTTAGCATCTGAGTCAGTGATCCCCTCTTAACATCTAAGCCAGTACTACTCCCCTCCTCATGTTCTGACCCCCTGACCTCAACCTTCGGTATGCAGGGTGGGTCAGATGGACGACTGGCCTAGCCCCCAAACAAATCGATACAATTATACACTTTGTGACTGTTGTGTTGTGTCAAATATTGTGTACGTGTTGGGTTATGTTTGGAATTAGAGTTGTATTAGGTGTGGATAGGATACGAGTTATCAGAGTCGAACTCTTGTAGCCTGGGCCTCCCATATAATGAGGGGAGCACCACACGTGTAACCTATGACGATTTGATAGCAACAGGCACGCAGGGAGAGTCGGTGGCTTGTGCCGGTGCCTAGGGCGGCCAGGTGTTGCGGTATCAATGGGGAGGTGCGCCCGTAGTCATGCCCCGCAGATGTAGGCGGGTTCGCCGAACTGTGTTAACAAATCTCGGTGTCGTCATCGTGTTGTGATTGCTTGGTTCTCGGTAGATCAATTATGCGCCTACGATGGTAACAATTGGTATCAGAGCAAGGTTGTAGGTCGCGGTACGTTGATCTAGAGGATTGAAGCGGAATATTCGCCGGATTGATCGTGCAAGTTCAGGCGGGTGGCCGTCTCGGATCCGTCTGGTAGAGATGGTAGACGCTGGCGACGAAGACAGATTGGTCAGGGTGGCGTGGATTATTCCGTGGTGGCGATCGGAAAGCAGCAGATAGGAACGAGTCAAGCCCGGACTGCGTGTGTGCACGGCGTTGGCTGATCGACGTACTGGCAAGGCGTGCAACGGCGGCGGCGGCGTAATGCGCTAGGAAGATCGGATCGATCCGATCGGTGAAGCGCAGAAGCAGGCCGGTGGGCCATGGCACGCGGAAGGCCCATACAGCGGACAGCAGTGTTCCGCGTGGGTGTGGCCTCAGAGAACAGAACGTGCGATCAGCTGCCGAAGAAAGCTGTGTCGAGCGACTCAAAGTATCTGCATGTGAGATTTGGTACCAGAAAAAAAAGACAATCTGTACGAAGGTATTCAGTGCATGGACGTGGCAACATGGCAAGGAAAAGGAGCATTGGGAGTTGTGAGTGGCATGCTTGGTGCACCCACGGGAACTACCAGGGAAGCAGATTTCGTTGGATCACAGGTTTTACCGGAAGGTTGACAGATTGGCGATGTGCGTATAAGGCTGGGAGCAGTCTGGAGTATGTCGCGGAGGATCATGCACCAAAGGGCGTCGATCATGGCACGTTGGTGCTGGGCTGATATGATGCGAGGTGGAGCATGATTGCAGTCGAACAAGTTCGGCTGGGTTGGATTGGACAGTCTGACGGGACAGAAGATGGTGAAGATCGGCGACGACGACGTAGGAGCGTGAGGGCTGATGGTGTCCGAATTCTGTGGCGTGGCAACACGCGGCGCATGGATATGCGTGCTTCGACATGCGATGGCGCGGGGTTGACTCATGACAGTGTACACATGAGATTTTGAGGTCGACGAGGCGTGGGGTGGATTGATCATCTACCAAGGAGTCATGTCGAAGGTGGAGCTGGAGTCTCTGAGGGGAGATTTCACTCAGCTGATGGAGGGGCTACGGCGTAAGCATGCGGAGAGTCGAAGCCTAGTCAGCGGGAAGGCGAGAGGCACGTGGTCTAGACTGGAGCTCGGGGTCTGGAGAGATGCGTGGAACTCGGCATCGGTCGGGTATGACTGATGGTTGTCTGCACTGGGGGCCTGAGGTGGTGTGGGTTAGCGACCCGGTAGATCTTGGCCAAGATTGCGGATGCTCGGCGCGGTATAGCGGCGAGGCGTGCGGTAAGCACGGGACACGGTGACAGACCAGGGCACAGGCGGTCAGACATGTGGTCAGATGAGTGTGCAGGGGTGCTGAAACAGTGTTAGCGAGTATCAAGTTCAAGTTGGTGACTGGGTCTATGGATATTGACATGTCATGTGATAGACAAGAGTCGGCCATAGGGAATCTGAGAAAGTGTTGGAAAGTCTACAATGTCGGAAGCTTGGAGAGTACATGGTCGTATATTCTGTGATGTTCGGTGCACATGGCAAAGTGCGGATGACTAGATACAGAAGGAGGCGGAGTGCTATAGCTGTGGGACATGTCAAAGACTATTCAGGATGAGACGACTGTGAATTTGACTCAGGTTGACTAAAAGGTGACGGTGAAATTCTTTCAAGTTGGAAGCACTTTCACGCAGATCAGTGATCGGTGTGTGATGATGTAGAAACGGGAAGAAGGGACTACAGTTGCAGGTGAAGTCATGTGGAGTCTAGGAGTAGCAGTGGAGCTCATGGAGACAACTCAAGTCCGGAGTACATAGAGGTTTGACGCATTGACGAATTCAAGGTGGTGGACAATATTCGCCAAGGTGGAGTTTGTTGTGTTGTGTCAAATATTGTGTACGTGTTGGGTTATGTTTGGAATTAGAGTTGTATTAGGTGTGGATAGGATACGAGTTATCAGAGTCGAACTCTTGTAGCCTGGGCCTCCCATATAATGAGGGAGCACCACACGTGTAACCTATGACGATTTGATAGCAACAGGCACGCAGGGAGAGTCGGTGGCTTGTGCCGGTGCCTAGGGCGGCCAGGTGTTGCGGTATCAATGGGGAGGTGCGCCCGTAGTCATGCCCCGCAGATGTAGGCGGGTTCGCCGAACTGTGTTAACAAATCTCGGTGTCGTCATCGTGTTGTGATTGCTTGGTTCTCGGTAGATCAATTATGCGCCTACGATGGTAACAGTGACTTTGACACATCCGAAGAAAAATAATCTATAGACAAAAGCCAGCTAGGGCAAGCCCATAACCGGAGAGAACTCAGTGCTCAGATTAGGGAGTTATGCCTTCGGGTGGTACACCATGAACATAATGAGCATTTCAATGCCGACGACAGTGATGACTAGCCAAAGGACGATGTAGCACCAAGTGACGTAGCACACCAATATGATGGTCAGCACCCATTATTTCAGCGACAAAATGATTAGCACCTGTGGCTGTCGTGATGGATGGCACTCATTCACAACAAACCGTGTATATCGTATATCATCCCATACAAAAAAGACAACCCAGTCATAATTGGCAAGTTTAATTAGGCCATTAGTCTCTCTCTGCAGTGAGAGCCCTATAGGATGTAGTGAAGCTATGATAACTAAGTTTCTAATTTTATCATTATGCATAACTTTATATTTGAGAAAATTACATGACAAGTTGTTTATACTAGATAATAGCAAACACATTTTGATGAGCCTAACAGATCAAATCCAATGCAACTTGTAAGACAAAGTCAAGCTAACCATTCAATTTATACTCTAGACTTTCTATAAAAACAATTACGTGTTGATACATTACAAACCGCTATTAAGATATTTATTGGAGTATACTCAATATATATGTCTCGCAAAATATTAAAAATAATTAAGTCTTAATTCAACGGAAAAAAATTGAGGAGTCCTACAGTTATTTTCAATTTAAGCCTATGTCTAAACATAAAAAAACTAATATCGTTTTGTAACAAAATTATGTAGATTCAACACAATGTAAATGTATATTTAATGTACATTACAATACAAGAAAGGTACGTATATATTTATATTTACTTAACTATGCTAACTACATATTGAGAAGATGTATACCAAAAGAATGTAACATATAATAAAATTGTGTTATAAGTTAAGTTTGATATAATTATATTGGTTTAGCTTGTCCAGGTCCAAATTTTGGACCGACCCTGTTGGTATGTAGCCCATACGAATCCTTCCATTTGTACAGTAAGGAGGAGATCGCCAGGGTGATCGGTTGCATATGATGGTTTCTCGACTAGAATTGCGACCCCGTCGCCTGTGAGCTCCTGTTTCAGACAACTCGAAACACTCGTTCTTGAAACCAACAAAGCTCGCAAGTGCAGCCTGCCAAGACCAGCTGCAGCGGCGAATGCGGTGTCATCCACCGCAGTTTCCTATCACTAAATAGTTTAACTTTGTAGTTTTAATGTGAGGAATATTTTACTCTTAAGTTCAAAGTGTGCATGAGCTCTTGTTGATGTGCAGTATTTCTTTCCTGGAGAATTCTTATTGTTGATAGAATTGGATTCGTTGTTCGAGCACAGGCTGCACAGCAGAAGTGATTAGACTTTTTTATAAATTTAGCATGAGTGAGCAAATGATGATGGGCCGCTCATTTTGTTTGGCCATTTCCAGTCCATGCAATTCATTCAAGAGAGGCTCGGTGCAAACTACCGACTAGCTTCACCGGTTTTATGCGGCAAGACAACATGAAGGATGACACCTTTGATGTGCATATGCTAGAGATAGCCACAAAAAATATCTGAAAGAATTTCATATGTAATGATTAATCAGATGACTCACACACATAATCAACTGAAAATGTTACTTACATTCTATTAGGAGGAACAGAAAAAAGTCAGGTAGTTTTTCACTATATACGCCAACCTAGGTGAAAGAAGAGCGCGAGATCGACACCACGATTTCAAGTTTCCACCAACCTACAATTACTAAAGGTGCTCCCAAAAGATTATGCTAGTTTCGGTTCAGATTGGCCAAACTCCTCGAGTCCAGTCCTAGAAACATGCCAGGAGGCAGGAGGCGGAGAGGAACAATCTAAGCGTGACTACGACTCTACGAGTATAGGTCAGACGAATTTGAGTATTCGATTCCATGTAGCACGTCGCTTGCGCGGATGAAAACGGAACACAGTGGCTAACATGGGGGCTAGGGATATCTGTTGTTCTCGGCTCCGCCTCGGAACCGCTCCCCTCCCGAGCGGTTCTTGGGGCGACCTCCCATCCCGTTACCCTAGAAAGCCCATCCATCCTCCGCCCAGTTGGCCGCCGCCGCCGCCCTTGCCGGCGGCGGGAGCGGCGCCCTTCTCGCCGAAGACGGCGGATGGGATGGGGAGGTGCTCTTCGCGGGTGTTTCTCGGGAGGACGGGGGAACATCGGTGAGGGCATGGGGCGGCGCGGTCGTCTCTGGCCGGCGCCTGAGGCCCTCCTCCGGCGAGCCGTCATGGAGGAGATGGTGCGCCCTCTGCACGTTCGCGTGCTTCGCGGTGTGCTGGGTCGTCGAGCCGATCTCGGCTGAGGCCCAATCTGGCTTTGACGTGCTCAGCCTAGGCCATGGCGGCGGGATCTGGTGGGTCTTCGGATCACTCGGCACCTGCAGCCTTGCGCCTTGACTGTTCCCTTCCATCTTCGGTCTCTCCCGCATGGAGGCGACTGGCGGCGTGGGGGCCTGCTGGTCTCGTGTTTAATGGTGGCGGTCCTAAGATTTCTCCTCGTGTCAAGATGAAGACCTGCCGGTTGTCCGTACTCATTGATCTGGCTGAAGTGACGAGTTCCGGAAGGCTCCGCCGGCAACTCCACTGGGCGATTCATGCCTGAAGATTGCTGGATCGGGTGGGATTCGGTCATGCGCACCCATGTTTTACTCTGGCCGTTTGGTTTCAGAGGGAGCGCTTCGAAGCTCTGCTGGCTGTTAATATCATGGGACATGTTCTCGTTCCATGGTGCTGGCGGAGAAGGTCATGTCAGTCGAGATCTGAGGCTAGCAATGGTGGTTCGAATCTTTCTCGCGATGAGGAATTGGCTTGGTGTTTCATGACTTGGAGCAGCGGCATGTAAGTGGGGGCGACAACATACGTGAAGTCCAAAGTCCTACCTTTTCAGGGTGAAAATCCAAGGTCTGGCCTTAATTGGTTGTGCCTAACAGTGGTCTTGCTGAAGACATTGTTTTGAGTGTGAGGACTATCTTCAGCGTGAAAACCCAAGGTCTGGCCTTAATTGGTTGGACCTGGCACTGTTCTTCTTGAAGGCGTTGCTTTTGAAGAATTGGGCATCAGGTGTTGTTTTGGTGGTGGTTGTGCGGCTGCTTGAATGACTGTAACTCTGTAGCGGGACTTTTCTTTTTTATTTCTTCTTCTTGTTGTCTTTCGGCTGTGTGCATCCATAGTAACTTCGGTTATTGCGTTGTTGCAGAGGCTGGGTGTAATTTGTATCTCCGCGATATTAATATACACTCTTTATCTAAAAAAAACATGGGGGCTAGGGGAGTATGGAGTATCCGAGAAGCGTGTATCGATTGAATTCGTCGTCGGGCCGGATCGAGACGGTTTAGGCGTCACCGCGGGGAGCAGGAGTTCTCTTCTCAGCGTGATTTTCTGCGAGCTATGGGCGGCTGGAGTGGCGACAAGTTGAAGGGTCAGATTTGCAAATAGTTTTGTTGAAGCGCTTTTAGTTTCGACGTAAGCCAAATTTAGTACAAAAATACTCGTAACTAAGAAGCCGCGGGTTTTTTGTTTCTTTGAGAACTTGCCGCAGGCTGACTGAAGAGAAATAGATAGCGGGCCAATCACTGAAAGAGGAAAGCCCGCACAATAAAAGCCCATAGTTCTCCACAAGTCACCCGCGCATCCTCTGAAAACAAGAGTGGCAGCCACAGCAATTCCCCAACCATATTTTAGGCTCCGCCCCCATGTCCGGCGAGCGCAGCCTCGCCGACAACTCCCCGTGGCGCGATTCCGGTGACCAATCCATTCTTTTGACAAGTTCCTTCACATACAAGGGCGAGGCCGCCCTCCCAGTGCTCCGGTTAATCTCTGGGATCTGATGCCACTGGCAATTTCTCCAACTCTCTCCCTCATTCCGCGTCGCCATTTTATTCGGGGAGCAGCAGCAGAAGTATCGGAGGGACTCCTCCTGGCGTCGTTTCGTCTCCCAGTGACGAGTTATCCGGGGCTGCTATGGGTATGTCTATCTCAATCTTCCTCTCCGTTAGAAAAATACACTCGTTTTTAACCCGGCGGGAGGTGAGTTGTTATTGCACAAAGATGCAGAGAGTTAGCTCGGTTTGTTGATTTTCGGCAAATGTATGTTCTCTCGGTTTTCCTTCCAAAATACATAAATATTCAGTTTTTATGTGCGTTCCCGTGTAAGCTTTGCTCTTTTTTCCCCTTGCTGTCGCCACTCGCCAGTAGCTTCGCGCAAATCGGATTGCCAGCCCTTGAGATGTCATGCTGCTTGCGTTTTATTCGATCACGGTAACAGTATAGTTACTGGAATATTTTGTGGTGACCGACTGACTACTTCTTTCTGAAATCGGATTCCTTCTTGTGCACGACTATGGGCTTATCCGAGTTGTATTCAGCTTTCCACTTGGTTTTCCGGTTCCCTTTGAGACACGGAGTTAGTCCTGGTAGAATCATGAGTAAATGGCACTGGCGGTCACACAACTCGTCCGCTATGTGCACTTAAGTCACACAACTGGAAAACGAGATTTTTTGGTCACACAACTGGACTTTTGGTGCACGCAGGTCACAAACCCCACATGTCAGTCCGTTTTCCGTTGCAGGGGTGTTGACGTGGACACGTAATTTTGCAGAAAACCCCCCTGTATTTTTGGACATTTCGCAAAAAAACCCCCCCTTGGGGTTTTTTTGCGAAATGTCCAAAAATACAGGGGGTTTTCTGCAAAATTACAGGGTTTTTTTTGCGAAATGTCCAAAAATACAGGGGTTTTCAGCAAAATTACGTGTCCACGTCAGCACTCATGCAACGGAAAACGGACTGACATGTGGGGTTTGTGACCTGCGTGCACCAAAAGTCCAGTTGTGTGACCAAAAAATCTCGTTTTCCAGTTCTGTGACTTAAGTGCACATAGCGGACGAGTTGTGTGACCGCCAGTGCCATTTACTCTAGAATCATAGATACATGTATTGGATCGTTTGTTTGCCGTTGCTATGCTATATAGATTTTTGATTTGATCGCAAGCACATAACCTGAAGTATTCAATTACTATGGCAGCACCATCAGGTTGGCCGGACCTCCCAGTTGATCTCCTCCTCGGCATCCTGCAACGCCTTGAGCTCCCACAAGCCCTTGCATTTGCAGTCGTCTGCACGTCATGGCGCTCGGTGGCCATGGCTGCCGGCATACCACTTTGTCGCAGGCCATGGCTCATGTCTTGGGCCAACTTCCTCGAGAAAAGGGCATTCCAGGTGAGATCCGGGAAGGACTGGGTCCCAGAAGCAGCAACTTGCAAGTTCCGCCATCTCCTTGACGTCGACAAGGTTTACGATGTCACTTTTCCCAAGGGTTGCTTCGTTGCATGTTGCGGAGCCTCCCACGGATGGCTGGTTCTGGTAAATGACCTCTCCAATCTTGTTCTGTTCAACCCGTTCACCTCGGACATGATCCAGCTGCCGCCGATCACCGATTTCGCATGTGTGAGGGCAGTCTACGACACCGGAGGAAATTTGGAGCATTATCTTTCTTCAAGATTCCAACAAGTCTATCAACCAAATCATCTAGGAACATGGTTTTATCAGAAGGCCGTGTTGTCATGCAGCCCGTCTAATGGTGGTGACTACACTGTGATGATCATCTATCGGGATGATCATTGGCTTTCTTTTGTTAGGGCAGGAGAGAGTAAGTGGAAAACTGCTTCAATGTTGGGTGCTAGCAATCGAGATAGGTACGCGGACTGTGCGTACCACAATGGGAGATTCTACAGCATAACATTGCACGGAAAAGTGGATAAGTGGGATCTTGATGCACCAGATGGACCAACAAAGGAGGAGATTATTAAATACAAGTGGTGTGCACCTATACTTACTAGACACCTGGTGTCTACACCGTGGGGTGATCTCTTGCAAGTCCGTTCGATTTATACAAGGGCAGAGAGTAGGTACCCAGATAATGTCAAGTTCCAGGTTCGCAAGGTTGGTCTTGGACGATGCAAAAATGTATCGACGAAGAACTTGGGAGACCATGCGATTTTCATTGGACTGAACCACTCGGCATGTTTATCCACAGAGAATCTCCCTGGTGTACAGCCTCAATTCATCTATTTCTCTGCTCCCTGGATGACACGGACAATTGATTTGATCAGCCGAGTTCTTGACTGGGGAGGTGTAAGGGCCTACGACCCCAAAACAAGGACTTTCAAGCGGGTTTTTCAATTGGAGGTATGTGTGATTCTTTGAGCACGATTTACCCTTCGGAGGTATGGATAACTCAGAATATGTGACAGAATAGGACTGGTGTTTCTTCAGAATCTAAATAAGTTTGTAAAACTAAATACTTTCTCAGTTCCGAATTATAAGAACAATTCAGTTTACAAAGCAAGTAAAGCCGGCTAGTCTGAAACGAATTAGTACAATTCGGTTTGTTTTTTAGCAGTACAATTTGGTGCCGCTTGATTTGGTCGCGTCCCACCTCTCCTCCGGTCCCTGCCCCGTCCTCGCCGGCCTTTATAATCGGCTCTGGCAACCTCCACCGGCGGAAATTGAGTTCGGTGTCCGACGACCGTCAGATGCGTCTCTTTCCCTCCCCATCGTCGGATCTCGTGTTGGGTGTCCGCTACGGCCACGACTGTCGTTTTTTTTGTGCCCTAAAATAGGGCACTGAAACGTCACAATTTTTTTGTTGCCTAGATTTCTCGTGCTCTAGAGCCACTTTTTCCTGCCAAAAAATGGGGCATCTGTTGAAGATGCTTTTACCCATGAGACATTTTTGTACATGGCCCATTAGACTAATTGAAGCAAACCGTAGGCATTGTCAAAAAAAAAACCCGTAGGTGAGACAAAAGAGCTCAAAACTTTGTGTTTGTTTAAAAAACTATTTGCCTAATGTCAAAAAAAAAAACTATTTGCCTGGTCAAGACTGCAACATCTGGATGCAGAAAGAGGGATACATCCTCGAAGGCTCCAAGCTAGAATTTGTGTTTGCTTTACTACATGAACACCATTTTGAAAAGCTTCCATGCGTGACATATATAACGGCTTGAAGCCAAAGTCTTGCTATTTATCTCCATTGCAGCCTTGGAATGTTAAACAAAGAGAATAAATAAACCGTCAACATTGAGTCGTGGGAGTATTTTGTAAAATTAGACATGTCGGTTATATGTAACACAGACATATGAATTGATGCTCGACGATGACCATATCTGCCCGCGCTGAACTCTCCCCCAAGCTCAAGGCCAAGAAAGTTCTCGAGTTGGCGCCCGTGAATCACAAGACCGTTAAGCTTATGCGTTGCCACAAGCGTGGGGTGCGGCCACGACGGCAGACGGGGCAACTCCCACTGAACCCCTACTACCGCCATCAGCGCCGCCTACGCGCAATAAATTTTGTTAAAATTGTCGGCGCCACTATGTAATCCCTACCAATTAACGGGAAGAGCAGGAGGAGCCAGCTAATCCGCCACCGGGGCCGGTCGTACCGGAGAAAGAGCCAGCAAGTCTGTACTGGCAAACCCTAGCGCTACCCACATGTGGCCAATTTGTGAAAAAACGGGATCTCCATCGTTCAAACCGGAGGAGAATGACGACGACCGAGTGCCAAATATTATAGGTAATCTATGTAGTACATGTAATGTATGCTCTATAATGTTCGAAGTTCAAATTGTTAGACTTGCCCCTGCCGACGAGTTCGTTTCAGCGATGACGATGAAGCTTCCGGCAACACACCCACGTTTGAACAAGTGAAGCTAGCAGGGAGGTCCTATTTGACGCATTTAGCGTTCGTGTACATCGTCGATGTCTAAAGAAACATGCACGCAACTATTCCATCTTCTCCACCGGGTACACCTTCGTTTTTACTAGTGGTTTCTCTCCTTCAACAGAAAACATTGTTGGGTAAACAAATTACAGCTATATAATTGATATAATTATGATCATGGCATTATGACAAAAGGTACGAGCCAAATATTTACCGTAGACATCACGTCAAGACATGTAGACTGCGCACCGACACCAAATCTATATGAAATACTCCACTTCGAGTGTGCCACTCTATGAATTAAGTTGTAAAAACGAGAGAGTATTGCATTAAACCCAGTTATTCATGGCCATGGGCCGGGCCTAACAAAGCGCATAGTCAAAATCCCAGGCCTGCCCAGGCCCGAACTTCGGGCCTATATTTTAGGCCCAGGCCCACCCGTTGGCTGCCAAATCTCAACGGACCTCGGGCCGGGCCTCTTCCTTCAAACGCAAATATGCAAAGCCCAGGGCCCAGACCCATGCGATATGTGGGCTCAAATCTAAGGCCCACGCCCGCCCAGGCTCTGGATTTTTGGGTCGGGCCGGAGATGGCCAGATATAAATCCAGTACATGATGTAAGCAACATTTATATCAAAAGTAGCCATAAACACCGTTGTTTTACCCTTAATAGCAACCGCACATGCCACCCTTAGTCGTTGTTGTCACTCGGGTACAGGGATAGGCAAGGCAAGAACCACTATCGAACATATACTCCCTCTTAGAGAGTTAAACAACTATTTAGCCAAAACAATCATATAAACCGAAAAGCATGTAAGAACGTAAATAAAGCAATATCATATTTATTTATGCACAATCTTATGATAACATCACAATTCATTATATCCTAGCAAACACAACATTAAGCATTACATCATATGAATCTCGATCATGTTAGGGACCTCACGAGACCATGATATTTTTTTCGAGAAAATGCAAAAAGCCTTTGTGTCTCATTTCATTGAGACCATGATATTTTTTTCGAGAAAATGCAAAAAAAAAGCCTTTGAGTTTGGTTTACAAGCCTCCTAGGAGGTGAACAACAAGAACAAAAAAAAACTTAGTGAATGTCCTAGGTCTGCGGTAGCACGGCACGCAGGCCAAGTGCGCCAGCATAGACCCAGGAGGTTTGTTTCTTCTTTTATCTTCGTGAGCAGATCAGCAGTGGAAGGTTGATCGCCATCAAAGACCTCGGTTGCGATGTTTCCAGATCATCCAGGGGATCAATAGCGCGATGGAGGCAAGTCCCTTACGCATCGGCTTGGGGTGACTTGTTTGGCATTGGGGAGCCAAGCGGTGACAGTGGTGTTCTGGTCGGGCGGAGTGCAGGTCATCCTTAGCCAGGATAAGACCTCGTGCCATATCTGCTGCGAGAAGGGGCACACCGTCAAAAGATGGGGCATGGTTTTCAATACTTGATCGCAGAGGAGGCAGCCAGGATGGTGCCGCTCGTGATTTCTCCATCTCACTCCATCGTTCCGTGTCGCCATTTTGATTTCGAGGAGCAACACCAGAGGAGGGACTCCTCCTGGCGTAGTTTCGTCTCCTGATGACGAGTTATCCGGGGCTGCTATGGGTATATCTATCTCAGTCTTCCTCTCTGTTTGAAAATCAAGGTAAAAAATAGCGTGCTAAGAGAAATAGCGGCGGCCTCCTCCAGATGTTATACATGCTATAATGTGCTAATAGCGGGCTATATTTAGATATAGCATTCTGAAAACATATCAAATTTAGCTGAAAAATAAAGAATTTTAAGAAAAATAAAGAATATATATGCATAACCACGCACGGAAAACATTCTTCAATTGTCTACAAACTTAAAATCAATATCCCACGAGGCAACAATATAACATACATTATTTATTTAGAATCATCAGCATTAGTGATGGCATCTTTCAATTCAGAAGAGGAACCAGCAAATTGCAGTTCAATATCAAGACAAATAGAAAGGAATTGTTGCTTCTTCTTAAAGTGAAATCTCGGTGCTTTTCGCCCTAAGCTGAAAAAAGAAAATAAGGCGCTAAAGTTATGACATTTGAGCGCGATATAGCGTGCTATGTCGTGAATAGTCCCGTAGCGCGCAAAAGTGGCAAAATTTAGCGTGGACCCTCCAGATATGCTATAGCGTGCTATTTTTTTCCATGTTGAAAATACTTTTTTTTTACTCGGTGGGGGGTGAGTTTTTTTATTTTATCGACTCGGCGGGAGGTGAGTTTTTTTTTTTATTGACTCGGCAGGAGAGGTGAGTTTTTTTTATTGACTCGGCGGGAGGTAAGTTGTTGTTGTACAAAGATGCAGAGAGTTAGCTCGCTTTGTTGATTTTTGGGGAGATGTATGTTCTTACCCTCGGTTACTTGCCTTAGTGCATCGATTTTCCTTCCAAAATACATAGAGATGTATATGTTTTTACCCTCGGTTACTTGCGTTCCCGTGTAAGCTTTGCTCTTTTTTCCCCTTGGTGTCGCCAGTAGCCTCGCACAAATCGGATTGCTAACCTTCAGATGTTTGCGTTTTATTCAATCGCCGTAACAGTATAGTTTACTGGAATCTTTTGCGTGACCGAGTGACTGCTTCTTTCCGTATTGGTTTTCTTCGAGTGCACGACTATGAGGTATGAGCTTATCCGAGTTGTATTCAGCTTTACACTTGGTTTTCCGGTTCCCTTCCAGATACGGAGATAGTCCTGCTAGAATCATAGATACATATATTGGATCGTTTCTTTGCTTTGCTATGTAGTACAAATTTGATCGCAAGCACATAACCTGAAGTTTATTCAATTACTATGGCAGCAACATCCGGTTGGTCGGACCTCCCAATTGATCTCCTCCTCAGCATCCTGCAACGCCTTGAGCTCCCACAAGCCCTTGCATTTGCGGCCGTCTGCACGACATGGCGCTCGGCAGCCATGGCTGCCGGCACCCCACTTTCTCGCAGGCCATGGCTCGTGTCTTGGGCCAACTTCCTCGAGCAAAGGGAATTCCAGGTGAGATCCGGGATGAACTGGGTCCCAGAAGCAGCAACCTGCAAGTTCCGCCATCTCCTTGACGTCGACAAGGTTTACGATGTTAGTTTTCCCAAGGGTTGCTTTGTCGCTTGTTGCGGAGCCTCCCACGGATGGCTGGTTCTGGTAAACGTTCTCTCCAATCTTGTTCTGTTCAACCCGTTCACCTCGGACATGATCCAGCTGCCGCCGATCACCGATTTCGAGTCTGTGAAGGCAGTCTACGACAGCGGAGGGAATTTGGAACATTATCTTTTCGCGAGAGGCAAGAAAGTCCATCAACCAAATCATCTAGGAACATGGTATTATCAGAAGGCCGTGCTATCCTGCAGCCCGTCTAACGGTGGTGACTACATTGCGGTGATCATCCATAGTGATGCTGATTGGCTTTCTTTCGTTAGGGCAGGAGACAGCAAGTGGAGAAGTGCTTCAATATTGGACAAGACAGATCGGTATTGCGACTGTGCGTACCACAATGGGAGGTTCTACAGCATCACATTCAATGGAAAAGTGGATAAGTGGGATCTGGATGCACCGGATGGACCAACAAAGGAGGCGATTATTGACCATAGGCACTACTATGCACCTGTTCTTACTAGACACCTGGTGTCTACGCCGTGGGGTGATCTCTTGCAAGTCCGTGTGATAAACCAGAGGTGGTACCCAGATAATATCAAGTTCCAAATTCGCAAGGTTGATCTTGAAGGCTGCAAAAATGTATCGATGAAGGACTTGGGAGATCATGCAATTTTCATTGGACTGAACCACTCGGTATGTTTACCCACAGAGAATCTCCTTGGCGTACAATCTCATTACATCTATTTCTCTGCTCCCTGGATGTCACACACAATTGAACATTTCTGGAGAATTCCTGACTGGGAGGTGTAAGGGCCTACGACCCCAAAACAAGGACTTTCAAGCGGGTTTTTCCCTTCGGAGGTATGCAGGATTCTTTGAGCCTCCTTTACCCTTCGGAGGTATGGATCACCCCCAATATATGATACTCAGGTCAGGGCCAATGTATGTATCTCGGAAGCTCGTTTGTGGATCGGTAGATATTTGTAGGCATGAATTGCATGTTCGATTGCTAAGAATAAGAGGGTGAAGCCAACACCGTGATTGCAAGTCTGGAATAGATGTACAAAGTACAAAGAGTGCTTGGGCCACCTCACCAATGACAAAGTACAAAGAGTACGCTAGACTTGATTCAGGTCGCTTGGGCCATCTCAGCAGTGCAAATGAACATATCTTTTTTCTTTCTTTTTGCATAAATGTTGTGGGTAGAAAACCTTTTTTTCTCACCAATGCAAATGAACATTTTTTTGTGTGTGCTTAAAGTACAAAATGAACTGGACAAGTTAAGGAAAAGAAGCTTCAAGATGTGGTTTGATAACATGTCTACCATGGAACATATCGAATGATAATCCTGTCTAGCATGACCAAACCAAACATTTGGAGATGGACAAATTTTTTATTAAAGAGAAGATCGATGCAGAGATTATATCACTGGCTTATGTGAGTTCGGGACAACAACCGGTAGACTGTTTCATGAAAGGGTTGGGGACAAAAGAGAATGATTGACATGTGTCACTTGTTTTGAGGGCAGTGTTGGATAACTGTTGGAGATGTCTTTTGGATACCTATTGGGCTTTCTTCGAGTTCTATGTGACCTATATAGCCCAACCCAGTGTCTGACCTATTTAAAGGTTTTACTCCTGTGCAGAAGTAATTGATCCTCTCCTCCCAGCCGCTAGAGAAACCCTAAGAAGATTAGCCCTCATGCCAGCCCATTTCTCATTTAGTCATAAGTTGTTGTGACACTTTAGTGAGCCTCGCTTATTTAGAAAATATATACTTCAAAATAATCTGAATTCCGCATTAGATCAAGTCAAATATTAATTATTTAAAACAACTACTCACCCCTCCTTCGGTAATGCACCGAATGCTCAAGATTTTATTTAAACTAGTAATTGTGCACGTGCAATGCACGTGTAATAAGAGCATATTTTCCGTTAAGTAAACAATTCAACAAACAACAATAATAATTAATCAGAATGACACAAACTTGGTATCTATTATTTACAGGAAAATGACATCACAGAAAATAAACATTGTTCCACACATATGATGATGGCTGAAAACAATTATTGCTAAACGGAGATCTAACACTCTACTTCAAGTTTGATGTTCTAGTTTTCTCAGCTTTATTTGCAGTGAGATATTTATTTAACACATGATACTTAATAGTTTTATTCAAATCATGAAGTAATTTTGTTTATAGTAGAGATAAGAGTTTCCAGTGTCTCTTGATACAAATAATAAGAAGGATTTCGCCTGCCAATGATGATGAAAATAAAACAAAAGAAGCAAGGGCTTCCTAGGTTTTACTCTACAAATATTTACCAACCCTATTTCAACAGTCGGGAAAAAAAACATACATCCACTTGGAGGCAACGATAGCAATTGATCTTCACTATATACAACAAATACTTACCATTTTCCACCCTATACAAATTAACTGTACAAACTCACCACACATAGAATAATAACCATGTGCATTGAGCATATAACTCTTGAGCATAAAAAGGGAAAGCAATCTTTGCATGTGATGGTAATTTTGAATAAAACCAAAAAGATAAACCATTTCGGGTAACCTACAAAATCTTTCCTGTTAAATGAGGTCTGTAGAACAGGATAATGCATCACATCATCATAACAATTATGAAAAGATCAGATTGGTTGAAATATGCAAACTGTTGCTCCCTACAAAATAATGATAATATTATACAAACTGTTTCAAATGTATTCATGAAACCACACAAACACATCAGACAGGCGATCAGCCTTGCTACATACGTATGGCAAAAAGGAGCCATGCAAGAGGCGCAAACCTGTATATTGCAAGGAATGTTACACGCTCATGTATGGTTCCCACGAATTATTCATCTAAGAAGGACTTGTTGCTGCTCTTCTGCAGGTTAAACACAACAATCCAGCCTGAATGTTCAGTGCCCAAGAATTGGTATTTACCAATTAATTCAAGTACCATGTGGCACAGCTCATCAATTTTTCTTCTTCTTTGCAACAGTAGAACACCATGATATTATTGAGCGACCAATAGATAAGTGTAAGCTTACGCTTAAATAATCAAAAGAAATGAGGAAGACAATTACCGGAAAACTGGTTTGCTCTTTGCAGTTATAACATCCTAAAATCCATTAAACAATCGATGTGATGGATGATTTAAATTAATGGATAATTCAGTAAACTTCAGGCTTGATAAATCTCGTGCACACTCTGCAGATAAAACAAAACTAATACAAATAGACAGGGTACGGGGCATACCAAACCACAGCTAGAGAGCAAACTATCTCAATCTGATGCGCTGTCATGAAGAAACGGAGAGGCACCGGAGGACGGCAGGCGGGCATGGGCCAGGGGGAATCGCGGCGGCTGCCGAGTGGATCCCAGCGGTCAGGTGCAGGCTGGTGTAGCGGACTTGACGGTGCGGGGCCAGCGCCGGCGGGCATCTCAGCGCAGCTGCCCAGGCAGCGACGTGAGGGTGGGGGTGGCGTCGGCGGGCTGGGCGCCGCACTCCCCGACGCGACCGAGACGCCGGCGCCTGCACCTTCGCGTAGGGCAGCACGACGGCGGCGTGGGCAGGACGTGCGCGGCGAGTCGAGGGCCGCGCGCGTGTGCAAGTCGGCGGCGGTGTCCTCGCCGGGGCGCACGGGAGAGGGGATTGGATTAGTCACGGGCTCACGGCTCACGGGATGGTTGATTTGGTTAGCGATTGGGATTGTTCGTTCCGTGATGTTTTAGCGCTAATAACGGGTGGTATTTGAACGGTTAGATGTTTGTCTGATGGTTGTGATTTGTTGGATCTGCCCCCTCTGTGCCTTTTTATATTGGTATAGATGCTAATGGAACGTGGCTAATTGGTTTCGCTTTTGTTATTTTAGCGCTTTCTTATTTTAGCAGTATGGGAATAAACATTTAGTCTCCATCTTGTTGTTTTAGAAATATGGGACTAAATCTTGTGGAAGATTAGAATTTTCAGAATTTTGTAATTGGGCCTCATATGGGGTCTGAAGTTCCAATCGTCCTCTTTGATTCGGTTCCACTTTGAAATGTCCTCTGAATGTAAGTTTCCAAAAACAACATACTAGAAAAATTTAGGACGACTAAGAAAAAAAATCTGGAAATAAATGTCATGAACTTCACCCGTAGACAGAATACCAAAGCACATCTTCATACAGTAGAGATACAGACCTTTGGTGTTGCTCTGGTCGTTCGTATGTTGATCTTGCCTGCTACATTTTTGTCTTGTGTGCACTGTCTGCAAGTTGTTCCCACCTGCAAGCGTATGCTGCTCCCACCGGTGACTCTAAACTGACAGTCAGCGCAGCACGTCCTCGCCGATTCGGCTTCTCCCCTAGATCCCGTCGTACGCCGCGGGTGGCTAGTGGGGCGACTTCTACAAGGGATATCCCTCTTCAAGTTTGTGTGGATGACTCAGCTATCGTTGTGTTAGCTTTCGTTCTCTTCTCCACTGATGCGACGAGGACCAAACAAGCGGTGGCAGATTCACATAAGAAGAATTTCCTCGGGGATTTGGATGTATATCTAAGTTTTATCAGTTATTTTCGGTAATTGTGGGTACAACTGTCCTAAGTACACTGTAATATTTTTATTGGTTAATATAATCAGATGTTAGGCAAAAAAAGGTGAATGAGATGCAGCACGATTGTACACCCCACAACATGTATACCGACGGAAGCTCAAACTACTGACGTTTGGTATGCTAACTTCTTCGTATATACACAGTTCACAAGGTGCATACAACAGAATAAACTACCTCATACGACGAAACAAAAACTGAGTAGTACAAAGTACCAGCTCACTGTAGCAACACACAAGCTACTCGAATACAGCTTAGAAAAGTAACTGTAGTGTATTTCCAATGCGCTATAGCAAAGCAAATGTTCCAGCAGCCCGAAGAATGTCTTCTGTGCTTGATGGTAATAATTTTGTACCGCCTCTTGGTCACAATGTAGGTAGCTTTGCTTTAAAATGTATTCTTGGGACCAGAACAAAGTTTATAGATTTGACCATCCACAAAAAAAGAATTACTAGCAACATCGATGACAAATTGTTCGACGGTATATGCTGTCGTTTGCAAATGCCAGAATCTAAACGAAACCAGTGTATACTAGTACGACATACGCGGCTTGACGCGCCATTTATGCATGATGTCATCTTTTTCGTTTACGCAGATCGCTGTGCAGAATCTAAAATATGATAACTAAATCTGTAGAAATGTTCTCTTAAATATCTCCATTGCGTCGCACAGAAAAATTATTAGACTAGCCATAGTGGGAGTAACATAGCTAGTAACTTCAATGCCACGTAGACAAAAAAGGTGATGTGGCAAGTAATTAATGAGGAGAGAAGAGGTTGGAGTAACATAGCTGGTTACCGTAACATCACACACCCCAAGGCAAAATGAGTCTATAACCTAATAAATGCTATCATGCATGACACCACAAATAAGTTACTACCCACTATAGAGATAGTAACATAAGGTAGTAACATAAGTATGTTACCACTCAATGTTACTCTCCACTATGACTAGTCTTAACACACTCGTAGGATGCCAACGTAGGTCAATCTCCGTTGGGCCATAAAGGAAGGGGACAGATCAACTTAAACAACGATTGTCTGAAGAAACTCCTCTTATTTGTCACTGACGGCAACATATTCCCTGTAGCACCTAAAGCTAGAGCTGCCATAGCTTCACTATTTGTACTGGACCTACTGATGTAGTGTGCCATGTTGCCCTGATTTGTCTTAAGACTCTTTGGTTGATTTCAGCACCTATGATCCAAACACAACACACGCTACACTATCGGCAAGACTTATTTGTATAAAACTGACTGCGACTGTATGCTGTCATTTGCAAATGCCAGAGTCTAAGCGAAACCACTGAACAATTAGAACAAAAATAAAGCATCAACAAATCTTTTTTACCATTTTGTTGAAAACTGAGATGTTATTGCTTCATTTCATGTAGGCAAATGTTCTTCACAAGGTTCCACGGCACTTCTTTACCAAAAGCTAAATCATTACTAACCGCAGCATAACTGAAGGAGTGATTATTCAGAGCGTCCTCCACGGCAACATACTAAGATATTACATGGACACACAAGCATGTTATGAAAAGAAAACCTGCTGCACTTTTGTGCAACATCAACAAGATGGTCTGCATGTTTTTGGAGGAACAGTTAAAATCTATCCAGAGGAATAGATTGTACCGGAAGTTTCATCGCCCTGTTTACCCCAGCACGAAGTCCACAGGCTCCACTTTTGCTACACACCCGAACTTGAATGTACTGTATTTCCTGTGCACGCCTGTAAGCTTGCCACCTCCGGCATTCTGGTGGAATTGTACCATCATGTTGGAGCACTCACTGGAGAAAACAGGCAAACAAAGGAACAGACAAGTCACCATACATCCTCCTTATGACATAAATAGTCGAAAATACAGTTTGTCAGGGACAGAAGGCAAACTCACATGAGCTGATCTCTAGTGTATCTGCTATGCATCTCGCAGACCTTTGTCCAGTTCCAGCAGCGACTGATAGCACGTTGGGCAGTGTACACAGCAGCGGCAGCAAGCAGCGAAGGGCGGTACTTGAGCATTTGGTATTCAACAAGGCATAGCTCAAGCATGAAAAAGGAAACCAGCTGTAGCTGTGATTTAAAACATGCATATGTGTCAGTTGCAAAGGCAAAAATTAGGTTTGCTGTTCAAGTAAGCAAATACAGATCAGAAGGTTACTGTAGTTCACCTTCCTGTCAGAATTTGCTGCCTTCAGAAACCTTCTCATAAAAACATATGCCGTGGGTACAGACATGTTGAATTCCAGAGTGTCTAGAATCGACTTTTCCTACTCAAACAGAAGGAATAAACAATAGCCAATATTGTTTACTGTGTACTGATGACGTAACTAGAAACGATTGCAACTTGTTTGCAGTCTAACATATGTGGTTGGTTTAACTTAACTATGATATAAAAAGAAATGCATAGGCAAGGATCCATGATATGTCGATATGCAAGGTCTACAAATAATAGCCAATTAGCCACTGTGAAATATAGTAGAAGCTGAAAAAATCATTCAGAAGATTACTGACTGGTGTCCTGATGATTTATCTAGAAATGATGGCAACTTGTTTGCAGACTAACATCTGTTTTCAGTTTAACATTAACTACAATATAAAAGGAAATGTGCATACGTCCATGATGGAATGTTATACAGATATGAACGGACCAGAGTTTTGAGCAGGGATTTATCTGGGAGTGCACACTGTATTAAATGATATTACCATTTCCAGAACCTGTCCTTTCGTATAAGCCCGGTCAGATATTATCACGAGATCTTCAACAACTGGGACTGAGACTTCCTCATATTTACAAGCAAGAAGCATAGCTGTCATTCCAACTAGCTGCAACTTCTTCCTTGGCACCACTTCTTTTTCCAAGAATCTGTCTATTATGTTCACAGTAAGAAAGAGGGTCTCATCCATCAACTCAAACTTGTAATGAACCTATCAAGAGAAATTATATATAATGAGTCCCAAATACACAGTTTCAAATAAGTACAATCTGTAGGATAGAGAAGGTCCATGTTTTTCAAGCTTTTCTACCTCGATGAGCCAATCTATCAGAATAGCTCTCATCTTTTCATTTATGTCTCCTTGAGTGGACATGTAATCAGGACGAACACAGCTTAGTTCCTGTGTAAAACCATATTAGTATTTGGTAATACTGAAAAGTTAAGGGGCCCAAACTCTTCAGGACACACACAACAAGAGAAAGAGTACATATTTTTTCAGTCATGCCAATGAGCACAAATTGCTACCAGTTGCCATATAGATGTTTGCATGTTGATTAGAATTTCCATACAAAATATTACGATTTATATGAGCACATATGGTTGACTTCAGTGGTTCAAAGATGATGTATTTTATCTGACATGGTGATGAGAAAGCAAAAACGCCGTCGTGCTGTAAGTTCACAACTCTATTAGCTGTGACCCAAGATGAATCAATACAGTACCACAAGGACGGGAAAGACCATAACAAAATCCCTATCTACTCTAACTTTATTCAGAATCTGTGAACATCAAAACTTTCACTTAGTGTCGTACTAGTTACTGTTACTGAAACACAAAGTTTCAACATTTTATATTCAAATTAGTTACGCAAAAGTGCTAAAGATAACAATCGATTCATTTTAGGCATGCATATTTTTGGTTAATGCATCTCATTAAAGCGTACTAAAATAATACTATGGTATAAAGTGTACTGATTACAGGATCTCGGTCAACCATATTGTACCTAAGGTACTAAAATAATTCATTTATTTTCTTTGCATGAGCATATCTTACTCATTCAACCATATTGTACCTAAGGTATATTCACATTTCATAGACAATCCGGCATTTTTTTTCACAAAATGGAGAGACACATTATATGGCACTAAAGGACAGTGGATCACCTCATTTTCCCAGTAGTACTTGTACATCTCTTCAACATACTCGGTTGCGGCAAGCGGATTCCCCAAGTCGGCACTGTCGATGTCCATGAGGCATTCATCCTCCAAAGCATCCTTGAGCTCGTTCTCATCCTGCAGTACCAAATGCATCAGTAAGCTGGAGCCATTCCCTTCTGTTAAACAGTGCTAATCAATCATCACAGAGCCTATACCATATCAGTGTCGTCCACCGACTCAATCTCGTCATCGGTGTCGTCCGCCGACTCAATCTCGTCATCAGTGTCAATGGTGATAGGCTCATTCCTGGGAGCAAATCCGGGTGGTGCTGGCTCAGCTGCGGTGGCCTGACGGTCAGGCTGTCCTCTGTTCCCCAAGGAGGCGGCGAATTTCCTGAATTAGCAGGGTACCCATCAGATCAAGGCCCCAAGAAACGTGAGAGCACAAGAAGAGGACGGCGCGTCCTAACCTCGTCACGGGGCGGCGGCTCACCAGCGCCGGCTTCTGCTCAACCCTCCCACTCTTCCTGAAAAGAAAGAAAGAAAAAGGGGCCGCGCCGGCATTAGAATCTCGATCCAAGAAACGTTGTGGGGGAAAGGAAAAAGAACACATCTTTTTGACGAGATCTTCGAGATTCTTGGGGGGCAAGGAGATTACTCTAGCATCGGCTTCTTGGCGATGCCGCTGGTGTGCGGGTGAGCCCCCACGATGTTGTTGATCTCCCTGAGCGGCCTCCGGTTCCCCATCTCTGCAGCGATTCAGGAGAAATCAAGAAGATGAGAAAGGGGAATCGGGGCGCCGCAGGCATCTCTATCTAAAACCAAGAACCCAAGACCCAAGAACGGCAACACACCTCGGACGCTGGGCACGGGCCTCGCCACCACCGGCCTCCGGTTCTCCCCCGCCCTCTCCATCGACCACGCCGCCGGGCACCTACACACGCAACGCCGTCAGGATCCAAGAACCGCGGAACGGAAGGGCGATTGATTCGAGAGATGGGAGGGACGTACGGACCCTAGGGGGCTGGGGGCAGATCGGCTCTTCCTTCTCCGATCCGGTGCTACAGCGGACGCGGCAGCGCGGCCATGCAGACTCGGATTCAAGAAGCAGCGGCGGCGGCGGCGGCGTTAAGAAGAGCAATGGCAACGTCCCCAACCAATCCCCCTTCACTCTCTCTGACCGCCTCGAAGACGGAGGAGAGATATAGAGAGGGAGAGATCGGGAAAGATTTACAGATTTCAGCGATTTGTTTTCTTGTTCCGTTCTGTGGGAAGGGGGGAGAGAGTGTGTGTGTCACGTATGAGAAAGGAGGGGGTTTGTCTTGTCTGCGGCGGAGGCCGGAGGGGGGAAACCGAAAACGGGTGAGATTTGAAACGAAGAGGAGGCCAACGGCTAGTGGGCCGCCCGGGGACGGGTGGGTCGGACAGGGCCGGCGAGCGGACACGTGGTCGTAACGGTAGCCCCCGCCGCGCTCGTTCGTTTCCTGCACGTGCTTTCGAAATGGAACGCCCCGCTCCGGCCGCGGCGACCTCCGATCCGGCGAAATTTTGACAAAACAGACCACATCGACGAACGTAATGTCAAAAAGGACCACCTGCAAAAATATTTGTCAAAAAGGACCACCTGAGACGTGGCGGCAGGCGCTCCAGGCGACACATGGCGCCTGCCGCCACGGACGGAGGCGACAGGCAGAGGCCGCCAGAGGCGGTGGCGGCATGTACCTCCGAAACGGAATCCGGCGCACTGAACGGGATCTCCTTCCGTGTGGGCCCCAGCCGCCTGGGCCCGTGGCGGCACGATGACGTGGCGGAGACGCCGCCTAGGCCACTGGCGGCCTTTGCCCAGCCTGCCGACCGTCGACGGTCGACTCGAAAAGCTTTTGGATTTTGGTATCTTGGCTTGACACCACCGCGGCGGCCTTCTCCCGCACCGCGGGCGCCGGCGCCGTGAGCAGCTGCACCAGCGCGGCAACGTTGGCTCGGCCGAGCGCGGAGACGACGCTCCTCTCGTCCCTGTCCAGAGCGCCGAGGATCCCGTCCACCGCCCGGCCCTTGGCGTCGCCGTGCCCGATCTGCAGCCGCGCGAGCAGCTCCCGCACGTCCGCATGCGGGGTCGTTGTCGTCGGGACGGCCGAGGAGGCGTCGGATAGCACGCCGGTCCGGACGAGCAGCGAGCAGTCCCGGAGGATGACGTCCAGCCTGCCGGCCAGCGCGTCGATGGCGCTCTGCGTCCGGAGCTTCCCGGCGCCGGGCGGTTGAGCCGCGAGCTCGGCCTCGTCGGCGAGCGTGGCGGCCACGGACTGCAGCAGCTCGCGGCAGAGCGCGTTCCGGGCGAAGCAGGGGTGGCTGGACAGGTCCGACAGGCTCGCGGGGAGCGTGTCCAGCTTCACGGCGATGGCCTTCCACCGGCCGGGGAAGCCCGCGGTCGCCGCGCGGAGCGTCGCTGGCACCATCCCGGTCACGCGTAACAGCAGCTCCTCCGCCGTCTCTTCCACCTCATCTCCGGCAACTCCAGCCGCGGGACTTCCCCGCACACTCATGATCGATTCTCGCGGCTCTAGAGCGACTGACAAGACTAGAGAAGCTCGTCGCAGCTCCGATCTCCCCATGTTTCATTCTTTTAACAAAACGAATAGCAGCCTGTCATCGTCGACGGTCGGCAGGCTGGGCAAAGGCCGCCAGCGGCCCAGGCGGCGTCTCCGCCACGTCATCATGCCGCCACGGGCCCAGGCGGCTGGGGCCCACACGGAAGGAGATCACGTTCAGTGCGCCGGATTCCGTTTCGGAGGTACATGCCGCCACCGCCTCCGGCGGCCTCTGCCTGTCGCCTCCGTCCGTGGCGGCAGGCGCCACGTGTCGCCTGGAGCGCCTGCCGCCACGCCTCAGGTGGTCCTTTTTGACAAATATTTTTGCAGGTGGTCCTTTTTTACATTACATTCGTCGATGTGGTCTGTTCTGTCAAAATTTCCCGATCCGGCCAGTTCTCGTTGCGTCTAGCTAGGCTGGGTCACGGACTCACGGTGGGGGTGATCCTGGGACCACACGTCAGTCGGTACAAACAGCCCAAGACTCAAACCAGGAGGGTTTTGTGTGCGAAAGAGGATAGAGTGGTCAGGGCCGGCTCTGTATTTTGCGGGGCCCTAGTGCAAAGTCGGAAAATTGGCCCCTATATGGGTAATATATGTACGCATATCCAGATATATAGACATAAAAAAAATTTAAGTTCACATCGGACCACACATTATTACTCCGAGACGTCTATATAAATAAATGATAAGCGCTTTATTCAATATTTGGATAGCAATCTGACATATTTGAATAGCAATCTGCGGCTGTAACAAACTGAAGAGTCTCAGGCGCTGACATCAAATCATCTGGCACAGTTACTTGCAACACTTTTAACTCAGAGAAAATATCATCAAGATCAACATCATGCGACTTGTTATGAGTAAAAGCTTCTGCAAAAGTAGTGCAAGATTTTCGTACCAGGAGTAGTGGTGACTGGCGAGCCATGAGCAGAGCGGGGCGATCCGGGGAAGTTGAAGGATTGCTGGGTGATCTGATCTCCACTCCAGGAGAAGGCGGCCGAGGCGTCGAGAAGTCGAACAGACCGGATCGGTGTCAGTCGATCATCGATGGCGCTGCGTGCAGCGTTGCTTGTCCTCTCCTGATGGCCTATTGAGCTGGGCCCTTTACAGCTTATAATTTTTTTCCAGCCCATATCAGAAAGTTGTAGGGGTGCATATGCTGTGGGCCCCTCCCAAACATGGGCCCTTGTGCGTCGCACAAGGTCGCCTAGGTCCAGAGCCGGCCCTGAGAGTGGTCGTTGTCATTAGTCAAACCACTTGAGAGTCTAGTCCGCCCCTCTCCTCACATTCGCACATCCCGGCCTCCGGTTTTTCTTTGACAAGGACGGAACGGCTTCTCTCCGTGTGCGCGATGGCTCGAGCGGTCACCCATGTTCCCCATTTTCCCTTCCCCGAGACGGAGCCAACCGAGACGGCGCTGGCGACGCCGCGGCGGAGAAGACGGCCGTCGAGGCGAAACTTTATCGGTGGGGATGGGGGTGGGGTGCTCGCCGGCGACGAGATCCAGTGGGTGGGGGGAGGGGTAGAGGGATGGTCGGGGGCGGCGGCGGATGGCCCTGCTTCGAGAAGGGCGGGGCGGCGAAGCGGTTGCGGTAGCGCCGTCGGGCGCGGGGGCCGGAGGCAGACGGTTAGGCCGGCGGGGGTGGGCTCGTCTTTCTCCTGGCGCTGGTCGAAACGCCCAAGTGCGCTGGTCGAAAACTGCTCGAGCGCTGGGCTCGCTACTGCATTAAACAATGGTCAATCCTACATAGAGGCCCTCTGAAAGAAAGGAAAATACAGATAATGACGCCACCCCACGCACTGCTGGAAGACATCTTCACTGCCGCCCCTCCGCAGCCAGCATCCAGACCTCCGCGGACCCCGGCGCAATCCTGACGCCACCCCACGCACTACTGACGGCCGCCGGTTCCCCCCGATCGATCAACTTTCCGCTGGCACCGGCGCCTCTCCGTTGTCTCGATATCGTCGTTCCCGGCCATCGCCGCCACCCCCGCCGCCCTCCTCGTTCATCCCCCGGAATCGCCGCCCCTGACCATCACCACGCCCGTCGGAGGACCACGTCGCTTTAATTTAGCCGTCGATGGCCCCGTCGATTCGAATAGCCGCCGGTCCCGCCGCTCGTTCTCAGCCCTCCGTCGCCTCCTTTCCTTCCTCCCCTGACATCAAGTCAACCCCGCCACCACCCCCAGCCTTCTCGACGGCCGCCGAGCCCTGATTGAGCCGCACCGCTCCGATCGATTGATCTCCGCACCGACGCCGATTTTGTTAGAAGGAAAATATACATCACTTGGGGCAGTAGGGCAGCTGTTGGAGCACTTGTACCCTATATGGTGCCCTATTTTAGGGCAGTTGTTTGAGTTGATGTTCTTGGTGCCCTAAAAATCACGAGTTTCGTGATGTATATTTTACAAGCCGTTTTTGGGATCCTATTCTACATCAACTATTGGAGATGCTGTAATGTGGAGGCATCCACCAGGTTGTACAAGCCGTTTTTGGGATCCTATTCTACATCAACTATTCGTGATGTATATTTTTTTTTTTCAATATCAATATTTTTTCTTACCTAATCAAACTTTCAAAAAATTTACTCTGACCAAAACTAGCATGCAGTCTATTCTAAAATAGGAAAAGTTACAGGCTGGGCGGCGTGCTCACCCGTTGCTGAAGATAGAGATTGCGAGTTGCCGTTAGACAAGGATTATGGTTGCAAAATGAACCGTCCAGTACTTTGTCAGCGAATTAGTGTGGCAGGCAGACACTGCTGCACTGCGCCTGTCGGATTTGACTGATTGCCACCTGCATGGACCGGTTGATTTGAAAAACCTAGGACGTTCGAGCCTATAACGTTCGAGGAGCCGCAAGTATCTGGCACACTGGTCAGAGGCTCACAGCTCGCCGTTGTGCCAGAAGCCCAGAAGCTCTCGAATAAGAAACCGTAACGTGAATACGCCAAGTATAACCTAATGTACAGCTTTTGGTATACTGTTCGTGAAATAAAGACTGGGAGAAAGGTCTACGCTGAACACAAAGAAAGCTTCCTTCCTTTCGTTCCTACTCCCTCCGTAGAATATCTTATATTTTGATACGGAGGGAGTAGAATAATAGTGTTGTTAATTTTGAATAAGAAACATTGCTCAAACTACCCACGCTTGTTCCGTGCGCTCCATGCACGGCAATCACGAGGCTAGAATGCACAGAGCAAGCCAACTCAAAGGACGAAAACAATAGCCGACCGGCATCAAACGGCATATGGGCACTTGGATTCTCGCGTGAAACAGATACAAACCACCAGCTACACTGGACTGCTAACCGTAAGGAAATGAAAGGCTACAATGGTCTAGACCTCTCACGCTCCCTTCTGCGCGTGTGGCGATATGGGCCAATCCAATTCCGTACACTGCGTAGCTAATGCACAACCTATTTCTATGATCTATAGAGATTGCTTCCGCCTCTAGACATGATGTACACTGCACTTTTCCTCCTACGCCGGGTAATATGTACACTGAAAAGCTTATGTAGTTATCAAGTTTGCTCGTTTGAAGGCGGAGCCTGACTTTGTTCGATCGGTTTCATGGTCTTCTGAGGAGGGCCACACAGACTCAACACGACCTGAAACATTCATCAATTATAGGTTAGGCTGAGAGCTTTTTAAGGGAATACGTGGGGACAATTAAGAGATCGCAGATGATTAGAATGCTAACCGGTAGGAAGATAAGCCCATGCAGAAAGCCGATGAGGACGAGTGCCAGGTACATTTGGAAGTAATATACCTGCGTCATTCGGATTAAACAAAAGATGCTTCAAGCTAAACTCCGATAGGAATAGCACACTCCGATAGGAACAGCACTAACAAGCGCGGTTTAAGAGCCCCTCAAAAAAAACAAGCGCGGTTTAAGATGTACATACCACAAAAACTTCAGATTTTGCAAAACGCAGGACAATAACTCCTACAAGTTTGGTCAACGTGATTCCACTGAAAAATAAAGACAGCGTATCAGACTGATGGTACAAAATTATAAACACCACAACCAAATGTGGAAAGATGAAGAAAAAATGCAAGTGGGCTTCAGTAAGTTTATTTGTAACATTGGATAATTTTCTTATGCGAAATGCACACTCAAATGAAGCTGTAAGTGCTTACCAAGGCACTGAGAATACTCGCATATAACTAGAACAATCGGGGATACGCAACAAGCAACTTATTCAAATGCTATCACTATTTTCTTACCAATGTAACATTGTTCCAACATAAATAATAGTGAGGCTGACCTGAATACAGAAGCACCCATCGTCGATAGAGCCTGTCTTGCACGGTTTTCTCTATCCCCAATGCCTATCTGTAAATTGGAAGTGAATATGAAGGGTTTAGACATGATATGGAAAGAAGAGCCAATATATACATGAAGAAAATACTGGGAAGTAAAAACACATCAGAATTTATTTTGATAGTTTTCATTATTGGGACAAATGGGTTTGGGAGTCAGAAAATTGATCTGACGTTGTTGCTCGGGTGTCATGTAGACTGTATAGAAAGTTAAACTACTTCCAATCTCAAAGTACATTGGAGATGACTGCAAGTTAAAGCTAAAAGTTTTAAGTGGTGGGAAGAACAAATTTAAACATTTCAATTTTATTAGTACAAGTGCACAATGCATGCAGTTCCTAGGAGTTTAGGAGCCTAGGAGTGACCTGAACAGCGTGATACTTCTCCCTGCTCAATATTTCAAATGCATAGTAATACTATCTTCGAGAGTTTAGAGCAAGAACTACAGCCAACTCTTGCTAATAATCACAGAACTCAGCAAACTGGAACATTTGGAACTGGCATTTCCAAATGTACAATGCACCTACCATAAATGCATGTGTGATATGAACACAGAATTCAACAGCAATTCCTATTGACATAACAAGGTTTACAATAGAAATTGCATTGAGCTGAATTCCAAGGACAGCCATCACTCCCTGCCAAAAGTTTCAAAGAAGATGTCATTAATTGATAATGAAATAAACAACAAAAATATTTAACGTTGAAAATTGGATTCTAGAACGACCATACAAAATACAGAAAAGCTACAACAATCAGTATAATTGCTACTGACCTAAAATTGTGCTGTAATTCCTTAACGTTTAGCAGTAGCTTTACATATACAAACATAATTAAAAAAACATGCCAATAATGCTACCAAGGTAATGTGAAACCTTCATTACATTTATGGATGTTTGTAATGCTTCGGCACAATTCCACTATGTAGCTTCAGTTTAACTGATGCATATCTAACTAGAATAACTGCTTCAAACAAATCCTAAATATTTTAGTTAATAAGCTAGTTGGCATACCAAACACAAGAAGGTTATACTTCACAACCACTTGTATTTAACAGATGGTGTATATGTTATAATCATTAGAGCAGCTAACTGCTATAAATTCGCAAATACATATAATCGAAGCTAGTATTAGTGAACATACCATCAAATCCAAGACTATCATGGCCAGAACAGTTAAAATGATTGCTGAAGCCCATAAACTGAAACCGATAGAGATAATGAATTATCACAATCTACCAAATTAAAAATTAACTGAAAATAGTTAGTGCTTAGTTTATGAAAGATGTTGCTGACCTGCTGGTGACTACGAAGCAAACAATAAATACTGTACCTGTTAATGTTTGCATAAAATGAACTGTGTCAAATGAAGGTAGAAACATTATGGACATAGATAATTACTTTTGTCGTGATTATTTTATTTAATGGTTGTCGTGATTATATTAGTTATGGTTTTTTACCAATGATTGGTAGCTGGTCCCAGCACCGGATAATGGTGACTGTGGCCAGCTGCCGTGATCGTAGGGTATGTCCAAAAAAATGTAATGTGCATGGAAAGGAGAACACTAGGCAGGGAATGGATGGAACTTCTTGCTAGACCTTTATTGAATGAACCACTCCCTTATATATAGGGAGTTACAACTCTGACATAGGGTCCGATACAAGCAAACATTTCCTAATTCAAACTCATCCCATCACTCCTAATTCACCAGCTAATTCTTATGAACATATTAAATGATCAAGCTGGTTTAGGAGGAAATGTCTATACTTTGCATTCATACTAGGAGAGAGAAATATAATACTTCTCTCTTATACCTAAGCAAAATATTCTCCCATAGAAAATGAGATCCTGTGAGAACTATACCATAAGAATATACACATATAAATCTGACAAACTGTGAATGTAATAAGTAACTAACCAAGGCAAACACATATATTGATGATAGCTGTCTTCCATACGCTGAGGTATTGCTCAAAGAATATATAGAACACTGAATAAGGAAAGATTTCCATCTGCATAACCAAGATGTATTGAAGACTGTTAGTAGTATAATCAAGCCATAGATACAGGCGAAAGCTAAAAAATAATCAGTATGAAATATACAGTAGTAACTGTCATAATCCTTAGACAAAAGTACAAAGTTCACACTTAAATATAAGTATACTAATAATTTATATCATCCCCGTCTATAAAATGGTTGCATGCAAATTACCTGTAGATCCTTGGACATTTGAGAACTGAAGTCCCGAGCAGCTCTCATTGAGTTAACATAGTCAGTCTAGAAGAAGAAAACGTCAATATTACTTGACTTTACCATGTTGGAAAGGAATACGATGATAATTATGATGGGCTGCACTGCATGCTATCCGTCACCTGCTTATTAAGGGGAGTATGGTATGTGCGGAACGCTGACGCTTGTATAGTGCCATTTTCATAACCTGACAAAGAAACAGGATTGCATATGTTTAGTGGATGCTTAATGTTGTAATTTCAATCAGTTAAATTACAAAAATGTTTAGAGGAAAATCATATTATATTTAAATTGATTAGTTGGCATTCTTATTTGCAAATATATAATATTTCTTTGGCATGTTCTGTAGCATGATAATATGGTACAAGTTGGAGCACTACAGACCACTGAGGTCCAAACTTGTAGAATAAGCTCCTTTTCCCCCCTTAGAGCAATCACTTGATGGAAGTGCATCCAGGAACCATGGAAGCTTCTCTTTAAACTGTGTTGTCGATGGACGCCCATTGTGCAAGTCTGAATGTAGGAAACACTAAGACAAAAGCATAATAAGTAGACTAGAAATATTGCGCTTCAACTCAATATGTATTGTGAACTGTGGCTGAAATATACGATTTACTCATTACACATAATAGGGCATGGAGCACGGGATGCAGCTATCTGAAATTTATTAATATGAAGGACTGGAGATCAAAATTCAAAGATCGTTTTACCGTTGTACAATTATTGCACGTTCCACTTGATCTGCATGAACCTGAATCTTTATCAACTTGACAGCAAGGTGCCTGCAACGAAGAAATCCAAGTGTCACTTCACAAAAATGCAAGCATGCAACCAGATCATATTTTCTCGGCTAGTAACCATATTAAAAAGAACTGCGAGAGAAGAAAATGTCCACTGCTTCAGACAAAAATTGGTTGGTTTTCCAGCCAATACAAATATACTCCCTCTCGTCCGTTTTAACTGTCGTGGAGAATGTACTGTGGTAGTACAAATTTGTGTACATCTTCCGACAATCTTTCCGGATCGGAGGGAGTAGTATGAATGTGTTAACACTTCTAAGGGATACAGAGAAAATTTCTGTACCTGATCATCTGGAGGGCAATAATTTTCATTAACGAATTTTCGACAGCATCCAAATGCTTCGGGAGACATCCATACTAGGAAGTCATCAAGCCATGAAGCAGCAGGTTTTGCTATGTAACTTGTCTCAGGAGATAAAGATTGTCTTGCTATCTGCATGGTAGTAACCATCATGTTAAATGGAGGGCAGTTTTATCAACAAATGATGAACTTTTATACATGCTTATCAAAATCGCGTCAGTCAAGTTGCATCCGGAAGCGATAGCTTTATACTAGTAAGGAAGCTCACCTTCGAAATGTATTGTGAAACAAATTGAGCTAGCGAAATAATCATTCCAAACTAAATATTACTGGGAAAATACATTGCCAAAAGACAGAAACAATTTATACCTCATTCAGAAGAGAGTTTGAATTACACTGGTTGATGGAACATATCTGATTAGTATTCTCCGATGCAGAGCTGGAAACATTGTAAAAAAATCAGACATCAAATTAATTATTTGAGTTAAGCATGCAACTCAGAAGAGCTCAACAAAATTGCCTCTTTCAAGAGGCAACACTGAAACTGTTACAGCTCATGCAGAAACATGAGAAACTTGGGTTTGGTTTCAACTTTTGTCTTATCCAGAACAATCTAAAATCAAGAACTGTAGTGCATAACGTGTAAGAAAGCAAAACTATGCGTCAAGGAATATTCAGCAATGCTTTTTTGTTTTCCAAAGAAAAACAGCCAGGTGTTCAACACTGCTTTCCTCAAACCGTTCAAATCTGGGCACTGTTCCGCTGCACATTTTTTGAACTAACGGAATGCCCAAATTGGGCAGAGACTGTTGTTGCTAGTGCAAATTTGAGCTGCTGATTTTCACGGGTTTGTGCCAACCCTAATAACAACTTGTGTTTTCATCATTCTTTTCTTCAAAGCATGCAGAGAAAATATCGTAGAACAATGTTAGTACTAGTTACCTGTAATTGAAGTCCTTCACAACAAAATACAGTGGAGGTCCAACTTTCAAGTATTTCTCAAGGTCGTTAAAGTAACCCTGTAAATATTATAGTGAGCATGATCCTAAAGGAAACAGGAAGACCCCTATATAATATGCAAGTGTTAGTAAACCTGTAAATAAGAATCTCGTGGAAGAACAATCTGCTGCTCCAATCCTGGCTGCAGTCTAGTTGACATTGCCTAATTAGGACAAAAGAAGCGCTGCGAGTGAGCGATAAGATACAAAAATTCAGTCACACACACACACTCACAAGGTCGAACAAAAGTCTAGTGACTTGCAACATGCAACTAGACAAGAACAAACACTACCCTACTGTAGTGAATGCATATGTGATCCATATTGATGGTCAGAAAAATTTATAAGAAATGCAGACAGAACACTAAGTTGATGATCTCCCTTCCATCAGATAATTTCAATGAGAACTAGACTTGGCTTGTACATAGCTTAGTTATATGTTTACCAGATATAAACTTGTTGGTAGAACTTAATATAGAAGAATAAAATAATCATGATGCTGTGCATGCAAAAGATATGAGCACTTACAATGCTTGCAAATGCAAATCCTACAAATACAGCAATCACGATAAACTTCACTGCTCGGTAACCGAGAATTGGCCCATGAACATCCTACATGAAAACAAAGCAGTTATAAGATATCAATGAACACAACAGAAAATCTTGAGAAACTAAAACATGGTTAAAACATGAATTTAATTCAACTTATGAACAAGATTTCTGGTAAAGAAGTCAAAACATTTACCTTCATATATCGTGCAACCAAGTGAAGCCCCTGGTGGCCACCATCTTAATTTTGGAAGACATCAAAAAGGGAAATCGTTAAAGATAATAAAACTGACCAATTACTGCTATAGCTAGCTTCATTTTGTAAACCATAAGTGAATTTTATTTGGACACTTACTATCACCACCAACTGTGCTCGATGTAAGCCTTACACAAGGAACACAATCAATCCTGCCATCTTCAGACCTCCTAAATCATATACTATGAGAGCCACGAAGGCTGTCACTTGGAGAAGGAAATCCAGAAGCACTGCCATTGCTGCACAAGATAGTGGATTGGAAACTCCAAAAGGATGGACCAGTTATGAATACAGCAAGGATATGTAAGGAAACCAACCAGCAAACATGGAAAATACTCTGGTGGCAGGCATTGGATTGATTGCACTGACAGAAAAGGCTAAAACTTCAGCCAAACTGGCTAACGTAATGGATGGCCCAACTTCCACCAATGCATTACTTATACGTTCTTCCAATACCAAACCATCTGGTTGGCGCTTGACAGCATGCACAAGGATACACATGTTGTCCACACCAACCTAGCCACAGTCACATCCGTCAGTTTCATCTAGTTGCAGAGTGATAAGAACCATACAGATCAAATGAAGTGGCAGTATTAATCAACCACCAACTATCTTTCAGAAAAAAAAACTAATATGATACATGCAACAAGCAATATTGCCTAAAACAAAACAAAAAACTTAACGGCAGACAATGCAACATTGATATCAACATTGTTCACATATGCGACAAAGCATGCGCCAAAATCAACTTCATAATACTAAACATCAAGTTCTGACAAGGATTAAACATGATGGTGCTTTCACCAAACACCTATTTTCAGCAGAGATAATTCAATAATCAACGTGAAGAAGCTATGTTACAAGTCAAATGTGTAGAGCATAAATGTATAATGGTTTCTTTCTCTTATTAGTGCAGAAAATGAAGAAATTTTGGATTAACGAAGAGAAAATGAGCCACTATTGTGGGGGACAGAAAACTTACAGCCAGCACAAGAAAAGGAATTACTTCCATTATGATTAGAGTCGACTTCACTCCAATAGCGCTAAAGAATCCAATTGATCCTAAACTGAAAGCATTACCAGGACAACCCCAAATAAGCCAAGCAGCACCTGCAATTTATCTTGTCAAATGAAATATAATGCAAAACAGCCCCACCATATTTAAAAATACTATAATACTATATATACTTATGATACCAAACGAATAAATAACTCTTCAACATTAAACTTCAGATCAAACTATTATATCATCCAAAGACAAGTTTCTTATCAAACATTTTACCTGTATTGTGTGAAACAGTAGTAGAGGGCCCTAATAATTATGAAATAAATAACTCAAAAGTATCACCGCTATCCCACAATAGATGATGTTTTAGAAAGCATGAAGTCCAACTTCATAAAATTTTGAGAAAACTATTTAGCTTGGTTAGGTGGAAATAAGTGTCAAGCCAGATCACCCAAAATCCCACTTCTAGTTCATTTTGTGATTTCTAGTTCAACTCTAGGTGGAAATTGTACAATTATTGTTTTCATAAAAATAATTTGTAGCATAATATTTTGTAATGTTTCACCTACATAGTTATACAAAAGGTAATGGTCAAAGTCACATATTGGAGAGTGTGCAAAGCCAAAACTGCATTTTGGAACAGACAGAGTATATGTATCTTTAAAAAAAACTAGAGCTATTTGCTTACATTTTTTGGCATGCCCTTTTTCATAATTTCCTTTTAAGGTTATCAGATTTTATACGATGAAGAATTTTTTACGATACTACAGCCAAATAAAGTAAAACAATTAATTCAATATACTGAATGTAGAGCATAAGTATTATCCATGCTATCATATTCGACATCTCCAACTTCTTTAACTATGTGATTCAAGACCAACCACAAGAAAATGTGTCGGCCCGACTGCAGTACTACCAACCATGCACTGTGCACATATTTAACGTATGGTCAACAAAATGAGTAAATGATAACTGATTTTTAGATTATTCTTAAATAACTCAAGCATAGGAATAGGATACTCCAAGTATAGCAAATGAATTAATCATGGGACAACTTTGTATTTATCACTGCTGAATTTCAAACATATGTACTTGCCACTGACTGACTCATTGACATGTAGGTCGGTACCCACAGATCCATTTTGTCAGACTCACATTAAAGTATTTTTTAGTCTCAGGAGTGGCATTTACAATATCTTCCCATCATTGATTATCATATCCATACCTTTGATGAAACAAATAATGACGACAAACGAGAAGGACGGTCTCCAAGTGTGAACGATATGTACGCAAACATCACAATATAGCTTATCTGGTTTCATTTAAACAGCACAAATAAACATCACAATGTGTAGGCAAACAGGATATTTCACAATGGAAAAATGCTTCGCACATATCATATATTTACCACTATTGTAATTGCATCAGCTGTACTCTCTCTATTTAATTCGTCTTTGATAGAGCTCTCGGATGAAAATGACAGTGTAAGGTTCTGTGCTAATACCATTGGCAGTATTTCTTCCTGCAAAAAAGAATCTCATAAGTCATCACATGTGATTTTTTGGTTCAAGTGAAATATAAGCTAAGGTATGCACCTTCTTGTGAAGTTATATCATATGCTACAAAACACAGTGATAAACTCTAGCGAGAAAAGACTAAATACTCTGTGGTTTTAATCCTAACATGAAAGAGTCAGTTCCGTAGAATTTTAATCACTGATGGGCATGAAATGCAAATGACATTAGCAGTCACGGAACTACCATTTACTAGATTCAGTCATCTGGGGCTTCAACATGCCCGGTGAGTCGTCTCAGTATATAAGAAAGGAGAAAAGGAACTGAAAGAATAATGTTCCGACTTAATCTCCTGAGAATATGAATCTGAACACTCTTAATCCACATTATATAAGTTGCTTCCCATTGTCGTATTTTCTCAGGATGTAGAGCCATGCATAATCTAGTTCTGTATGGTGTGCTTCATTGGAGCAAATATCTCTAGTTTACTTTACTAATCCTCAAACAAGGCTTATTCTTTAGATCCTTAAGCAAGGGCAGCGTGGAAGTACTAAACTAACTCCTTAAAGTAAATGTTAGAGAATTGAGAGAAGATAACAGTAGATGGTAAACTTCTACTGTAAAGTGTCTGCTGAGCACATAAGATTAGAAATTGGGTTAAAGTTCAACACCTTAACAAGATCAATATATGCCCTTTCCCAAGCCATAGCCTTTTCATTCTCTTGTCCTGTTTCCTCAACCTTGTTGTTCACAGGATATGTTATCACGAATGCAGAAGCCTGCCAAGCAATAGAAAGTTAACAAGAAAGTAGGATAATGAGTAAGATATTGTGTAAGAAGTACAGCATTTTACCTCAGTAAAATTGCTCCCTGGAAAACCACCTAATATTGTACTAGGATCAACAGGTGATTGAAAAGTGCTCAAGCATGTCACGTCAGAACTGTAATGCTGCAACACAGCAGATATTTAAGTGTTCAGATACAACCATCTGACAGACCTAATCAGTATCCCGTTATCAATACTCACTGTGAGATAGTTTAAAAAGGTCTATGTTGCGATAGAACGGAAAAAATCATAGGAAAAAAGGGCCCGTAAGACATTTCAACGGTAGAGATTTACCTGAAAGCAAAATTTAGCATGTTCTATACCCAAATCATCATAATTTTTAGGATCCAGCTGGAAATACTGCAACAGATACCATCATTTTAGTGTAATTGAACAGAAGTACGCATAGTTAACAGAATATAACAATAGCCGGGTTATATAGATCAGAGAGAGCAGATTAGTTTCAGTATACAGGGTACATACTAGACACTACTAAATCATCACCTGCAAAACACTTTGGGTAGCACAGTCTGTACTGAGTGGCTTTAGGCAGATGTCAGCAAGGGATACTGTCGATCCAGAATAATTGGCACGTAGATCATCAATCTTTGCAATTAAAAGGAGACATTAGAACTGTCAAGCAGTTGCAGTGTGAAATTTACATTACTGTGGATTTAGTACCTTCTTCTGAATCTGAAATAGCAATTTCAGATTGTTGTCATTAACTATTGTAGGAGCTTCAGGCTGGTCAAACGCAGAGGTGGCTAATACAAGCTGCAGATACAGCAGTAATTAACAAAGGAAGTACTTGTTACACAAGTCGTCTTCAAATGTAAGACATGACAAAGAAAGACAGATAAGAGGTTAAGATCAACACAAGAACTCATAGTTAGTTGATTCAAGCTTTGACAAACATTCACCTAGTTGAACAAAAACAAGGTCAGGAGAGTTTGAAATACCTGCTCAATCCGATAAAATGGTGCAAGATGACTGTCAAAATATTGCTTTTCATCAGCAGTCTGACTTCCAGGACTAACCCAAAGCTGCAAAAATAAAACAATTAATTCAGAAATCTCTGAAATGTATGTATTCACTGTACTGGTTAGTGGTAAATAAACAACGAAAAAGTGAGTTCCAAATGATTTAATTCATCCCCTGGACCATGGTTTTCACTGTTCTGACTTCTTTAGTTCTTTCAAGAAAAAAATTCATTTAAAAGGGTCGAGGGTACAATAAAAAATACTAGATTTGTTACACATACATCGGAGATAATACCATCAGAAACGAGTGCTAAAGATGTGAACACTTCCATAGTCCGATTTGCTTATGCTCTCCTTTTTTTTCTTGCTGATATGGTTTTCTCGAAGTATTCAAAAACAAGTATAGGATCTTCGCTCCACATTGGCAATTAATTTTTAATGTACTATTCACAAGGTAAAATGAAAGTTATCTGATACTGGCCATAAGTATAGGGATACAGAACACCCAAAAAGTCCGAACTGACTCGAAAAGGTTTAGCCAACACAAAAGTGAAACTTTATAACATGCACACCACAATGTATTGCGCTTTTTATTTACTGTGATTAATTTTAGTGAACATTATGAGAAATTAATCAAAATTTACATGGATTCCACTTTTCTATGTTTCAGACTTAAGGAATATTTATGAGTTGTGACAGAATGGCTAGTGCCTACATCAAACTTATGAAATTATTAGTACTACCTCCGTTGAACTAAAAGCACGACAAAATCATGGAACGGAGGGAGTACTAAATACAATAGACAGAATATCAATTATAGTTGTCAATCTTCCAAGAATTCAAATCTCCCCCATTATGCCAATTATGGAAATTTCAGTAACAGTATAAGAATTGTTTCTATGATAAGATCATAAATTGAGTACCTTCTCTGGTCGTGTTTCCACCTTGAAATGAATAAGACCAATGGACAATAGGATAGGGACAAGTAAGGATGCAGATAACACAAGAAGAGGGTGTCTAGTAACAAAGATTCCATGTCTCCTGCAATACTTTGAACAGATTAAGACAATGCCTAAACACCAATTGTATAAAATTAAATACAACTGGACACAGAAACCAACCTAAAGAAAGTTGACATGTAGGCTTGGATAATAGAAGATGATGCAGCTCTGGGAACCTGATATTTAAGAGAAATTCACGAGAAAATCACATTAAATTGGGAAATAATAACTAAATTACAGGCCTAATAAAGAATCTATTAGACCATAGCATTGTTATCTTAAACTGAACGCTAGATAAAAATGCTAGAAGAAACACAACATATACTCTATCTAATCAAGCAAACTCTGGCTCTGGAGATGATTTAGCAGAAAAGAACCTGAACAGAGTTTTCAGGAACTGCCATTGTTGTTTGAGCGCAACTTATCGTCAGCATTCTTTGGTGGTTTTGTTTGTGTGGGGAAGCTCTTTCTTCCTCGTCTTCTGTATAACAGGGCCCACAATAAAATTGCGCCTAACAGCACAAGGTACACAACCACTAGTGAGAAGTCCAAGCATTTGGCCTGTAGATGTCACAATGATAAGAGTTAAGGGTGCACAATGATGGAAGAATTCAACATGGAAAAGAGGAACCTTTGTGACCTATGACCTAAACTATTATTATGCTGGAATTTTTTGATTCATATACTCTAGTTAAGTATTTAAAGTTAAGGATTTCAGTAAGCTATTAAGTGAGAAAGTGTGAAAGAAGATCAACTTCTACACAAGGTGTAAAAAACTAAGATACTTAGCACCTAAGATGACGGTGTATATTCTATCAAGATATAGTAAATCATTTGATTGTTAGAGTTCAATGTTATTATACTTCACACAAGCAAATGGTGCAGGTATGCACAAGAACAGATCTATTCATATCATCACGACTACAACATCTCCAGTGCAAATTTCTCTGCACTAGTAGTATACAAATTGTTTTTCCGAGAACTAGTATCACACCTTTTTTTTAGAATTAGCATCACATACGTGTTTTACACAACTGGTTTGATATATAACCAAGACCACGTGACAGGTGACGTGTCAATTAAAGGGAAACCATGTTCCTTATCTATCAGCGATGCAATTTTTTATTTATATACTATGGAAAATAGCACTGCGAACTCTGTAGATTGCTACCCCCGGTGTTGCCTAAGACATGGGTAGACTCAAACTTTCCAAACATGAGACAGTTATTTTTAAAAGGTTAGAATAGATACTTGAAAATAATGTGGTAAAAGTTTTCTTCGAAAAATAATGTTGTTGGGTTTCATGAATATATTCCAGTACAAATTAGTAGTCAAGTTTGCCAAAACGACAGCTTTTAGGGAACATGAGGGAACAGAAGGCATGGTATATTAATCAGCCCTGCATTATATTTTCATAAATGGAGAAAAAAAAGATAACTGCTACCTTCAGAGAACCCATTTTAACTGAACAGGAACTTTCAGTCTGCGACTGAGGCAACAAGGATCCTGTGCAAACTGAAGAAGAAGGACAATCGCCACATGAACAGCCCAAAGATGGATCTCCACAAGAATAAACTGTAGCATTTAGAGGCTTCACCCCAGATGAGTCACTCAAATCAGGTCGGTATGTTATCAAATAAGGTGACCCAGGCTCATTAGGATTCGCCTGATGCCCCAGAAATGCCAACCACTCTGCAGTAACAAGTATATAAGCCAATAATTATATATGAGTCATGGCACACTGTGAAGAACGGATGCATAAAATTACATAGTATTACCAGCCTGTCATTGCCATAACTTAAAACTAAAAACTCAAAAACTAGCTCAAAAGAAGATCCAGATTGCAAAGCATAATAATTAACAATACAGTCGAAATGCAAGAAACAAATTAGTCTATTTATCATTGTCACTACCAAAGTTTAAAATGATCGACTGCAAAAACTAGCTCAACAGCACATCCAGATGGCAAGAATAAATAATTAATAATACCGAATCGAGATTCTGAAGAAAAATGCAGAAACTCTTCCTAAACTACCACATGCTTTAGGCTGCCAACCTACAAAAACCACATAGTCCTGGCCAAGGTGATAAATGGGACAGGTCTAATCATTGTTTCTTTCTTCTCGCAATCCTTAGAAAACGATGGTCCTAGGGATGCATCTGATGCTGTAACTTGTCGTTAGTCGTCGGTGTTAAGCCTGACACAATGCAGCCTACTGGCATATGCCATCGACAAACTGATGATGATGGGGATCAACAAGTAGCAGGGGGAAACCATGGTGAACTCAACAAGCTCCATCGCTTCACCCAACAATGGCTTCTCAGATTTTGGTCAGTGATATGATTACGAGGAAGTTGAGGGTATTTTGAACTAAAATTAGTTACCTATAGAGGCTACTGGCATTCGAGAAGTTTACAGTTCCCGCCTTCCCGTGATTACAGTGGCATTTCTCAAACTATAACTTGTAGTGGTATTTATTCAATCCTAAAATTAACACCGAAGAGTTTAATCTACTACCTTTGTAAGTTTTAGCACCCCCACCAAGAAAATCCATTGCACGTGTGTTCAAAGTGCCAAATTAACTTCCTTACAAGAGTTATATAACTCTTCACCATAGTTGCTTGTTATGTAGTAATCGATGCCATCAACAGTTGTAGTGTTATTAACCTGAAAAGATAGACCAGTAGCTTGTTAGAACATGGGAATTATATATAAATATTTATTTTGGTATGTTTGGCAGTTTAAACTGATATAAAAATTGTGTGAGACAATCAAGCCCATGAGGAAAAATACCATACAATACTATTGTGGAGATAAGGTGAGACAAGATAGACCTGCTTTACTGAAGTTACGTTAACGAAGAGACTTTGGTTTGGGGAACAAGACATTTCACAAAAGAGATTCAAGAAATTCCTCAAGCAAGCCGGGCATCCAACAAGAAATGGGATGGCCTGCAAAAGGAAGTTACAATGTACCACAAATGAAATTCTTTCGATTGAAAAAGACATTTAGAATGGAGATTAGAGATTGCAAAGAACATGCTACATTATTTGATATGTGAATTAGCTGTGTTACAAGAAACTAAGAAAGGAATAACACAAAAAACCAAGACAACAGATAATTAACAATTAGAAATTTGTTGTAAGACTAAGAGGCTACAAGTCAAAATGGACTGCTTGCTGAAAAGTATTCATGATGACACCTAGGCCTACAGTACTGTCGCGAGGCAGAGATAATTTATTTAGTAAATACAGACATCATGTTAAAACAAAAGCCCACATAACTAACAAAATAGTCAGCAGGTTCATGGCTCCTAGTCAGAAGTTTAACAAAACTTTGCTTGAGAAAATCAATGCAGGTTAGTATAAGTACAATGGCAATCCGTGTTACTGTGCTTTACTAACAAACCTCCCAGCGTGAAAAACTTAGTCTCTAAAATAAGTATGTGATGCGAGTGACCACATGATGTGATAGTTCAGATGAACAGTCCATATTCTTTTCAGGTGGTCAGGAGTATTACCTGTTGGACTTGTTGGTGTAATGTGTCAAACTGATCAACTGTACAACAGACATCACCAGTGATAGTGGGGCACAAACTCTGGATCCTGTGGAAAACAAAGTATCTGGCTGGAAAGGCAATAACAGCACTTGATAAACAAGTAAACCACGGAGGTGCAATAATACAGACTTGGTGCAAAAATAAGAAGGGGAGACTATTATGCTTCCTGTAGTAAAACGATGCTAGAAAGTAACAGGATAGTGTCTCTCCTGCTATGTTATATTCAAACTGAACAGCAACCAAGGCTTGTATTTCACCTTAACAGCTTTTGTTGCATTTGCACAGTTTAAGACCTTCCCATCACTTCGATGTGCACAAATGCCATACATGGAACAGTACCCTTCCGCAGGTACTACCCTAAGGAAGCAAACACAGAAAATTAGCATCAACTGTTCCTTCTAAAAAAGAGCGCAAGGGCTCCATGAATACAGAATACCTCCTTAAGCAGTAAAGTATTTCCACATATAGCCTATTTCAGGATCTATTGAGTTGTTACATGATCTAACAAATGTTACTCTGAATTGAACACACTGCCCTGACAAATTACCTTGAAGTGCCATTGGATTGCTGTGCTCTTGTGGGGGCCACAAGAAAAACTATCTGCGTCATGCAATGGAGAAATATGGTTATAACAGTATGAAGAAATCATATTAATATAGGAGACATTAATCACATCAGAGGCAACCAAATCGACATTATGAACACTCACTACATGTGTACAATGGGCTTCTTACATAACACTGTTATTCTATCATCCCCTCCAGGGTGCAACATGACCATGATTTTGTCCAGCAGCTTCAAATATATAAAAAACACGACAGTTTTGAGCACCTAGACAAGTAATGTAGGTGCTACAAATACAACAACCTAGCAACTTCTGAGAAGTTAGCACACATTTGGCATCTTCTACCACCTATACTCACAATATAAGTGTGAAGCCACCACAACAGTTGTTAAGGATTTTGTTTAGATAAAAGCCCAAGGTTCGGAAATCAGAAAAAATCTAAGAATTATTACAGCATAAATCATTCGTAGTTCCATGCTGACGTTAAAAGTCTGTACAAGGACCGTACAGCAGCACCTAGATGAATCTAACAGCTAAGGCTCTACAACAGACAAAACAAGACAGGAGTGAGCTGCAGAAACATGAAAGACTGAAGTGCACACTTTGCGGTACTGAATCTGAGTTCTCAGTCAAAGTTCATACTACTTGAAATGCTGTGAAAATTCAACTGGGCTAGAAATAACAGCAAAATCATGGATGACCTTGCAGCTGTCAAGCAAAACAGAGCCATAAACATCCAGTAACTTGGAGATGAAACACTGACAGCTCCACATAGTTCGAACTCGTACAAAATTGTTGCAATTTATTTACAGAGATGACAGTCGCACACAATTTTATCGTAATACATAAGATTACATTTCTAATCGAAGTATGAATATATCGGAAATTTGGTAAGTGTAGCATACATAATCCTGTAAAACCCACCCCAATCTAAACTGAAGCAGCACACATTTCGAGACAAAATATAAACTCCAAGCAGAGAAGAAACCACGACATACTGGAAACCGAAAACTGAAGCGAAACCTATCGAACACTACCAACTCGGCCTGAACAAAACTGAGCTAAATTGACTCCTCCAACGTAGTAGCAGAACCAGAAACAACCACTCGGTTACAGTCTTACAGACCTCCAATCCGAACACACCGCGCATGTCAGAAACTAGTAGCGCTGCGGCGAATTTCCACTAGCAGATGCTTCCAACCCTCCCAGTTCCCGAAATCAACATCCCATGGGGACTCGGGCTAACGACAAAAACGAAGGTAAACAAAAGAGCGGCAGTAAATTCAGGAAGTAGTATCCACACGCCATCCATTGCAAGCAAAAATTGCACCTCCCCGAATAACGGAAACGAAATCCTCATGGGTGCTACTAGTAGTAAGAAAAAAGTTGCGCGGTGATGACGCCATGGAGGGAACGAAATTAGCAAGCCCCACATACGCGGTGATAGGCCGCAGCCGCAGTGCTGAAACCCAGAGCAGGACCAAAACCGAACCCAATGTTCCAACACACGAGGCACAGCGGCGAAGACCCCACCCTAAAACGGCGAGGGGCGGCGGCGACGACGACCACCACCACGCGCGCAGCACCCACCCACTCAAACGGAGAGACTAGTAGAGAGCGGGACCACACCTGCATCAGGGCCAGCGCGGTGGCGGCGAGGACGGGGACGCCTCGCCGGCGCCCGACGAGGCCCATCTCCCTCGATCCCTCGCCGCAATGCCCCGGAGCGGAGGGAGGGAGGTTGGGCTTGGGAGGACGAAAGGTGAACAGGGTCGAGTCAGTGCCGCAGCCGCTGGGGAGATTGGACTTTTTTTCGTAGTAGTGGCGAACCGCACGACCGAAATATATAACGCCGAGCTGCTGCTGAGCTGCCGATAGAATGCGGGCTGCCACCTCACGCCGAAAGAAACCACTCAAAAGAAAATGGAGGTAATTTTGCAGCCGGGTTGGCTCGTTTTTTTTTTATCTGTGCGCGTGAGGGTTTCGGATCTCGCCACATGTTTGTAGCGGAAGACTGTGGAGGTGGGCCCGCGGATCAGTGGCGTCAGGGACCAGCAGTTCGTTAGCCGTGTAGGTGTGCGGGATATGGTGGGAGCCACATGTAAGTGGGAGTTAGCTGGCGGATTTGCAGGTGGGTGGGCTGGCGAACGATCACTCCAGTCTCCAGCCCGGAAAATCTGTCACGTGAAATTTTGGAAAGCTATTCGCGTGTACTGGTTGATTTGGATGTTGGTTTTGTTGGCGTAAAGAATGGTGTGTGCAATCGGCTTGTTATGTTACAATCGGCTTGTTATTCACGTTCGTCCACAACCAGCACATGGTACCAACTACCAAGTGTGTTTGGTTGAAGGTGAAACATGTCCGTCCACCTCCTCCATCGATCAACCCCTCGTTTCGGTAACACCCGGTAACCGGATATCCTGAGCACCCTCGGAAAAGGTCATACCAGAATAAACTGACACTTTTAAAATATTTATATTTAACGACAACTATCAGTAATTGGTCCAAATGAGAACCAAATTTTTAAAAAATTTGGTTTTCCGAATTCGTCAGGTCACCGTTAGGGATTTTTCGGTGACCACGGTAATCGTAATCCTGACTCCCCGGGGAAATTGTTCCAACTGGGAACCAAAATCTTGACTCCTCTATCAAAGAGTTCTTTCTCGTAGGTCTTAAACTCTCAATCAAAGAGTTATTAACCTAGTTTTGCTATAAAAAAAATTGTTTACCCGTCCATACCGGTAGAATGAAAGTTGTGTACCTCAGCTCGGTCATCGCCGCACAACCTTGCTCGCCTTCCTTTTTGTGTCGCCGGTTCACATCGTCTACAATAGGGAGCATGTGACACATGGTTTTAGTCAAGTTTGTTTTACGTGAAAATTTTGCCCTCCCATTCCAGTTAGGGTCAATCGACGAATATATTGGGGAAACAAGGCATCCGCCACGGCCCAATAGGAGGACGCAATAAAATACTACTAATGTGTATCTGTAAGCAAAATACTACTTCCTCTGTTTCATATTAGTTTCGTTAATTTAGTACAAATTTAAACTTAACCACAACTAGTATGAAACAGATGGAGTGACTTGTGGATATCGTAACAAAATGGTCAACTGAGCGCGTACTAGTGTACTGGTAGGAACAAACCAAGTCCACCAGTCAACTAGATTACTATGTTTAATTTCGTGTAGACTTTAACCTGGTGGGAGCATTGCAAACAAAATATCAATCAACCAAATTGAATATATTCAAATGTAATAGAATTGGGGCCATTTTATGCTCATCCGTGATTTAGTGATGCCATTTCGGTACGACTAGAGCATGCACATATTGTCAGCTGAATTCATTGTAACTTGTAAAAAGACACATCTGACAATAAAGGACTCTGTAAAACCGTTCCAATTTACACTCTAGAGCTAGAAGTAATATTAATATGCTTGAGGAGTTAAAGGGAAATGATACGCACCATCAAACCAAGTGATGATGTGGCTTAAGAAGATGTGGAATGCTTAATTTTCGTGGCAGAAAAACTGACGTGGCAGAAAAATGAGGTGGCATAGCTGCATGTTGAGAGAATTCCATGTAGTGGGCTTTTCCTATTTAGATATAGAAGATAACGATTACGCTATTGGCAAAATTATTTTAAGAAAAAATTTGCTACAAAATATAGCAGAACGCAAGAGCCTTTCTCAATAATACATTATAACTATCGTAAAAAAAATATAAATAATACATTATAGCCCCCAACTAATAAACTAAAAACTATGTTGGTTAACACCCTACTATTGTAAGCTTTTTAGTTATATAAAAGCATAAAAGTTTAGTATAAATTTGTATTATTTTGATATTCGTGAATCCAAATATTTATTGGACGGGCTCTATGCAAAGTATAAGAATATTACATAGATGTTTGCTTTAAGAGTTTTTAAGGAAAAAAGAACATATATTGCGTTAGTGTTGAACCCCTTTCATGGGTGATGTAATTCCTAATGTACTGTCAGTAGTTTGTTGAATGTGTCTCGAGAACTATCAAGGATCAAGGGTGTCGATATTGGGTTGCGGGTAAAACTTTAAAAAAATCCGTAACCTTGCCGCCAAGATCTATCTATGAAGATATGAGGCACCCCATAATACTAGATCCAGAATACTTACAAACACAGTTGCGGAAGATCTTGTGTTTGTCGAAGTAGATGTCAGTGAAGTCTGATGAAGAATCTCACGTCCACGCCGGGAGTTGAGAATGTTGCCGGTCCGTCGTCGAGGAACTGTTCGCACAGCCCTGCTCTAACAGTATCCACACGTACACCGCGTCAACCCGCCGAGCACGTTCGCCGCCTAGAGCTACTAGCACCGACGAAGAGAGACAGCCTTTCGGCGTAGTTTAGGTGATAGATCTAATCAACTAGATTAGATCTATATGGGAGGATCAGAGACGTCTAATTCTCAACACATGAGATCTACTAGAAAGAGAGAGATTTGCATGAAGCAATTGTTGTCTCTCAACCCATGGGGGTTAGGGTGTTTATATAGTAGGACAAAGGGGAGGGGTGCTTGGGAAGGGGCAAACTGCTGACGTGAAACACACGTTCGTTGGGAGACCCCAAGAGGAAGGTATGAAGCAGTGCATCAGTAAGTTTTCCCTCAGTATGAAACCAAGGTTATCGAATCCAGGAGGAGCAGTAGCACTTCAGAAGGTTGTCAGTGGCGAAATATGATGCGGCGCAACACCAGGGAATCCGGCGCTGACGTGGAACCTGCACACAACACAATCAAACTAGTTTGCCCCAACGAAACAGGAAGGTTGTCAATCTCCCCGGCTTGCTGAAAACAAAGGATTAAACGTATGGTGTGGAAAACAGTGTTTATTTGCAGAAAAGTAAAAGAGAACAATGTTTGCAGTTGGTGGTTTTATCAATGTAAAAGAATGGACCGGGGTCCACAGTTCACTAGTGGTGTCTCTCCATAAAAATAAACGACATGTTGGGTAAACAAATTACAGCTGGGCAATTGATAAAATATTGAGCGCATGACAATGCATATATATAACAAGATGACTACCATGATATTTAATTGGGCATTACGACAAAATACATAGACCGTTATCCAACGCATCTATGACTAATAATCCACCTTCAGGTTGACTTCCGTGTTCCCCGTTGGTATTAAGTTGCAAGCAACGGATAATCGCATTAAGCAATGTGCGTAAAGTAAACAAGTACATATGACCGTGGACATAGCATTGTTATGTTACCCCTAGTAGCAACAGCACATCCACAACCTTAGGCGTTGCTGTCACTCGCCCAGATTACTGGAGACTGAACCCACTATGTAGCATAAATACTCTCTCTTGGAGTTACAAGCATCTACTAGGCCAAAGCATCTACTAGTAACGGAAAGCATGCAAGATCATAAATAACATGTATCATAGATTAATAATCAACTTGATCATAGTATTCAATATTCATCGGATCCCAGCAAACACAACATGTAGCATTACAATAAGATGATCTTGATCATGTTAGGCAGCTCACAAGATCTAAACATGATGGCACAAAGTGGAGAGACAACCATCTAGCTACTGCTATGGACCCGTAGTCCAAGGATGAACTACTCACGCATCACTCCGGAGGCGGGCATGGTGATGTAGAGCCCTCCGGTGATGATTCCCCTCTCCGGCAGGGTGCCGGGAAGAGGTTCTGGACCCTCCAGTAACTCCAACACGAACACGGAGTCCAGAGGAGAGACGGAGGGGAGCCACGTGGCAGCCACACCATGGGGCCACTCGGGCCCCCCCCTGCCGCGCCGTGGGGTGGTGTGGGGCCCACGTGGGTCGCCAGCCACCGCCCTTTCGCCTATTTATTCTTCCCGACGCGAAAACCCTAAACACCCGAGCCATTATCCACGAAAAGTTCCAGAGGCGCCGCCGTCGTCAACCCTAGCTCGGGAGGGTCCAGAACCTCTTCTCGGCACCCTGCCGGAGAGGGGAATCATCACCGGAGGGCTCTACATCACCATGCCTGCCTCTGGAGTGATGCATGAGTAGTTCATCCTTGGACTACGGGTCCATAGCAGTAGCTAGATGGTTGTCTCTCCACTTTGTGCCATCATGTTTAGATCTTGTGAGCTGCCTAACATGATCAAGATCATCTTATTGTAATGCTACATGTTGTGTTTGCTGGGATCCGATGAATATTTGATACGTCTCAAACGTATCTATAATTTTTGATGTTCCATGCATGTTTTATGTCAATTGGCACATGTTTTATATACACTTTATATCATATTATGACATTTATTGGATTAACCTACTAATAGTTGCCAAAGTGCAAAATCAGGAATTATCAAAAATACAAAAGGAAACTATATTGGAGTCGAATTGGGACTTTCCTGAAATCTATCTGGAAACGTTTTTCGAAGATGGTCACGTTTGGGCCCGAAGACGACGTCAAACGGAAACCTTACAGAAGACAAAGTTGCAGAGAATTCGTTTGGCAGAGGGTCTTGGTTGCAGTTCGATAACCGTTGAATCTGACTCAATGGAGGTAGTCGAAGCTGTAACTAATCCTAATGATTACAGAGGCACTGGGGCTGTGATCATCGATGATTGCCGAGAGTTACTGACAACTCTAGGCAGAGTGGCTTTACAGCACTGTCCGCGGGAGGCTAACCAAGCAGCACATGAGTTGGCTCACCGAGGTGCTACGCAAGGTTCAGGAGAGGCTTGGTTTGAAGATGTACCAGTATTTCTTATTCCTGTACTTAGAAACGATCTCGTTATAATTCAATAAAGTCACGGCAAATTTCAAAAAAGTTGCAGAGAATTTTCCGAGAATCGATCTAGACTTAAAATTCGCCCAATTCCGAGTCCGGACGGCCGAGATATTCCCGATTTACTGCAGCCCTAGATAGGATGACGAGAATCTGAAAGATTGTGACTTTATTGACTCCAACTCTTACCAAATTTGATGGATTCGGCCAAGACACGAATTGGAGCCTCATTAGGGCAGAGAGGGGTTCCTAAGAAGCTTCTAGTGGTGCCCAAGAGCCCTTGGATCAAAGGGGTATCCATCCCATGGCCTAGATTGCATCTCCACCTCTATATAATGAAGGGAAACCCTATTTTCCAAGCAAGCCACCAAAAGCCACGAATTTTCCTCCTCTTGGCAGCCGCCAAGGAGGGGGAGGAGCTCCTCCATTGCTGCACCATCACCAAGGAAGAAGAAGGGGGGCCAAGGGCCGCCGCCCCCGAGGGCCGCCGCTCGCCGCCGCCGCGCCGTGGCTGCTGCGGGCCGCCGCCTCCACTCCGGGCTGCACCTCTTCATCAACCTCTCCATCAAGCTCCTCATCACCATGACCATGTGCGAGTAGTTTCCCTCGGGGCTGAGGGCTCGTACGGTAGCTATGTGGTTCATCTCTCTCTCCCATGGTGTGATCTTTGTGTGATCATGAGCTTTGTAATCTAGTTGGATCCATGGATGTTACTCTTCGTTATCTTATGAATTATGCTACTTGAGTGGTTTTATTAATGTAAAATCCGGAGTCACCTTTGTCCCATGGTGCAAAGTTGACAGTGTGCGTACCGTGTGTGACTCTTAGGCTAAAGATTACATGAATACTTATCATGAGTTATTATTTGTGTTGGATGTCTCTACGAAATTGTGGTGTTTGTCTAGTACTATTTTGGGGCGCTCTTAGTGACATTGTGGTTCCCTAGATGTGGAATGCAATTTTAAGGTGTGCTTTTATAGCCCTATGCAGTGGATTGGTGTTCGTTATCCAACAAGGGAATAGCTCAGAGTAGCATAGTGAAGAGGAAATATCCATGTATTCAATTATATTATTATTGTTGAGAGTGTCCACTAGTGAAAGTATGATCCCTAGGCCTTATTTCCAAGCATTGAAACACCGTTTGGTCTCATTTTGTCTCATGTTTGCTTGCTGCCATTTTTATTTCAGATTGCAATTACCACTTATAATCATCCATATTACTTGCATTTCACTATCTCTTCCCCGAACTAGTGCACCTATACATCTGACAAGTGTATTAGGTGTGTTGGGGACACAAGAGACTTCTTGTATCTTAATTGCAGGGTTGCTTGAGAGGGATATCTTTGACCTCTACCTCCCTGAGTTCGATAAACCTTGGGTGATTCACTTAAGGGAAACTTGCTGCTGTTCTACAAACCTCTGCACTTGGAGGCCCAACACTGTCTACAAGAATAGAAGCGTTCGTAGACATCAATATTGAATACTATGATCAAGTTGATTATTAATCTATGATACATGTTATTTATGATCTTGCATGCTTTCCGTTACTAGTAGATGCTTTGGCCGAGTAGATACTTGTAACTCCAAGAGAGAGTATTTATGATAGATAGTGGGTTCAGTCTCCAGTAATCTGGGCGAGTGACAGTAACGCCTAAGGTTGTGGATGTGCTGTTGCTACTAGGGGTAACATAACAATGCTATGTCCACGGTCATATGTACTTGTTTACATAACGCACATTGCTTAATGCGATTATCCGTTGCTTGCAACTTAATACCAACGGGGAACACGGAAGTCAACCTGAAGGTGGATTATTAGTCATAGATGCGGTTGGATAACGGTCTATGTATTTTGTCGTAATGCCCAATTAAATATCATGGTAGCCATCTTGTCATATATATGCATTGTCATGCACTCAATATTTTATCAATTGCCCAGCTGTAATTTGTTTACCCAACATGTTGTTTATTTTTATGGAGAGACACCACTAGTGAACTGTGGACCCCGGTCCATTCTTTTACATTGATAAAACCACCAACTGAAATCATTGTTCTCTTTTACTTTCTGCAATTAAACATTTTTTTCCACACCATACATTTAACCCTTTGTTTTCAGCAAGCCGGGAGATTGACAACCTTCCTGTTTCGTTGGGACAAAGTAGTTTGATTGTGTCGTGTGCAGGTTCCACGTCAGCACCGGATTCCCTGGTGTTGCGTTGTGCCATAATCCGCCACTGACAACCTTCTGAAGTGCTACTGCTCCTACTGGTTCGATAAACCTTGGTTTCATACTGAGGAAAACTTACTGCTGCAGTGCTTCATACTTTCCTCTTGGGGTCTCCCAACGAACGTGTGTTCCACGTCAGCAAAGATATTTTCTGGCACCGTTGCCGGGAGTCAGCAGACTTCTGCAAGGGAGTCTCACGCTTCCAATCTTTTACTTTGTTTTTGTCTTGCTTAGTTTATTTTATTTTATCTTGTTTGCTTTTAATTATCAAAAACACAAAAAAATAGTTACTTGCATTTTTTTAGACCGTGCTACCGTAGGGGAATCCCCCTACGGTCTATTTTCCATTATGAAGAAAACCAGATGAAGTTTACATGGGTGAACAAAGAAGGGAGAAAGAGAGGGGGTCACAACATTATGACCCAACTGTCAAAACACAAAAGAGTGAAAATAAGACGGTCTAAAAACTTATGAAGATAACTAAAGATCAAAGAGCACTGTCGGCTTGAACCAGCAGAGAATAAAGTAGAAGCTACCCAAAAAATAATGTCACGCTGTCGATCAAGTTCTGCACCAGCGTGCTCTTGACTCGGAATTGGTGCTGCAAAATGTCTTGCTTAGCTCTTCTACGCCAGCCCTCCAGAGAAGGCTCCACCCCATTAAAAATGTAGTCATTCCGAACCTTCCAAATGTTCCATGCTACACATGCAAAGATTTCCACGAAATTGGGGCGGGAGAAAGAGTCAGCAACCAATGCAATCCTGGCCCTTCTATCTCTCGAAAGATCCCAAGAAATGCCCACCGTGTGCCAGCAAGCTAGGGCGAAATCACAGCTGAAGAAGAGATGATCAACCTCCTCCAACAAGGATTGGTTACACAGGACACAATCAGGGCCACCCTCCACTTGCCAATGCTTGCGCGCCATCAAATCTTTTGTATTTAAACGATCATTGATCAGCAACCAGCAGAAAACTTTCAATTTAGGCATGCATCTCGATGTCCAAATTTTTGTAAGGGTGGTGTCTTTGGCAGACCCTGGAACATATAATGATAGAAATTCGCTGATTTGTATTCAGTTTTGCCCCAGACAAAGGATCTATCATCTGTCTCCATCATAATTTCAGTGCCATCACACATCAGCTGTAAAGCTTGAAATTCCTCGAAAGCTTCAACAGACAGAGGTAACTGAAACAAGGAGTTGCGGTCCTGCAGGTTCAGAACTTTCTGAACATTCAAATCTTCTCGCTGCACAAAAGAGAAGAGTCTTGGATATTTGTCCGACAGCAGATCATCTTGATGCCAGAAATCTTTCCAAAAAAGGACAGTAGAACCATCCCCCACATGACATTTTGTTATACTCCGATAGATATCAACCAGGCTGAAAATATCCCGCCACCAAAAGGATCCTTTATTTGATTGAGCATGGGGAGCTTCATCAGTGTATAAAGACCAAACTAACTTAACCCACGGAATGTCCGCTTTGGAGTAGAATTTGTGCAGCTGTTTCTAGAGGAGTGATGTGTTCTGAAGTTCCAAGTTAATAACTCCTAGACCTCCCTTTTCTTTGGGACGGCATACTCTGTCCCACGCAGCTAAACCAGCCGTAGACGTTGAGTCTTCCCGTTTGTCCCACAGACAATGCCGTCGTGATCTGTCCACTGTTTTGACAAAACCTTTGTGGAGCTTCAGGGAACACATGAGGAAATTAGGGAGGGCAGATAAAACTGAATTAACTATCATCAATCTGCCTCCATGCGGCAAGAATCTTGCACAAGCATTTAAACGCCTCTCCACTTGATCACTTACTGGAGCTAAATCTCTGATCATTGGGCGAGCCGTTCCCAGAGGCATCCCCAGATATGTGAAAGGCAGTGTGCCAATCGAGCACTCAAAAGTTGCTGCAAGCTCTAACATTTTCTCCTCCAAGACATTAATTGGAAGGATGCACGACTTGGCATAATTAACAGTCAGACCCGTGGCTCTAGCAAATTCATGAAGAAGAGTTTTGAGAGCAAGAAGTTGATTTGGACATGCTTGTAAAATCAGTAAAGTGTCATCCGCGTATTGTACTATCGGAAAATCAGTATCAGGTAATGGTAAAGGAGCTTGTAAAACACCCTCTCTGAACAAAGAGTTCACCATTGACTGCAAAAGATCTGAACCTGCTACAAAGAGAGTTGGTGACAAAGGATCGCCTTGACGAACCCCATGCTTGCATGCTGATGGCCCTTCACGTAGTTACCCCACAACGGCGCCAGAAAACGATCTTGATGCCCTTTGCATGATTACCTGCATGAAAAGTAAATGGGTTAGGTTGAAACTTCAAGTGCAGAGTGTATAGTAAGTGGAAGACAATTTTCCCCCGAGGGGTGACTCGAGGGTTTAATATCGAACTCTCGGGGAACCAGTATTTCAGGTGTTATCTCCTTATCCTTCTCTTGAGAACCTGCACCAAAATAAATTGTTTTGTGCCCTCAACCTCACCAAGTGGTTGTCAAGCACAAGGTGTGAGAATGATAATAAAATAATATGCAATGCAAACAAGAAATAAATATGCAATGATGGTAAATAAATATGCAAGGATGATGGTAGTAATGATAAATGATATTTTTGGGTTTTTTATAATGAATGCAAGATATAAAAGTGTTTTTGTTTTTTCGGATTTAATAATGGCAGCAAACAAAAGTGATGATAAAAGTGTTGAAAAGGTGTTTCTTATGATTAAAAATGGACCGGGGTTCATGGTTTCACAAATGCACTCTCTCTTGATAACGTGGTAGACAATGGAACACTAAAATTAACATGTAAGATGGCAAGACATGGTTTGACAAGTTATTAATAATATGGGCATCACGTCCTAACATAGAGATCTCAAGTATAAGTTGTTCTCTCTCTTATGCTCCACCAAGATGCGAACTAAATCATAACACCTTAGTAATTAAGATAAATTAGAGCATAGCAATAAGTTCAATGACATGAAGTTAAAATAAGAACATGCTAGATCTAGTCATGGAGTAGTGGCCAAGGTCACATCCACTCTTCGGTAGCATGGTATTTTTGTTTATCCCTAGTGAGGCAACAAAGTAAGGTAGAAAACCCAAGTGGATCGCAGAACTATCTGTCACGTTCACTGCACTAGCCACCCCCCGTTACTCCAACTAATGCACACGTTCCCCCTCACATGCTCTCATAAACATGCTTGATCATGACAAGTAAATAAGAATGGGGTACATAATATGCATCTACTTTCATAACTGAAACAAAACCATTGCAATCTCAAACATGTATTAACTCATAATAAAGATCCACCACAAAGGAATTACATAGATGACCATAATCATGTTCAGCAGCTCATACGGTACTAATTAGTGAAGCTCATAGAGAGGAGAGATACATAAGTTACTTCCACAAACCCATAGTCCAGGGGTGGAATACTCCCTCTTCATCATGGTGTCGGTGGAGATGTTGTTGGAGGGGAAGGAGACCACACCGGCAGCGCCCCGCCGGAGTTTCCCCCCTCCAATCTTCAGCTCCAGGTCTCTGTTTCGTGGTTTCTGTGTTTTGGCGGCGCCCCTTTCGCGAAAGCCCTGGGGGGGTCTATATATAGTCGTTTTTAGGTCAAGACGAAGCTTCGGGAAGAAAGATCGACGGCAGCGGAGGCCCGAGGGCCAGGATGGGGGCCCACGCGGTCAGGGAATCTGGCCGCGTGGGCCCACCCGTTTCTGCCTTCTGGTCTCCGTTTCTTCGATTCCCTTGCGCCTACGTTTCGTTCCTTCCAAAAAAGTGATCCCCGTAAAGTTTCAGGTCATTTGGACGTCGTTTGGGTCCCTGAAACATCAAAATATAGAAAAAGGGGTTTTCTGACAGCGCAGGGTTAATTCCAGAAAAATGGGGAAGTTGTTAATTATCCCCAAAACTCAATATAAATCATGAATATAACCCTTATATGATGCAAATAACATGGAATAACATGTAATAAAATGTAAAGTTCATGTATGCATTTTACATGCATCAACATCCCCAAGCTTAACCCATGCTCGTCCCGAGTATGAAGGTGATAAAACTAACATGGACTTTGCATTTTAATACTATCAATGGATATCAAAGGTGATTACTATTGCTACATAGAGTCAAATGATTCATTCTTCAAAGGAATAACAATATGCAAGATAAATTATGAAGTGATATCAAATACTCAATGTAAAGATGTTCAATGATAAATTCACAAAGTGTAATATAGAAGAAAGTACTATGGACCAAATGTATGCATAATGAAAAGTAAAAACATCCTATGGTGGTCATAGAGTACTTCTTATGAAAACTGAATATAAAAGGTGGACACTTTGGATAGATAAATAAGTAGAGGTAAAGCATGAATAAGTTTCATCTAACTTCCAAACACTTCTACTTAAGTTAATGCTTGCAATGTGGTAGTCATTGGTGTGGAGCTCTCATTACCCCTATCACAGCATCTTGAATGATTAATGTTTAAAGTGAAAGCAAATATGAGTGGTGTGCTTGACAATGTATTGGTTGAATGTCTCATGTCCCTTGAATACAAGTACCTACACCATGTGTTACTCACTTTGGTCCACAAAGTAAATTCAAATAAAGGTCATTGCAAGTAATAATAGTATCATCAAGAACTGCACTGGGGTACCTCTTGCCCCTTGACATGAACAAGCCCATGTCAAAACAACAAGACAAACAGACAATGAACAATCTCAGCACTCTTTTATTTACTATGGGTATAGCTTTTTATTATGAGGTGCATCACTGAATGAACATTATGGTTATGCTGTAAATTTCCACCATGAATGATGCATGGTTTAGATTAGCGGCCCAAGCATTTCTCTAACCATTTATACAAACTCTTTGAACTTACTAAGTATCCACATTCATTTCACCCATGATAGGCATCCATAAACAAAAGTACATGACATCAACTAAATATAAATAAGTGCAATGTTGAAAGCTTGCCATGTGACAGCACATATGGGCTAACTCCCAACCAAAACAATTGTCAAGCCCACAACTTCATAATTTTAATCACAATGGTTCATGCTTATTAAATGCAATAAAAGTAAATTGTGCATCAAGTTCGTGAGAGCTTTTAACCAATTTTTCCCATGACAATCAATAACATAAGCATTTAAATTCAGAAATGTAGATAACACAATATAAATCTGGCCGCGTGGGCCCACCCCTTTCTGCCTTCTGGTCTCTGTTTCTTCGATTCCTTTGCGCCTACGTTTTGTTCCTTCCAAAAAAGTGATCCCCGTAAAGTTTCAGGTCATTTGGACGTCGTTTGGGTCCCTGAAACATCAAAATATAGAAAAAAGGGTTTTCTGACAGTGCAGGGTTAATTCCAGAAAAATGGGGAAGTTTTTAATTATCCCCAAAACTCAATATAAATCATGAATATAACCCTTATATGATGCAAATAACATGGAATAACATGTAATAAAATGTAAAGTTCATGTATGCATTTTACATGCATCACATGCGCATTTCTTTCCTGGTGTCCCATTCAACAAAATCGCAGAAGTACCAGAACTTCGCAATCCAGCCCACCCATCTCTCATCAAATCCTTTACGTCGGAGAATTTCCAAAATTGCTTTGTGTTCAATTGTATCAAAAGCTTTAGCAAAGTCAAGCTTAAGGATAATGCATTCTTTCTTGGACTGTTTACACTGATGAATATATTCATAGACCCATCCCACACAGTCCTGTATTGAACGAGTTTTCAGAAATCCATATTGGTTCACATGAATCAGCTTAAGAATTTTTGTTTGCAGTCTGTTGGCGAGTATTTTAGTTAAGAACTTCAGAGAGCAATTTAGAAGGGATATAGGGCGGTAATCATTAGGACCTTCAGGAGCATTCACTTTGGGGATCAAAGTAATGAAAGAATCATTGATGCTCTGCAGATTAACTTCTCCCATCCAGAATTCTCTGAAAAGATCATAAAAATCCCATTTTACAATATGCCAACATTTCTTGAGAAACAGCCCAGTGAATCCATCCGGACCTGGGGCTTTTGCATTGGGGAGACTTTTCAGACCTTCATCAATTTCTCTCATAGTGAACGGCGCCGAGAGTGACTGAAGATCCTCATGTGGCTGGATAAACCGAGAGAAATCGAATTCCTCATCTATGCCTGTTGAAACCCCTAGCCGTTGCTTGTAAGTGTGCCACAGAATCCCAGCTTTTTCCTCATGCTCAACCGCAATTGATCCATCCTCCCTAGCAAGAGAAGAAATAGAATTACGCCTAAAACTGATGGTCGCCATGGCATGATAATAAGAGGTATTTTCCTCTGCTAATTTCGCCCATCTAGCAGTGCAGCGTTGCTTCCAGTAAGACGCTTTGCATTTGAGAAGGTGGTCAAGTTTTTTCTTCACAATTCCTCTGAAGTTCCACTCAGAAATGTGCAAAGGTCTCAGGTCTTCATACCCATCCAGCAAAAGAATAACTTCATTACAGTTTTCAATCGTGATATTAAGCTGAGAAATTGATGTGCACCACTTCTTCAAACCCTTACGGAGTAGTTTAAATTTGGACGAGAGTCTTTTTGCGCTGTCACCAGGACAATGAATCTGCCAGATAGAATCAACCACCTCCAAAAAACCAGGTAAGGAGGTCCAGTGATTTTCGAACCTAGAGACCGCCGCTTTAGGAATCGCGGTACCCACTGAAACTACACAAGGGACGTGATTAGAAGTTGGTCTAGCAAGTGGAGTCACCAGAGTGTTGGGAAATTTTAGAGTCCAAGCCGTGGAGGTGAAGAACCAGTCTAGCTGCACCAGAAGAGGGTCAGACTGCATATTGGACCAAGTGAAGGAACGACCTTTTAAAGGTAATTCAACCAGCCCATGATAACTGATTACTTCATTGAATGTTTCAATATCTGTGAGGTTTGCCCCTTCTCTGTTACGATTATCCACCGATCTGTAGAAATTGAAGTCACCCACTAGAAGCCAAAGATCATTATCCTCAATATTCAAATGAAACAGCCAAGCTACAAAATCATCTCTAGGTGGGCCCGAACAAGGTCCATAAATATTTGCCAGTACAAAAGTATCATGTGAATGCAACGAGCTCAGGCTGATCACAAGACCACAGTAATCTTGAATGAGCACAGTTCCAGTAAAAGCTCTACTTGACCAAATGGTTAGGAGGCCACCCGAAGCTCCATCTGAAGGCACAAGGAAAATTGATCAAAATGCTTTGGTGCAAAACCTCTGATAAAAGCCAGGTCAAACGAAGCCCTTTTTGTTTCCTATATACATACAATCGAGGCACCACTTTCCTCTATTTTGCAGTGAATATGAGGCCATTTTTCAGGATCATTAATACAACGAATATTCCAACTTAAAACATTCTAGGTTCTAGTACGCAATGTGGATTGCATTTTAGGTAAAATAAACCAAGTTCAACGACAGAGGATAGCTGTTTAATCCGAGCGCTCTTGCAGGAGCTTTTCATCGGTAAGCTCGTCTGGATCAATATGGCACCTTTCAATCCCGAGGCGGCGCATTTCTTCAAGGCGGAGGACCACTGGCTTCTTGGCTTTGGAAGCAGTGGCACGACGAGGAGGGTAATTTGGAATGGAATCATGCTTGTACACTGCATTGTTCTGTCTCGTTAGACGACGAGGACCTGCAGCCACTAATTTCTTTTCTTGATCAGCCTTCTTCGGACGTCCACGCTTGTTACCAGCGGTGCGCGGGAAGAGCTTGCATTTGAATCCATGGTCATCATATCCAGGCCCTGATTGCCACTCTGGACCTCAGCCGCCAACTGGGCTCCAACAGACGGAGGCCCAACAACATCCAAACTGAAATTCAGAACCACTGATGGCGCCCCAACAGAAAAATCAGAGAGACTCTCTACCTCCAAAGTAAACAGCTGCCCAACCAACTGGAAACGAGCTAAATTGTTAGCAGCATCATAACTTGCTGCCACCTCCAGCATGGAAAAGGAGTGCAGCCTCTGAAGTAACATTCGTGAGGAGAGAATAGAAGTCAAATTCCACCACAGCACAGAAACAGAGTTCTCCCCCCGATCAGCCACCTCCACCTCATGAATATCAGGCTGCATCTCATGATCAATACGGCCTTGCTTGTACAGAATATTGGCCAACATGAACTTCCAGAACATAACAAACTCAGCACCTGACAGTTTGAAACAGGCAGCATCAGACCACAATGTCACAAACACGGGAGCATGCTGACTCGTAGAGCTTTCTCCTTGAGTACCATTCAACAAATGATCAGCCGTCGCTTTCACTTCTAAAAACTTCTCTTCAGAAAACGTAAAGGCCCAAAGGCTAGGAACTTCATTGATGTTTCTTTCCGGAGTGATGCCATCCATCATGGATGGACCATCATAACCAGGCACAATTGCCCACTCTTCTTGAGAAGTAGGTGGGTCACTGACCACCAGTACGCTGTGCTGCAAGCGGTCGTGAAGACCCTGATCAACCGAGCCATTACCCGAGATGAAGTCAACAGGGCGAACTGGGAAGTTTGCCATGTCTGTGGCGAGCAGCTCCCGCGGCGGCGAGGTGGGAGCCAGAGAGGCCAACGGCAAGGAGTCTCTGTCAGAGATTTTTGGTTTAATCACCCATGTTTTAGTTCCGAAACATCCCTTTGCCAGGTGTCCAAACTTTCCACATTTTTTACACTTGATTTTCGGACAAGAGTCAATGCGGTGGCCCAAATGATGACAGAAGGTGCATAACGGATAAATAGGGCAGCATTTTGCTTTGTGTCCCGGTCCATAGCAACTGAGGCAGATAATATCTTTCGTACAACCACGATGAAAATGGCCCAGACCCAGGCATCTGTAGCAGTACTGAATTGGTTCTTCAGAGCCCAAAAGGACAACCTTTCCTTTCCGAATACAAGCACAGGCTGGGGCTCGATTACGGTTCTCATTGCATTTAGGGCACCTTCCCAAAATTTCGCGCGCTGACTCAATAGAAGGTAACCCATAAAAATTCAGGGCAAAGGAAACATCCTGCTCCGAATAATCCGCCTGGAGCAAATCAAGCATGCGATCAAGCCAATAATGATCATTTCCAGATTTGAAATTCAAACGCTGCTGCCAATAAAGAGGACTCGCAAAATTAGGGTTGAATTCATGAGGTTTCCAATTCAGAGGAATTTCTGCCTGTACCTGCCCGAACTGAATTTTTGAATCTGAAATTTCCTGGACAGACATCTTTGGTTCCGAGGCCAAAGGTCTAGGACTGAAACTGCCAAACTGAATGAGAGAATTTGAAGCTTCCGGTGACATGGGGTGCATGGAAAGCGATGCAACCTCAGAAGGAACAAGGCCGCGCAAGGGCGCATCAACCAAGCCAGGAGGAACCGAAGGGCCAGAGCATGAATCACCCTTTTTAAGAAAATTCAGATTAGTCCGTACTGCAATAGGCCGAGAAGGAACTTGATGAACTTCCCTCGCAGCAAGCCAAGCATCAGCCGCTGAATTCACCAGATTAGAAATATCACCTCTAAAAAGAGAGAAGTGGCAAATGATATCCGGACACACCCGATCTCTCAAATGATAGATAAAATGTCCAACTCGACTTGATGCAACCGACAACCGAAAGCGACGATCACTAAGTTTGCAAACTCGAAAACCCACGGAGTCTCCACCCAGACAGCATTGGAGAGCCACAGCAACAGATTCTTCAGAGAGCGGGAAGGAGGCATAGGAGAAGGAGGCCACCAGAAAGAACTCCTTCGAGGTGGGAGAAGGGAGGAAGTGGACAGAGGTCCCGAACCGACAACGCACCTGATCCGCGAGTGCAAGCCCGGCGGAGAAATCCCAGTGAAGGAGGTCTTCCATGGATGCACCTAGAGGGTGGCATGGTCACCGGCGAGGGAGGTGGTGGGGTGGGCGCCGGCGAGGGGAGAGGGGAGAGGAGAGGTGGAGAGGAGAGCCATCCCTTGTGTTGACGATTATCAGGTTGACTACAGTTACTTGCATTTAGTTTATTCTCGGTTTTGTTTCCTGTTAGTTATCATGTCTAGCTCTGCTCATTATGTTTCGGTTCCTAAAGTTGAGGTTCGATCCTTTAAGCAACAAGGTGGAGAAAGTTTGAAGGATGCTTGGTCTAGAATTTTTGAGTCCTATGGGAAAACCGAACCTAAAATGACCTTGAGCCTGCTCCTTAGTAGCTTTTATTTTGGTCTTGTTCTTTGCTATAGATATGCTTTGGACGATGTAGTAGGAGGGGATTTCCTTCGTCATGATGGGGATCAAGCTTTCAATGCCATAAAAAAATTAATTACTTCATCTACCTCCTCAACCAGTAAAGTAGATTCAGCTCTTGAGAACATATATGCAAGGATAAATACCCTTGAGACAGAAATTTCTAGTTTGAAAGAGGTTTACACTCAGACTCTAGAACGTTTTAAAAAGTGCCAGTACCTTTTGAACCTTCGGGGTGGATTCCCTCAGTAAAAGTTGTTATTAATGGTGATACCTTTCATGCTCGCTGTGACACTATGTCTGAATTTTGTTTAATGCCCATGAATGTTCACGAGTCCTTAAATCTTTGGGAACTTTCCAAGAGCGGAAGTTGTATAACTTTGGCTGATAATACTACTAAATTCCCAATGGGGATAGCTGAAGGGGTGTATACAAAACTCTTGGGAATAACAGTATCCATTGATTACCATGTCATTGAATGTGCAGGAGAAGGGCAAATTACGCTTGGAAGGTCACTACTTAAACTCTTTGGAGCCACCATAGATATGGGCCAAGGTATTATGAGGTTTATCTCCTCACCAGGTAGTAATCATAAATTTCCTAAAGCTAAGAATAAGGGTAAGAGATCTAAACGTAACAATGTGCTTCTACACTTGGTAATACTTGATGCATGCTTTGTGCCTAGCTAAAAGGCGTTAAAGAAAAGCGCTTATGGGAGGCAACCTATTATTTTTATTTCTGCAATTTTTCTTTTATTGAGTCAAGGAGGGTGTTTACTTCTGTAGCAACTCCTTTGTATCTTTACTTTTTCGCATTGTTGTGCCAAGAGTAGTCTCTAATGATAAGATGATGTTAAATTTTGATTGCTGCGCAGAAACAGATTTCTGCTGTTAACCGTATTAATTCTCTAAAATCACCAGAATGTGAATTAAATCTGAAAATTTTGTGCGTAATCTTTATATATGTGTGCATCTTTTGTTAGTTCAAAGTTTTTTGATCTGAGCGTCGTAAGTACCTCGAAAAAATTCGTCTTTGCGTACTGTTCTGTTTTAGACAGAATATGTCTTTTATTTTGCATTCTCTCTTTTACTAGTGTTGAGTGAAATTCTTTTGTGGGTGGAAGAGTTTCACATAACATCAGTGGCAGTAGCTAATGTTTAAAGTAATGGTCATATTGCGTCTTATAGAACATGTGAGTTTTTGATTATGCACTAACCCTCTAATGAGATTTACTTTGAGTTTGGTGTGACGAAAGTTTTCAAGAGTCAAGAGAGAAGAGTGATATAATAGGATCAAGAAGAGTGAAGAGGTTAAGCTTGGGGAGGCTCCCATGGATCTCCCCAGCATATTTCAAGAAGACTCAAGCGTCTAAGCTTGGGGATGCCCAAGGCATCCCCTTATTCATCGGCAAAATTATCAGGTCATCTCTAGTGAAACTATATTTTTATTCTTTCACATCATATGTGCTGTTCTTGGAGCGTCTGTGTGCTTTTATTTTCAATACTTTATTTTTATTTTGTGATCAACTTGATTGGATCCTAGTATTCTTGATTGGGAGAGAGACACGCTCCGTTTTTTCATGAGAATACTCCTATTCTTCACTTATATTTGTTGAGTATTCATATCTAGCGATGTTCAGCTTTTAGCTCTTGTTTTCATGTATCTCTTGTCAGAGGTATTAGTTCTTTTAAAGAAAATACTCTCTTGATTCACTTATACTTGTTTGGAGAGTTATTGAAATAAATTGATTGGTGTTTGGTTGGAACAGAAAATGTTGCATGTGGTAAATGGTATAATGGAAAAGACTTGCATATTCTTGTAGATCACTAATTTGGATAATTTGATACTTGTCAATTGTTTTGAGTTAACAAGTAGATCATGATTAAACTTTTGCATCATGTAAGTTAAGCCCATTAGTGAAGAACTATAGTAAAGCTTGCTGAAATTTGGTTTGCATGAGTGGTATCTCTAAGGTCTAGATATTTTCTAATAAAAGGGTTTGGTTAACAAGAAAGACGGTGTGAAGTCTTATAATGTTTGCAATATGTTGGTCATATAAAACTTGGTGTACCGGTTGATATTCTTGTTTGCTTACATAACCTTGCTAGCCTAAACTCTGTACTGAGAGGGAATGTTTCTCGTGCATCCAAATCCTTGAGCCAAAATCCATGCCATTTGTGTCCACCATAACTACCTATATGTGGTATTTCCTCGCCACTCCAAGTAAATTTTTCATGTGCTACCTTTAAATTATTCAAAACTATTATTATTCCTTTTTGTGTCAATGTTTACTAGCTCATGAGGAAGTAGTGGGTTATTCTTTATTCAACTTGTCAAACAGACTTTACCATCAGACTAGCGGCATATACATCCGCTTATCTATTAATTTTGCAAAAAGAGCTAGCAACGGGGTGCCCAGTACCAATTAATTACAACTTTAACCGCTTAATTCTCTTCACATTTTGTCAACTGAATACTCAGTGAAACATCTGCATGTGTAAACAAAAGAGAAAGAGGGATGATCTGCCTTGCTGGTAGAAATAACGTCCTTCATGGGAGCCGCTCTTAAAAGTCTGTTTGATAGGGAGAATACTGTTTTCATCCGCTGCCATTCGTTGACAATTAACAAACACCTCTCAAAACTTAATTTTTACTCTCTATAGGATTTCAAAAACTAAAAAGCTCTAGCACATGATTTAATCCCTGCTTCCCTCTGCGAAGGGTCTTTCTTTTACTTTTATGTTGAGTCAGTTTTCCTATTTCTTTCTATCTTCCACAAGCAAACACTAGTGTCAACTTTGATATATACAATATTTGTTATATGCTACATATTGGACTTATTATATTGCTTTGTGTTGACAATATCCATGAGATAAATATGTTGAAAGTTGAAGCAAATGCTGAAACTTAAATCTTCCCTTGTGTTGAGTTAACTCTTATGTGAACCTGTGGATGCATTATCCCCAAAGTACTATTCATGAAAAGTTTAGCTTGTGTGATTCAATTGTTTACTCATTATCTATTTGGTAGCAAACTATAGACCATTGACTTGGATCACTTCATTCATTTACATGTGCCTTACAATACTATATGATCAAGATTATGATGGTAGCATGTCACCTCAAAAATTATATTGTTTTATCGTTTACCTACTCGAGGACGAGTAGTAACTAAGCTTGGGGATGCTGATACGTCTCAAACGTATCTATAATTTTTGATGTTCCATGTTGATATTATACCAATTGTTACATGTTTTGCATCCACTTTATATCATTTTTATTCATTTTTTGGGACTAACATATTAACAAGATGCCACAGTGCCAGTTCCTGTTTTCTGCTGTTTTTGTATTCCAGAAAAGCTATTCTGGAAATATTCTCGGAATTGGACGAAACTTTACGGAGGTCCCTATTTCATCGACACACACACGGAGTCCAGAGGGGAGACGGAGGAGAGCCACCAGGTGGCCACACGCACCCTCGGCGCGGCCAAGGGTGGTGTGGTGTAGCGGACCTGCACTTAAAAATTGGCAAGTCCCTGTGTATAGTGCAAACCCCTGGATCGATTCATTTGCACACACAGTTTAAGATGAATATCACAACAAAGTATCAATTATTACACGTGGATCCAGTACTTAGGAAAATATTCGTTACAAATTGCATAGCACGAAGCTAGCTTTGAAAGAGTAAAGCAGCGGAAATTTATTCTTCATGGAGTCCCCATCATCATCATGTGCCACAGGCGAAACATGTTGGTTGTAGACTCGAAACCTTATACGAAACCTCACTCATCGTCTGAACATCCTGCAACAGGAAAAATGTTGCAACAAGGTGGGTCAGAACCATATAAAATGGAACTGGCAAGTGACACTCTGTGGACACTTAGTGGAAAAACTCTAATAACCTATATGCATATTTGGCTGGTGGAGTTTAAAGGATATTTTGCATAAAGCCAGTTTTATCCTATCACTTTATAAAACCATTTCAACATCTTTAATGGTAACACTGGTAAGCTCCAGTGAACCAAAAGATGGCCCGTCCCTAGGTGCACCCTCAGGTAAAAACCCCCACATACCATGGTCCTAAGTATAGTGAAAACTATCTTAGGTGAAAACCCCCATGGACATGGTCCTGAGTAGCTCACCCATCTAAGTGTACCCTCAGGTAAAAACCCCCACATACCATGGTCCTAAGTATAGTGAAAACTATCTTAGGTGAAAACCCCCATGAACATGGTCCTGAGTAGCTCACTCTTGTTCACCTATCAAAATTTTATTTGATAAATTTGAATGTTGGGATTCCTCCGTTGATGTCCTTGATCAGCTGCAACCTTCACTTGGAGTTCTTCACTTGGAGTTCTTCACTTTGAGTTCTTCACTTTCCTCATATCCCTTTGTTCCTGGGTGGCCGTCCACAAGTGTACTCTCAGGTAAAAACCCCCACATACCATGGTCCTAAGTATAGTGGAAACTATCTTAAGTAAAAACCCCATGGACATGGTCCTGAGTAGCCACTCAACATAAACCAAACAACCAATTCCACCCAGGTGATTCATTAACATAGTAGATGTGTACTCTCAGGTGAAAACCCCCACATACCATGGTCCTAAGTATAGTGAAAACTATCTTAAGTGAAAACCCCCATGGACATGGTCCTGAGTAGCCACTTAACATTTTATAAAACTTTTCATCAATTGCTTAGCATCAATATTTCTACTAAGTTATTTCATAGGTACCTAGACACATAGGAATAGGGAAATTCTAAACATGTCTTGCATAGCAAAACTACTAAGTCCTACACATGCTTAAGGAAAATAAACTACTCATGCATATAGAAAATACTTAGGAGATTTATGAATGTGCCACTTGCCTTGGCAACAAGGAGAGCAGGAGTAGCAGTTGCAATAGTCTTCGTTTCCCTCCGAAAATTCTAACACATAGAAACACCACAAATAAACATACAAGCATTCCAAAATTTCTAAGGAAAATATGACATGCAAGATATGACAAAATTTCTAAGGAAAATATGACAATTATGAGATGCAAGAATTTTACTAAGTGTTTCTAAGTGCAACCCAACTCTTCTAAAAATACTAAGTCATGCATGTATGTGTGCAATGCAACAAAAATTTATCTACTGTTTTAAGTTATTTCTCTATGCATGAAAAAGTGGCAAGGTTTTATTTAATTTTTAATAACCAAGTTAAACATTATTTGGGCAACAAAAAGGTTATTAACACAACTTAAAAGTATTCTGTAGTTAAACACATATTCAAAAATTATAAAATATACTATTGGACAGAGGGCAACTAAACAAATCCAATGCAATTGGATTCACTCAAAAAGCTATTTTTAAACTAAAGTTATGTCAAAAATACTCAAACTTCTCAATTTGAAATTTGAAAAATTTAAGTTTGACAAAATAGGAAAGTAATACGGCCAAAAGTTTCTACTGGTTCTAAGGATTCCAAATATATAAAAATATTTGAATTTGGATAAACAGAGAAAAAGTAATGATAAAACTAAGTTCTAGGGGTTTTTCTGCAAAACTGTCAAATAAAATAAAATTGAGAAATTCGCTTTCCACGCTGGCGCTGACGAGGCGTTGACTGGCTGACGAGGCTTGACGTGGCGCTGACGATGCTGCTGACTGTGCGTTGACGTGGCGTCTCCTGATTCGCCGATACCCCTTCGATTCAACGATCTAATCCTAGCCGTACGGATTAGATCTAACGGCCCAGATCAAAAACATCTACGTGAGCGGCGCTAGGTCGCCGGAGTTGCTCCGGTTACGGCGGAGCCATGGCCGGCGTCGAGCGGCATCGCGAAAAGAGAGGGGGTGGGACACGAGGCTCATACCACGCGATGCTGGGCGAGGAGGCGAGGTTGATGGCGAGGTTGACGGCGTCGAGGTGCTCTGGCCCGCCGGGAATCGCTCGCCGGAGTCGGAGAAGCGGACGCAGCGTCGGGTCGACCAAGAACTGCTCAAAACAACACGAAATAAAATGCCAGAACATGTCAGGAAGGTTCGCCACGATGAAGGAAGGAGAATGGAAGAAGAGAGGGGGCTCGGGTGTCCTGGACTCGCCGGAAATGGAGGTCGTCGCCGGCGGCCGTGGCGGATTTTCGAGGAAGAAATCGAGCAGCCTAGGGGCTCTCGGTCTGTGGTTCTTGGGGCAAAAAGAAGAGGAGGGAGAGGGTCTTAAGTAGACGCGGACGGAAGCAAGAATCGCGGCTTTAAACGCCGTATTGAAGAGGGGATCGCCGGGCTGTCTCCTGCCATGTCGAACGCGTGATTTGTGGACGGGGAAGAAGAAGGTGTCGGTGCTGACTGGTGGGGCCGGGTGGTCAGTGAGAGAAGGAGAGGGAGTGCGGGCTGGGCTGCTGTTGGGCTGCTGCGCGCGCGAGGAAGAGGACCGAAGTTGGGCTGGGCTGCCTGGCTCGCTTCGGGCAGGTGGCCCATTTCCTTTTTTTTTTGTTCTAACTCCTTTTCTAATTCCTGAATTCTTTTATAACTTTTGAAATAAACCTTTAAAAAGATTCAAACCAATTTGTAAAATTTAGAAATAATATTATCTGTTATTTAAAATATTCAAGCACACTTTTTCTAATATCTTTCAAAAATACCAATTTAGAAAATTGCATATTTACTTGATTGACACTTTATGTTAATTTAAATTAGGGTTTTGAATAAAAATTATTTGTGGCTTATTAAAACCAAATAAAATACCACAAATGTAGATATTGAAATTAACTTATATAAACTTATTTTTTTTAAATAATTATAATCAAATCAAAACCAACATTTTAATATAGAACAAATAAAATCATAGAAAAACCAAAATATTGTATAGAGCATAATAAGGCTCATTTATAAACTTTTCTCAAATAGGTGTAAAGTTGGAATAGAGTTCCAACTTTTTGAAAACTTTAAATGCAAACAAACCAAGTAGATGATGAATGCATGCATGATTTTGTTTTCTCAAAACAAAATATTATAATTTTCAAAAAGTTTTTGATTTTTCTGATTTTTCAAATTTTTGAAAAATTTGGGATGTTACATGTGGGCCCCTCGGGGGTCCCCAGCCGCCGCCATTTTGCCTACTTATTCCCCCCGATGAAAAAACCCTAGATACCCGAGTCATATTCCACGAAAAGTTCCAGAGGCGCCGCCGTCGTCAACCCTAGCTCGGGAGGGTCCAGAACCTCCTCCCGGCACCCTGCCGGAGAGGGGAATCATCAGCGGAGGGCTCTACATCACCATGCCTGCCTCCGGAGTGATGCGTGAGTAGTTCATCCTTGGACTACGGGTCCATAGCAGTAGCTAGATGGTTGTCTCTCCACTTTGTGCCATCATGTTTAGATCTTGTGAGCTACCTAACATGATCAAGATCATCTTATTGTAATGCTACATGTTGTGTTTGCTGGGATCCGATGAATATTGAATACTATGATCAAGTTGATTATTAATCTATGATACATGTTATTTATGATCTTGCATGCTTTCCGTTACTAGTAGATGCTTTGGCCGAGTAGATGCTTGTAACTCCAAGAGAGAGTATTTATACTAGATAGTGGGTTCAGTCTCCAGTAATCTGGGCGAGTGACAGCAACGCCTAAGGTTGTGGATGTGATGTTGCTACTAGGGGTAACATAACAATGCTATGTCCACGGTCATATGTACTCCCTCCGTTCCACAAAGTAAGACGTTAAAGAAACGTTCCGACAGCACCAAAAATCGCAATAATGACATGTTTGCCCATACGTATTCTATCAAATTATGTTTTATGCCATCCTGCACAGGAAAACGATTGGCCCAGCGAAACAGATTTGAAATCGCCCATCCCATCTTCCTCGCCTCGCCCAGATCTCGTCTCAAGGCCTCGCCAGCATCGCCCAGGTGCAGATCGCTGGAGGGGGAGTGGCCAGCGCTCAGCTCCTCCCCAGCGGCAGCTCGCCACCCTCCTCCCAGGGCCTCGCCAGCTCCTCCTCAGCATCCAGCGTCCAGGTCCAGGTCCAGTTCCAGCATCCAGCGTCCAGCACCAGCGCCCAGGTCCAGCGTCCAGGTCCAGCGTCCAGCACCAGCGCCCAGGTCCAGGGTCGCAAAAGGAAGGAGTTCAGCGTCGCTAGCTCGCCACCATCCTCCCAGGTCCTCGCCAGCTCGTCCTAGCGCCAGCTCGCTCCTACTGTAGATACTCTTGCAGTCCAGCGTCGCTAAAGGAATGAGTCCAGCATCGCTACACCTGCAGTGAGTTGTGTGTCCGTAATCAGGTGTGCAAATCGATCTCAATAAAGCCCATCAAGAAACTCACCTCAGCTCGATCAGGAAACTCACCTCAGCTCGATCAGCAAGGAACGCAGCAGGACGCCTCCCAGACTTGAACATGGTTCTCCTAGATTTAAACTTCACTCCACCTGCAGAAGATGGAGACGAAATGGATCAAGATGCAGGACCTGGAGTTCATCAACATGGAGAACATGAAAGTGATCAAGATGAAGAACCTGAAATGGATCAAGATGCAGGACCTGGAGTAGATCAAAATGCAGAACCTGAAATTGATCAAGATGCAGAACCTGAAATGGATCAAGATGCAGGACCTGAGTAGATCAAAATGCAGAACCTGAAATTGATCAAGATGAAGAACCTGAAATTGATCCTGGAGTACTTGAAAATGCATGTACAGTTACAGTTTCAGTAGTACTCCTGTCAGTCTTGGAGTCGAGTCCCTGTCAGTAGAGTCCACATTTGGTTAATCCTGGAGTAGAATTTTATGCAAAGGGCCAATTCAGGATACTAGTACTCCTGACAGGAAGTATAAATCGTGGAGTAACTGCTACTCATGGAGAATAAATCGTGGAATACTTCCCCAATTCAGCAGTACTCATGGAGTAATACAGACAAATTCAGAAGCCGATACTCATGGATAATAACTCGTGTAGTTATCGAACGCGGTGGAAGTAGAGAACAGAGAAGCTCAGCATACCTGGCCGAGCGCGGACGCAGTGGCGTGGAGGTGGTAGACGAAGATGGCGAACTGGGCCTTCAGCATCCGCGCATGCTTCTCGCACTTGCCCTCCTCGGCCTTTCCCAGCGCGGCGCGGTGGTAGTGTAAGTGCAGGTCACCGCAGCGCAGGAGCCATGGCCGCCATCCTCCCGCTTTTCCATCCAACCCTCCGCTTATCCTCCGCTTATCCACAACCAGCAGAACATAGAGTTAACAACAGTAGCTACTGCTACTTCACAAGCACCACTGCAAGCATCTCTACTCTAGCGGGAGGCGATGAAGTAGCGAAGGTCGTACCTGAACGGAAGCCCTAGGCTGCTACTAGCCAGGCGCGAGGACGCCGGGCGGCGCTGCTCTGCCACGGTGGGGGGGGGGGCGGGAAGAGGAAGACGCCCTCTTCACTCCACCACTCCGCTGCGGATCCAAATCCAGCGTCTCCGTCGCCCCTCCACATCCAGCGCCTACGTCGCACAGATCCATCGATGGTGAACGCAGATCCAGCGCTGGGACACGCAGATCCAGCGCCTCCGTCGCCCAGAAGCTCATCGCCGGCAATAAAAATTGAATCTTTGACCAACAAAAGCTCGCGGCGCACGCGGGATGTGAAGTGTGAGAGAGTGATGGGGTGCGGTGGCGGGGATAAAGGGAGCGGTGGGATCCCGGGGCGGTGGAGAGCGGTGGGCATCGATGGGGAGCGGTAGCGCGACGGCGACGGCGACAGCGACGGTGAGTAGCGAGAGCGAGAGGGAAGGAGTCTGCGCGAGTGCGGGAGGGTAGTTTCGGAAACATAGAAAGTTTTGTAGCGTGACGAAATTTGTACACAGAATTCTTTAACGTCTTACTTTGTGGAACGGAGGGAGTACTTGTTTACTTTACACACATTGCTTAATGCGATTATCCGTTGCTTGCAACTTAATACCAACGAGGAACACGGCGACGGCGGTCTTGTATCTTAATTGCAGGGTTGCTTGAGAGGGATATCTTTGACCTCTACCTCCCTGAGTTCGATAAACCTTGGGTGATTCACTGAAGGGAAACTTGCTGCTGTTCTACAAACCTCTGCACTTGGAGGCCCAACACTGTCTACAAGAATAGAAGCGTGCGTAGACATCAATATTGAATACTATGATCAAGTTGATTATTAATCTATGATACATGTTATTTATGATCTTGCATGCTTTCCGTTAGTAGTAGATGTTTTGGCCGAGTAGATGCTTGTAACTCCAAGAGAGAGTATTTATGATAGATAGTGGGTTCAGTCTCCAGTAATCTGGGCGAGTGACAGTAACGCCTAAGGTTGTGGATGTGCTGTTGCTACTAGGGGTAACATAACAATGCTATGTCCACGGTCATATGTACTTGTTTACATAACGCACATTGCTTAATGCGATTATCCGTTGCTTGCAACTTAATACCAACGGGGAACACGGAAGTCAACCTGAAGGTGGATTATTAGTCATAGATGCGGTTGGATAACGGTCTATGTATTTTGTCGTAATGTCCAATTAAATATCATGGTAGCCATCTTGTCATATATATGCATTGTCATGCACTCAATATTTTATCAATTGCCCAGCTGTAATTTGTTTACCCAACATGTCGTTTATTTTTATGGAGAGACACCACTAGTGAACTGTGGACCCCGGTCCATTCTTTTACATTGATAAAACCACCAACTGAAATCATTGTTCTCTTTTACTTTCTACAATTAAACACTGTTTTCCACACCATACATTTAACCCTTTGTTTTCAGCAAGCCGGAGAGATTGACAACCTTCCTGTTTCGTTGGGACAAAATAGTTTGATTGTGTTGTGTGCAGGTTCCACGTCAGCGCCGGATTCCCTGGTGTTGCGCCGTGCCATAATCCGCCACTGACAACCTTCTGAAGTGCTACTGCTCCTACTGGTTCGATAAACCTTGGTTTCATACTGAGAGAAAACTTAGTGCTGCACTGCTTCATACCTTCCTCTTGGGATCTTCAAACGAACATGTGTTCCATGTCAGCAACGACGGCGGCGCCTCTGAACTTTTCGTGGAATATGACTCGGGTATCTAGGGTTTTTGCATCGGGGGGAATAAGTAGGCGAAAGGGCGGCGACTGCGGACCCCCGAGAGGCCCACACCACCCTAGGGCGCGGCCCCACCCTTGGCCGCGCCGAGGGTGCGTGTGGCCACCTGGTGGCCCTCCTCCGTCTCCCCTTTAGACTCCGTGTGTGTGTCGATGAAATAGGGACCTCCGTAAATTTTCGTCCAATTCCGAGAATATTTCCAGAATAGCTTTTCTGGAATACAAAAACAACAGAAAACATGAACTGGCACTGTGGCATCTTGTTAATAGGTTAGTCCCAAAAAATGTATAAAAATGATATAAAGTGGATGCAAAACATGTAACAATTGGTATAATATCAACATGGAACATAAAATATTATAGATACGTTTGAGACGTATCACAAGCCCCTCCCCTTGGTGCGCCGGCCCTAGGGGAGGAGGAGTCCTCCCCTAGCCCAACTCGGATTGGGAGTTAGAGTAGGACTCCTCCTCCCAAAACTTCCCTCACCAAAATAGGAAGGGGGGAGTCCAACCCCTCCCCAATTCGGATTGGGAGGTGGAGGTGGACTCCTCCTCCCAAACCGCCTCCACCTAGTGGGCTTGGCCCACTAGGGTTTCGGCCAAGGGGGGGGAGCCCCCCCCCCCCACACTCGGTTTGCCCACCCGCCCCCTTTGGGGTGCGGCTACCCTATGGGCCCACTCGGCAGCCCCTGTTGGTGGGCTCCAAATAAATTTCTTTATTTAATTTTTCCATGATTATTTATTAATTAATTAAATAAATTAATATTTAATTAAATAATATTTTGTCTTATTAATTCTTCATTTGAATATTTCCTTTTACAGAATATTTCACTGAATTAATTACTTATCATATGAAACACTTTTCATATGATACGGGACACCCAGTGTCCGCCGACAAAATACTCCGGATAAAAATTTCCCTCTTATATAAGCCTCCGGATTAAATCCGCTGATGACAGAACATGTGTGTTACTCATTACGCTAATCCCCTTACGTACACGATACCAATGATACCACGAGATTGAGACAATGTGCTCTAGTGTGATCAAACCATTCGATCATAACACATATTATTCTCGTACCAATATCATTCTCTTTTCTCATTCCGTATTTATATTGTCCCGTGATAAATCACGCTGTGTCTGGCAAGATGATTGGGTGACAATAATAATACTGAGATGGCCTAGAGGATGTATCCCTCCATCGACTGGAGGAGTAAGTGTCATTCTTGAATAATCTCTGTTCCAATACATTATTCTAGTTCACGCCCAAAAGCCAACGTTATGGTCCCCAGTTACGGCCGGACGTTGGGTAACAATCAAATCATGAGTGTCGAATAAGCGATCACCAGATATTCTCATAGCAAAGGAATATAGCTAATGATAACTAAACATATGATCAATTGCTACCTTCATCGTTGACGATTAGTCTCTTAGCAAGATCATACAATGGGTCGGTTCAGTACTATTATCATTCCGATAATAAACTCCTATAGTTGTGTGACTTATACAAAGTCCATAATCAGGAAAACATGATCATCAAACAACAAGATAGGCTAGTACTCTTAGAGACAAGACTAGGAACACTTTTGCTTGTTCGTATCTCTACACCTGTATTGGAGGTTTTCCTCTTGAAGACGATGTATTTGCTATCCAAGTGCCCAATACAGTTATAGCATAAAGATATAAACATTAATAATAAACTTGGAGATAAATAATAACTAAATTATTATTGTCTCTAAGGCAAATCTCCAACATTCGACAATGTGAAGAAATTTTATTTTTCACACCCCTTCCCCCTAACTTTTTTCAGCTAGATCGTGTTTGGTAGTTTCTCCGTAATGAATGTCTCACAACTATAAAGGTCTATGCCCATGCAAATCGTACACCGCTTTAGTAAATGCTTCCTGAACATCAATCCATCTTTGTCCGAAGACAACATGGATGTAAATCCAAGAAGAACTTGCATATTGTAACCTCTCTTGTAACAAAATGACATCATAAGACATACTAATATTTTGTGTCATTCTTGATTGTACACATGAACCTAAAAGGTGCAATAAAATATTTTCTTCAAGGGTATCCGAATGATAAAATACTCCTCATCCAATTCTACACACCAAATTTTAATGTAACCACTCAAATATATCTTGCCTTCTTTTCTTTTGATAGGTAGGAAACCATAATTATATTCACTTTTTCACATAAGAGATATTTTGAGTTGTCGAGGACATTCCTTCCCTAGTTAACTTTCTGCAACTCCTCAAGCACCTTGAAGGCTTGCGTACTGAAATGAACTAACTATCAATCGAATAGTCATGACAATAATTTGAAAAATATTACTTCATACTCGATATACTCCCTTTGTATCTATACACTAGGCCACTTATATTTTGAGCATAACTATACACATGAAATTGACCAACTAGATGTGAGTTATATGCCACAAAAGTATGACACTAGATTCAAATTTGAAAGAAGTTTCTAGTGATATACTTTTGGTAGCGTATAACTCAATTTTGTAGTTCAAATGATTAGTCGCGGTTAGACTCAAGATCCAAAGTGCTACTGTATGTAAAAAATGGAGGGGATGTAGTAAAATATCATTTTATCTGTGGTCGCACTTATGTTTATAATGATAGACAAACTAAAATAATTCTAATCATCCCATCCGTGTTTCAATAAGAGTGATCATTCCATATCCAACTTCATTAACAAATGTGAGAGTTATTTCACAATTTATGGCTATTACTTTTTTTTATTGACTAAAATGTTGTTCACTTGTTTGTGCCTGGCCTTTGATGGCCCCCACCACACACACATCATCACGGTAGCCAAAATCCTCTACGAGACAATGAGATACCTATTCTTTATTGCCATATATATAGTACTCCCTCCTTGCATGCATACAAGGAAATTTCAAAAATCTAAGATACCAAGAAAATGAAATATCTGATTAATAAAGGCTAAATCATGTGACAAGCGAGGTAGTTAAGTTGCTCAATTTCCTAGTTCGTCGGGCTAACTAACACACATGCAAGATGGTTGCTTTTACCAGATTTTAGTCCATTTGTCTAGTGATGTGCGTTGTTTGACAATAATAAAATCAATTGGAGTACAAGGTGAGAAATGCTTCATTTTCATGGCCAAGTGCTAGCTCATGGATCTTTTCAAGTTCTTCTTCGCTTTTCTTTTTTCCTCATTTTTGAGTTTTTTTTTCTGGTTTTTGTTTGTGTAGTATTTTTGACGTTTTTCTTCTACCAATACTAAGATACATACTTTTGTGTGTGGTCAAGAATGAAAATAGCCAATTCTCTCGAGGAAGGGAAAGTGGATGGTATTTGCGGGAACTCAGTTTGGCCTTGTATACATGGAAGTAGTGAGTAGTTAACGAAGACTTGTAAGTTAAACTAGGTGAATTTGGCGCGTCGTCACGCCGCGCCTTTGGTGTAAAATTTGCAAATTAAAGTCGGAAATTTGTTCTTGATAGATAAGTGACCTATAAAATTACTGTTGGGAAACTATGTTTAAAAATTTATGTTGGAAGTGCTTATGGGGTCGAGAAATTTTGAAAACTTATAATGCACAAATTGCAGTCACAATTTTGATTGGCGTTGGCTTAAAGAAAGTGTTACCAAGAAAATACATTTAAAATTTATGTTGAAAACATGAGTGTGGGGAAGAAATGTATATGCATATAGTTTTTTTTCCACGGTGGATAGTTTTGAAATTATTGGATGTGTTATATTATATTCTTATATTTTTCGTAAAGTTTGACATGTTGTTTGAATTCTATTTGCATGCCGTGCCTTTGGTGCAAAATTTGCAAATTGAAGTCAAAAAATTGTTCTTGGTAGATAAATTTGCAAATTAAAGTCAAAAATTTGTTCTTCGTAGATAAGTGACCTATAAAATTACCGTTGGGAAACTATTTTTAAAAATTTGTGTTGGAAGTGCTTATGGGGTCGAGAAATTTTAAAAACTTATAATGCACAGATTGCAGTAATAATTTTGATTGACGTTGGCTTAAACAAAGTATCACCAAGAAAATAGATTTAAAATTTGTGTTGAAAATATGAGTGTGGGAAAGAAATGTATATATGTATATGTATATTTTTTTCCATGGTGGATAGTTTTGAAATTATTGGATGTGTTTTATGATATTCTTATATTTGCATAAATTTTGACATGTTGTTTGATTTTATTTTATTTTGCATTTATTAATTGCTCATATTTGAAATGCTTTCAAAATTGTGAAATATTATAATTTTCATTTTGACCATATGATATAAGTAGGTAACATTTTTTTTTTGCCATATTTGAATTTTGTTTGTGTTTGTCGAATGATCACATTTGAAATGTTTTTGAAATTTGTGAAATATTACAAATTGCGTTTTGATCATATGATATAAGTAGGTAACATTTGTTTTTTGTCATATTTGAATTATGTTTGTGTTTGTTGAATGATCACATTTGAAATGTTTTGAAAATTGGGAAATATTACAATTTGCATTTTGATCATATGATATAAGTAGGTAACATTTTTTTTTGGTTGCTCATGTTGATATGTTTGCTATATTTTTTTTTGGTTGTGCGGTAAAATTTAATTTTGGAAACGTTCACATTTGAAAGTTTTTTGAAGTTGGAAATTATTATTGAAATTTGAAGGATTAATTGTTCATATTTGGGATGCTTTAAAAAAAATTATGAAGGCATTTTTTTTTAAGTTTAAGCAAGTATGGGTTTATCTTGCTATAATTTTCCTATTTATTATTATAATCAAAGGAATTATATTCTGTTTATGTATAAATATTAATTAATTTAGCAAATAGTTTAAATCTGGAAATGTACGTAAGTGAAAAAATTAGGTTTTGAAAATTTTGAAGTTCAAAAAATGTGTTTGTTTGAAAAGTGTTTACTTTTCAAAAAATATTCATATTGGGATTTTTTTATTAGAATAAATTATTCTTACTTTATAAAATGAACGTGTTTGAAAGTTGTTATAATTTAAAAATATTCAAATTTAAAATTTTAGTGAGAAAGAAATGTTTTTTTAATTGTTTTAATATATATATATCTATATTATTTTTTTCTCCCTGGTGGATAGTTTTGAAGTTATTGGATGTGTTATATTATTCAGTTTCTGAAATTCAAATATATTTGAGGGCCCACCTGTCATAGTTTTTTTTCCCTGAAAATTTCCTGTAAAAAGAAGAAGAGGCCGACAGCTAGGTCCCACGTCAGCAATGGCGGGGTGCTGCGGCGGCGCTACGCCAGAGCAAACTGGGACGTGCGCCTGTGACCGCTGGGTGCGCTTGGACGCGGAAGACGCGAATGTGGCGGCGCCGCCCCTAAATAGTCGCCGGAGCGTCGCCGGCGGGAGTCGAGTGCGGCGGCGGATGCTGAGGACGAAAACGTCGATTCCGGCGAGCTACTGGCGTTCGAGCACGCGACTGTTGATGAAGAGGGAGAGGAGAAGGTGGCGGACCTCGCCATGCTTAGTTTTTTTGGAAAACATGAGGGTTTTACTGCAAAAAATGGTAAGCGCTGTAGAAATACATATATATATATGTCTGTCGAAATAAAAAAGGCTAAAACATGAGAGTTGTTTGGAAGAGTGATGTGCGTCTGCTTGTGAAAGGAAAATTCAAACGGATGATTGAGCGCGACGAATTTGACAAAATTCGTTGAATGTGTTGACGATTTTAGATCATAAATTAAGAAGCTAGAAGGCCCACCTGTCATAGTTTTTTTCCCTGAAAATTTCCTGTAAAAAGAAGAAGAGGCCGACAGCTAGGTCCCACGTCAGCAATGGCGGGGTGCTGCCGCGGTGGCGTGGAGCACGGCGGCGCTACGCCAGAGCAAACTGGGACGTGCGCCTGTGACTGCTGGGTGCGCGTGGACGCGGAAGACGCGAATGTGGCGGCGCCGCCCCTAAATAGTCGCCAGAGCGTCGCCGGTGGTAGTCAAGCGCGGCGGCGGATGCTGAGGACGAAAACGTCGATTCCGGCGAGCTACTGGCGTTCGAGCACGCGACTGTTGATGAAGAGGGAGAGGAGAAGGCGGCGGACCTCGCCATGCTTATTTTTTTTTGGAAAACATGAGGGTTTTACTGCAAAAAATGGTAAGCGCTGTAGAAATACATATATATATGTATGTCGAAATAAAAAGGCTAAAACATGAGAGTTGTTTGGAAGAGTGATGTGCGTCTGCTTGTGAAAGGAAAATTCAAACGGATGATTGAGCGCGACGAATTTGACAAAATTCGTTGAATGTGTTGACGATTTTAGATCATAAATTAAGAAGCTAAAATGAACAAAATTCGAAACCGATCACGGGAATGAAATATGTTCGTCGCCGCGAAAAATGCGATGTTGTTTATGCAAAAAAAAAAAAAAAACTCGCTACAGTACCGCGGGCACTGTAGACTTCTACAGTGTACAACAGTATTTACTGTAGTAGGTACAGTGCCCGGAGGCTCGAAAGTGCACTGCCTTAATATATAGTAGTATGGAAAACATGAGGGTTTTACTGCAAAAAATTGTAAGCGCCGTAGAAATACATATATATATGTATGTCGAAATAAAAAGGGTAAAACATGAGAGTTGTTTGGAAGAGTGATGTGCGTCTGCTTGTGAAAGGAAAATTCAAACGGATGATTGAGCGCGACGAATTTGACAAAATTCGTTGAATGTGTTGACGATTTTAGATCATAAATTAAGAAGCTAAAATGAACAAAATTCGAAACCGATCACGGGAATGGAATCTGTTCGTCGACGCGAAAAATGCGATGTTGTTTATGCAAAAAGAAAAAAACTCGCTACAGTACCGCGGGCACTGTAGACTTCTACAGCGTACAACAGTATTTACTGTAGCAGGTACAGTGCCCGGAGGGCTCTCAGGGCTCGAAAGTGCACTGCCTTAATATATAGTAGTATTAATGCTATTCGCCCATGCACTAGGAGTCGCCCTCTTTCGCGATAATAGCTTTTTTAAGTCAAACTCTGTAAAGTTTGATCAAATATATAGAAAAATACACCAATACATATTATATAAATCAATATATTAAAATCGTCATGAGACATACTTTTACTATGTATGCGTTTGGTATTGTAGATGTTTATATTTCTTATATATAGATCAAGGTTTATATTAACCAAACTAGAAATATACCCCGCACGTTGTAGCGGGAACCTTATTAAAAAAAATGTATAGTATAACGAAAGAATATTGGATGCATGAAATGGAAATAATATTGTCTATAATATGGAGGATTTGATTGGCCATAATACTAAAAAATCTAAATTTAATTGAAATGATATGTTCGCATATTAAAAAGCTAAAAATGATGATGTGAAAAATTTGTATGGCTAAAAGAAATTACAATGTGATATCATCAATAAATATCGGATGACATGGATATATAAATGTCTCAAATAGTGGATGACGTGGTGATGACATGGATAAATGAGTGAATGATATGGACACCTTGCATGTAGGGATAGACTAATTTAATTCATGTTAGTCGGGTTTTGTCCTATAAGATGTAAAGATGTGGAACGCATGGCAGTGTCTTGTGGTTGCGTACAAGAAGTGTGACACGCGTACTGGTTGGTCAGCAACAGTTAGCCTAATACTAGGAAAACTGATCAGGCATGTGTTTCGTTAACATGGCCTTTGTCCTCCTCTTTAGCTGCACTACTATGCGCACGGTTATTTCCCTTCCTGCAAATTCGGCCCGACATGGAGTGAACGATAGCACCCGTTCCCTGTTTTGCTCACGTACTGCTTAGCCAGAAGAACGTCAAGCAATTCCACGATCATCGTGCATGCCAGTATTCAATGATTCCATCGCACCAAGGTTCTAATTATATGGGGGGCACCGATCGCTGTCTTACCAACCAATTGGAAGGGCTCCATCTCCATTACAATGGTGGAGGGAAGCAAGTGCCGAGGCGGCTGGGCACTTGGCCTGCCCGGTCTTGTGTACACGGACAGTTGTCCCACGCGGGACGCAAGTGCTGATCTTCATTATTATCTCCATCTGCACAAGACAACACTCCGATCAGGCCCGCGCGCCGGGGGCCAGCCAGATCGTGATCGTGAAAGGGCGGATACTGGCAGCGCGCGTGATTCAGTCGACGTCCGTGTGGAGGTGGATATCACCACTCGTGGGAAAGTGCAGAGGCAGTTCACACGTACTTACGGTGTAGAGACAAGCTCGCAGTGCTTCCACTGGCTCCTTGGACGCATGCATGGCGAGGTCTCTGTGTTCATATTGGACGGACCATCTGAGTGCGGACGGCTAGACGAAGGGATATCTCTCTGTCTAATAAGGGGCCACCGGAGCACAAGCTGAACCGCGAGAGGTATCTAGGGCGCGTTTGGTAGCCTGCAGATAGGGTGGCACGGCCCGCCAGATACGAGGTCCTGTCGTTTGGTTATCCGTTTTTCCTCTTGGTTCTACATAGCACGGTCCTCAAAGCACCCTCGGGCCAGGCCCTGCGGGAACGGCCGAATCGGCCGTTTTCTTGGGGCCATGCCGAGTGGAGCGCAAGCGGTGGCAGCAGGTCGCACACGGGGAGACGCCGCGTCCCTTCGGGGACACGCGCCATTTATTCCCCTCACCGCCCACTCTCCCACTCCCAACTGCACTCGCTCTCCTCTCACCTCTCTCTGCACACGCGCCATTTATTCCCCTCACCGCCCACTCTCCCATTTATTTGTAGCAACATTTCATAGTCTTCGTGAGCCATTTCCATGGTACCCGATGATTAAACTCAAGGCATCCTAGTTGAAAGAAGATTGCCTATAGAACCAAGGATGATTATATACTCTCGGAGAACTATGTGTGCTATTATTTATGAGGCAATTTAGGTCCATGATGAAATGTGTTAGAGCTGTCGATTTAGGTCCATTATTTATCAAGCAACACTTTTTTTGCATTCGATTTTGAGTTGCAGCTATGATTTTCGTGTAAGTCTTAAGGCCAATGATGTAATGGCTGGGACACAACCATCACCACCAGACGTCCAACAAAAAATGAGAACCAGTCACAGATCGTTGTGGCTTCTACTTGCTTTTGTTGTCTAGTCTGGTGGCAAATTTGTCTCAACCATCTCTTCAAACTGAGGCCACCCAGTACAATCTCCATTACAATGATGAAACTGGAGATTACACAAAGTGTTATAACCCATACCATTATCTTTGTAGCAGGCTTCGAACATGACAATGACCACGGATGACATTGACACCGTATTCAAAAGAAGGAAAGCAACTTATGGATGGATTAAGGACACAGCCTCCCCTAACCATTTCTGCAAAGTGGTGCTAGCACCCGGACTTGACCTCCTCCCAGTTCCTGCCGCCTTCAGGCCCTACTTGGGTGAGGTGCCTGGTGATATCACTGTCAAAACGAACACTGGGTGCATCTGGACTATCAACGTTGCTGATGTCAATGGAAGAGCTTGACTCGTCAAAGGTTGGCCAGCATTTGCCATAGCACACGGCTTAGATCTTGGTTATCTGGTCATGTTCAAGAAGCTCGGTCGAATGGAGTACAAGGTGATCATCTTCGACAACTCTGGCTGTGAGGTGGTGAGACAGTGCCCTGAGCACCCACTGAACTTCAAGAAAGACGAAGACTGTTGAATGTTCGTCCTAGGTAGATCAGACTAAGTTTCTGCGAGGCTACTTCTGTATGTCGATTATGGTACTTGGTTAAAACTATCGTACTTCTATGCTATGTTGATCATGTTCATTTGTGTGCATTTCATAGTCTGGTAACCTCACCATAGACTGCAAGAGGTTACCGTAGCAGCAGCATTGCATACAACCAAACACATGTCTGCTTGCATTTGAGCATGCAGTCGATGTAACCAAACACGCAGTCAGAGTGGCTAGTCCGTTTTAGCCCAGCACTGCCCTCCCCAGCCTGCCCCGTCGCAGGTGAGAAAGGGCTGCAGGCTACCAAACGCGCCCTATCATTCTCTCAACTCTTTATCTTCAACTACCGATTTTGATGTCACAGTACTGCGACTGTACATATAGTACAACACAAGTCCCAGGGAGAGGGAGACGGTCGGTATTTCAAATCCTCGTAATCTCCGAGCCTCCGCAACTAACTTGTCTTGTCGATCTACTACCGACCGTCAAGTCTCACCGAAACTCACACTGACTCCGGATTTGGACGTTCTTGTACCTCCAAGCAGCGCCGCGCGCCGGCGCCACTGTACCTCCATCTGTACAGCAGCCAGAGACTCGTGGAGAAGAGCACGGACACGTCGCGCACTCGACCGCAACAGCTAGCCCTCTCGCAATCTCAACTGTGATCCGCCATAAACACGGAGTCGATCGGAGACGTCACGCCATCCATCCATATATACTCCCTCCGTTCCAAATTAATTGACTTGGTCTTGTCTAAATATGGATGTATCTATACTTGTTTAGTGTCTAGATACATCTATGTGTAACCAAATATGTGTCAATTAAATCCGAACGGAGGGAGTACAAATTAACGATCGACCCACTATCATTCATGGGACCCAGCCCAGAGAATAGAGACGATCGATCTCTACAAACCCTGACCCGTCTGATCGACGAGCTGACAAGGACGGGAGCACGTATCAGTGCAAGTTGAGTCACTTCACCGGTGCTCACCAACGCGATCCCCACTGGGACCGATTTTCATTACCATCAGATAACGAAAATACAAAGGGGTACGACAGCATCCGCGTGCAAAGTAAAAACATCCAAAGATAAAAACTTCTAACTAAAAGTATTAAAGGAACCAACCTCTCCACCGACAGCGCGAGAGAGCTAGGTTCAGCCACCACGGCGATCGAAATTCAAATCCTAAGCACTTCGAGGTGTTTAAGCTTTTACAACTTTTAACCAGGCGATACAAAACAAAACTCCAGCAACCACAGAACAGGCTGAAACCAAATCAACTGCAGCAAGGTGAGACATCAAGCTCCCAAAAGAGTAGCTCTAGAGACGAACGACGGGAAAGAGCAACTTTCTGAAGCTTCAGGCCTCCTGATCCGGTCCTCCCAGCAACCTCTGACCACTAGAGCTTCCAGCAGTACTCCCAGTATTGGAAGACGACGTAGCTAACTTCATCAGCATGTCAGCTCCCACCCTCAGGTCCTCCTGATCTGCAGAATTGTGTAAACCTGCCCAGTATTTCACAAAGACACAAATATAACAGATCAGTTCATTAGGTTTCTTGATTAGTTTCCCTTCAAAGCAAGCCGTGTTACGAGTCTTCCAGATGGCCCAGCAAACTGCAGCCACAAAAGTGATTTGGACATTTCTACTGACTCGAAGATATTGAGGAATCCACCAAAAGAATTGGGAGAAAGAGCCAGGGCGTGTAGGTGCCCCAATGGCTTGTGCAATAGAGGACCAAACATACTTAGCAGCTGGACAAGAAAAGAAGAGATGATGAATTGTTTCAACCTCATCACAAAACTGGCACCTATCACTTCCAGTCCAACCTCTACTCAGGAGGTTGTCCTTTGTAGCAATGGCATTGTGGCAGATGAGCCAAAGCCAGATCTTGATTTTCAAAGGTATTTTAGCCTTCCAGAGATGCTTGAAAGATCTATCAATACCAGCACTACTGAGAGAATGATACATGGATTTGACACTAAAACACCCATTTTTGGTCCATTTCCACACAGGCTTGTCCTCATCAGGATTCAGAGCAGTCCCACACAGCAGATTCTGCATTTCCCTCAGCTGTACTTGCAGATCAGCAGATAACCATCTTCTGAAAGTGAGACGCCAACCAAGGCGAGCAGCCTGAGCAACAGATATATTGTTCTCATTGCACACTTCAAATAGCTGCGGGAATTTGATTTTTAGAGCAGTTGGTCCACACCAGGCATCACCCCAGAAATGAGTCTTGAGACCATTGCCAATTATCATTTTCCTGCCACAGAGATAAACATCTCTAACCCGAAGCATGTCTGACCAGAAAGCAGAATAAGAAGTTTTGTGTTTGATAGCAAAAATGCCACCATTCTGTAAATATTTCTTCTTCATAAAGTCCTGCCAGGGCCCCCTGCCATTCTCAAGTCTCCACCACCACTTGCACAACAAACTGATGTTGAACAGTGTGAGGTTCTTAAGCCCCAGACCACCTTTCTTTTTAGGTTTGCAAATCAAACTCCACTTTACCCAATGCATCTTCTTTTTGCCAGTGCCACCAGCCCATAGAAAGGATCTCATTTGTTTCTCCAAACCAACTATATTGGTTTTATGAAACAACCTCAGAGCAAGCTGATATACTGCAGAGGATGAAAGGCAAGCATCTATTTTTGTGACTCTCCCAGCAATAGACATACTACCACCCATCCAACCACCCATACTTTTCTTAAAGGATTCTTCCACAAAATTCATCTCAGCAACAGTCATCCTTCTGGCGCCAATTGGGGTTCCCAGGTATTTCATAGGCCATTTTCCCTTCTGGCAGTTGAAGAGATCCGCATATTCCTGCATCCTTTCATCATCATCCAAAACCAGGAGCACCTCAGTCTTGGCAAAGTTGATTTTCAGTCCAGACATTGCTTCAAAAATGTACAGCAGAAGCTTAAGGTTTCTTGCTCCTTCCAAATCATCTTTTAGGAGCAGGACTGTGTCATCAGCATATTGTAAGATGACACATCCTCCATCAACCCATCTATCTGCAAGCCCAGATAAGAGACCATTGTCTCTTGCTAAACAGACAATTTTTGACAAGCAATTGGTAGCAATATTAAACAGAGTAGGAGTCAGAGGGTCACCTTGCCTGACCCCTTTGAAACTGTCAAAATATGGACCTTTCTCATCATTAACTTTTACACTAAGTGTGCCATTAATGACAGTTTTCTTCAGAAGATCCAGGAAATGTGCACTGAACCCTTTCTGCCTGCAGCAATCAAACAGGAAGTCCCAATTTACCTTGTCATATGCTTTCTCAAATCTATCTTCAAAATCACACCCTGTTGTTTATTAAAATCACTTCACCGGTGCTAATAGTACTACGTAGTACTACGCGGAGCTACCAAGGACTAGCTAGTGGGTGGACAGACAGTTCGTAGCTGCCGTACCGGTGGACTCAACAGTTCCCTGTCTGTTTGACTGTGCGCACTTTATTTGCCGCCCAGAGCCACTATCCTCAAAATTATGAGGAAACGGCACGCGGTACTGTGTGTGTGCGCCTGCCGTGTACCACGTAGCCACGTAGGCTTTCTAGTTCGAGTAGTTCGTCGAATCAAAACCAGCAGATGGCGATCGTATACATACGTAGCACGTGTGGAATTCCATCTCCACATATTCTCCCATAACGACCATGCAAAAAAATAATATATTCTCCCATAACTAAGAGGAGAAATTAATAATACTAGTATTTCTTTCAAAGAACAAAAAAGAAAAGATGAGATGAGATGATATGGTACTAATAAAATATCAGATCACGTGCCTCGTGAGTTCGGCCAGAGTGTAACTGCAAATTTATAAAATGTTGCGCGTCTTCTGCAAAGAGACATAAAAATATTTTCTTCAATTTACATGGAATTTCACCATGATATCCTGATATGAAAACGATATATTTACTAGCCTTTCTTACGAAAATATGTAAAATTGCATATATTTACTCTATAGTCCTTCGGCATAAATAATACTCCTATGAAACAGAACAAGTAAAAACAATCTGGATTCAAGAGAATGAGACTGCTCATTTTGCTAGCTGGCCCACCCACGTTCGACGCTCGAACAAGCTCCGCATGCTGGACACTCATGTTTCTTCTTCTTGCTAAAATCCCAAGTAGTAGTACGCTCCCTTATTGATTGATGGCTGTTTAAGCATAATTGTAGACACCAAAAGAACTATATTTCCTCATAGTGCCTTCTTCGTTAATTTTCTTCCGGTTATACTATTTGAGATATTTCCCACTATGTTTAAATATCTCAATCATGTCGGCCAAAAAGGACGAGTTCAGAAAGCGATGGCCTCCATGATCGTTCTTATCTCATGCAAATTTTGGAAGGAGTGGAGTGTAAGGGTTTTCCGGCACTATGCCACCACATCTCCGATCATCATCGCGAAGACTGAAGATAGGGCCAAGATGTTGATATTAGCCGGGGCTATATCCTTGAGTAATATCATGTTGCGAGAGTAACCTTATGTGTAAGTCCTAGAATGTGTCCTCGGCAATTCTCTTTAAAATCTCTAAAAAGTTCTTCCTAGTTGATTAAATGGCAAAGTTACGTTTGGTAGCAAAGTATTTTTGAAATATTTTAAGAATATCATAGTTTTTGAAATTACCACAGTTTAATTTTTTTATGTGCTTGGTTGTGATTCAAAACTGGGGTATTTATACTGAAGTATTATATTGTTCAAACTGTGATATTTTTAAAGTATTGAAGAAATAATCTCGGAGCTCTTTTTCTGAAACGGAGGAAGCTAGGAAAACTGTTCAATATATTTTAACTCGCATGGTTCATTTGACGACAGTCGGATCGATCGGGGACGCGGACTAATGACTCTCAGCGCACATGTTATGCGAAAAACAATTTAGAAAATTCATAAAAGGTAAAAAAAATCAAATTTTTGTACGCTCAAAGATGATCAAGTATTCTATACCAGTATAAAAAATTTGGCCAGCAAATGATTCTTAGTGACTTATGGGCAAAAAAGACAAATTTCTGACGAATATAGCGGGCCATATACGGATATTCACAACGGGCACCCACTACCCAAATTTTTTTTTCCAAATGTCAAAAAAATCAAAATAAATTTTTTGCATGTAGTCCAACACATTTCAAGTCAGCACAAAAAGTTACGCGAAGAAAAAACTTTTTTTGCAACCTGTGCAAAAAAGACAAATTCGGACATACCGAAATGTATATATACGTGTCAGAATTTTGTCTTTTTTGTACAGGTTGCTAAAAAAGTTTTTTCACCATGCCAATTTTTGTGCTAACACATCACGCTGTCATGTACATCCGGATTTTTTTCTGGAATTTTTTGACATTCCAAAAAAACCAAAAATAAATTAGTTAATGGGTGCATCTAGACCCACTACCCAAATCGCCGCCTCAATATAGCGCTAATTTAGACAAATCTTTCAGACAGGGTGCAATAATAGTCATTCTTTGCCTTTTTTGTACGGATAAATACTTGATAATGTTTGTCTGAATGTCTGTTTCAGAAAATTTTAAACTTTTTTTAATTTATAAAAAAAAAAATATATCGGATGCGCTGGTACACCCTGTCTGAAAGATTAAAAAAGTTTAAAAATTTCTGAATAAACGGCGCTTTTTGGCTCCAACTTATTTTCGGGTCGATCGGTCGCTTTTTTGAGCTATGGAGCCATATGAATTAAGCTGTCGTAGCAGAGCAACCACACCTTAAATGACAATCAAGGCAGATCGCTCAATCTCCACGAATAAACGGCACCGTGCGTAGTATACCTGACTAACGTCTGTGATTAGCGGCCAACTAAACATACCAGCGCATCATCATTATGTATGCAGTGGCCAGGTCAATCAATCACAATAAGCATCCGTCGCCCCATGCGATCGACAAGTCCATTATTTGATCTAAACAATATTGGTTTTCAGGGGCTCCGCGGCTTAAACTTGGGCTACGACCACAAAATCATAGAGAATAGCAACTCAACAATCGATGCGACGTATTACCTCCGCTCTGAAACATAAGATGTTTTAGTTTTTTTTTCTTTTTCGGACGTATCTAGACACGTTTTAACGTCTAGATTCCCTTATTTTATCGTTATGTAGTTCATATTGAAATATCTAAAACACCTTATAATTTGAAACGAAGGAAATAAGTGGAAATGTATAGCGGCATATGCAATCTACAACCACAACGGGGATGCTTACAACGGGCGCTAGGATAGAATTCCTAGCCGTCACGCCCGATTCCCCTCCTAGCGTGGTATATACGATTGGGGATATCGCTTATCGGGACTTATCAGTCAACCCAAGATATGGGGTAAATCGGCCGGTATATCGTCATATCGGCCGATAAATCGGCCAATTTTATCTTATCGGCCAGACACCGGTAAGCGATAATTCGGTCGATTAATCGTAATATCGGAAGATATCTTGAACAATGGTTATATATATAAGTTAGTGTCGATGCAAGAATAGGCGTGAAGGCTGCATTTTTCCGCATGATATGGATTTGCTAGGGCGGGCCTTAGCAAAAAAATTGGAGACCCGTACAACCTTGGATTTTATGGATCCAACTCTATTAGTGAAAATTTACACAACATAATGCATGCCTAAAAATAATCTGAACAAAACTATTTGTACTTTTTTCTCGCGTGATGGGAATCACGCACACAAACAAAAAAATTAAGTTCATTAATAGTTGCAATTAAAAAAACATTGGGGTGCAAAGATATGCCTCCATCACGCACACAAACAAAATAATTAAGTTCATTAATAGTTGCAATTAAAAAAACTTTGCGGTGCAAAGATATGCCTGTTGAACCGGTCCTCCAAGATCTTTGATGACTTTTTCCAGCGGTAAACCTGAAAGCATGCACATGACTTAAAGAAAATAGAAATTGTGAAATTGGCAGAACCACTCATTCACTCGTATGTTTGTTGCTGACTAAATCATGCATGCGTATATGCCGTCTCTATATATAGTCATACTTGTAGCTTTATTCCACACAACTCTCATAAATTATGCATACAAATATTACAACCTATTCTCATCTTCAACTTCTACACATATCCCGCTAGTTTTTCTTCACTACACAACACAATCAAGAGATGGTTCACTTATCAAGATTCACAATATGACAATCAAGAGATGTATCCACACCTCTAAATTATCCAATACATTTTTCTTCCCAACCACATAGGTCACAACAATTTGATTCGTACAGTGCTGCATCGAGCATGCGACACAATGGTAGCGATGGCCAAGGCAAGTCAGATGGTGACGACGATGTTGAAGAGGAAAACCAAGGGCGGCGCTTGCTTGGGCCGAGCAAGACAACATTCGATTGGTGAGTAGTCTTACGAAATGGTTGTGTAATTCATGTTTTCTTTACAAAACTTGTAAGAATATATTTTAATCATAAATTAATGAATGGTTGAATAACTCCATCGATTACATCGGTGGACACAACAAAAAGGTGAGGTCTACTAGAAGGACGTCGTGGCGGATTAGAATAAAAATAATCCGTCCGACTGGAACAGGAGCGCCAATAACTCAAAGATTATTGGGGAAGAACTACCAAAAAAAGTTGCTTCTATGAAATAAACTCCATGAATGAAACAATGTTTTTGTTAGTTCTTTCCCAATGATCTTTGCAGTTTTTGCCGTTCCTTTTTGGCCGGTCGAATTATTTTTAGTGTTGTCGGCCGTGACGTCCTTCCAACAAATCTCTTTGTTTGTTATTGTTTCCATCAGTGGAGTTATTCAACCAAGCCCTAATTCGCCATTTTAAAAAAAATCACATCCTTACTAGTTTCGTAAGGAAAGCATGAAATATATAAACCAATTCGTGAGACTAGTCACAAGTCGAATGTTGTCTTCCTCGGTCCAAACAAGCCAACGGTCTCGATTTTCCTTTTCCAATTTTGCCGTCACCATTTGGCCTTGCCTTGGTCATCGCTACCATTGTGTTGCATGCTCGATGCAACATCGTACATATCAATTTCTTAGGACACATGTGGACTGGAAGATTTTCTTTTTTGAATAATTCGGAGGTGGATACATCTCCTGATTGTCATATCGCAAATCCTATAAAGTAACCTATCCATCACAGAAAGGATTCATCTGAAAAGATTGTGTTGTGTAGTGAACGAAACTATAGGGATGTGCGTAGAAGTAGAATAAATAAGTTGTAATGCTTAGGTCCATCATTTTGTGAGAGGTGTGTGGAATAGAAACTACCAGTATGGCTATATTTAGAAATGGCTTGTACGTAACTAGTACGCAACATTTTGAAAAATGTTTTTTTGGGTCTGCACCTACTACCCGTTGTGAATATCCGGTACACATGCTTGTTTAGTCGCCAATACCAAAAAAAATTACTCTCTTCATCACAGTTTACAGGGCACACACGTTGTTTAAGAACATATTTTGACCATTAATTTAGTCAACGCAATTTAAATTTTATATCACAAAAATATATCATTAAAAACTTATTTTCAATATAAATCCAATGGTATAATTTTTGTTACATATACTTTATATTGTGTTGACCAAATTCAGTGGTTAGACTTTTCTTAAACTACGTGAGTGCCCTGTAAACTGCGACAAATGGAGTATCTTTTTTTTAACTCATATAGATTTGTAGCTGGAAAAGTCTAGTCGTCGGAGATCTCGTAGTACCGGAAACAACTTAATTATTTTTTATTTGTACTTAATTATTTGGTTTCTCGGTGTGATTCCTATCACGTGAGAAAAATGCTACAAATAATTAGTATATCCAGAATTTTATTAGGCAAGGGGATTATGTTTATATTAAGTTAGTTCTGGAAAGGTGGAACACCAACCGACTCGGATCATTAAATTCAAAATTTTACGAGTCTGCAGGTTTCTTCTTTAGGGCCCGTCGTTGGTTAATCCAGATCATGCGGAAAAAAAGTCTTATATGAATCCCATTCTTGCGTCGATGCAAATTTAAATCTCACACTAGAGCGGAAATCCGATGTAACACAGTTGGAAATTCAATCGTAGCGCCCGTCAGAAGGGCATGTACAATGATAAATAAGTCATGTCTTCTCTTAGACACTACATAATTTAGAGAAGGAAAAAGTTATAAGTTATACAATGCATAATCTTTTGTTGCCATGCCTAACAATGAATTAGAATGAATTACATTTTAGTCAGAAATTGTGTTTTTTAAGGAAAGACATAGTAGTACAATGGAAAAAATATGTTTCTCTTGCAGTATTTTATAAGAAATCATCTTTCATATAAGAGAAGATAACTTTCTTTTTTTTTCTTCTCTCCTCCAAGATCCGACGTGGCAACTTGAAGAGAAGAAGACTGATTGTACATGCCTTATGTGTCCGTTGTAGATGGCCTAATAAGTACTCGTACGTGACATGTTGCAGCCTTGCAGGATATATCATGAGTTTCATGACGCAGCTGAGATTTGGTGGTCGTTATCCATCTTCTGACATGTGTTGCGGACGTGCTCACCGTCACCGTGGCGCTCGGCCGGCCGGCTCCAAATTCCCGGGTCGTCCATGCGCTTCCGCAACCCCGAGCGAGCTCCAATAAATCCGTGCAGACGTGCAGTTGTAATTAACTGTGTAGATAGACAGGTGCCGAACCGTTGCGCCAGGGCATGCACGTACCGTCGCAAATCAGTCATGTCTACCGGCCTATAAACCTGGCAAGCAGAGATGGTTCCAGGGTCCTGTTTGCAATTTAGAGTGTTGTAGGGGCCTCTCTGTAAATTGTAGAACAGCTGTGCTGTTTCTGGATTTTACATGTAATTTCTGCTTGTCTTGATTAATATATCCAGAGACTTGTATCAAAAAAAAAAAAAAAAAAAGGAGACGCGACACCGCCAACGCTTGCCAACGGCAGGCATTTGGATTGCATCTGTCTCGAGGAGAAATCGAGGTGTGAATTCAGGAACGCGGCCGAAGCAAACATCATTCCTCCCTCCTTCCCTTCCGTGTTTTCTTTTGTACTCGTACTGGAGTAGTTTGAGATATGTGTGGGACGGGGACGGGGTCACGGGAGACACGCAGATATCGGATGAGATTCCGTTCATGCACCCGGCCGTGGCCGTGGCGTGCGGCGAGACCGAGCTGGCAGTGCGAGACGGGGGTTCGCGACTGTTCATTCGCGTGTAAACACGGGAGGGAATGTTCGAGAGGATGAATCAGGAAAAAAAGACAGACGAGCCTGGACGTCTCCCTCTCCACCGCTACTGTAGAGAGGCGATTTTTTTCGACCCCTTCCAGATCCACCTCGCCTCTGTTGACTCGACGGGTCCCCCTTCCCGGATGTACATAGTGTAGGAGCTGTGAAGTTTTCTGCCGGCGGCGTTTTGAGGTGGGCGGCGCGGCCGGTGGTATGTATGCAGGTGGTGCTTGCTCTCTTCGGCGGTGGAGCTCGGCGGAGTTCTACGGCGTGGCACCTCCTTCCCCGCGCTCACGGTCCGCTGTGGCCGTCGGATGCGCCTATTCCCCTTCTGGATCTTGGTGCGGCGGATCCAGTCGACGGCCTTGAAGCCGCTGGTGGTAGAGCTCGCGGATGGAACCGACGGAGGAGGGTGGAGGCTCCCAGGAGTTCGAGGCTCGAAGACTTCCCGTCTGCAGGGGAACATCTCTCGATCCAAGGTCTGTGGAGAGATGCAGCAGCGGCGCGCCATCGGCACGTCTTCCTCCGCTCCGGCGACATCGAGTTGCTCAAGGACCGGGTTGTAATTTTGTTCTTTGTTGGGGTCCTTTTTGTAACTGTCGTGCTTTAATATCACCAGCAGTTTCCTCGCAAAAAAAAGAAAAAAAAAAGGATGAATCAGGAAATCGGGCCATGCCTTTTAAAGAGCGCACGGACAAATGTTATAATCAGGTGCAGCTGGCTGGCTTCTAGAGGAGAAATCGAATTTCGACGGAGAGATATTAATATAGCCTGCACTGCAGGTACGCACTCTGGAGCACCTCGTGAGTCGTGACACGGGACGACCGACTGACACATGCACAGCACTAGGACTGTAGGAGTACGTTCTTTGAAGCACGACCTATATACTAGCACCGCATAACAAACAAGTCATGCTGTGTAATCAGAGTGCGGATCTTTACGTTCGGTCCCTCTTCGTCAAAATGTAACTAAAAACTGCTCGCTCCGTCCAAAAAGATGTCTCAACCTAGATCAAATTTATATGTATCTAGACATGATTTAGTATGTACATGCAAATTTGGACTAGGTAGTACTACTCTCACATAAAAAATGGTTGACACAGATTTTTTTTTTTCCATTTTCATGAAACAGAGCGCCATGGCGCGCTCGAGTAACAGGTTTTACAGCATCCGCGGCCTTATTGACTACTCCCTCCGTTCCACAATATAAGATGTTTTAGGCTTTTCCCACATTCACATACATACACATGTATCTAGACATGATTTAGTGTATATGTACACTCCTTTTAGTACGAATCTAGATAACATGTGAAACACCTAAAACATCTTATATTGTGGAACGGAGGGAGTATTGAGTAACATGACACCGATTTCCGATCAGAGAGTAAACGACTAACCTAAAGAAAAAACACCTGTACGTGAATTACAATTCGGGTTTCCGTACAAAAAGGTACACTCAGAACTACAGTGTGTGCCAATGCTATAATCTAAACTTGTCAGGACTAGTTTCAGAAAAGAAAAAAAGAACATGTCAGGACGGGAACAAGAAGAAGCAACCTGCAACATTTTGGCCATTTGGATCCACTGCGAATCTCACATTGCACTTTACAGAGAAGAGCCCATAGTTCCAGGACAAGCCCAACGATCGAAAACTGGGCCAAAAAACCTGCACTGACCTACAGATCAAACGTGTTCCTCTTTCAGGCCTTGTCATCTCACACGAGGAGACGGGAGGCCGCTCCGCGCGGACACGGATCCGGTGACATGGGCATGTCACCGATGAACAGTGCCGTGCCTTGCACTCTGGGCCGTTGGATCGAAAATGAGCAGACCAGATAACACACTGTAGCGCGAGCACTGTAGCACATGTGCTGTAGCACATACCCTGTAGCGCGCGCACTGTAGCAGATGCACTGTAGCACATGTTCATCTATCCATCGATTTTGGATCCAACGGTGAAAAACGGGGCGCATGTCACGGTTACTGTTCACCGGTGACATGCCCATGGCATGTCACCGGATCTCGATCCGCTCCGCGCACCGTCCAACCCAGACCTCGGCCGCGGCGGCTGCCTATGCCCACCACCATTCCCTCCCCGCGCGGCGGTCCGAGGCGACGGCGCGCTGCCGCCGCCGTCCCCCTCGGGCGACGCCCCGCGCCGGTGCCGCGGCCGCATGCGCTCGACCTCCTCGAGCACGACGACGACCTCGGCCATGGACGGCCGGTTCTTGGGGTCGCCGGCGAGGCAGCTCAGCGTGAGCTGCGCGGCCCGAACGGCGGCCTTGGACGGGTACTGCCCCTCCAGCCGCGGGTCCACGAGCCGGGCCAGCTTCTGGCGGTCCGCCAGGTAGGGCTTCGCCCAGTCCACCAGGTTCAGCTGCGGGGCCGGCCGGGACGTGTCCAGCGCGCGCAGGCCCGTCAGGAGCTCCAGGAGGACGACGCCGAAGCCGTACACGTCGCTCTTCACGTACAGGTGGCCCGTGGCGACGTACTCCGGCGCCGCGTAGCCGTAGGTGCCCATCACGCGCGTCGTGACGTGGCTGTCGCCGCCGGTCGGGCCGTTCTTCGCCAGCCCGAAGTCCGAGAGCTTGGCATTGTAGTGCTGCAGCAACATGAGGGACGAGACAGTACAGGTTAATTAATCAACTGTGCGCGTGGCGTGAGTGGTAAGCTTTGCAACCTCGCCGGAGACGAGCTTACGTACCGTGTCGAGAAGGATGTTTGAGGCTTTGAAATCTCGGTAGATGACGTGCTTCTCCGAGGAGTGGAGGAAGGCGAGGCCGCGTGCAGCGTCGATGGCGATCCGTAGTCGCAGGCCCCAGGAGATGGGTTGGACGGATCCGCTTTCTGCTTGCAAAGGATATTCTTGTTAGTTTACCTTCACAGTTTACTATCTTGTGTTTTAGCTCATCAAATGCATTTAACACTTGACTAAAGTGCATCTACCAATGAATCATTATTTAGACTTGCATTTTTCGCAATTTACTTATCACAAGGAATCGATAGGGTGGAAAAATACATGTCACATTATAAATCAGGTGCATCTCTCATGGACTAGTTGGCAAAGCAGCATAGTTCATGAGCAAGTGAATGAACGAGGTGAAGTGCAACAGGAAGGACTCACACACTTAATATATCAATTACATTAAATGATTTATCAATTTTGATTAAATATTATAGAAAGAGGTAGAATGTCTTCTTTTGTCGAGTATTTTAGGAGAAAATTACCTTTTCATTTTTTAGTCTATGCCTTACTTCCCTAAAACACGTTTATTAAGTGCTATATAATGCAAAAATATTGTAAGCGCCATAATGTATTTGAAACGTTACAATTAACTCGGGGAAATGTTCCATCGGACTCTGAGAGTGTGCCTTCATAAAAAAAGCATTAATTTTTTGTCCGACTAACAAGTCTTGTAGATACAAAGGCTTTATAAACTAGCTGCAACGCTCATGGCAGATGCCCATTGGGGTTGCCTTACTTTTCTAAAAACGCTAAAAAAACTTATTCTCAAGTATTGATACATATGAACTTGTAAACCAAGTGAAGTACATGATGTAAAGTGTCGTACTGTAAAAATATATTAAATGTCATAACTTCTTTTAAACATTACGATGAAATCGGGAAAATGTTCCATTGGTACATACTTACAGTCAATGAAGCATGACTCACAAGAAATAGTACCATCATAAAAAAAATAAGCATTGTAAACTTACTTATTTCTTTCTCCCAATTTTGTGGATGACAACAAAAAAAATCATTGCCAGGTCTTGTTTTTTAGGTCGAATTCTTTTTCTCAAGGGGGGGCTTGCTAGTGGCGCAAGTAGGCTTTGGGCCTTGGTACAAACTGTACGACTCTTTAGTTTTGGGCCTGGTGGACCTAATCAACGTGCATGACCGGGTTTTTCAAACCCAGGTCCCACACCTGGTCAGATCGCTATGCTATTGGTTGCCAATACTGGGGCAAATAATCTGTTATCGATGACCATGGCATCACTCTATCTCTTTGTTTTTATGCGAGCAGACCATCCCATCACACATATTATACACAATCCAAATTCGTTGTCAGCAAGAGTCAACCCAATCAACATCAAATCAAACTCGACTGAAGTTGCAAAGAAACAGACATGGAAAAAACGCCGAAAAGGTCAAAGGAGTGCAGGAATAGGATGACTCACTTCTGAAGAGGTGGTTCTCGAGGCTGCCCTTGGCCATGAACTCGTAGACGAGCAGGAGCTCCCTGTCCTCGAGGCAGTACCCCAGCAGCCGCACCAGGTTTGGGTGCTGTATCCTCCCCAGAAAGTTCACCTCACACTGCAAAATTTCCAACCGTGCGCAGTGCGCCAGTGGTTAGATCAGCGCGATCGAGATCGAAAATAATCGGCCGGCGCGGCGCGCACATTTCCGTTGAGGTTTCAGCTACGGCCGGCCAACTTGCACAGCTAATCTATGTGTCACGGGTGAGGAGGTTTCCCACAGGGGAATTAACAAGTTCATATTGTATACTAGAATCAGCATCTGAAAACGATGGTCTGGCCACGTGAACGCGTGCCCCGCCGGTATGAAACTGGAAACCACGGCCGCCATTATTGATGCCTACGGCCTACCTGCTAGTAATTGTCTAAGTTCGTCCTAGTATATCCTCTCGGCATTTCCGGATCAGCTTGACGACGACGTACCTGCCATTCTTGGAGGCCCTGCACGCTCTCCTGGTTGAGCTTCTTGACGGCGATGACCATGCCGGTGCCGCTGCGCACGGGGTTCATGCTCCTCTCGTCCACCCACCCCTTGTACACCTGCCCGAACCCGCCCTCGCCCAGCATCGTGTCCGGCTTGAAGTTCCGCGTCGCCGCCTTGAGCTCCGCGAACGTGAAGATACGCAGGTTCGGCGCCTCCAGGATCGTGCCGGACTCCGGCTCCCCAACGCCGGCCGCCGTGGTGCTGGTGCTGCCGCTGTTGCTTCTGGTGGTGACGCTGCTCATGGACGAGCCCGGGGACCTCCTGGCGTGCGTCGAGCCCGCGGCGGCGGTGACATGGGCGATTGGTGGTGCTGCCATGGCCGGGAGGTTGCGGACCGCAGTTGCTGCTGCAAGAAATTTCCTAGTGAGCAAATCAAGCGAATCTGAAGGCACAAAGCGAATGCTCTGTGATGAACTTCGGCAAAGATTTCAGAAAGCTTGGCAAGAACAAGCACCGAAATGGAACCGGGAGGACACCTACCTTGGGGCTGTCCGTGTCCGTGGTGGCCCGGCGGCGCCTTCACGGCCTCGAACACCTCGGCTTCCTCGGAGCCGAAGCAGTTCCCCATGGTAGGAGCAAGCAAGAGCGAAAAGCTCAGTGGAACGATGGTATCTTTTTCTCTGTGTAGCTAGCTAGCTCTCGAGATGTGCCACGACAAGAGATGCTTCGGATATAAAAAGGCCTCGCCTCTGCTCCGCTCAGCTCTCCTCGTGCGGGAGCGGAAGCCGAGGCCTACGCGTTATGGAAGACCTTCCGGATGTATGGTGGCGCAGTGGCGTGTCGGCTACTCTCGGGCGGGTGGGGGATCTTGTTTGCGCTTTAGGATCGGTGTCAGTGCTAATGGACACACGCCGCGTGTCATCACCCACCAGACGAATTTCGCAGCGCCGCTCCGTGTTGCTTGGCCGAATAAAGCGCACGGCTGAAATAAAAATGGCCCCTGCGTTTACTTCCCGGCAGGTCAACTCAAAGGGGGACTCGTCGTCTTGTCACACCGATGAGTCGTCGCCGTCAGGGGATCTCCTCGATGTGCTTCCTTCCGGGTAAGTTGCAGGGGAAGGGGGAGGAAACGGGAGAGCGATCTTGGAGAGGGTGACATGTCCGCCGGCCACCGGGTCACCGCCGGCTCACCTCAGGTGGATGAATCTCGCCTGCTGGACCATCAATTGTGTTGGGGATTGTACTGAACACGCTGTCTGTCTGTCCTGATAGAGATGCAGAGACAGGTTCAGAATTCTCCGCTACGTGAACGTGTGCGGATCAGCCCTGGAAATAGATTATTGCGAGCGTTCCGACCATGTGCTAGACAAACAAGCAGGCTGGACGCTGGAAGCTCCTAACACACTGCCTGCTTAGCTTACTGACACTCCACGCTGTTAATTAGGTGTACATGCAAAGCCATGATAGTATGATCTTCCGCCGCGAGCTCGATCGATCGCGACCTGCAGTACTGAGCCCGCCGCGCCGGCGCCGGTGCCGAGCCTAACCCGACACGGTAACAGAAAAGGTGCTGAGAACCATGGGCGAGATCGATGTCAACTGTTAATCTTGGACCAGATCGATGACATGGGCTACGGAAGCCTACCTCCACTGATTAACGATAAGAAAGCACGTCAAGGTCGCCCTCATTCTTCTTTGGGTTAATTAACTCGTGGACCCAGCTCTGAACAATTAGCATCAAGCTCATTGATGGGTTTCCTGCAAAGAAAGCTGAAGGCTTTGGTTGACAAAGCAAATTGAAAAAACGGCAGTAAAGCACCGTTTTATACTGTGAGTGTGACTATGGTTTCGTAGTTTGGTAAAAAGGCCTCAAGATCGGACGGGTGGGATTGCCGTCTTCAAGTCGATCTGTGGCCAGGTTATTATATTTGCTAGTACAAGCATTGACCGTGCTGGTGGACTAGTTACGTGTCGTGTTCGCATCAAGCTAAACTACTGAACTTTAAACGAAAGTCCCCATCGAGGCTATTGTGCCTGCCATATTCTGTCTGTCGCGCGTGAAGTGATTGCCTTTTCTCTACGCGGATCGCTAATTAAATTTGTGTTGCGACTTTGTGCACACACACACGGAGGCTTGTTTGATTCAAAGGAATTTCATATAATTCTTATAGGAATTTATCCTTCACTAGTGGTTTGATTCATAGGATTAGTTTTTATAGGAATTTTTCCCATAGGAATCTTTGTAGTACTTCCTATAGATAAATTCCACCCGCCTAAGTATAGAACTGTTACAAATAAAAGAATAAAAGTTTTGGAATTCTAACATCCACTCCAACCTCTTTTTACAATTTCTTTGGTTGAATCAAACAAAGTTTGGTACAAACCAAATCTTATAGAATTAGAATGTGCATGACATAGCAATCCTACACTTTTACTATTCCTATGTCTTTCCTACCCTACAAATCAAACAAGCCCGGATAGTTCGTTTACTCCCGAGGCAGTTTTCTAGACCATTTTTTACCGTACGGTTCGTACCCTTCCGACACAGTTCTGGAGAAACCTGTTCTTAAAATGTCGCAAAAAAGTATACTTACTTTGATCCACACTAGTACTACATATTAGTTCTCGCAGATTTATTAAGTTATACTAAATCTGTGACAATTAATATGTCTAGAGACCATATTTTCTTTGCTGTTGCACATATGCCTTTCATCTGTTGTTTTGTTATTTTTTCTTTTCCGTACTATAACTGAAAATATAATAAAAATAGCAGTGAGGAACCTACCGTGAAACTTCAAATATTAAGAAGAATCAAATTGTCCGGTTAATTAACGGATAATCGGGGGTGAAAACCGGTAAAAACACCAATATCGTCATGTAAAACGGCCACATTGAGCACAACAAGCCGACATGTGCACGCGTCGAGCACGTGCTCTGGAGGCTGACACCTTCGTGCCAGCCTATCCTCGGGGCGTCGAAAAATTTCATCCGAGATGTCAAAGAAGGAGCCCTCCCTTGCGCTACTGGACGATGGAGTCAGCGCCTCCTCCTCCGCCCCGCACTAGTCATGTGTCTCGTCCTCCGACAAAACCGAAAGAAATTTGGACATGGACGAGGAATCAGTAAAATTGATATCAGAGGATTACTCGTTACATCTTGAGTCGTGGGCGGAGACTGGTGTAGGCCAAAGAGGAGAAGGAGATGCTCCCGGAGCATCGTTTGGTGGAGGGGTCATTTGCAACGAAGCGCGAGGAAGATGATGCACGATAGGGAGTACGCGGGTGGAAGAAGGAGGCCGAGGAGGTGGTCGCCATGCTCGATGTAATCGAGTCCTCCTCCTTCGACGGGGCCACTGATGTACACGCTCTATTTTTTTAACTCGGAGATCCGCAGATTCTGATCTAACCCAGTTCTATAGGTTTCACGCACGCAAAAAATCACTTCGACTTCTGAGCTCCGATGATTCTTTATTTTTTTAAATCAGAAAACATATTTATAAGTCTAAAATATCTAGGTGTAGTTAATCATGGATTCTACTAGCAAGCAAAATCACATATCACTAAATTCTTTAAAATTTGGGCTACATAAAAATGACAAAATCTGATAAATTTTGGAGTTTGGAAAACATACACCGTTATCTATACTTAGATTTGTTCCTTTTCATTTTTGTGTAATTTAAAATACAAAGAATTTAAATTGAGGTTTTGCATGTTTGTTGTGTACATCATTGACTATATCTAGAATTTTTGTTAGATACTTCTGAAACTTATAAATCAATTTTTTTAATCTGTACTCGCACCTGACGTTGTTAAGTTGAATTGGAAGATTATTTAGGTCCTCATGTTCCTACCTACGTTGATCGACGTGTGAGACTTCCATAGTTCAATGCATTGCACGGTAGGATAAAGATCCAGGGGAATGAGGGAAGGTGATGCATGCGCATGCGTCCTCCTCGCTGACCCCTGCAGAAGTCGCAACGGTACCGTGATCTGAACGGGTGGACTTATGGTGCCTCCTGCTGTGTCGTATTTCCCTCGGCGACATTAACGCGCCAGCTGGTCTGCTGACGCGGACGCACGCGTACAAGACTCGAGATGCAATGCAAATGTCCTTGCAAAAGTTTGTAGCTTCAGTAGAGTGTTTTAGCCTGACGATCGATTACTGCTGACACTATAGCTAACCATTGCTTAAACCTTTGTAGGACCAATTGATTAAACAATAATTTGTCAAAGAACCTCACTGTACATGTTTTAGCAGGTGAGCAGACTGCTCGCTCGGTTTCGATCCGACACCAGAAGTCCAGAAGTAGCAAACGGCCTCTCTTTTTTTTTTAGAAAAAGGAGCATAGCTCCCCCATTTCATTTCTGAAATTGCAGCACACAAACCGTCAGATACACCGGAGACTAGAAAGATGCCAGACCTACTCAACCAGTAATCAGACAGAACCACAAAGGTCTCAGAACACAACAGGTAGAAAATGGTGAATCTTCAGACTGCACATAAGCACCAGCACCACCATCAGAAGTTCAGAACACAACATGGTTTGCCGAGCCAAGCATAGTTCGAGACGCTGGTGGCACAAACATCGCTGAAGAAATAGGCTTTCGCCCGCTTTATAAATAAAGCCCAACGGCCGAACCGATACAATGTGATGAGGTGACCCTCTTACAAAGCAGATCAAGCATAAACAAGAAACACATGAGAGCCAAACTTGCACGACCGAAAGATACCGTAGCTCCACGACAATGCCCCAAGAAGGTAACGACGTCTCACGTCGCCATTGTCGAGACCGAAGTCCAGAGTTTTCACCCGGAGCCTTGACACAACGAAGGTAGCCACAACGACGCCCCCAAGAGGGTAACGACACCCGCAGGTGTCACCGCCGTCGACGCCGGAGCGCTGGGCTTTCGCCCGGAAAAACCTTCGCTGTGCCAGGTATTTCGGACCGCCCACCGCCACCGAGTCAGACTCCCAAAACACGATCTGGGAGCTGACAGTGTCGAAACGCCGCCAGCACCAGGGTCGCCGCCACTCGCTGCTCGCCATCCACATGGCCAAGAAGCAAGGTCATCACCACTAACACGTCGCTCGCCGTAAAGCACCCGCGCAGTCCACCTTCCGAGGCCGCCGCCTCGGCGTCCGGGATCGCTAGCGCACGGTGGGACCGGACACCGCCGCACGACCAGCCCACCGGCACGGACGGGAGAAAACGGGGTCAGCAGACCGACACCTCGGACAGTGAGGTTCAACTAGCAGGACGCACCCGCCTGTCGAACCCACAGAGCCCGTATCGGGACCGCCAGCGGCTGCCGGATCTAGACCCGACGGGTCCGGATCCAGTGCCCCAACCATCCATGGCCAGGGGGTGGGCTCCTGGGAGCCCCTGAAACCAATCAAACCGTGGGGCCCAGCCAGCCCGATCCAGGCCCAAGGGGCCAGATCTGGGCCGAGGCCGGGCACGCCACCGTCGAGGCCAGCTCCGCCTGCGGCCGTCCAAGGTCGTCGCTTTCCAAGCTCCTCCGTAGCCAGCACCAGGGGTGGTACGCCGTCGCCATGCCTACCCGTCGCCGCCGGCAAGATCCGGGCTGACGAGCTCGGCCACCACCGCCAGCAGGCTGCAGTTCCCGAGGCCGCCCCCCATCGCCGCCTCCACACGCGGACGCTTGCCCCTGTCGCAGCACGCCGGCAACCGCCACGCCAGGCCCCGCCGAGCGCCGCCGAAGTTCACCGCCGCCAAGAGAACCGCCGCCGTGCCCGGGTTCCTCTCGCGCCAGGTAAGGAAAGGCCGGCCGCCGCCGGCACCGCACGGGCCTTGCCCGGCGGCGCACGCCGGTGGCGGCCGGGAGGGAGAGAGGAGGGTGGAGGGGGGAGGCGGCGGGCTAGGGTTGCGTCTCGGTCGCCCGCACGGGGGCGACGCGAGACGGAAGGGGAAAAGAGATTGTTTAACAGGACAGGTTTGGCCATCTTTACCACTATCAAAGAATCAGCTTCCTACTGTTCAACGAATTTCTCTACCAATTAGAAAGAGTTACACATGACACGAGGGACCAATGCTAAGCGAGTCTCAGGGAGAAGAGGAGAGCTGTTGGTCGTCTGTTGGCTGTGATTGCTCATCAAGCATGCCGCTCAATAGCTGTTTTCCGGTCACCACACTCTTAGCTCTGTATCTCCTCTTGAAAACGTCCTCCCTGAACAGCTTGGTCTCGGCCATCAGGTCCAGGGCAGGCTTCTGCTGGATGGTCTCCTTCTCGGTCTCCAGCAACCTCTTCCGCTTAGCCAGAGCTCGGATCGCGTCCTCCTTCTCTTCCTCCTTCTGCTTGCGCTTCGCCTGCTGCACATCGTCTCGTTCCGTGTCGTCGATCACGTACTGTACAAGTGACAAAGAACGCGTTTGGGTTGGTGTCAGCAGGTACATCCAACTGTGGCAGACTACAGCCAATGTTCGTGCACAGAAACGAATTTGAATGCGTTCAACTGAAGAGGAACAGAGGGCGCTGCCTTTACCTCGAGATCATTAATCAGCGAATCAAGGGACTTGATTTTCCGGTGAGGCCACCGGGGTATCCCATATTGCCGGCACTTCCTCTTCAGTATGCTGACTCCGATCTTCAGAGTCCTGGATGCTTCTCTGATTGGAAGATGGAAGTACTGAGCGATGTCAGCTAGAGTAATGCTAGCTATGTGCTTCCGGTTGGCTCTCCGCTGCCTCTGAACTGGTGCTGAAAGTCCTGCGTTCATCGTATGGAGATTGGAGTCAGCATACTGAAGAGGAAATGAAAAACAACAGGGAAACGCAGCAGACATGAAACAACACAATCAAGATAAAACTTCAGTAGGTATAGATATACTTAGTGAAATTGTTCATAATATTTAAGTTGCTAGCAGGGAAAGTAGGAAGTAAGGAACTGTGAATAGACAGGCTAGAAGTTCATGAAAAACAACAGTAAGTCATTCCACTGTGTCCTGTTTAATTACAGCTGTTCAGATGCCATGAGTCCACATTCTGCATGACATCGACAATTGCCACAAACAACTATTCTCACAAAGAAAAAGTTTCATCTCTCACTTAAACGCAAAATTGCACCACTTTTGTTAACTTTCTATTCAGTTACCAGAAGGATATTTAGACTAAGTCGTAAGGAAGGTATGAATGTGTAAATGACAATGACAACATACTTAAGACAAGTTTTAAGAAAGATACTCCTCTGTTCTTTTTTAATTGACGCAGAGAATGAACTGAGCAAGTACAAATCTATAGCACAAACCACGTCAGTTAAAACGGAATGGAGGTAGTACTACCTCTGTTCCAAAATGTTGGCAATAGCCTACCAAAACGTCTTACATTTTGGAACAGAGGTAATACAAGAGAATCCAGTTTGTACATTGTATAAGCTTAGCAAGAACCATCTTATTAAATTTAGGTGTCCTACAATAACTGTTATGCCAATGGTCTATCAACCTGTTTGTTTTTTTTTTCATTTTCTCTTCAACATGTATCTGTCCACATAATAATATTATTTTTTGTATTGTATAGAAAAGGTGCCTACTGTCATGTTAGGGGATGGGACGCACTGGTCTTAAACAATAGATACATTCCTGACTTAAATTTTGTAGATTTTAAAATCAGAATTGAAGAGTCGTAATCACCTTCACCATATTGGGGATCCTCATCATAATCAGACCCTGACTCGTCAGAAGTTTTATCCTAAATCAGTTGTGAAGTTTGAACTACATGTTCCCATTTATGTAAATTAGTTTCTCTAGATGTAAATTGGTTACCTGAATATGTATAGTGTTAAAAATTATACCATATAGAAGAATCTGAATAGTACACTGTATAACATGGACTTCCTAACCTTTGCAGGAACCACCTTATTAAATTTATCTGTCCTGAGTAACTGTTATGCTGATGCCTGATGGTCTATCAACCTGTTCTTTTTTTCCTCAACACTTGTTCTATCCACATGACACTAATCAAATATAGGAGATAGCCCATTTTTTCATTGGAAAGGGAGCTAGGTAGCAAGCCATTGTCATGTTAGGAGGATAGGATGCATATACACTGGTCTTAAACAACAGTAAAATTCCTGACTTCTCTGTACCAGTCTAACTCATTCTCCCTGTCACCATGTAAAGTCATCCTTCTCAATTTGCCATAGCCCACAGCCCCACACCCTAGACCCAAGGTTGAACATCCACCAACAGGGCCGGCCCATAGGGCGGGGCAACGGGGCGCTTGCCCCGGGCCCCCAGCAGACAGGGGCCCCGGCCCATGTAGTACTACATTTGTAGTAAAACGATATTTCTGCCTTAGCCCAAGAAATTGAGAGAGAAAAGTAGAAGGCTCATGGACAACTCTGTAAAGCATGGAGTTGATGCCCACCACGTTGCTGAACTCGGGAGCAGCACATAATTGAACTCACGTGGTCTTCATTGTGTAATCAATTTTTTTTTGAGAAACTGTGTAATCTCATTCATCACTTCGACGATTTATTGTCAAATAAACCTGCTCTCAACTGCACCACATATGCAATTATGCATAGGTTTACCTACTATTGTATCTTTTTATTGTATCTGAGAGTAATGGTGGCCTTTTAACACAAATTTTTTAAATTCTAGCCAGTTTTTTTTTTGTTATAGTATAATCTGTTTTGACACGGCTATTTGATTTCGTGATGAAAATGATGGTCTCATTGCCACACTTAAAAAAAGATCTTTTGTAGAACTATATTATTTCCTTTATCATGGTGTAGTTCTCATGATCAATACAAATAGATAATTTGTGGTGTTATTCTTATAGTTTAAAGGCCATCTTATATATTCCCTCCGTATCAAAATATAAGACTTTCTACCTTTTTGACTTTGTCCAGATTTGTTACAAAATGAGTGAAGCAACACACTAAAACATGTCTACATACGTACGAATCAGGAAAAATGCAGAAAGCTTAGAAAGTGTTATATTTTTATACCGAGGGAGGACTATATACAGGATAATTTCTAAAATAAAATAAACTAGTTTTTGGGCTCAACAAACGCCCCTTCTTGTTGTCTTGCCCGGGGCCCCGTAGATGTGTGGACGGCCCTGTCCACCAAACACTAATGACAACGCTAAACCCCTCATACGACACGAGTGTCAGCCTCTAATTTAAATTGTATAGATTTCCAAATCATCAGAATGGAAGAGGCATAATCACCTTCACCAGATTGAGCATCCTCATCCTCATCAGAACCTAACTCGTCAGAAGTTTTAACCCTTGCATCCGAGCGGGTCTGCTCATCTGAATCACACTGAACGAGCTTCGGGACCTTTTGAAAATTCTGGAACTGAAACACCATTCGCAGGTCGTTGTACAGGGAAGGCACAAACACCAACATCGGATTCCTGATAGGATATAGCACAAAAACACGAAGCTTTCAGCACTGATTCGCAGTCGTGCAGCGAGTCCTTGTGGGCAGTAATTGTTTGGGGAAAAGTCAAAGAACCTGAAGGGGGAGAGCACGGGCGGCGGCGTGGGCGGCGGCTTGACGCCGGCGACGGAATCGAAGGCCAGGATGCAGCGCCAGGCGCCCACCAGCTGCCCCTCCCGGTACACCGGCCGGCCGCGCCATTCCGCCGGGAGTATCCGCGGCGCGGCGACGGGGACGGTGATCTCGCGGCACCAGGAGGGGGCGAACGTGAACTCCCTCTCCACCCACCTCTCCCACCCGGACCTCCCTCCCTTGCCGACGACCCTGTACCCGTGCACGCTCCTCACGGCCCCTGCACGATGGCGCACGCAACACAGAACCGCACGTCACAATCACACGCACACGTCCGTCGTGGAGGGGGAAAGAACGATCGAGAGAAAGGCGCGACCTTGGTGAACCGTGCTGGCGAAGACGGCGAGCGCGGAGAGGGTGGAGTAGGCGGCGGCGGCGTCCATGGGAGGAATCTGCGATTTGGTTGGCCGGGGAACCTGAAAAGGGGGCTTGTTGTTATTACGGGGAGGAGGGATCCGGCGGCGCGCACCGGCGGAAGAAATGAAGCGGGCGGCGACAAAGGGACGGTGCGCTGCCCGCGTGATGCTACGATTCAAACATAGTTAGCTGGGTATTTTGGATGGAAGCTTGCAGATGCGAGGTGTGCGGCCACAGCTCATAGAAGCCTTCAGATTCTGGTGCTGCAGTGACGTGGAGTCCAGCCCCGCTCGTCGGCTAGCACCAAGGGGCAGATATGGTACTCTACCAACTTTTGCTTGCTTGCTCTAACTGAGGGCAAAACAAGTAAGGTTGATCACCTAAAACAAGTTCACAAGGAAAACAGTCAGTTACCTCGTAGATCAAGCAGAAGAGGCAAGTACTTTTTTTTTCTACCCGGTTACTATGTTGTATGAATCCACCAGCTTGTTACTGTTTGGGGCCTCTAGTATTCAAAGGATTTTTTTATTAAAAATAATTGGAGGATTAGAACCTTTGGAAAGAAGATCTATGCGGATTGTTATAATTAATAGGATTGAAATCTGTAGATTTTCCCTAATTATGTCGTACTACATTCACATGAATTTTTTCATCCACTCAAAACTCTTGAAAAAGACTTACGTTTTTCATGTAATGCAATCAGACAAAACTTGAATCCAGGATTAGAGTGGCCTTGACATTCCAGTCATATGCTTTTCCTATTTCTGTGAGTGGTTGGCCTATTGGCCAGACCCGATTGGTGCTTATTTATCTCTTGATGAAGTTAATCCTAGCTAACTTTAGAAACATTTGTCGTCTTCATGACTGATGATGAACTGATCTTCACACACGTGACTAGCGTAGTCAATGATGTCGAGGGGGTAGCTCTTCTCCCTCGCGAGCTAACTTTGCTTAATGTATTATGCGAAAGGGGCACCGTCGAAGTATTCCTGATGATGATGAAGTCAAGTCTCTACGTACGGTGCAAACAATCGAACATGATTATTTTCCAAAAATCTTAGGCGACCAATATTTGTTGAATCATGGCAAGTCTAAGAATCTATCACTATCGGCTGTTCACAAAGTCTATAGACTGATGAGATAATGATCTTGTTGATAATTTGTGATTACAACATGGCTACAATGAGTGTGATTGCATGAATTAATTGGTCGACTCTTTGAATTGCATGAAGGCCATGGCTACATACTATGTTCATTCTCATGCCTTGGATTTTTTTCTTTGGATGGAACTATTTCCTTGTGGACATTTGTCACAAGGATTTAAGACCGGTTTTAGGGAATATCCAATCCTGTGTGAATCAGGATCGATTATCAACCGGGCCTCATATGTATTTGGCAAATCATAGTATGCGCCTAGATGGTATAAAACTATGGACCCACCTCAATCATTTACTTTCTTTGCGGTGAATCATTTACTTATTCGACATTGTCATCAGAACCCATGGTCTAACCTCTCAATAAAAGAAGCAAAGATGCAACACATGCTATAATTGCCATGAGAATCGATCTGTAGCCTAATATCGTTCAAAGGGAGGCCTTTGTACACATCGTATTGTCACGATAATTATTTTCTTAGGAACAACCAAAGTGGAAATGTGTTTGTTAAATATGTTGGGACTCAAAGTGGCTTAAATACTAGTTATTTCATTTGATATGCAAACTTTCGTGACT